>OX276464.1:21664280-22269864 GCA_946251905.1 Cryptocephalus moraei | reverse complement strand
CTACCTCAATTTTTCCTTATTGTAACTCGTCGCATACATTAAATGTACCGTACCTACATACATACATACATATTTTTTCCTTCCTTTGTTTTGCAAAAGAATGTCAGTGTGTTAACCGTGTTATTATTATTCTCGTCGGGTACGTCGAAAAATCTGGTCAAAATCGTCGCGTACGTGAAATAAATAATGAGAATGTCACCGCTCCTCTACTTACATACATATTTTGCGTACTTACTCACCGTGAGACGTTTTAATGACAATGATAACCAGAAAAATAAAGAGGTGATTACATGTCTACTCTCGATTTTGATTGGAGTGGCAAATGAAAGTGTAGTACTGTACTGTGGGTAATTACAAAACGATAAATCAGTCATGGGCGAATAAATGAAATTTCCGTCATAAATAAATCATTCCTTTATATGGTAATAATTACTAAAAAAATTGTAAAACAAAAAATTCAATTTACTGACATATAATGTGATCATCACTCCTAATTTACAATAATTTAATACACAAATGAATAATAATAAAATGAGTATTAAAATAGTGAGCATCAGTAACTGTCAAAAATTCATTTTATAAAGTTGCAAAAAGGAAGTAAATAATGTAATTGTTTTAAATAAATTACAATCTAAAAGACAACAATCTTCTCATTTGAATTAATCACATTTTAAGTGTTTCAAAAAGACAATTATTATAAAAGTTGGCACTGAATTGGTTAGATAGTTAGCATTGTAGTTAATTACAAAATACAGAACGTCTGTTAACGTTGATTTCTTGTAAACGTCAGTAATGAATTTTCTCAAATTTGAACACCAATTATAATATTTCAAAGAGGTTACAATAAATGTAATTGATATACATAATTATTAAATAATTAATGAAATTACTATTGATTTGTCGAAAATAAAACGTCCTTTCATTTCAACAAATTACAATGTAATTTATTATTCCATGAAACTAACAAATAAAACCTTATTAATTAAGTATATTGACGTTTAATTAAATTGTTTAATTAATTAATTTAATTAGATTAAATTTAAATAGTTTTTTTATTGTTAATAATTTAAATAGTTAGTAATTAATACTTACTAAATACTTCATTTTGTAATAAATAAGATTGAAATATCATTTTTACACAATTTCTAAAAACAAGTAAATAATGTAATTACTACTCTATAAATAATTACAATTTATATAAAAATGAAATATCATTGATTCCGTTACAAGCCTCAAATTGAAGTTTCTCTCATTTGAACAACTCACATTTCCAAGTTTCTGTAAGCGATATTAATAATGTAATTACTGTAATACATTACAAAATAAAAATAAAATTAACATTGATTTGTTGTAAGAGACATTAATGAAGTTTCCTCTCGTTCGATCAAATCACTCCCTTAGTGAAATCAAATTGTAATTGCTAATTACTTAGTGAGTATTTCAATTAGCTTTAATTTCGTTGAAATTGTCAAAAGTAGAACTTTCCTTCATTTAAACAAATCATTTTATTAATAGTTCAAAAAGCAACTGAATCAATGTAATTACTGAAAGTAATTACAAAATAGAGAAATTTAATTATCATTGATTTTGTACTAGATGTCAAAAAGGCGTTTCTCCTTATTCAAATAATTGAATTTTTCAGTTTGAGAAAGTAAAAAATGACAGTTCTATTGCAATAAACTATCATTAAAAAAATTAATTAGACTTGATTTTGTAATAATTAAAATTGTAATATCATTTTTGCACAATTTCTCAAAACAAGTAAATAATGTAATTACTACCTTATAAATAATTGCAATTTAAATAAAAATCAAATATCATTGATTCCGTTACAAGCCTCAAATTGAAGTTTCTCTCATTTGAACAACTCACATTACCAAGTTTCTGTAAGCAATATTAATAACGTAATTACTGTAATACATTACAAAATAAAAATACAATTAACATTGAATTGCTGTAAGTGACATTAATGAAGTTTCCTCTCGTTCGATCAAATCACTCCCTTAGTGGAATCAAATTGTAATTGCTAATTACTTAGTAGGTATTTCAATTAGCTTTAATTTCGTTGAAATTGTCAAAAGTAGAACTTTCCTTCATTTAAATAAATCATTTTATTAATGGTTGAAAAAGCAACTGAATCAATGTAATTACTGAAAGTAATTACAAAATAGAGAAATGTAATTATCATTGATTTTGTACTAGATGTCAAAAAGGCGTTTCTCCTTATTGAAATAATTAAATTTTTCAGTTTGAGAAAGTAAATAAATGACAGTTCTATTGCAATAAACTGTAATTAAAAAAATTAATTAGACTTGATTTTGTAATAAATAAAATTGAAATATCATTTTTGCCCAATTTCTAAAAACAAACAATTAATATAATTACTACCCTATAACTAATTGCAATTTGAATAAAAATCAAATATCATTGATTCCGTTACAAGCCTCATATTGAAGTTTCTCTCATTTGAACAACTCACATTTCCAAGTTTCTGTAAGCAATATTAATAACGTAATTACTGTAATACATTACAAAATAAAAATACAATTAACATTGATTTGTTGTAAGTGACATTAATGAAGTTTCCTCTCGTTCGATCAAATCACCCTTAGTGGAATCAAATTGTAATTGCTAATTACTTAGTAAATATTTCAATTAGCTTTAATTTCGTTGAAATCGTCAAAAACAGAACTTAACTTCATTGGAATAAACTACTTTATTAATGATTGAAGAAGCAAGTGAATCATCATGTAATTATTTTAAGTAAATAAGGATTGTAATTACATTAATTACAAAATTGATTGTGTAGTAAATGTCAAACATTCCATTCAGAAAAAATTAATTTTTCACTTTCAGAAAATTATCTGGTAAAATTTAAAAAAATAAAGAAAATAATTAAAGACATAAAAAACAGAAAGTAATTAAAAATTGCAGGAAATTAATTGACATTGATTTTTGAGTAAACGTCAAAAATGCAACTTTGAGAAATTCAATCTCTAAATTTGAGCGTTGTATTTGCTGTGAGCGTTTTTCCTCATTTAAACAACTCAAATTCCCAATGTTTCACAAAGCAAGCGAACATTAATACAATCCCAATTAATAATTACTATTAACATTGCTCCTGGATCAAACAAGCTGAAATTTCCCTTCCTTCCTGAATTCACCTTTGGCATTTCAAAGATCGATACCACAGGTGTACGTTTATTGCTCCAACCATATAGTTTACGGAAAGTCGAGCATTTCACGCCTGGAAACCCACATAATAGCGTTAATGACCGTAGCGTTTGATATTACGATTCACGACTTAGTTATAGTTATATAGCGATGTCATAATTGATATCAAACTTACAGCGAGAGAATAAAACAAAAATGGTAGTACTAGAGTAGGTAGTACCGTTCTACGTGAACTCTCTCTCTTGCGAGACAAGACTGGGAAAGAGTTATATTTTATATTGATGAATGACGAACACGGAAATTGATTGGATTGCAATTATATTTCAAAATTTACTGTCTGTAAATTTTATTGGGAATGTGAATCGTACTGATCTGTTCCTTTCACTGTTACAAAAAGTGGACCGCTAATGGAACATCCCAGCAGATCTCGTGACATCACAATCAATCAAACGAACTCTGATGCCTTGATGGATTTAGTCTCCGAACACAACTTTTACCTTTGTTCTTAGTGGACGTCCGAATTCCGATCTGGACCTAACGGACCGCTAAATCCACGAAGGTCGAGGAGGTGACGTTTCGCGTGCCCTAATGGAATTTTATTAATGGCCGAAGATGATAGGCTACGCGGATCTCTCATGTGGTTAATTGGGTGGGATTAAGGTGCCACTAAATCATATAATTTTTGTAGAAGTCTCCGCGGACGCGGTGTGTAATTACGATTTGATTATTGTGATTCGTGAGGCATGTATGTACACAGGTACGTTTCCTGTACGCGGGTATGTTTGATTTTTGGGATAATTATTGTTAACAACATACGTATACATGCGATTAAGCCCAAAAAAAAACTTTTTTTTTACTCAAATTAAAATTTTTGATAAACAAGACTTCACAGGAGACGAATTGGCAATTTTAACTAATTTGGTACCAATTATTTGAGATATTATATAAATATAATTATATTATTATATTATTTAATTGTTATTGTAAATTGTTATTAACCATAATTATATCATTTTTTTTTTATTTAACTTTATTATTTTAAATTTTATTTCAATTAATTGTTTATTTTAATTATAATAAACTTATTAATAATATTTTAAATTGAGAAGTACTAATTCACTTTGCGTTAAGCGTTAAATTATATCGCGTGTCAAACTCAGTCGGTTGCGTAGTTTGTTTACAAACAAAGTTTAAAGAATGGCGATGTGTAACATAACACTTTCTCATTTATGGCCGGACCAAATATTCATGGCAACGTTATTAAAGTGCCCTTTAGGGAGGTTTAAGAAAGAAATGTTTCAAATAAAAGTTGTGACCATTAGTTAGGTTAGTTCAAATATCAAATTTGGTAAGAATCGGTAAAGCCGTTTTGGAGAAAATTGAGAAAAACTCAAAATTCACAAGAGTAAAGGGCCGTTTTTAGAAGATCAGTGAAGATCACGATAACGGAAGTTACTAAGAAGTGAAGGGTAAAGTAAACGTACAAAGTTTTTAAAAAAAACGTTGTACCAGTTTTTAAGATATTACAAAAAAAATCTAGAAATGACAAGAGTAAAGTGCCCTTTGCCCTTAACTGACTATAATGAAATTTATGTTGTCGCGAGTTCTCAGTGGTTTCGGCCCAAATACAAAGTTTCAACTTTCCACTATTTACAGTTTCTGAGAAAACGTTGACCACATACATCATACATAGCATGTTTAAAAAAAAAATTCGAACTCAAGAGACCTCAAAATGTCCAGAATTCCGAAAAATCAGCACGATTACAGTACTCTCTCTTATTATATGGGTACCCTATATGAGAAAGTAAAAAGAGAATGTTGGACCAGGTTTTGAGATATTCCACAAAACCTAGAAATAACAAGAGTAAAGTGCCCTTTGCCCTTAACCAATTCCGATGAAATTTATGTGGTAGCGAGTTTTCAGGAGACCCAACCTAAATACAAAATTACAACTCTCTACTACTTATAGTTTCTGAGAAAACGTTGACCATATACACACTCAGATATGTTTCCAAAAACATATTTTTGGAACTCAGGATACCTCAAAACGTCCAGAAATACCAATATCCCAAATTCCGAAAAATCAGCACGATTACAGTACTTTCCCTTATTATATGGGAAAATATGAGAAAGTAAAAAATATATAATCATCCCTCACAAGAATCAACAGGTGGTTAATCACCCTATTTTCTGATTAAAACACCGAATTTTGAGATTACGGGAAGAAAATCAAGAAGTGCATTCTTCAGAGGGTTTTCGCCATTTTGGGAAGTTTCAGTGCAATTGGATTAAGAGTTTTTATACTAATCTTGATGATGTTTTGATCAAAACAGTTTTTCAACATGTTTTTTTTTTTAATTTTTTTTAACTTTTTTGAGGAATATTTTTGGAACCTTTCGACAAACCTCAAAAAGTAACGAAAATTGATGACGTCGAATTCTAAGAATTTTGAAAAATTTACCATCTTCCCATTTTATGGAAAAATCCATATTGTTGAGTTTCAAAAAATCACATCATAGCGATAATCCGAATTCCTGTTGTACAGTTTCAATTAGAGCACAACACACCAAAATTTATTTCGAAAATAAACATTTTAATTTCCAATTACAAAATTTCAAAAAAATTATTTGTGTTTAGCTTCCTGATCTCAAAAACTAATTTCGTTACCTCATAAAAAGTATATCCAACTCTGAAAATATTGCCTTTACGAAACGACTGGTAAAATTGGTAAAATTCCCAAAAAATCAATGGTGTTAAAATCAAAATGCACTTTAATGCAAAATTACTTCCCAAAGTGCTACCCCGTCAGTGGAGCGTCATAGAATCCTTCTAAATACGGAAATTGAGGTTATGTATTGATTTCTGGCTTTGGACCCAGAACGTTGTACTACTTGTTTTATTATATATCCGAGATATAACAATTTCCTCATCGTTTTGAAGAGATATTTGAGCAGACGACCTTTTACCTTCTTTGATTACGTTATGGGCCGAATTTTGAAAAATCCAAATATTCGTATTCAAGTGAATACCGTTGAATACCTCCTTTAAAATGTCGAAAACCTGTATAAACACATTTTTCATTCCTATGTTCAAAATATTGGGTTTTATACAGTTGAATACAATGTTACGAAATTACAAATAAATTTTTCTGCGCCGCCTATGCTCAATGGGATATTATATTGACATTTAAATTTAAAACTTAGTTTTTAAATAGCACGATTTGAAAATTATTGCCTCAGTTTTTTTTTCAGAAAGTCTTCAGATATTTATGTAAAAGAAGAATGTCGGGAAAAGTAGCTCAAATGTGCTACATTAATATATCAAACGCATGCGATGTTATTAATTGATAACATAAAATAGACTAAAATAGACTAAATAAATTAAAGTTTGAGTTTTAATTAAGAATAATATAATTCGGAAAAGTAAATGGAAAAGTAGTTCAAAGGTGCCATTACAAACTGCACACGTGTTAAATTTTAATAAATTTAATAATTACCTTAAATTAACTAATAATTAATGAAATCAAATACTTAATTAAATTTAATTAGCCATAAATATTTAATTTTGAATCTTATTTATTCTTGATCTTATTATCTTGAATTTTTACACCACTTTGTTGATATATATCGTATTAATAAACTAAAAAATGAAAAAAATAGAAAATTTGTTTTTAAATATCCGTAAATTATAAATTATATTTTCAAAGTATTTTTCAGGATGTTTTGAATACTTAATTCGACGTAAAAGTAAGCAAAACAGAAGTTTGTGCAATTAATTTCGTTAATTAATTGAAAAATAAAATTACTTGAGTTAATAATTTTATTGGAAGTATTGGGAATCGCATTTTTGTTTTCAGAATATCTAAAGAGAAAGTAAGTAAAAGTGGTTTAATCATATTTTGTTTTGATGCATTAATAATTGGCCCAACTACATAGGCATAGTAGGAAATTTCAGTTTCAATCTTCTTTTCAGGACGTTTCGTGAACTTTATCTGATGTAAAAGTAGGTAAGAATTTAATTTAACCGCATTATGTAAATAGCCACCAACACGGCACCCGATCAAAACACGACGATGATCAAAAAATAACCGACCGAATTTCCCATGGTTAAATTTTTCGTTCGGTGGCCTCCTCGACAGATTTTACAGCTAACCGCGGGCCGGTTAAATCATCGGCGTAAATCATCAATCTATGATCACCGAAAAAGATAATACGGGTTCCGGTTATTGCGAAGATCAAACAGATATTCTCATTTAGGTAATTGCGAATGTACGTATGCATAATTCATTGGATTTGATGCAGGATCCGTATAACGATTATCCCCGGATGATTGCTCGTAGCGCCATTAAAGGTAATGAAGGTGACGAGTTGTGAACTTAAAGGATCTGTAATCTGTCATCGTAACTATCTTCAATTGCTACTGCCAGTCAATGTTTTATGTACCGCATCGTACGCAGCGAGTGTTGTTATTTATCAATACCTCCCGGACACGTATTATGCGATATGATTAATTATCATCGCCCGAGAAGGTATACAGTGTACACAACAGATGATGAGCTGATGAGATTTCCATTCATGGCACGCCTGAATCGATTTACAAGTTGAAATCGTGCTTAAGTACTATTTGGAATCTGATTCAATACGGCGACTCTCATACATTTTTCTTCTCATTAGCCGGTATGCAATACACCAAACACATACTATTTAAACGTACAAAAGGTTACAAAACTTCGTAAAAAAATTGCCCCATAGTTAGCAGAATTTAGGGTAAAAATTCTCCGAAATTATTTGGCTAATGCTCTAATTTCATGAAGGAATTGAGCTCAAAAACTCTTTCTCAAATTTTCTTCAAATCTGTCTGGTTTAGTAATCTTAGAAAATTATTTAGGAGGATTTGAGCAAAATAATTGTTCCAAAGACTTAACACAAATGTGTCCATTTCATCCCAAACTGTCTATTTTCAAGAAATCTATTAAATTAGACTGTAGGAAGAAATTAAGTATAAAATTCTCCAAAATTGTAAATTTAATATTTTGAAGGATGGAACATAAAAATCCTTTAAAATTATTAACTAACTATTGTGAAGTTCATAACTTTAAGCAATTGAATACAAACATTCTCCCAAATTCTAATGACATATTTGATGAAACCCATAAATTTAGGACTTAATGTGTAATACTTTGGAGCTATTTAGGGCATATTTGAGCATAAAAATTTGTTAAGCTTATTTTTTTGGACATCCGTAATTTTAAGACTTCACAGAGTACAAATAGTCCAATAGTGTAGAGTCAATTTCCTCCTGCTTATATTTTCTCTTCATTTTGATAAGTGGGTAAATTGTAAGACTTCCTACACGAATTGAGTATAAAAATTCTCCAAAATTGTAATGTCAATTCGTCGATTTTCCTGAACACCTTAAATTTAGAACTTCATGTGTAATTTATGGGACAAATTGAGCACAACAATCCTTCCAAATAGCGGGACATATTGTCTTGAGATCCACAACTTTAAGACTTCAGGAAGGAATTGAGTACCTAAATTGAATTCTCCTGAACATCATCAATTTTGGCACGTCGTGTGTAATATTTTGGAAGAATTGAGCTTAAAATTTCTCCCAAATTACGAATGTTTATTTTTGTAAAGTCTACAACTTTAAGTCTTCATGTAGGCTATAATTTGTAGGAATTGATCTCAAAAATTCTTCCATATTGTTAGGCTTATTTTTGATAAGTCCGTAATTGTAAGACTTAATTGAGGAATTCAGCATAACAATTGTACCAAAGTACAAAACGCCTTCAAATTGTAATTATTTATTTTAAATGGTTATTTTCGTTATATCTAGGTCAGATAAGATGAATCATAATTTGGTGAAATTGAGCGTATTTTCAAAAAGTGTGTAATTTTAAGACTTCATCGACGAATTACACAGAATTACTCTCCAAAATTGTTGTCAATTTTCCTGAACACCTTAAATCTAGGACTTCATGTGTAATAACTTTGGAGGAATTGGACATAAAACTTTATCCCTATAATTGAGGACCAAAATTCTCTGAAGTCCTAAGGTCAATTTTCTGAACTCCATAAATTTAGTACTTTCAATAAAGCATAAAAATTCTTCGAATTAGACGTATTTTCATGAAATTCCCCAATTTAAGACTTCATGTACAAACTGAGCCAAAAAAATTCTCCCCAATTTTCCTTCAATCCACACGTTTTTTAAAAATTTTATATAAATCCTGTTACTTGTGACATAGAAACATCACCTCACGTGTTTGCCTATTTGTATAAACAATTTTACTAACAACAATATTCAAGAGGAAGGAATCTCGTTTTTGTTTTGTGTTATGTCTTGTTATGTGCCGAACTCATTATCGCCCCTCGCCAAATAGAGAGATTATTGTTCGTCCGTGCGTCTTAAATTATTGTTAGTGACAGTTTCTCTCTAATTAACGGCTCATGTTCAAACCTTACGCCATACTACTTAGGTACTCCACAGCAAACAAGCGTGAGTGCATAAATTAAAAGAAAAGGAATATTTATCGAGAAGAGGAAGATTACAATTTTAACGTTGATAAAATTATAGTACATGCTAACAGTTACTTACTCTTTGTTTGAAAAATAAGGATATATAAGTTATTATATTTACAAGTTTGGCAGTTTGGTCTAACGCTTTTATATTTAATTTTTAGGGTTCGCCACTATGGAGAGCGTCATAAGGGAAGGCGCCCTTAGGCTCCTGCTGATAAACAACGCGACCTGCGATGTGATCCTGAGCTGCCAGGGCCAGAAACTGATGGCCCATAAGGTCATATTATCCATGGCTAGTCCGGTCTTTAAGGTAATACCTTCTTCGAGAAGCTTTTTTAAAGACACTTATACGCGACATTCCCTCGTACAATTTATGTACGTTCTAATTAAAAATATCGAAACGTACGACCGCAAGAGCCGAGGAAATATTTTACGTACAAATTCCTCTTACATCGTGACAGTTGTAATTTGAATTACGGCGCGAGTGTTTCGAGCGTGTAAAATTTATCATTTTAATGGTTTCATTATGTCCGGTAAATATTTTAAAGTACACTCGGTATAAGTAATAATAATGACTACACTACGTTCTCCTCAATGTATAAGAAGAATTATCACCTCGACTAAACGAAATGGACCATTGGTATCAACCAGTTCGGGATAAGCCCAAACGGCGCAAGTCCCAAACTTCTATCCCAATCTTCTACTAAACCTCTCCAAGTTGAGTTAACCTCTAAGTCTCCAAACCAAGCAGCAACGTCGTGGTTGGAAAATGGCCGGGAAATGGCAGTTCCATTGGGACAAACCACGTGGGTTTCAAAATTCGTCTCCAACTTATGTCTCCAAACCAAAGAAAAATTACGTGGAGTTTGGGTTCACTTAAACTGAAACTTATCGCAGTTGGCAAATAGTACTTGTCGTATGAGACGTCCTGAATGAGACCATTGAGCGTCAAAGTTATACTAGATTGAACCTCTTATGACAAAACGACGTAAGTCCTCAAAATTGGTCACCAACTTCTACCTCCATGAACTACAGGACAGGAAAATCCATGGTCTCCAAACCAATGAACTTTGGAGACTTTTGGTTCACTTGGGCTGACGGTTGTCGCAGTTGGCGAATTGTCCCTATCTTATGAGACGTCCGGATTGTGTTCAATAAGTCTTCAAAATTGGTCGCCAACTTCTATCTCCATATTTCACAGAACAGGAAAACCCATGGTCTCCAAACCAGTGAACTTTAGAGACTTTGGGTTCACTTGGGCTGAAGCTTGTCGCAGTTGGCGAACTGTCCCCAACTTTCGAGACGTCTTGGTCGTGTTCAAAAATCGTCATATGAGCTTCACATTGGTCTCAAGTGTGTCTAGTATGATTGAAATAAATCACTTATGTTCAAACGACGTAAGTCCTCAAAATTGGCCACCAACTTCTATCTCCATTTATTACAGGACAGGGTAACCCTTGCTCTCCAAACCAATGAACTTTAGAGACTTTGGGTTCTCGACAATTGGGCTTCTCATTGGTTGAAAGCGATTCTAGATTGATTGGAGTGAATCTCTTATTTCAAAACGACCTAAATTCCCAAATTTAGTTAGCAGTTTCTATCTCCATCCACAAGCTTACTGGTAAAGCTAAAGTCTCCAAACCAACGGACAGCTACTTCTTTTGAATACTTTGGGTTCAGTTGAACTGAAGCTTGTCGCAGTTGGCGAATTGTCCCCAACTTTTGAGACGTCCTGGTTGTGTTCAAAAATCGTCATATGAGCTTCACATTGGTCTCAAGTGTGTCTAGTATGATTGAAATAAATCACTTATGTTCAAACGACGTAAGTCCTCAAAGTTTGTTACCAACCTCTATCTCCATCTATTACAGGACAGGGTAACCCATGGTCTCCAAACCAGTGAACTTTGGAGACTTTGGGTTCACTTGGACTGAAGCTTGTCACAGTTGGCGAATTGTCCCCAACTTTTGAGACGTCCTGGTTGTGTTCAAAAATCGTCATATGAGCGTCACATTGGTCTCAAGTGTGTCTAGTATGATTGAAATAAATCACTAATGTTCAAACGACGTAAGTCCTCAAAATTGGTTACCAACTCCTATCTCCATCTACTACAGGACAGGGTAACCCATGGTCTCCAAACCAGTGAACTTTGGAGACTTTAGGTTCTCGACACTTGGGCTTCTCATTGGTCGAAAGCGATTCTAGATTGATTGGAATGAATCTCTTATTTCAAAACGACCTACATCCCCAAAATTAGTTAGCAGTTTCTATCACTATCCACAACAGCACCGGCAAACCTAAAGTCTCCAATCCAACTTCTTTTGAACACTTTGGGTTCAGTTGAACTGAAGCTTATCGCAGTTAGTGAATTGTCCCTGTCCCTGGTATAATTTTATTCTATTAGCGTTAGCCACAAATTGGATACCAACTTCCTGGCCTGTTTTAAATCACAGCGCAATCTCCACCATCTAGTAATTGATTGTTAGGCCGTTCCGACGCATTTTGCATTCCTCGTATACTTTCTACACGTACGCAAGTAGGTACCTACGTTTCATATTATATTATTCCCCCCACCTTGGGATTAATGAATTATTATGATCCCCGCATAAAAAGAAGAAACCACCATGGGACCGAGATTAATCAACGTCCGTATAAATTACTCGATGTTAGTTTTGAGACGTGTAATTAACAATTACTGCCCAGAGGTTGGAGCAACATAACGAAGTTGTTAACAACGTGTCCGTTTAAATTAAAGACATGTCACGTGTCGTGCGGATTGTGTTTCGTTAGCGTTTTTAAGGTGGGTTCTTTAATGAGAGAGGTGTTGTTTCTTAATTGAAATAATCTTTGCGAATCCTCACAAATTCTTCAAGTGGCATTCCATGGATGAAAACGTCTTAGCCACGTGTGAATGTGGGATATAGTATGTAAAATATATTTCAAAGTCGAAGGAATGTTTATTTGATAAGATATGGTACACAAAGTAACAAGGAGTGATGTCTGTGTTCGTTTCCTGTAATTTTACTATCCATTTCTCGTCTTCCTTTAATCCAAAACTGTCTACTCGTTTCGCCGATGTGAAATATCTTATAAACCCCTGATTTAGTAAGCAAAGAAACACCTGATCCCTCAGGACCCTATCCAGGAAAATCATTTCTTATCATATCCCTTCCAGGATCTCCTGGACACGTCCGGCACGGACCCCTCGGTCGTGATCTTCCCCGACGTCCGCTCGACGACGATGACCCTAATCCTGGACTACATCTACAGCGGGAAGGTCGTCCTGTATCCCGACACGGTCGGGGACTTCCTCTGCCTGGCCGAGATGCTGAGGGTGCACGTCGATCCCGTGGGGGTCCCGAGGGAGGAGCAGCCGAGGAAGCCGAGGAGGGAGGTGCCGAACCTGATCCCGATAGGGAGGGTCAGGAGCAAGGCGAGGGCGAGGAGGAGGGCGCTCAGCCACGTGCCGCCGAGCCCTTGGTGTCCGAACGTGGAGAGGGTCCTCGGGGACCCCAAGCGGGAACAGGTGAGGATAGGGGAATGTCGGAAAGTTAGTGGGGGAGCTCGTGAGGGATTTCGTTGGGGACAACTGGCTTGGGAAAGACCTAGAAGTTGGTGTGGGAGCTTTTAAGAGAGTCCAAGTAAGAAATTGTCTCTAAGAATTGGTTCCTAAAACAACACTTGGTATGGGAGGGGTCAAGAAGTAAACTAATGGGTCCAAGTGTTACTAAATAGCAACAGGTGGAGAATGGGGTCCAAAATGCCATGGTCATTGGTCCAAGTCACTGTGGCAAATCCTCCATGCCATAATTTATAACGGAATTTGTCCAGGATGTAATGCCAAAGGAAAAATCACCTTTAGAAAGACCAACAAGTTATTGTGGAAAGTCTTCAGGAAATCCGAGAAGAGACAGATGTGATCCAGGAAACTCTAGACCCTAAAGGTATTATTGGCGTGAAAATATTCAAAAGGTTACTTGGAAAACCAAGGAGGAATATAGTTAAGATCCGGAATATGTTACCAAATAAATAATTGCATTGAAAATAATCAAAGCAACAATACTTAAAACGTCCTAGGGAATCAGGAATTACAAACGACCAAAAATTTACTGTGGGAAATCCTAAGAGGACCCAAGTAGGTAATCGAAAAGAACTTGCCTAGGAATTGTTTCCTAAAGTAACAGGTAGAGTGAAGACAGTCACGAAAATACAATGGAATGATCCAAAGAGGGAATCATTAATGCAGGAGTTGGTCTCTGAATTGACAGTTTACTTGAGATTGATCAAGAAGTTCCTTGGAAGGTCCTTAGGGAACCCAAGTTGGAACATATGGGACACTTGGTCTAGGAATTAGCTCCAAACGAGACAATTGACTTAGCAAAGATCCAAGAACTAATTTGGAAGGTCCTAAGGGACCATGAACCAGCACAAACGAGAAATGTGGTAAAGGCATTGGTTCCAAAAGAGACAATTCGCTTGGAAAAGACCAAAATATTAATGTGAAAGTTCTTAAGAGACCACAGAAGAGCAAGTAAGTGATTTGAATCAGGAAGTAGTTTCTAAAAAGGTAATTGGCAAAAGGAATTGAAAATTAAAAAGGGAAGATCCAGAGGGACTCTTCAAGCGGCACCAAGTGGTGGATTTTATCCAGGTAATGATTTCCGAAGGGACAGTTCATATGGGAAAGATTGAGATGTTTTGGTGGAAAGTTCTAAAGGACTCCTAACCAGGAAATTTGGTCCAGAAATTAGTTCCAAAAGGAAATTTGGCTTAATAAGGACCAAACAATTAATGTGGAAGGTCCCAAGAGATCACAAACAAGAACAGGTGAAGGATTCGAATCAGGAAATAGTTTGTTAAGGAATAATTGGCGAGAAAAATGAGGAATTACCATGGAGACACTATCCAAGCTACCTAAAGTGTTGGATTTTATCCAGAAATTGGTGTCTAAAGTGGCAGTTCACGTGGGAAAGATCGGGAAGTCTTAATGGAAGGTCCTAATGGACTCCAAGTCGACACAAATTGGAGGTTTGGTACAAGAGTTAGTTCCAAACGAGACAATTGGCTTGGCAAAGACCCAAACATTAATTTGGAAGAGCTTAAAGGACCAGAGAAGAACATGAAAGCGATTTTAACCAGGAAGTCATCTCTAAAGGGATAATTGCCGAGAAAAAATGAAAATTGAAAGAGAATATCCTCAGGGACTATCCAAGGGACACCAAGTGGTGGATTAAACCCAGAAACTCATTTCTGAAGGGACAATTCACGTGGGAAAAATCTAGATGCTTTAGTGGAAATTCCTAAGGGGCTCCCAACCAGAACAAATTAAAGATTTGGTCCAGAAACTAGTTCTAAAGTAGGAAATGGGCTTGGCGAAGACTATAAAGTTAATGTGAAAGATCCCAAGAAACCACAAACAAAAACAGCTAACACGTGAAGGATTCAGATTAGGACGTAGTTTCTAAAACGTCAATTGCGAAGGAAAGACTAAAAATTTCCATGGAAGACCCAGAGGAACTCTCCAAGCGGCACCAAGCGTGGAATTTTATCCAAGCACTAGTTTCCAAGGAGACAATTTACGTAGGGAAGATCGAAAAGTTTTACTGGAGCGTCCTAAGAAACCCCAGGCCAACACTAATAAGAGATTGCGAACAGGAGTTAGTTCTAAAAGAGAAGCTGGCTTGGCAAATACCAAAAATTAGTGTGGAAGGTTCTATCGGACCACAAACAAGAACGGGTAAGGGTTTCGGATCAGTAAATAATTTGTTAAGGGACAATTAGCCAGAAAAATTAAAAATTACTATGGAAGATCCCGAGGGACTCTCCAAACGGCACCAAGTGTTTGATTTTATCCGGGAATTGGTTTTTAAAGAGGCAGTTCACGTGGGAAAGATCGAGAAGTTCCAGTGGAACATCCTATGGGAACTCAAATCAGAAGAAATGAGAGATTTGGTGTAAGAGTTAGTTTCAAAAGAGAAAACTGACCTGGCAAAAACCTAAACGGTAAAGTGGAAGGTCCTAAGGGAGTACAAATGAGACTAGCTTAAGGATTTGGTCCAGGAAATAGTTCCTAAAGGAACAGTTGGACAATTTGGGAAAAAGCGAGCAGTGACTATATAAGGGACACCAATATGTTGAATCCAATGTGGTGTTGGAGGTTTCAGAATTATTCAAAAGTCACTGTGGGACGTTTAAACTACATGTCAGGATCCAAAATAGAAAATATCTCCAGAATTGGCATAAATGACATAAAAAATGACAAGATTTTTGGAGTCAGACTACTTACGAATTTGGTCAGAAGGTGAAATTTCATTCAGGTCTTATTGAAAATCAATAAAATGCTTCAATTCAAGCTACATTTTGTCTAACTGTTAAACCATAAAGAGAACTTAAGACTAGAAAGGATACCGTTTCGCCTTCCTACTTCCTTCTCTGTGTTCTCTTTAAAAAGACTGAAATTATGCGAACAAGGAAAGTACGCACAACATACTATTTCATCCCGACGTTATTTACGGCGTTTACCGTACTACGGGTCTTTTCTTTCAGCGGAGCTGAGAAACGGTGTCAGGATATTTATAAATATCCAATCTCGTATACATAAAATCCCTTTCTAACGATTTTTTCGTCGGATTTGTTAAAAACAAATCGTTAAATTAACGAGATTTGATTACGTACATTACGTACCTGTTTTCGTGATTTTATCGTCCTATAACGAGCTGTTTGAACGGATTGACTTCTGGGATGTAGCTCAGTCTTTCTATTACCACAACCCAGGAATTTACCCAACACCACAAACGTCAGCATGTTTACTGTATATTGTATATAGAGCAAAGAGAGTAGGAGTAGTAAGTGTAACTTATATCTTTGTCCTGAACACATCTTGTTTTTTCTAAATATTGTAGATTTACCAAAATACTACAAGTACAAGTACAAAGTACAAAATTATGGAACTCACATTAATGCTAGTTTTCGCTGAAATTACTGTAACCAAAATTTTTGGGAAATTTACCTCAATGGATGGAGACTAAAGTTTCATTAAGTGATGAAAATTTTTTACAACTCAGCATTTTCGAGATAAGTCCTTATTTTTTTAAGACTTACAAAATTTTCTAACTCCATATTTGTGAAATTCAGAAGTTCATTGAAATTTTCAATTTTTGTAAGCGTACTACAATAGTTATTTGAAATTTCCTCAAGTAATTTGCAAAATAGAAATTTGGTAAGTTCCAAATTCCCAGGGTATTTCAGAATGTCGTTACAATAGTTTGTTGGACGACTTGACGAAGCTTTTACGTGACAACCAATGAGGCTGCTTCGAGATTCCTAACTAATAACGAAAATTCCAAGACATTACGTCTAACATTTGTTGATTGGTACCTCGAATGGTCCACACACTTTATTGCCTTAGAACACGCAAATTCAATATTCTCTCACGATAATTACGATTTGTCTATGAAACCGTGGGTAATAAACTTTTTCTACTCCACACGCGATGGTAATGGGAGAATGACCAAAAGGGATCAAAGCGGATTTGGTTTAATGAGCTAATTATTATGATGTAATGGTACCAATCGGACCAAACCACAAGTAATATGAACTTTATTATCGCAATTAACCTAACTGAAGACTCAATCTCAATATTTTGAGTTTCGATCGAACCAACCCTTATTCTCTTTACAGATCCAAGACTCGTTCCCTAACGACTCCAACAACAACGTACCCTCGAGGAGTACCGATCAGCATCGACTCAAGGCCGATCTGAACGCCGTGATCGACCTCAAAATCAACTCAATTCCGCCAGCCCCCAAGCAAGAGACGAAGGACGAAGGGAAACCCGAAAGGGAGAAGGACAGGGAGAAGCCCTACAAATGCGGAGATTGCGGGAAGTGCTTCAGCCAAGTCAGGAACTACAAGTACCACAGGTGAGAAGTGAGTTGTGCGGGGAAATTGATCGAGAATTACATTAATGTCGAGTCAGGGGGTATCTTAAAACCGAAACGCTAAACTCCTTTGAAGTTATTCGCCCCTAAGTTAAGGCTGCGTTTGGCTGCGCCAAATTTCATTTTATACATAGCTACTTAGATATGTATAATAGCTAAGCTTTCTTTTGCTAGCTTTGCCACGCTAGCTGTGTGGTGGCAACTCGTGTTACAATTGTTTGTATTGTCGGTTGCCTGCTCGAGGGGTGGCGATTGCGGGCTGGATCGGTGAGAGGTATCAACATCGAAAGAACGAATGAGCCGGATATATCATTAGTGAAATATCATAAACCATAAAGAAATTTTGCTCATAGAAATTTGTAATAAGTCGGGTGGTAGTGAAAGTAGTGGCGGTACTCGACAGAGATCAAAAGAGTGTCCCCTTAGATCTGTAAACTTTGGTATAATTCAAGCCCATTAGTAATGCAAGCATTTCCCGCCACGGTAAATAGTACCAAATTTATGTACACGTCCGTGGGCAGAACAAATATCGGATCGGTAGCGAGTTGTAAAAGCATCATCTCCGGTCCTAACAACGCTATTTACTTACATTAATTGCCGGAAAAGGCGGATTAGATTTCGACGATTGTCCAAACAACGTCCACCACTCGACATTTTAGAAACGTAAAGGGAACGAGCCGGGTAATTAACCTAACGAGATTTCGGTACGATGGAAATGAAAATTTAAAAGCGAGTACTGTTATTAGAAGTAGGTAGCTATTACAAATACGGCAGGTAGGTACTTACGAATTCGAGTTACGGCTATCGTAAATCGTACCGTTAGTAAGGTGAAAATTCCATAACGCTTTTCGACATAAACAGATCTCTAATCTGTTCTGTTCACCAAATGAGACAAAACTACTCATCCGAGCTAGCAGTCAATTAGCGACAAGGGGAAACAATAATTTTCTACTTTTTGGGTGCAAGCAGACTCTTGCTACCTTCACAGAGTTCATATTTCAATTTTGTCTTTATTGACTTGGTTAAAGCTTTCGACACCGTAAATTTTGAAATACTATTATTCATTCCTCCTGCAAACGTCAGTATATATGTAGAATTATACACTATTGTAAAAATATAGGTATTTTCCACTTTTGTAATAAACTACTGTGCTTGGAAACAAATAACTAAATAAAATTAATAACCTAGAAACATGGAAAATTTTCCAGGTCGGTGCACGAGGGCACCAAGGAGTTCGCGGCGGAGTGCCCGGAGTGCGGGAAGACCTTCAACGACAAAGGTTACCTATCCAGCCACATGAAGATCCACAGGGACCGGAAGGAGTACGCGTGCCCTTATTGCCCGAAGAGGTTCAACCAGAGGGTCGCCTACAACATGCACCTTAGGATACACACTGGTAAGCGATGGGAGCGAGAAAAGGAAATAAGATTGTCGAAGATAATATTAAGTATCAATTCGGCATCTCCTGGTTTTCAGGGGTGGAACCTAACCATTTTTTGGTTTTCGTCAAGTCAATTTTCTCTTTTGGAACTAACTCTTGCACCAAATCTCTCATTTGTTCTGACTTGGGTTCCCTTAGGATGTTCCACTGGAACTTCTCGATCTTTCCCAACTGAATTGCCTCTTTAGAAACCACTTCCTGGATAAAATCAACCACTTGGTGCCGCTTGGAGAGTCTCTCAGCATCTTCCATGGTAATTTCTAATTTTTCTGGCTAATTGTCCCTTAACAAATTACTTCCTCATCCGAAACCCTTACCCGTTCTTGTTTGTGGTCCGATAGAACCTTCCACACTAATTTTTGGTATTTGCCAAGCCAGCTTCTCTTTTAGAACTAACTCCTGTACGCAATCTCTTATTCGTGTTGGCTTGGGGTTCCTTAGGACGCTCCAGTAAAACTTTTTTATCTTCCCTACGTAAATTGTCCCCTTGGAAACTAAGTGCTTGGATAAAATTCCACACTTGATGCCGCTTGGAGAGTTCCACCGGATCTTCCATGTTGTTCCAGTGTTGTTGTAGGAACCAATTCTTGGAGACAATTCCTTATCTAATCTCACTTGGATTCGTCAAATTCGTGGAGTTTGTCAAAGACAGTTTTCTGGTTTTCAGGGGTGAAACCGCACGAATGTCAGACCTGCGGGAAGAGCTTCTCGAGGAAGATGCTCCTGAAGCAACACCAACGCGTCCACACGGGAGAGAGGCCCTATTCCTGTCCGGAGTGCGGGAAGACTTTCGCCGACAGGTCGAACATGAGCCTGCACGCCAGGCTTCACACGGGTACGTAATCCTTTCCCGTCCTCACTTGGGCCACCCCCCTCCACCTTCTCTAAATGTTCGTCTTATAGGACACAGCTGATTTTGATGAATTTTTGTTTAGTGAAAGAGGGCACTATCAGTATATTAGAAAAAATAATATTAACTTCAGGAAATCTGTAGTTTTTGCAAAAAAATTAAAACTGAAACTTTTACTAAGATTCTGTCTTGTTAAAATCTATAACTGTTGAAAGTTTCAATGAAGTGGGGGGGTAGCCCAAGCGACACCACCTTTACCACCCTTACTACTTTTCTTCTCTCTTCCTTAGGCGTGAAGCCCTACGAGTGCACGTTGTGCCCCAAGAGTTTCACGAAGAAGCACCATCTGAAGACCCACATGAACTTCCACACCGGTTTGAAGCCCTACAAGTGCGAGAAGTGCGGACTCGCCTTCTCCCAGAGCAGCAACATGAGGACACACTACAAGAAGTGCCTGCTCAAGGGTCAAGACTCGAAAGACGACAACGGCAGCTCGTGATGACTCGTCCGTGGCTCTTGAAGACTCATGGAGCACAGTTTGAGGACTTTCGAGTCAAAGGTGGCAACTCTTAATGCAGTTGGACGACTCATCGCGAGCACTCAAGACTTGTGAGTCAAGAGTGGTAACTCTTAATGAAGCAGGATGACACATTGCAAGCACTTAAGACTTGGGAGACAAGTGTGGCACTTCCTAATGAAGTTTAACGACTCATCAGAAACACTCAAGATTCACGAGTCGAAAGTAGTGTCTATTAATCAAGTTGCAGGACTCGCGGCAAGCACTCAAGTCATGCGAATCAAGAGTTGCAAGTTTATAATGTCGCAAGTCTCAATGGAGTTGTACGACTCATCGCAAGCACTCAAGACTTGTGAGTCAAGGACGGCAACTCTAATTGACTTTTGAGGACTAATCGCATGCACTCAAGACTCCTGAACTAAGTGTCAAGAAGGTTTGCAAGCCCTCCAGTCTCAAGAATCAAAGATAGCAACTCAAACAAAGTTTTGATAGTGTTTTTTCACCCATGAACTGAATGCTGCAATTCGTACTAAAGCGAGAACTCTGAGTATTTCTCATGAATCATTGTCGCAACTCTCGTTCAAGTTTGACAACTCATCGCAAGCATTCAGGTCTTGTGAGTCAAGAATGGCAACTCTTATCAAAGTTTGACCACTCAAGACTTATGAGTCAAAAGTGGCAACTCTTGATGAAATGTGAAGACTCGTCGTATGCACTTAAGACTCCTGAACCGTGTCAAAAAAGTTTGTGAACCCTCAAGCTTCACAACTCGATAGTGTTAACTGTAATAAAGTTTTGATAGAGTTTTTGACCCATTAAGCAAACGTCACAACTCTTAGTAAAGTGTGAACTCAGGGTATGCCCCATGAATCAAGAGTTGGAATCTCAGGGAACTCATAATGAAGTCTACAGACCCATGGATCAAATGTGGCCAGTGTCTTGCAAGAGTCACGACTTCAGACTCATACCCTTGCTGATCTGTGATATTATTTATTCTCTTAATCCAAAAACGCACAAAGACACGTCTGATAAAATAGAATAAAAGTAGTCCAATTTACCTATCTTGTATTAAAGATGTATTAAATTGTTAATTAATGTATTGAATTTGTAATTATTTACTTTAACGTTTCTATTTATTGTTTTGTAATTTATTTTTTTACGGGTTAATAAAACTGTTTCGTTAATAATATATCCAGAGAGATTATATATACTAAACACTTTGACTCCATTTTAATTATATTAACTAACAAATTCACCTGTCGCTTACTGGAAAGATTAGTTTTCCACTTGTCACGACGTTAACATATCCATTTGCATACCAATTCTCGTACTCTTCGAATACGGTAACCGACGTGACATCTGAAATGAAGTCCGAAAGACTACAATCCAATTAAACTTAAAGGGAATGCTGATATTTTTTAATTAGTATGTGAAATGAGAAAATGTCACGTCTATATCAAGCCACTCACGTGTAGGTTGCTCGTAGGCATCGTGAACGAATTCATTCCACGGATTAGAATAAATTAACGTTCCCATGTTATTGTAACAGACAAAGAACTGGGAGAGTTAATAATATTTAAATGCAACAATTCTATTGTACATTGATATTACTAGGTGTGTCTTTGTTTTAATTAATACGTATACTGTTATTGAAGTGTGATGTGATGTTACAATAACATTATATTAAACAACGTTGTTGAACTCATCTTAAAGTTACATGCATGATTTTTTGAACTCCAAATTTAAAAATCCCGCTTGTATTGCGAGTTGCCTATAACACATTAAATTGCGTCTCATTGGTTGAAACCGGTTTGACAGTTCAACCTAACCTCACTTTTCCGTGTCGGTTCTTCGTTCAAACTCGAATTATGATATCTCCAGATCAGATATCTTCCAAAGAATGAACTCCACCCTTGCGAAATCGTTACTCACCGATCTGGTCGGGTTTAAGGGCACGTCACGTTACGTTAAGGTAGCTGGCAGGAACTACACCGCGAAAACCAAAGAGAGGACCGAACCGTCGAAGGCCGTGGACCGTGCCGAGAAGCTGATAGGCTACCCGACGTCTTTCCTCAGTCTGAGATGGCTCCTCAACGACGAAATAGCGAACGTCGCGTTACACCTGAGGAAACTGATCGGCACGAACCATCCGCTGTTGAGTACGGCGAGGTTAGCGCCCGAACGGTTATCTTGAACGCTAACCGCCAATTCTTCATTTCCAGGGAGCTGATACTGAACAAACAGTCGCCTTCGTGGGGGCTGATAGTGCTGTTGGTGTCGAAGGCGGGCGGGCTGAGCAGGGAGTTCCGACAGGTCGATTGCGATATAACAGCAGGTGATGGCGTTTCATAGATATTATCGCTCTCGTAACTGTCACGAGGTTTCTAGGGATCCTGCATAGTCAGAGGGTGTTAGCTGAGATAACCGAAATGGTGCGCACGAGTAATATAATCCATAAGAGCATCCTCAACATCTCCAAAGACGATCTCGACATCGACGACTTGTACTTCGGTAACAAGCTGTCGTTGCTAACAGGCGATTACCTCCTGTCGGCCAGTTTCAGGGAGCTGGCAGGTCTGAAATGCCACGACGTCAACGAGCTGATCTCGACGTGCCTCAGGGATCTGGTCGAGGCGGATTTCATCGAACCTAGGACAAAGTAATAGTTCATATAGAAGCGTTTATTGAAATTTGTCTCAGTAGATGATTATATTTCGACATCATCGATGAGCAATAAACAGGAAAGTCATGTTACAAACAGGTTATTTCTAGTCACTCTTAAAGTTATTGTCGGCCCATAAAGGGACGACGTTACTAACAGACATGTTTGCAACATATTTTCTGCTTGTTAGAAGGAACAACCTTATAAACGTAGTGAAACTAATGCACATAAACTGATAACTGCAGGCCAAAGTTATGGAAATGAAATGGTTACTGACTTTTGATTTGTTCTTCATCATTATTTATGTTGTACAAGCAAAGTAACTAAAACGAAATTTTGAGTCTTTCTTTAGTCTCAAATGAAGACTGAGGTAGAATTTGGATATATAATAATCCTGTAGATGTTTATTGTGCTGAAATTTACCTGGATTAACAGTGTTTTGAGACTGCAATTATAAAATTTCTAAAAAAAAATCATAAAGCCTCAAACAAGCTGCAATTACTATTATACATCACTAAATGTGTATAACAGAATACAACATTAAATAACGGTTATTAACACTTATTTCAATTTTGTCGCTGGAGAGGAGCTAATTAAATTAACTACAATATCGATCGTCGAGCCAATCAACCTTCTTGTAATTCCCTCAATTCTTTTTAACAGGGCCCACTATTGCAATAATTATTGCATCAGTACCTATTGCTTTAGTCTCTTCAATTAATTACGGTCCGTTTGTAGGCAGAACGAGCCGTTACCTGCGAAACCTCGAGGGGAATTAATGGAGGAGATGGTCGTCCCGGATCAGTTCGACGGAGGGATCCTACGGGTGGACGAGGTCCTGGGAAGGGCGAAGGCCGAATGGACTTTAAGACATTTGCTGGGCGGAGCGAGTCTACTGGCGAAATGTTGCCAGGTGATAATGAGCTTTAGTGATTTGAATTTTAGGGTATTGAAATTTGATTACTTTTGTTGCAAAGTATGATCGCTTCCAGAGTTGGCTCCGTTTAAGGTTCTTACGTCTAATATTGTTTGAACCAGAAAATATTGTAAAGGCTAGTTAATGCTCAAGACAGTATAGACCAGCAATGGAAACCAATAAAGAATAATGTATTACATGGCATAGAAGCAATAGGAAAGAGACAAGGATATGTCAATTCTACTGTGCTTATAAATGTCTAAACTATAGGCTAATTAACGTAACATATATCATCACCCAGTGTAGGACATGTGACAACAGAAGACATATATGTAAACACAGATATTAGACAGGGCGATTCATTCAGCCCCTTAATATTTAAATTGGTAATGGATAAAATAATAGAAAATCTTCCCAGAACAGCTAGATACATAATGGAAAACACATACTTACATGCAGTCTGTTTTGCTGACGATGTTACCCTTATTGCAGACTCTGAAGATAATCTCCAAAGGTTACTAGATTCTTCTAACACTACAGCAAAAGTACTAAACATACTCATCGACATCGAGAAGACAAATTGCTTAGTTACATCCAAAGAATTTGGAAATTGATTTCAAAACTATCGAACAGGTAAATCACTTCGAATATCTGATCTCTGTAAATGATGAGAACAGTAGAAATGAAAACATTAAGAAGCATACAAGGCAAAACACTATATAACAGGATATGGAATGAAGACACCAGACAACAATGCAGAATACAACATGTAAGGAGGTGGGTGAGACAGAGACAAAGGTTTTGGAACAAACATATAAGGAGAATGGAGCACTGCAGACCTCCCCAGTAGGAAATAAGTCGCAAGGAAATGCTGGACCCCATCTGCCAAGGAAGACATGTTGGCAATGAACAAGCAGTAGCCTACTAATATGCTTAAAACTAAAAACCCGAAAAAGAAATTAAATCTGATTAGTGAGCATATTAGCTCCAACTTGAACAAATCTTAATGCAGTGATTACATTACAGTGAAATGCATAGTTGATGCATTTTACTTACATGCACATTTTTGGGATTGTTAAGCGCACCTCTCTCAAGCTTGATTTATAATCATACAAAATGCAATATATGAATGAATTAATATATCCCACATTGCAGGGGACGTTAATACTCGCCGAACATCCGCAATCCTTCCAGAGGTTGGGATACCTGTTCGGACGGAACATGGCGCTGGCACGGCAAGTGGACGACGACATTTCGATATACGAAGAGGACAAATCGCCTTTCACGTTAATCAACGCGCCGTTGATGTTCCACCTGGAACACGAACCGACTTACTACGATAAGCTCTTGGAGAACGTCGAGGATGACGATATTAAGTATGACGAGATCAAAAATGTAGTCCGTAGAGGTCCTGGGATCGGGAAAGCTACGGTGTTGAAGCGGGAATTGAAGGAGAACAGTTTGAGAGTGTTGGAGGAGTTCCCGGATAACGACGCGAGGCAGGCGCTAAGGAACCTGATCGAATCGTTGTGATGCCTGTACCTGATATTAGTTAATTGACTCGATGCATGCGATGAATCTCGTATTGTAACTTAGTAGGTTTTGTTTTCTAGTCCGTCTTAGACGTTGTGTTAATAAAGTACTACTAAACATCCTTGAAAATATCTAATGACTTCATTAGTTCCACTCATTTTAACACATTCGTTAATTGCTCACAATTAGCACCTAACTTACATGTTTCATTACTACATCGTCCCCCTTAAATATAAACGCGTCTAATATATTTTTCTCAAACCTCTTAAAACATTCGACCAGATCCGACGTTAAGGAATATGCTCCGATGCATAGGCAAAGTCAGAAACTCCAGCACCTTCTCCGATCTGAAGCGGCTGATTCAAGATGACTTACGGTTCGTGGGTTCTCGACTGCAGGAACTCCCCTTCCGTCCGTTGTCCGGGCTGATCGGGTAAGTCGATTCGAACGAGTCGATTATTTGCATCGCATCGACGGCTTGTTGCAGTGATGCAAAGTTGAGGCGGAAGATCTCGTCGTGGGAGGAGCTCTTGCGCTTGACGGCCAAAGCGTTCGGGACGGGCAGGGAGTTCCAGGACGGAGCTTACGATTCCGAGACAGGTACGAACCTTTAAATATACAACACGAAGAGATTGTCTTGGAAAGGGCTCAGAACGGAACGTACAAGAAAACTGTTGGAAGATGGACTGGATAAATTAGTTATGCACTTATATCCATTATGTAGTATTATCGTCTGATTGTGAATTGTTATATGTTTTTTGGGTATTTTTATTTCTTGTGTTTATCCTCCTAGGCGTCCTCCACGACCAAAACACCCTGGTCGGTGTAGCCCAGATGATGTACGTAGGCTACAGGATTCACAAGGGCATCGTCAACGTTCAAGATCAAGACCAATCGGCCGATGACCACATCGGAAACAAACTATCATTACTCACTGGAGACTATCTTTTGTGTAAGTGCTTCAGTCAACTGAACACTTTGAAATGTAGCGAAGTCTACGTGCTCATCTCGACGTGCCTCAGGGATCTGGTCGAGGCGGATTTCATCGAACCCAGGACCAAGTAATAGTTCAGACAAACGTACTATCAAATACAGTAATAGTATATATATGGACCTATTCTTTTAAAATGCAGGGTCCGAAATCAACAAGAGCGAAAGAGAAAATAATAGTATTTCGTTAGTATGACAGAGAAGGAAGTTTTGCAACGTTGCCGGCCGGCCGGTCCGTAACCCATTCCAAATATTCCCGTCGTAGGCTATACAGCGAATAATCCGGTAGAGTGTGGCGATGACTGTGATGTTTCGCAACGTCGCAAAAGTTCTTTCTCTGTTTAGCCAACGAGAAATATATGGCCTTTCTTTCCCTCTTATGTTTATACCATACTGCGAGTCTGTAGAAACGGTCTGTATAAGTATAGAATGTATAGTACTAAACTTTACTAGTACTATAGTTTACGTATTACTATTATTATAATAGGCGTCCTAAGGTGGAGGAGTGCTAACCAACATTTTAAAATTTGTCCTCGATTTTGTATGGAAGTCGTTTGTTCCAAGCGCCCTCTATGAAATTACTAACGTTTAGCATGGGCAGCGCGGAGGGGCACTTTCATGATTTCATTGCAAGTTAGTAACACTGAAATCATCTGTTGTACTCATTTGATGGTTTATTTGTAGGGAGAACGAGCCGATGCCTGCGAAACCTCAGGTGGGAGGAATCCGGGAGATGGCTATCCCTGATCAGTTCGAAGGTGGGATTTTACGTCTGGATGAAGTTTTGGGAAGAGCGAAGCCGGAATGGACTTTAAGGCACTTGCTGGGTGGAGTAGGTTTACTGGCGAAATCTTGCCAGGTGAAGCAATAGGTTTTAGAATAGTCGTTAAGAAATTCTGTTATGAATTACTCGTAGTAGTGTTTTTAGTACAGGACTCATTACACTAATTAACCTATGGTCTATGGTATATGCAGAAAATTGGATTTCAACATGTCAGTTGGTATAAGACCCGTATTGTAGATTTTGTTATGAATTTGTAGAAATATTCAATCAGGTATAAGTTTTAGGAGTTAGGCATTTCACAGATATCATTTTTGTACAAAAATTGTATTTCGAAACCACTATGAAAGCAGACCATAAAACCTTTCTTTGGGGTTTCCTTTTCCTGGTGCTTTACAGCTACCCACCTTCTCTTCCAGGGATCGTTAATCCTCGCGGGACTCCCGCGGCACTCCCAACGGTCGGGCTACCTGTTCTGCCGTAACGTAGCCTTGGCTCGGCAAGCGAGCGAAGACATCTCGACATATGAAGAGAGGGAAGTGCCGTTCTGCCTGATCAACGCGCCGCTGATGTTCCACCTGGAACACGACCCGTCCTACTACGACGAACTCCTGCAGGACGACGACCTGGAGTACGACGGGATCAGGGAGACGGTGCTGAGGGGGCCCGGACTGGAACGGACCGTCGACCTGAGGTCGAGACTGGAAAGGGACGCCGCGGAGGTCCTGAGGGAATTCCCGGACAACGGAGCGAGGAGAGCGTTGCACGGGATGATCGGGACGTGATTAGGTTAAAATTATGTATAAATTGTAATAATGATAATAAAATTGGATATTAAAAAAAGTATGTAAACTTAATCAATTCAATGAAATTTTTGAGGGAGAATATATAGGCACTTATAGGTATAGGTTATAGTTATAGGCACTTTTCTTTTAAAATAGTCTGTGTGGGCCAGACGGCGATTGTGAGGTGGACTGACACTGACACCGATTAAGCTCGAGATGATGGGGGTGGTATGAATAAAACGGAGTATATGTTAATACCACTACTAATTTCTTTAATGTTACTCATATAAAAATGTACTTGCTTGTTTAACAGTCGCGTTTTTGTTGTGGTTTGTATGAAACGTGTTGGTCAAGTCTTCCCAACACTTCTCTTTTTGTTCCAAAAATAAGTTTCTCTTTTATCAGAGTTAGGGGTAATCTGCTAGCATCACTAGGTACAAACCCCATTTGCTCTCCTGTACCCTCATCCCTGTACCCTTCTGCAACAAAGAAACAAAAAACAAACGACATTGAACAACTCACTCTCTTTGTCAGTTTATAGACGATAATAAATTCTATTACTTAGTACTTGTTGAAGTTGTAGGATCAAAATAAAACAGTATAATAGTTGATCCTTTTTCTCTGTATTTTCAGCTGGATTGTACAGGATATTAGGGGAAGGTAAGCGCAAAATACTCACCAGCCCTCAAACAAACTAGTGCAGGAGGTACTAGGGGAACGGTGTCCTCCCTAGCTACTATAGTGAACAACAATCTCATGAACTTCTAGGGTCGAGTGTGCAATGGTACTAGGGGATGGCACGCAGAGTACCTACCTACCCGAGATACTAGTGGCAATTACCCCAAGAAGTGCAATGAGTACTAAGGGAGTGGCGGGCGAAATAAAGGTAGTGTGCAATGGTACTAGGGGATGGCACGCAGAGTACCTACCTACCCGAGATACTAGTGGCAATTACCCCAAGAAGTGCAATGAGTACTAAAGGGAGTGGCGGGCGAAATAAAGGTAGGGCCTTGAGCTACAAGACAGCACTGTACTAATTAATGATTGGAATACCATATAGAAACAACTACGGTCATTACTGAGTTTTAAATATCGATGGTTAATTAACTAAGGAGTTAGTTAATCAATAGTAGAAGAATGAATGGCTCAGTGATAAACTCTCCAGTTTTAGTGACTTCTTCCAATGTCTCTGCTAAATATCACTGTCTTTTCGCACAGGAGAACGGTTAAACCAATCACAAACTCTTATGAAGGGTATCGAGAAGACCAAGGACACAGGCAAGCCTTTTTAAAATCATAACATTTCCCTTTATCTTTTCGATCGGGAAGAACCACTCCATAAAGAAACCTAATTATAGAAAGGAATTTCAGTCGCTTAGCTCACATAGTCCTTATAATGAAGTGTTACAATTTATAGATTTTACTGTGTCGTTTTTCCAAGAGAAATATAATTAAAAATTTGACAAGCAAAAAGCATGGAAAAGGAGGTAGGAAGTAATAGATACATAAAATCATTCTTACACATTCGATATTATCTAGTTTCCTCCATCCAGGAAACGCATACTTATACAAATTCCCGTTGGATATTTTCTGGAGCGTCGAAGAGTTTGCTTTCAATTCCTCCATCCAATAAACAAAACGAGAGTGGGAAGCACGGTCTTGTTTGCTATCCGAACGCAATTGTTTAAAATTGAACAGCCTGTTTTAAATTTAAAGTTACCGAGCCTCAATTTCTATTCGTATACTTTCTTCTTTGTTTTAATAGCCGCCTTCGAAATGGAATTAGGTGCCGGGCTGGATGATATTATTTTATAATTACTCTTAATCGGAATCCATTAAAGGTAAAGACGAGGTGCGAAGAGTCGAATTTGCATATTAACGAGAGATTAACGTGCCAACGTTGGGATCTGCATAAAAACGATAAAAAAGGTATTTTGGACGCGTTCGTCAAAAAATTTTAATCAGACATGTCACGACGGGCTGGACCAGCAAAGATGGATTAATTTGGTCGCTTGGACAAGTCAATTCTTCCAGACTGGATGCATTCTAGACTTTTTAACCACACTGTAGGTAGGTATTAGGCTCGTTTTTGATCAAACTAACTTATGAATTTAGTCTTGGAAATCGACTTTTGAGTCTTGTATTAGAAGCACAACAGGGTGCAAAAAAATCAGTTGACGTCGGAGTCTTGCTTTAGAAAAATGGTTTCCTCCAATAAAAATGTACTTCAAACACACTGTTTGGACAGAAAAATTGTATTGTACTTGTACTAATAATATTTAAGTGAAACTACTTGTTGATAAAAATTGCCCCAAAATGAAGACATTTAATTATATTAGGGTGACTGTGTCGGTTGTTTTGATTGTTGACCTGATCAAGGATCAAAGAACAAAGGAATCAAAGGTACAAAGAACGAGGATCAAAGAACACAAATATGATCACAAGTTTTGAAATCCTTAGTTAAAAATATTCATTTATTGTGTCAACGACTCCTCAAAATATTATAGCTTAAATTCAAGAGATTAGGTCAGATTGATCTTTGAGTCTCAAAGGAAAACAAATCTTGATTCAAACAAACCGTAATAGTGACGTACCTACTATTACCGAACAAAAGTCTTTCATGAATTATTAGATCGACTCCCGTTATTTATCCAGTAATTTTTCCACCCTTCCTTAGGAGTTAAATATACCTCATATTAGCCCTTCTCTCCCTTCGGCTCGTATGTGTGTGTGTGTAGGTTTTAGTTTATTCAGGGGCGTAAGATGGGAACGGTTCCCAACGAAGTGTAAACATTCCATACACTCCTACGGGTTGTCCCAGCACTAGTTCCCTTCTAACATCAAAAACTGATAATTACTACCCTTTTTAATCTTTTTTTCTTTTTATATATGCTTTAATTGACAAGTTATAATTATTTTAAATCAAACTATTAATTTATTTTTCGCTTTATATGAATTCACGAGTTCTGATTGCATTAACGGGTCTATTTTTTTCTTTTTTATATATTCTTTAATTGACAAATTAGAATTGTCCTAAATCAAACTATTAACTAATTTTTTTAATTCTGATTACAGTAATTGCTCTGTCTTTTTCCCTTTTTATATCTAAAATATTGACATATTACAATTATCTTAAATCAAGGTATTCATTAAGTTTTGCTTTATTTGAATTCACAAGTTCTGATTGCGTTAATTACTACTCTATTTTTCCTTTTTAAATTTCCCTTAATTGAAAAATTTTAATAAGTTTAAATTAAACTATTCATTAATTTTTGCTTTATTTAAATTCAAAAGTTCTCATTGCATTTTCCTTTTTAATTTTCTTTAATTGACAAATTACAATTATTTTAAATCAAAGTATTAATTAATTTTTGCTTTATCTGTATTCACAAGTTTTGATTGCATTAATTATTACTCTATCTCGATATCCTTTTTTAAATTTCCCGTAATCGAAAAATTATAATAATTATCTTATATCACACTATTAATTAATTTTTGCTTTATTTGAATTCACGAGTTCTGATTGCATTTTCCTTTTTATAATTTCTCTAATTGACACATTACAATTATATTAAGTCAAACTATTAAATAATTTCTCGCTTTTATTGATTTCACAAGTTCTGATTGCATTAACTGTTCTACTTTTTTTCCTTTTTATATTTTCTTTGATTGAAAAATTATAATTATCTAAAATCAAATTACTAATTAATTTTTGCTGTATTTGAATTCACAAGTTCTAATTGCATTTCCCTTTTTATATTTTCTTCAATTGATAAATTATAATTATCTTACATCAAACTGTTAATTAATTTTTGCTTTATTTGAATTCACAATTTCTGATTGCATTAATTATTACTCTATCTCTTTTCCCTTTTTAAGTTTCCTTTAATTGACAAATTATAATTAACTTCAATCAAAGTATTAATTAATTTTTGCTTTATTCCAATTCACAAGTTCTGCTTACATTAATTATTACTCTATTAGTTTTCCTTTTTAAATGTCCCTTAATTAACAAATTCAACAAACCGTTCGTCCAAATTTTTAAGTAATATATAAAAAAGGTAACTGATAACGAAGAAGTATTTCCACACGAATTCTCTGCTTGTTTTGCTGTTAATTTTTCGCAGGTGAGAAACTCTTATCGGCTCCTTGCGGTGTTGTCACTCTTCGTGGTATACAGCGTTTCCTTAATTATGACTTCTTTTAGATATGAGATTAATAATCTTTATTATCCAAGATAAAATAAATCAAGACATTTGGCTTGGTATACTCAATTTAGAGTCCTGATTTTGAAAAAAAGTTTATTTTGAAAATTAATGTTTTCATGAAATCAAATGGACTTTATGGTCTAAATTACAAATGAAGATTGTCTTCATCTATAACTAATTGTTAACTTGATATCTCCTATAATAACTGAATTTAAATTCAAAAGCTCTATGTCCCTATTAGGTCAAGTGGACCTTTGAGTCTTGAGTTAGAAAGACAAAACTATAAAAGTCTGCGTCGGACCAGACGGTGGAAGTGAAACTTCTTTGGCCATATGCACACACACACACAATCGCCGCGGAACAGGCGCCGTGGGCTTTCATCTCTTCCGGTGTCTCCATCACGTCTCCATGTTCTCATCTGAGGTGAGGTGAGGCACGACGCCTCCTCACTTTTCTCTATGTTCATGTCACGTAATTAAACAATACACAATACAGCTCACCGTTTTGTCGCCGCTCGAAGTTATTGTTTCGCGCCGTTTGAGGTTAGGTTAGGTGTCAGCTGTCCGAAAGTCTAGACGCTCTCCGGTGTTGCCACGTTGACCTCTTTGGTAGCACATGTAAACGATTTGGCGATCGGCTCGGTTCGCGGGCGCGATGGAAGAGGTACACTTTACGCGCATTCTGGCAACACGGTTTACTTATCACGCGTGACGCGGTTTTTCGACCAATACCCCATCCCAATGTATACAACGTGCGCAAAGAAGTTTCACTTCAATAATCATTTTTTGACTTTTGAGTCTTTTGTTGAAAGGTTGCTTGAATAAAATTATCTTACTCTTAATAGATCAAATAAGTTTTTGAGTCTTATCTTGGGAAGATCTCTTTTATCTCCCTTTTGAGACTTTTCAATTAAAATTTGCTTAGATTAGGTCAGAGTAGACAATTTAAAGGTTTCGAACCAGAATTAACTTTATTTGAATGTGACTTATCTAGATACCTTCTAAGAACCTTTGAAATGTTATGTGTGTACGTTCTTCTATATGTTTTTAAGGTACTTATTAAGAAATAGTTTCTGAGTTTTCTTTTTGGCATTTGCACATAATTATATGGTAGATATGGCACTTAATATTTTACTGTAAAATTAACAGCTTCTGGTATGACTTGAAAACCGAACTTTACACTTTTTAATTTTTTAATAATTTTTCTTACAAAAAATTGTATGAAGTACTTACAGAAATTCATTACCATTTCAAGGGTGGAAAAATGATTTTATCCAACACATGACAGTTATGACTGTCATTATTAATGTCATTTTAGACAAGTAAACTATCAAATAACACACTAGTGTGTTATAATCCATAACTCACTCGGCCTGACGGCCTCGTGGTATAAATCTTGCCGCGTGACTTATTTTTAACATAACACACTAGTACCATAAATAACTATTATCATGTTCTTTTGAAACTTTCTCATGTTGAACACTCCGACTAATATTAATGTATTACTTGTTTCACTTAACATGTTATGTGTTATACGCTTTTGAGAATGCGTTGGGATATGATTCCATTCACTAATCATAGAATTTTCCTAAGTATTCACCAATATTATGTCTTCTATTCTTTACCACACACTTACATTTCATGTTATTTATTGTGAGAACCGTATGGGAATTATGTTGCAACCTGATAACTGGCAACGGTGTGCCTCCTTGCCTCGGTCGAGGCGTTTTTTGCTGAGGCGTAACCGGATAAATCTAGTTTAGTTGTTTCCGTATATTTCGTAACTTCACAATTTCATTCGTAGTGATAACGCGTCGGGGACGGTGATTTTGGTGACTTTTCCCTACTTTTCCTTAAGGAAATTGGTGATTTCCTCCATGTAAGATGATTTCAAGTAGGGGAAGGGTGGCGTTGGTGACTTTTGAAGGTGATTTTCATATATATTTTTTGATACGTTTATTATTTTTGATCTTATAATGTCTTTTAAGGGCGAAGATGGCGGGCGTCCCGACGGAAGGGCACAGGTCGCCGTCGTCTAAAAGTGAGTGTCTTTTGTTTTATTGATCACTTTCCCACTTTTCCAATTGCGATGGAAACCCTTTTTTGCGGTTTATTGTGGTCGTTTCCTTTTGAGGCTCTTTTGTATTTAAATGTTATACTTGGAAGGGCATTCGGGGTTTTCCATAAAATCCCATTTCGCCACTTCTGATTGGTGAGAGGCTTCAGTGTATTTTGAAATTTTCATATATATTATTGTTGTTTGTAATCGGAATTATTCGATGTCATGATATTGAAGAGGGTGGGGGAGGGATGGACATGTGGGAAAGCAGCGTCACGCACCTTGTGAATATATACAGGGTGTTCCAGAACTGGACACCATTACTTATACGGTAGAAGGTTTCCTCTTCAATATCAAGTCAAAAAGGTATGAGAAACATGTTTTAAGATGCACCGTCACGCACTTTGTAAATATATACAGGGTGTCCCGGAACTGAACGTCATAACTTGTACTCTAGACGATTTCCTGTTCAAAATCAAGTCAAAAAGGCTTAATAAACTTGTTTTAAGATGTATCGTCACGCACTTTGTGAATATATACAGGGTGTCCCAGAACTGGACGCCATAACTTGTACTCTAGACGATTTCCTGTTCAAAATCAAGTCAAAAAGGGTTAATAAACTTGTTTTAAGATACATCGTCACGTACTTTGTGAATATATACAGGGTGTCCCGGAACTGGACGCCATAACTTGTACTGTAGACGATTTCCTGTTCAAAATCAAGTCAAAAAGGCTTCATAAACTTGTTTTAAGATGTATCGTCACGCACTTTGTGAATATATACAGGGTGTCCCAGAACTGGACGCCATAACTTGTACTCTAGACGATTTCCTGTTCAAAATCAAGTCAAAAAGGGTTAATAAACTTGTTTTAAGATACATCGTCACGTACTTTGTGAATATATACAGGGTGTCCCGAAACTGGAAGCCATAACTTGTACTGTAGACGATTACCTGTTCAAAATCAAGTCAAAAAGGCTTAATAAACTTGTTAAGATACATCGTCACGTACTTTGTGAATATATACAGGGTGTCCCGGAACTGGACGCCATAACTTGTACCGTAGACGATTTCTTGTTCAAAATCATGTCAAAAAGGCTTAATTAAAATGTTTTAAGATGCACCGTCACGAACTTTGTGAATATATACAGGGTGTTCCAGAACTGGACGCCATAACTTGTACTCTAGACGATTTCCTGTTCAAAATCAAGTCAAAAGGCTTAATAAACTTGTTTTAAGATGTATCGTCACGTACTTTGTGAATATATACAGGGTGTCCCGGAACTGGACGCCATAACTTGTACTCTAGACGATTTCCTGTTCAAAATCAAGTCAAAAAGGCTTAATAAACTTGTTTTAAGATACATCGTCACGCACTTTGTGAATATATACAGGGTGTTCCGGAACTAGACGGCTTAACTTGTACTCTAGACGATTTCCTGTTCAAAATCAAGTCAAAAAGACTTAATAAACTTGTTTTAAGATGCACCGTCACGCACTTTGTGAATATATACAGGTTGTCCCAGAACTGGACGCCATAACTAGTACTCTAGACGATTTCCTGTTCAAAATCAAGTCAAAAAGGATTAATAAACTTGTTTTAAGATGCACCGTCACGAACTTTGTGAATATATACAGGGTGTCCCAGAACTGGACGCCATAACTTGTACCGTAGACGATTTCTTGTTCAAAATAATGTCAAAAAGGCTTAATTAAAATGTTTTAAGATGCACCGTCACGAACTTTGTGAATATATACAGGGTGTCCCAGAACTGGACGCCATAACTTGTACTGTAGACGATTTCCTGTTCAAAATCAAGTCAAAAAGGCTTAATAAACTTGTTTTAAGATGCACCGTCACGCACTTTGTGAATATATACAGGGTGTCCCGAAACTGGACGCCATAACTTGTACTCTAGACGATTTCCTGTTCAAAATCAAGTCAAAAAGACTTCATAAACTTGTTTTAAGATGCACCGTCACGCACTTTGTGAATATATACAGGTTGTCCCAGAACTGGACGCCATAACTAGTACTCTAGACGATTTCCTGTTCAAAATCAAGTCAAAAAGGCTTAATAAACTTGTTTTAAGATGCACCGTCACGAACTTTGTTAATATATACAGGGTGTCCCAGAACTGGACGCCATAACTTGTACCGTAGACGATTTCTTGTTCAAAATAATGTCAAAAAGGCTTAATTAAAATGTTTTAAGATGCACCGTCACGAACTTTGTGAATATATACAGGGTGTTCCAGAACTGGACGCCATAACTAGTACTCCAGACGATTTCCTGTTCAAAATCAAGTCAAAAAGGCTTAAAAAACTTGTTTTAAGATACATCGTCACGCACTTTGTGAATATATACAGGGTGTCCCGGAACTGGACGCCATAACTTGTACTGTAGACGATTTCCTGTTCAAAATCAAGTCAAAAAGGCTTAATAAACTTGTTAAGATACATCATCACGCACTTTGTGAATATATACAGGGTGTCTCAGAACTGGACGCCATAACTTGTACCGTAGACGATTTCTTGTTCAAAATCATGTCAAAAAGGCTTAATTAAAATGTTTTAAGATGCACCGTCACGAACTTTGTGAATATATACAGGGTGTCCCGGAACTGGACGCGATAACTTGTACTCTAGACGATTTCCTGTTCAAAATCAAGTCAAAAAGGCTTAATAAACTTGTTTTAAGATACATCGTCACGCACTTTGTGAATATATACAGGGTGTTCCGGAACTAGACGGCTTAACTTGTACTCTAGACGATTTCCTGTTCAAAATCAAGTCAAAAAGACTTAATAAACTTGTTTTAAGATGCACCGTCACGCACTTTGTGAATATATACAGGTTGTCCCAGAACTGGACGCCATAATTAGTACTCTAGACGATTTCCTGTTCAAAATCAAGTCAAAAAGGCTTAATAAACTTGTTTTAAGATACATCGTCACGTACTTTGTGAATATATACAGGGTGTCCCGGAACTGGACGCCATAACTTGTATTCTAGACGATTTCCTGTTCAAAATCAAGTCAAAAAGGCTTAATTAAAATGTTTTAAGATGCACCGTCACGAACTTTGTGAATATATACAGGGTGTCCCGAAACTGGACGCCATAACTTGTACTCTAGACGATTTCCTGTTCAAAATCAAGTCAAAAAGACTTCATAAACTTGTTTTAAGATGCACCGTCACGCACTTTGTGAATATATACAGGTTGTCCCAGAACTGGACGCCATAACTAGTACTCTAGACGATTTCCTGTTCAAAATCAAGTCAAAAAGGCTTAATAAACTTGTTTTAAGATGCACCGTCACGAACTTTGTGAATATATACAGGGTGTCCCAGAACTGGACGCCATAACTTGTACCGTAGACGATTTCTTGTTCAAAATAATGTCAAAAAGGCTTAATTAAAATGTTTTAAGATGCACCGTCACGAACTTTGTGAATATATACAGGGTGTCCCGAAACTGGACGCCATAACTTGTACTCTAGACGATTTCCTGTTCAAAATCAAGTCAAAAAGACTTCATAAACTTGTTTTAAGATGCACCGTCACGCACTTTGTGAATATATACAGGGTGTCCCGGAACTGAACGTCATAACTTGTACTCTAGACGATTTCCTGTTCAAAATCAAGTCAAAAAGGCTTAATAAACTTGTTTTAAGATGTATCGTCACGCACTTTGTGAATATATACAGGGTGTCCCAGAACTGGACGCCATAACTTGTACTCTAGACGATTTCCTGTTCAAAATCAAGTCAAAAAGGGTTAATAAACTTGTTTTAAGATACATCGTCACGTACTTTGTGAATATATACAGGGTGTCCCGGAACTGGACGCCATAACTTGTACTGTAGACGATTTCCTGTTCAAAATCAAGTCAAAAAGGCTTCATAAACTTGTTTTAAGATGCACCGTCACGCACTTTGTGAATATATACAGGGTGTCCCAGAACTGGACGCCATAACTTGTACTCTAGACGATTTCCTGTTCAAAATCAAGTCAAAAAGGCTTAATAAACTTGTTTTAAGATGCACCGTCACGCACTTTGTGAATAAATACAAGGTGTCCCAGAACTGGACGCCATAACTTGTACCGTAGACGATTTCTTGTTCAAAATAATGTCAAAAAGGCTTAATTAAAATGTTTTAAGATGCACCGTCACGAACTTTGTGAATATATACAGGGTGTCCCGGAACTGGACGCCATAACTTGTACTCTAGACGATTTCCTGTTCAAAATCAAGTCAAAAAGGCTTAATAAACTTGTTTTAAGATACATCGTCACGCACTTTGTGAATATATACAGGGTGTTCCAGAACTGGACGGCTTAACTTGTACTCTAGACGATTTCCTGTTCAAAATCAAGTCAAAAAGGCTTAATAAACTTGTTTTAAGATACATCGTCACGTACTTTGTGAATATATACAGGGTGTCCCGGAACTAGACGGCTTAACTTGTACTCTAGACGATTTCCTGTTCAAAATCGTGTCAAAAAGGCTTAATAAACATGTTTTAAGATGTATCGTCACGCACTTTGTGAATATATACAGGGTGTTCCAGAACACCCTGTATTTGGTTATAAAGTAGGTGTTAAGGTTATAAATTATTGCTAAATTTATAATTATCATTTATTATTAAATATTTCATTTAATTTTTTTTTGGTTACTTATCTATTTATAATTAAGTGTCTATTTATTTAATAAGGCTTACCTGGCCATGTAATTAAAAATTTGTTGAGGAAAATACTTAAGTTATATTTTAATTCTAATCTGATTTATGCTAATGACTTTCAAAATAAATACAGAAGAAAATAAATAAATTTTTGATTAATGTTTTTATTAAAAGTGTCATTTGACAGATTTACGGATTTTAACACGATGTACTTAATTATTTTTTACTTCAAATGCAATTAGTGTAAATGAGAATATAATTAAAATGTAATTAAAGTATGCCCCTTAATAATTTTTCAATTTTAGAAAGAGAATATGAGTGTTATTGAATTGATAAATTTTAGAGTTACTAGAAAGTAAGATTAAATTTTATGTAAAAGTTAATAATAAATGTTAATTAAATATTTAGCAATAATTTATAACCTTAATATTACGAGTTTTTGATAGGGAATACCAGTTGACCTCACATGATTCTCTGACTGCGCACTCTCCGCCCTCTATCTCGAAAACAGTTCGAGTTATGAACAAATGTTAAATACAAAAGTTGTAGAGAATTTGATTCTCTACAATATCGATAGTAAATACAAATAGCGTAAAACCCATAGAAAACGAGATATTTGCAAAAAAATTAGAAAAAAATCGTTTTTTATGACTTTTGACCCCTGACTTTAACAGTTCCGACCATCCAATTATAATTATGTGAATTTTGAGAAAAGTTGAACCACCTATAATGACTGGACTATAACTCGATTTTAAACTTATGGACGAGTACCCAGCGCTCATGTGGAAAGGTCGGTACCACACGTCTCCAACGCGCGTTTCTCACTCTTTCCTTCCCGTCGTTCCCTGGGACGTCCCGTATACAACGTGCGCGTCGATGGGGTGTGTGGAGGGGAGGGGGGGCGTCGTCCGCGTCGAATCCCCTCCGACGCCGCCGACGCCGCCGTCGCCGTCCCTCTTTCTCCTCCTCGACGAGCGCGCCGCCGACGGCGCCTCCCAGTACAAGACCAGCAGCTGTTCTCGCGACGTGCGCTTTGACAATCCATAATAATTACACACACACACACACACACACACACACACACACACACACACACACACACACACACACACACACAATAATAAATAGTACATAGTAGTATCGGTGATAGTAGTGATAGGAGATTAGTGATGATAACGACTGCGGCGACCTGAGAGAGGAGTGACATGGGAACGTGGTGGAAGTACGTGTACGTGAAACCATCATCATCGCGCCCACGTAACCTCGAGCGCCGGAGGTAGGGCTCCTCTTCTCCCTGCCCCCCGGATCGTCGAAGCCGGCGTTCCACCGAGTCGCCCAGAGCCTCCTCCTCATCCTCCTCCACAGCCGCCGACATGGGCGCCGCCGCCGAGTACCATGAGGAGCCGTGAGGCGGACGTCGCCGACGACGACGACGACGACAGAGAAAGATCGATGCCAATAACAATCACAACAACAACAACAACAACAAGAACGGGATCGACGGCTCCCACCTCCTCCGACGCGTCGGGACGCCCGGTCCGGGAATAAGACTGGTCCCGGGGTCCAGTCCGGTGCGGTACGTAGCGGCGGCGACAGGTCCACCACGTGCCCGTTCCCGGAGGATCGAGAGCACCACGTGCGCGCGCGCCCTACCCGAAGGGAAGAAAGAGGGTGCACCGGGAGGAAGGGTGGACCGGGAGGAAAGGCGGAAATGCGTCCCGGATAGGCGGGAGCAGTCGGTACCGCTCCACCGGGTGGACGTCGCGCCCTCTTCCCGTTCGGTGTTCGGTTGGTGATGGGACGTGACGACGACGACGGCGGTGTGACGACGGGCAACAGGTGTCGCGTTCCGTACGGTGAGGGATAAGGGTGTCACGCTGGTCGGGGCCTGGAAGTGTTGTCTGCCCTGGTGCGGTACGCCCAGCGAAGGCAAGCCGCAGCAGCAGCAGCAGCAGCAGCAGCAGCTGGAGGAGAGGGCGTCCTCGACGTCGACGCCGCAGGCGGCTGTCGCAGAGCTCTCGAGCGCGCCCGAATCGCTGCAGGAGCAACTCCAGCAGCCGGAGACGCAGCAGCAGTTCTATCAGCAACAGCAGTACCAGCAGCTGCACGACATCGCCGAGGAGGACTCCGAGTCGGTGGTCGTCGACGAGGATGAGGACCGGGCGACCCTGCAGCCTCTAGGTAAGGCTCGCCGACCAACGTCGATAAACTCACCTCTTCATCACCAACGAATCGATTGCTGGAAATTCACTGGAAACGACGATCACCAAACGCATCAAAACAAATTATCACGTTTGTCGAACGGATCGGGTCATATCACTTTATCACCGATACACGAGTCACTTGTTGACCACCCAGCGAAGGCGAGTTCCTCCCGGCGGTCAGAAATTTGGTGACCCCAAGGCTACAAACCAGGGATTAAAAAGATGGCTAGAGAAGATTCCTTAAATATCAATATGTTTGTTTTTGTTTGAAGTCAATTAATTGAATTGTTTTGGTTTTGGTCAGATTCCATCATGTGATCGGTCGAGTTAGTTTTACTAAACCTCACTTGTTTATCCTTGCCCTTTAACAAGCGATAGCGAATTCATATAACAATAGTTATCTTCGTCGGGGAGGAACTCGTTGGTCAACTGAGACGTTTACCTACTTTCCAACTGACCGCGGGAGGAACTCGCCGCCGCCCTGACCACCAGGGCAAAACTAAACTGCTTTCCGCTTTCTTCTTCTTCTATCTTTCATGGATTAGGCTTTGCCTTATTCGACACTACTAACTCCTCATGACACCTTTTCATAGGTCTTCCCGGAGATCTTCTTCCTTTAGGTTCATAACCTCTAATTTGTTTGGGATATTTGTTGTCAATGTGGCTTTTCAATTTTTCTATATATCTAGTTCTTCTCTTATATCTATATTTCTTATTCTATCTCCTAATGTGCAACCTCTGATTCGTCGTAGGAATTTCATTTCTGTAGCTTGAATTCTTGATGTATCTTTTTTCCGCATTGTCCAGCTTTCACAGCTATAGAGTAGAACGGGCGCTGCCATTGTTTTATAGAATTTCAGTGTTGTTTCGGGTCTTACTTAATTTCTTAATGATCTGTTATTAGATAGATTTTACATAAAATATTACTCAAAACAACAAACACTTTGGTGAAGGTGAAGGTGCCAACAAGGCACCTTCACCAAACGTGTTTCCGTTTTTCCTGAACAAAGTATCTCTTCACCATTTTACCAGCAAAATACGATCACTATCACCAAACCACTTCACTAAACCAAAGTATCACCTCACTACACAACAGTGACCAAAATAGAGACTATTTCACCATAATAACAAAGTACGTCTTATGAAATGAGTTATTACTTTACGAGAAGAAATGGTCGTTTCACCACTAACGCAATAACTAAATCGATTTCCGGTTCCTTAATTCGAAATTCACTGGACGACGATCACCAAACAAATTACCGTATCGAGTTATCACTTTGAAAAAGTATGTGTCGTATCGTAACTTAATCACTTTAACTCTAGCAATTTATCACTTTACCGAAACCAAAAACATAACCACCAAACCAGTGGCCAATGTTCCAACCTAAATTTTAATACGTCGCCACTTCACCTAAAGAAAGTATGTTAAAATAGCTACCACTTTACTAAAACAAAGAGTCACTTAATCCTCTCACCCGAAACTTTTCACCAAAAGCATTTCCCAGGATAGCATCACCATATCTGTGCCGATTTTGAATAAAATATCACTCACATTCTGTCCCAACAAATCACCTTCACCAAACGTGTTTCCGTTTTTCTTGAACAAAGTATCTCTTCACCATTTTACCAGCAAAATACGATCACTATCACCAAACCACTTCACTAAACCAAAGTATCACCTTACTACACAACGGTGACCAAAATAGAGACTATTTCACCATAATAACAAAGTACGTCTTATGAAATGAGTTATTACTTTACGAGAAGAAATGGTCATTTCACCACTAACGCCGTAACTAAATCGATTTCCGGTTTCTTGGTTCAAAATTCACTGGACGACGATCACCAAACAAATTACCGTATCGAGTTATCACTTTGAAAAAGTATGTGTCGTATCGTAACTTAATCACTTTAACTCTAGCAATTTATCACTTTACCGAAACCAAAAACATAACCACCAAACCAGTGGCCAATGTTCCAACCTAAATTTTAATACGTCGCCACTTCACCTAAAGAAAGTATGTTAAAATAGCTACCACTTTACTAAAACAAAGAGTCACTTAATCCTCTCACCCGAAACTTTTCACCAAAAGCATTTCCCAGGATAGCATCACCATATCCGTGCCGATTTTGAATAAAATATCACTCAAAATCTCTACCAACAAATCACCATCACCAAACGTGTTTCCGTTTTTCTTGAACAAGTATCTCTTCACCATTTTACCAGCAAAATACGATCACTATCACCAAACCACTTCACTAAACCAAAGTATCACCTCACTACACAACGGTGACCAAAATAGAGACTATTTCACCATAATAACAAAGTACGTCTTATGAAATGAGTTATTACTTTACGAGAAGAAATGGTCATTTCACCACTAACGCCGTAACTAAATCGATTTCCGGTTTCTTGGTTCAAAATTCACTGGACGACGATCACCAAACAAATTACCGTATCGAGTTATCACTTTGAAAAAGTATGTGTCGTATCGTAACTTAATCACTTTAACTCTAGCAATTTATCACTTTACCGCAACCAAAAACATAACCACCAAACCAGTGGCCAATGTTCCAACCTAAATTTTAATACGTCGCCACTTCACCTAAAGAAAGTATGTTAAAATAGCTACCACTTTACTAAAACAAAGAGTCACTTAATCCTCTCACCCGAAACTTTTCTACCAAAAGCATTTTCCAGGATAACATCACCATATCTGTGCCGATTTTGAATAAAATATCACTCACATTCTGTCCCAACAAATCACCTTCACCAAACGTGTTTCCGTTTTTCTTGAACAAAGTATCTCTTCACCATTTTACCAGCAAAATACGATCACTATCACCAAACCACTTCACTAAACCAAAGTATCACCTCACTACACAACGGTGACCAAAATAGAGACTATTTCACCATAATAACAAAGTACGTCTTATGAAATGAGTTATTACTTTACGAGAAGAAATGGTCATTTCACCACTAACGCCGTAACTAAATCGATTTCCGGTTTCTTGGTTCAAAATTCACTGGACGACGATCACCAAACAAATTACCGTATCGAGTTATCACTTTGAAAAAGTATGTGTCGTATCGTAACTTAATCACTTTAACTCTAGCAATTTATCACTTTACCGCAACCAAAAACATAACCACCAAACTAGTGGCCAATGTTCCAACCTAAATTTTAATACGTCGCCACTTCACCTAAAGAAAGTATGTTAAAATAGCTACCACTTTACTAAAACAAAGAGTCACTTAATCCTCTCACCCGAAACTTTTCACCAAAAGCATTTCCCAGGATAGCATCACCATATCCGTGCCGATTTTGAATAAAATATCACTCAAAATCTCTACCAACAAATCACCATCACCAAACGTGTTTCCGTTTTTCTTGAACAAGTATCTCTTCACCATTTTACCAGCAAAATACGATCACTATCACCAAACCACTTCACTAAACCAAAGTATCACCTCACTACACAACGGTGACCAAAATAGAGACTATTTCACCATAATAACAAAGTACGTCTTATGAAATGAGTTATTACTTTACGAGAAGAAATGGTCATTTCACCACTAACGCCGTAACTAAATCGATTTCCGGTTTCTTGGTTCAAAATTCACTGGACGACGATCACCAAACAAATTACCGTATCGAGTTATCACTTTGAAAAAGTATGTGTCGTATCGTAACTTAATCACTTTAACTCTAGCAATTTATCACTTTACCGCAACCAAAAACATAACCACCAAACTAGTGGCCAATGTTCCAACCTAAATTTTAATACGTCGCCACTTCACCTAAAGAAAGTATGTTAAAATAGCTACCACTTTACTAAAACAAAGAGTCACTTAATCCTCTCACCCGAAACTTTTCACCAAAAGCATTTCCCAGGATAGCATCACCATATCTGTGCCGATTTTGAATAAAATATCACTCAAAATCTCTACCAACAAAGCACCATCACCAAATGTGTTTCCGTCTTTCTTGAACAAGTATCTCTACACCATTTTACCAGCAAAATACGATGACTATCACCAAACCACTTCACTAAACCAAAGTATCACCTTACTGCACAACAGTGACCAAAATAGAGACTATTTTACCAGAATATAATATTATTTCTTATGAAATGAGTTATTACTTTACGAGAAGAAATGGTCATTTCACCACTAACGCCGTAACTAAATCGATTTCCGGTTCCTTGGTTCAAAATTCACTGGACGACGATCACCAAACAAATTACCGTATCGAGTTATCACTTTGAAAAAGTATGTGTCGTATCGTAACTTAATAACTTTATCTCTAGCAATTTATCACTTTACCGAAACCAAAATATAACCAGCAAACTAGTGGCCAATGTTCCAACCCAAATTTTAGTACGTCGCCACTTCACCTAAAGAAAGTATGTTAAAATAGCTATCACTTTACTAAAACAAAGAGTCACTTAATCCTCTCACCCGAAACTTTTCACCAAAAGCATTTCCCAGGATAGCATCACCATATCTGTGCCGATTTTGAATAAAATATCACTCAAAATCTCTACCAACAAAGCACCATCACCAAACGTGTTTCCGTTTTTCTTGAACAAGTATCTCTTCACCATTTTACCAGCAAAATACGATCACTATCACCAAACCACTTCACTAAACCAAAGTATCACCTTACTGCACAACAGTGACCAAAATAGAGACTATTTCACCAAAATAAAATATTACTTCTTATGAAATGCGTGATCACCTTACTAGAAGAGATGGTCATTTCATAACTTATTTACTTCAGTTACTTTAATATCAGCGATACATCACTTTAGCAGCACAAGTTATTATTTCAGCAAAACACAATAATTACCTAATCAAAGTTATCATTTCGTGACTTCACCAAGTGACTAGATGACACTTTACTAAAACCAATTTTTACTTTACTAAAACCTTTAGCAAAATCCAATAATTTCCGAACAAATTACCACTGGAACGAAATCACCATTCACCACATTGCTTGAACACAATCAACAAACCCTATCCATTTCATTTCAAGACAGCATCATTTAAACTCTTTACCACCAGAACACAATCACCAAACGTATGTCCAATTCACCTCAACAATGTACCTCTTCATCACATTTTCATCAAACTCAGTAAATCAAAGTATCACCTCACTAAACAACGGTGACTACATTGAAGACTATTTCACCAAAACACCAATAACAAACTCATTTTATTATTTACCAAAAGCACCCCAAACTAGGTGAAACTGTATGAAAATAAAATCACTACCAATCTATCCAATAATTTTACAATTACAATAAACACGAAAAAAAAAATAGCAGTGGAGCAAAATTATCACTCAAGCAAAGTATCATTTAACAATTTTGTCAAGGGAGAATCACCAAACAAGTTATCAAACTCATCACAGTAAAATATCGTTCACCAAATAGACGATCACCCCACAAAAACATGGTATCACTTTACAAGAATACAATCAACTATCAACTAGTGTCAGTAGCTATTTTACTTCATTTTGTAGATTTTGAGTTAATATTGATAGTTATTCAAATTATTTTATAGCTCATTACATGATCTCAATTATTATTAAAATAGTAATACTTCAGTGTCAATCAACTTTCCTCAGTATTATTTCTCGCCTTGACCAAGAGTTCACCAGCACAAAATCACTAAAAATAATCACTTCACCAGAACAAAAGTATAAGAACTTAGCTTAACGAAAATACACTATCACCAAATTGGTTTAGTGTTATACCCAAAATGAAGTACAACTTTATCAAAGCAGACTCGGCACGTCACCAAAAAATAAACGAACTGTCACATCACCAAAACAGAAATTCACCCATGATGGAATCTTCCTTTTTATTTGTTGTGTGAATTTGTGTCTTTCAAATGAAAATAAAGTATTGTTTTATCACGTTCTCAGGGCTCAATCACCAAAAACATTACTATGTTATTTTCACTAAAACAAGCTATTATTTCAACCCTTAAATTGAAACTTTGTTCATTAGGAGACAATCACCAAACAAATTTTCACTCTAATAAGCTGGAAAGATGTGAAAATGGTGTAAATTTGTTCTAAGAAAATTTCATTACTTTCTTCGACGACTGAAGAGTGTATCATTGTTCACTTTATATTGTATAACGCTTCAGATTCATCAAGCGAGATTAATGAGTTGATTAATTGGTTAATTGAGTAATTGGTTGTTTAATTAATTGAACCCTTTAAATTGATATTAATTTGGAGTGTGGCACATGTGTACATTAAAAAATATTGTAAATGCTTTGAGTCAAAATTCACCTAAAATTTTGAAGTTTTTACAGGTGTTAAAAGTATTTAAAAAAATTTGAAATTTGTAATGTTTATTAAATATTTACGATTGTCCATGAATTCTTGTTATGAACGGATTTTCCAAGATTTTTCCAAATTTCACAATATTTGTATTGAACAATCCCTTTTTGCATGTGTAGAAAAATCGTAAAAATTTTGGAAAAATGGATTATGCCAAAAAAAGTGGTAATTGGTTTTAAACTAAATTGCACAAAATAATTTCCCGCGGGTAATCGATGTATGAACAAATATAATGACGCCTCACCAATGGAAACCCCTCCTACGTCTTATTTAAGTGTAATTGGATACTTCCTCTCCGATCTTGTACAATTTTTGGTTGTTCCTTAACACGGTCCTATTAACTAAATAAGATTGTTATAGCCGCAATTTGACGGTTCAAGTAGGGCCCCAGATGGTAACGGAGAGCGTCTGATAGATCCGAATTTGATTTTCCTCTCTCGTCGATATTAAGGAAAATTCGATCTTATCTCGTGGAAATTCGAGCTGTCCTATTAATCCGACGTCGGTGCGTTAACTACAATTTCGAAATCGCTCACCGTGATGGTTGTCCAATTTGTCCGAGCTGAACTCTCCCCCCTCTCCCCCGGGCAAGAAAAATGGGTCAATTTATTTTCACTTCGAGCCGTGGAAGGGGAGTTTACCCACGCCCCTATCTCCCCCGCCGCCAGTTTCGTCACTTCAACCCTTAAGGGTCGCCGGGGGAGATATTCATCAGGAATCGCATTGTCTTAAAAATTAAATTCCCTCACCTTCGGCCTGACGAGTCCTGATTTGCGTGCAAGTCATGCACGCAGGACGTAAAGGGGTGTATTGGGGTTTGTTGAAGGGGGTGCGTGGCCTGGAAATTCGTAAGTGATTCAGTGGTAATCACAAAGTTTACAGATCTAAGGGTAGGTATAGATGGGAGGGATATTTCTTTGATCGGACTTGAATACCGACTGATTTATTAGGGGATGAAATACAGGGAAGTAGTTACAACTGTAGTTGTAACTAATCAAACTTATCCATAGTTACAGGGACCGATTAAGATATGAAATAAGTTTAGAAAATTGAAATGTAAACTGTAAATTTAAGAGAGATATTAGTTTTTTTATGTATTACTGTATTACTTAATTATTAGGTTTTAATAATGACCGCAACTTAACGAATTTCCTATTACATTTTATATAGAAATGTTAGTGATTTAAAGGTCTCTGAAATTTCTGGTATTTCCCAATTTAGATATCAAACAGCTCTTTAGGAAGCAATAGGTTAAGGAAATTAATCGCTGCTGGCTACAACGTTAACTACAAAGCTAAATTTAGTGGAAACTCTAAACCCCCTTAAGTTATTCGCCCCTAACTCCAAACATGTTGCTCACTCCAACAATTTTGGACATGTCTAAATTTCTTGGAAAATGACTAAAAGCAGATTTCAGTTCTTTTGTATTTCGAAAAGTAATCGCATTTCTATGAGTTACTATTGGTGAATTGTGGTGAAAACTATGAATTGCTAATATTACTATTTTAAATTTTGAGCATTTAAATTCTGAAATAGTTCAATTTTAAAACAGAACTTGAACTTCTTCTTTTGTATTCAACTCGAATTTTAGGAAATTTTTGAAAAAAATGCATACTTCTTTTTGAAGCCAAAAATTAAACTTTGAACTCGCAGTGTACGCAATTTGCTAACTTCGTTTGCAAACTAAATTTTGGGCCTACAAATTTTGAGACAATTTTTGAAAAAGTTCATTTTTAAAACTAAACTTTGTAGTTTTGAATTTCGAAGAGAAACTCGCAGGCAAGTCAAAGAAGTGACTTTTAGTTCATGTCATTAACTCCAACATTTTTGGAAATATTAAACTTGTAGTAGTTCATGTCTCTGAATATACTGCAAGTATTTTGAACTTCGGTACAAGAAAACCACCTTTTGTATTCATCTCGAATTTTAGAAAATTTTGAGTTACTTTCAAAAAAAGAGAATGCATAATCCTTTTTGAAGCCAAAAATTAAACTTTGAACTCGCAGTGAGGTAATATATGGCTATTCGCTAACTTCAATATTTTTTGGATATATCGCAATCTTTTGGAAAATGACAAAACAAATTTCAGTTTTTTGTATTTGGAAAAGTGAACGCAATTCTCTAAATTTATTTACTATTGATGCAAGGAAAGCCAATTTTTCGTTTGCAAACTAAATTTTGAGCATACAAATTTTGAGCCAATTTTTGGAAAAGATCACTTTTAAAACATGACTTTGGAGTTTTGAATTTCGAAGTGAAACTCGCAGGCAAATCAAAGGAGTAACTTTTAGTTCATGTTATTAACTCCAACATTTTTGGAAACTACGATTTTTTGGGAAGAAACTAGAAACAGTTTTTAGTAGTTCATATCTCTGAATATACGTGTTTTTCAAAAAAAAATTTGAACTTCAGTACTAGAAAAACACCTTTTGTATTCATCTCGAATTTTAGAAAATTTTGAGTTATTTTCCAAAAAAAGAAAATGCATAATCCTTTTTGAGCCCAAAAATTAAACTATGAACTCGCAGGGTAGGTCATGTTGTAATTCGCTAACTTCAACATTTTTGGACATATCGCAATTTTTGGAAAATGACTAAAGGCAAATTTCAGTTCTTTGTATTTGGACACTCGTGACACTTCGTGACGGCCCGTCGCCCATCGTGCGACCAATAGGCTCGTCCCGCTACGGCCAAAGACGCTCTGTTATTGGTTGAGATGTCCGTTGTTGATACGTTTCCATGGCGACTTTAAAACACGCGGGTGCGATAAAGCTCGATGTACGCACGCCAAAAATATTTTTCTAATTAGTCCTAAATTTGGATTTTTACCATTTAACTTAGAAAAGACGTTTGCTTTTTGAAATAAGGACAAGTGAAGTTTGTTTTTAATAATTTTCCAAAAAATTGCGATGTGTCCAAAAATGTTGAAGTTAGCGAGTTGAAACATTACTTACTTGTTAGTTTAAATTTTTTTTTAAAAGGAGACAAAAAAGGAGTTTTTTCAAAAATTGCTTAAAATTTTTTAAAATTCGAGTTGAATACAAAAGAAGGTGGTTTTCTAGTACCGAAGTTCAAAGAATTTCTTGAAAAACGCACATATTCAGAGATATGAACTACGTAAAGCTTTTTTTTTTGGAATCTTTCCCAAAAAATTGTAATATTTCCAAAAATGTTGGAGTTAATAACATGAACAAAAAGTAACTTCATTGACTTGCCTGCGAGTTCCTCTTCAAAATTCAAATCATCAACGTTCTGTTTCAAAAATGAACTTTTTCAAAAATTGGCTCAAAATTTGTATGCCCAAAATTTAGTTTGCATACGAAAAAAGTAGCCTTCCTTGCACCAATGGTAAATAAATTCATAAAAATACGTTTACTTTTCGAAATACTAAGAACTGAAATTTGCTTTTAGTCATTTTCCAAAAGATTGCGAAGTGTCCAAAAATGTTGAAGTTAGCGAATTGCCATATTACTACCCTGCGAGTTCATAGTTTAATTTTTGGGCTCAAAAGGGATTATGCATTTTCTTTTTTGGAAAATAACTCAAAATTTTCTAAAATTCGAGATGAATACAAAAGAAGGCGGTTTTCTAGTACCGATGTTCAAAAAATTTCTTGAAAAACACTTGTATATTCACAGATATGAACTACTAAAAACTGTTTTTAGTTTCTTCCCAAAAAATCGTAATGTTTCCAAAAATGTTGGAGTTAATAACATGAACTAAAAGTTACTCCTTTGATTTGCCTGCGAGTTTCACTTCGAAATTCAAAACTCCAAAGTTCTGTTTTAAAAATCTTTTCCAAAAATTGGCTCAAAATTTGTATGCCAAAAATTTAGTTTGCAAACGATAAAAGTAGCCTTCCTTGCACCAATGGTAAATAAATTCATAAAAATACGTTTACTTTTCGAAATACTAAGAACTGAAATTTGCTTTTAGTCATTTTCCAAAAAATTGCGAAATGTCCAAAAATGCTAAAAATAGCGAATTGCCATATTACTACACTGAGAGTTCAAAGTTTAATTTTTGGGCTCAAAAAGGATTATGCATTTTCTTTTTTGGAAAATAACTCAAAATTTTCTAAAATTCGAGATGAATACAAAGAAGGTGGTTTTCTAGTACCGAAGTTCAAAAAATTTCGTGAAAAACACTTGTATATTCAGAGATATGAACTACTAAAGCCTTTTTTGGAATCTTTCCCAAAAATCTTACTATTTCTAAAAATGTTCGAGTTTATGACACGAACTAAAAGTCACTCCTTTGATATGCTTGTGAGTTTCTCGTCGAAATTCAAAACATCAAAGTTATGTTTTATAAATGATCTTTTCCAAAAATTGGCTCAAAATTTGGATGCCCAAAATTTAGTTTGCAAACGACTAAAGGCAAATTTCAGTTCTTTGTATTTCGAAAAGTAAACGCATTTCTGTGAATTACTATTGGTGCAAATAAGGTAACTTTTTCGTCTGCAAACTAAATTTTGGACATCCAAATTTTGAGACAATTTTTGGAAAAGATCATTTTTAAAACAGAACTTTGGAGTTTTGAATTTCGAAATTAAACTCGCAGGCAAATCAAAGAAGTGACTTTTAGTTCGTTCCATTAACTCCAACATTTTTGGAAACATTACGATTTTTTGGGAAGAAACTAAAAACAGTTTTTAGTAGTTCATATCTCTAAATATACGTTTTTCAAAAAAAAATTGAACTTCAGTACTAGAAAAGTACCTTCTTTTGTATTCATCTCGAATTTTAGAAAATTTTGAGATATTTTCCAAAAAAGAAAATGCATAATCCTTTTTGAGCCAAAAATTAAACTTTGAACTCTCAGTGTAGTAATATGGCAATTGGATATTTTTAACATTTTTGGACATTTCGCAATCTTTTGGAAAATGACCAAAGGCAAATTTCAGTTCTTAGTATTTCGAAAAGTAAACGCATTTCTATGAATTTATTTACTATTGATGCAAGGAAAACAACTTTTTTCGTTTGCAAACTAAATTTTGGGCATTCAAATTTTGAGCCAATTTTTGAAAAAGATTATTTTTAAAACAGAACGTTGAAGATTTGAATTTCGAAAAGGAACTTGCAGGCAAGCCAAAGGAATGACTTTTGGTTTGTGTCATTAACACCCACATTTTTGAAAATTATAAGATTTTCTTGAAAAAAAAAACCAAAAACAGCTTTTAGTAGTTCGTATCTCTGAATGTACACAAGCTTTTCAACAAATTCTTTAAACGTCGGTACTAGAAAACCACCTTCTTTTGTATTCAACTTGAATTTTAGATAATTTTGGGTTATTTTTGAAAAAAACTTGCTTAATAATTTTTTGAGACCAAAAATTAAACTTTGAACTCGTGGTGTAGGTAATATGGCAATTCGCTAACTTCAATATTTTTGGATATATCGCAATCTTATGGAAAATAACTAAAAACAAATTACAATTCTTTGTATTTCAAAAAGTAAACGCATTTCTATGAATTTATTTAATATTGATGCATGGAAAGCGACTTTTTTCGTTTGGAAACTAAATTTTTGGCATCCAAATTTTGAGCCAATTTTTGAAAACGTTCATTTTTAAAACAGAACGTTGAAGATTTTAAATTTGAAGAGGAACCCGCAGGCAAGTCAGAGGAGTGACTTTTGGATTGTGTCATTAATACCCACATTTTTGGAAATTATGAGATTTTCTGGAAAAAAACCAAAAACAGCTTTTAGTAGTTCATATGTCTGAATGTACACGAGCTTTTCAACAAATTATTTGAACGTCGGTACTAGAAAACCACCTTCTTTTGTATTCAACTCGAATTTTAGAAAATTTTGGGATATTTTTGAAAAAAAATTTGTAATCCTTTTCGAGACCAAAAATGAAACTTTGAACTCGTAAAGTAAATAATGTTTCAACTCGCTAACTTCAACATTTTTGGACACTTCGCAATCTTTTGGAAAATGACTAAAAGCAAATTTCATTTCTTAGTATTTCGAAAAGTAAACGCATTTGTATGAATTTAGTTACTATTGGTGCAAGGAAGGCAACTTTTTTCGTTTGCAAACTAAATTTTGGGCATACAAATTTTGAGCCAATTTTTGAAAAAAGTTCATTTTTAAAACATAACATCGAAGTTTTGAATTTCGAAAAGAAACTCGCAAGCAACTCAAAGGAGTGATTTTTAGTTCATGTCATGAACTCCAACATTTTTGAAAATATTACAATTTTTGGGAAAGATTCCAAAAAAAAGCTTTACGTAGTTCATATCTCTGAATATGTGTGTTTTTCAAGAAATTCTTTGAACTTCGGTATTAGAAAACCACCTTCTTTTGTATTCAACTCGAATTTTAAAAAATTTTAAGTGATTTTTGAAAAAACTCCTTTTTTTACTCCTTTTTAAAAAAAAATTAAACTAACATGTAAGTAATGTTTCAACTCGCTAACTTCAACATTTTTGGACACATCGCAATTTTTTGGAAAATTACTAAAAACAAACTTCACTTGACCTTATTTCAAAAAGCAAACGTCTTTTCTAACTTAGATGGTAAAAATCTAAATTTAGGACTAATTAGAAAAATATTTTTAAAACAAAAATTTGAACTTTTGAATTGCGAGCTGAAACTATCTGGGGTATATATACTTTTTAGTTTAAAATTTCAGTTAGCTAAAATTTAGAGAATGTTGCGGTATTTTTGAAAAAATTATGTAACAACAAACTATCAGTTTGTATCTCAGAAAGTAAATGCTTTTCCTTATATTCCATAATATTTGATATAATATAATATAATACCATGATTTAATTTATGGATAATATTATTTCCATAATATTGTTCTACAGTTGGCGTAAGGAAAACATTCAACGTTTAAATGTGCCTGCGGCACAAATTTCGAAAATTCAAAATTTGGACCATTATATCCGAAACTCAACATTACCTTGGTTTTCATATTATGATATTTGAGACACTAAAATCGGTTAATTGCACAAAATGGATTTCTAGAAGTCTCTAAAGACTTCCATTCTATCGCGCTTTCCTTGATATTCCACAATATTTTAGAAAATTTTAGAAATAGAAATAGAAAATAGAATTAGAAATTTCTATTAGTTTCCCTTCGAGAACGTTCTTTTGGTTGTTTCTGATTTTATTGGGTTGATATAGTGGAAAGTGTTATTTTGTCATCGGTCACGCTAGGGGGCGCCATTTTCTAAATGAGGTTATGTACGAATTTTCGGAGCAGAACCCGCTTTGTTGTACTACTAACTGGGAGTGTCACTATTCACTTTAGCCATCCAGACAAATTTGGAAACGTATACCACCTCTTTCCCATACCTACCCCTAGAGAGGCCAAGGGTGTCTTGCTCCTACAGTACTTTACGGTATTGCCAAGTTTGGTGAAAATAGCTCCAGGCGTTCTAGGGTTTACCTGGAACGTTCTGTCCAATTTTATATATTTGAGAAATATTTTTCCTGTCCTGGCCCTTTTTACCCTTTAACCTTTTACTACATAGTTAAAACTGTGCTGATTTTAATATTGTCTCGTGGAAATTTACTACTCCATTAAACGTCCAGGGAATGGTTTACTCCGTTTTCTACATCTCCGCCTACAGAACTACCTACATATCGATCAAGATTTCCCGACTCGACGCTTAATTACGTACATCCGACTGAGCCCAATAAAAATGCAAATGCTGCAAGATTTATTAAGTGAGCGTGTCCCGTTCCCTCCTGGAACAATTTCTACTCCATTTCCTTAAGTGCAGTCCCTAATGGGAGAGTGGAGAGTGCAAGAGAGGAAATCGGGTACTGTCCGGTAATTATACGTTTGTTTCCTTAGATTCCATGCGTTTAACGTCCGAATAAAGTTCGAATGGAATATAAGAAATATGTAATAGGAATCCTTTAAAGTCCGACGTAGGGCCTTTCCCTTTTCGCCATTCATATCTCGACCTAAGCTCTTTTCTTTCCCTTTTTCTCTTTGATGCTCCCGAGCGTCCTGCGATATAAAATGTGTACTTAAAAAGCGTTTAATTACGTCGTTCCGGAACGTCGAGGGATGAAAATAACGCAGAGATGGGCCATTGTTGGTATATTTCGACATGAAAGTGACGTAGTGAGAGACATTTCTTTAGATTTAACACTAACGAGACTTGTGGAATATCGGTATTCGGTACGTTGTTTTCCATTCCTTCCCATTGGAACCCATCACTATTTTTACAATGTTTTTCTTATTCTACCTATATTCTATCTAACTATTTCTATTTTGATAATATTACATTTATATTATTTCTACAGTTTCCCCATTTGGAATCTTGGAGATGTTTCCTTTCTTTGAGCTTCTGGAGGAAATTGGACACTTCTTCACCATTTAATTCTAACAAAGTCCAGTTTCCTCATGTCGTCGTTTTGAAAGTTCCAAATAGTCGTATCTACAATTTTCCATTTGGAGATTTAAGGATACTCTTTCTTTGAGCTTATGGGGCAAATTGTTTAACTAGAATCCTGCAATATATTCCAAAACGTTCTCACTGCTTTGCTTTGGTATTCTTTGGATTTCTCCTTGAAGCTTTTGGAGACAATTGTAACTTTCTCCACTACTTAAGTCTAACGAGAATTTTCCAATAGTTAAGATTCTTAGTTGTGTCGTTCTGGAAGCTCCAAAAATTGCATCTACAGCTTTCCAGTTGGAGATCTAAAAGTATTTTCTTGTTTCAGCTTCTGGAGAAAATTGGAACCTCCTTCAGTAATCTTTAAATATATTCCTAAGGTTTCTGACCGTCTCTTTTGGTAGCTCTAATAAGTTGTTTCTGCAAATCTCCGCTTGGAGTCCTTAAGATGTTTCCTTCTTGGAGCTTTTGAAGGTAATTAGAACCTTCGTATCTATTCGAGTCCAACGGAACTTCTTCAAATGTAATGTTTCATAATTGACTCTCGTTTTAGAAGCTCCAATATGTGGTTTCTGCAATTTTCCACTTGGAATTCTTAAGATTGGATCCTTGGAGCTCCTGGAGAAACTCAAAACCTTCCTTTCTATTTAAATCTAACGAGATTCTCCAAAATTACAAGTTTCTTGAGTCGTTTTGGGATCTCCATAAAATTGTATCTACACATTCTCGTTTGATGGTCTATAGATATATTCTTTGAGCTTATGAAGAAACATGGAGGAGTCCTTCAGATTTTAAGTCTTATGAGAATCTTCTAATATATTCCTAAGCTCTCTTACTGCCTTTTCTGGTAGTTTAAATGTTTTTACAATTTTCCATTTGGAGACTTTAAGGTATATCCTTCTTTAAACTTCTAAGGGAAGTTGTAACGTCCTTCAGTTTTTTAGTAGTCTCATGAGAATTCTCTAAAGTGTTTATAAACTTTCCTGATTCCTTTTTTCTGGAAGTTGCAATGCATTTTTTGTACAGTTTTCTGTTTGGTTCCTTCTTTTAGCTTCTTGAAGAAGGTGGAACTTTTTTCAATTTTCAAGCCTAATGGAAATTTTCCCAAAAATTGCTGTTTCGTGTCTTCCTTATTTTGGAATCCCCAAAACATTTTTTTCTACAATTTTTTACTTGGAGTGCTTAGTATGTTTCCTCCTTGGAGTCATTTCAACATAATCACATTACGTTTCCTTGAACTCACCCTGTATGTTTTTAAAATTTTCAAAAAATTGTAGTCAGGTGATTTTGAAATTCATTCATTTGAGCATGTTTAATGACAAGCGAGATGCGCAGTAGGCGAAATGTGATGATAATCCCGTACGTAGCGCAGATCGTCAAACGTCTACGTTAATTTTTGAAGCACTCACTTTCACCTGTCACTCTTGTCACTATTACCCTTTTACTAGTTTCTCCGTCACTATAAAAGAAGACATATTCTGATTTCGTCATTCCAACGTAATCAAATTACGTTTCTTTGAACTCACCCTGTATATTTTGGAAATTTTCAAAAAATTGTAGTCATGTGATTTTGAAATTCATTGATTTGAGCATTTTTAATGACAAGCGAGATGCGCAGTAGGTGAAATATGATGATAATCCCGTACATCGCGCAGATCATCAAACATCTACGTTTATTTTTGGAGCACTCACTTTAACCTGTCACCCTCGTCACTATTTACCCTTTCACTAGTTTCTAATTCATTCTCGAGGAAGACATATTCTAATTTCGTCATTCCAACGTAATCAAATTACGTTTCCTTGAACTCACCCTGTATATTTTGGAAATTTTCAAAAAATTGTAGTCAGGTGATTTTGAAATTCATTGATTTGAGCATTTTTGATGACAAGCGAGATGCGCAGTAGGTGAAATGTGATGATAATCCCGTACGTAGCGCAGATCGTCAAACGTGTACGTTTATTTTCGGAGCACTCACTTTCATCTGTCACCCTCGTCACTATTTACCCTTTCACTAGTTTCTAATTCATTCTCGAGGAAGACATATTCTAATTTCGTCATTCCAACGTAATCAAATTACGTTTCCTTGAACTCACCCTGTATATTTTTGAAATTTTCAAAAAATTGTAGTCAGGTGATTTTGAAATTCATTGATTTGAGCATGTTTAATGACAAGCGAGATGCGCAGTAGGCGAAATGTGATGATAATGCCGTACGTAGCGCAGATCGTCAAACGTCTACTTTTATTTTTGAAGCACTCACTTTCACCTGTCACTCTCGTCACTATTGCCCTTTCACTAGTTTCTCTCTCCCTTTAGAAGAAGACATATTCTGATTTCGTCATTCCAACGTAATCAAACTACGTTTCCTTGAACTCACCCTCTATGTTTTTGAAATTTGCAAAAAATTGTAGTCAGGTGATTTTGAAATTCATTGATTTGAGCATTTTTAATGACAAGCGAGATGCGCAGTAGGCGAAATGTGATGATAATCCCGTACATCGCGCAGATCATCAAACGTCTACGTTTATTTTTAGAGCACTCACTTTCACCTGTCACTTTCGTCACTATTGCCCTTTCACTAGTTTCTCCGTCACTTTAGAAGAAGACATATTCTAATTTCGTCATTCCAACGTATTCAAACTACGTTTCCTTGAACTCACCCTGTATATTTTTGAAATTTTCAAAAAATTGTAGTCAGATGATTTTGAAATTCATTGATTTTGAGCATGTTTAATGACAAGCGAGATGCGCAGTAGGTGAAATGTGATGATAATCCCGTACGTAGCGCAGATCGTCAAACGTCTACGTTAATTATTGGAGCACTCACTTTCACCTGTCACTTTTGTCACTATTACCCTTTCACTAGTTTCTCCGTCACTTTAGAAGAAGACATATTCTAATTTCGTCATTCCAACGTAACCAAATTACGTTTCCTTGAACTCACCCTGTATATTTTTGAAATTTTCAAAAAATTGTAGTCAGGTGATTTTGAAATTCATTGATTTGAGCATTTTTAATGACAAGCGAGATGCGCAGTAAGCGAAATGTGATGATAATCCCGTACGTAGCGCAGATCGTCAAACGTCTACGTTAATTATTGGAGCACTCACTTTCACCTGTCACTTTTGTTACTATTACCCTTTCACTAGTTTCTCCGTCACTTTAGAAGAAGACATATTCTAATTTCGTTATTCCAACGTAATTAAACGACGTTTCCTTGAACTCACCCTGTATATTTTTGAAATTTTCAAAAAATTGTAGTCAGGTGATTTTGAAATTCATTGATTTGAGCATTTTTAATGACAAGCGAGATGCGCAGTAGGCGAAATGTGATGATAATCTCTTACGTAGCGCAGATCGTCAAACGTCTACTTTTATTTTTGAAGCACTCACTTTCACCTGTCACTCTCGTCACTATTGCCCTTTCACTAGTTTCTCCGTCCCTTTAGAAGAAGACATATTCTAATTTCGTCATTCCAACGTAATTAAACGACGTTTCCTTGAACTCACCCTGTATGTTTTTGAAATTTTCAAAAAATTGTAGTCAGGTGGTTTTGAAATTCATTGATTTGAGCATTTTTAATGATAAGCGAGATGCGCAGTAGGCGAAATGTGATGATAATCCCGTACGTAGCGCAGATCATCAAACGTCTACGTTTATTTTTGGAGCACTCACTTTCGTCACTATTTACCCTTTCACTAGTTTTTGCCTCACTCTCGTGCAAGACATAACCTAATTTCGTCGTTCCATCGCTTCGCAGCGACCTGCTGCATTAAATTTTTAGACCGCCTCGTACATACCGCGTTTTACCTCCCTTTGATGTCCCCCTCGTCATTATCGAGACCGGCGGTTCCGTAACAAAATTCCGCAATCGCCCCGATCGAATCGTTTATCCAACGGAAGAAACTCGATTATCGTCGTTACATTGTCTCTTTCTCTCTCTCTCTCTCTCGCGCGCGCTTCGAAACTTTTCCGCAGAGATAAAAACTTCACGCCCGATTAGAATTCCGAACAAAAGATCGTCGAAATAATACCAGAATCGACGTCACGCTACCGGAGGTAAGTGCGAAGCGTATAGTGACGTAGCCAAGTTAAAACTGTTCCTATCGGTCACTAGATGAGTTAGATTGCCGGTAGTTTACTCTTGCTGACTTGCGATCGAAGGTACTTCTGACGTGTGTAGCGTATAGTGACATATCAAAGTTCAAACGATTCCTATCGATCACTAGATGAGTCAGGTTGTCGGTGGTTTAACTTCAACGTACTTCATTTCTATAAACCCAAAATGATGATGGGATCAAAGGTACTCTTGGCGTGTGAAGCGTATAGTGACGTATCAAAGTTCAAATGATTCGTCTCGGTCACTGGTGAACATAGTGATGAGTTAGATCGCCGACAGTTTATTTAGGACTTCATTTCCATAATTACAAAATGATAATGAGATCAAATGTACTCCTGACGTGTAAAGCGTATAGTGACGCATTAAAGTTGAAACGATTCCTATCGATCACTAGATGAGTTAGGTTGCCGGTAGTTTACCTTTACGTTCTTCGTTTCCATAAACCCACAATGATAATGCGATCCAAGGTACTCCTGACGTGTAAAGCGTATAGTGACATCAAATTTCAAACGATTCCCTACCGATCACTAGATGAGTCAGGTTTACCTTCATGTTCTTCATTTCTATAAACCCAAAATGATGATGCGAGCAAAGGTACTCTTGACGTGTGAAGCGTATAGTGACGTATCAAATTTCAAACGATTCATAACGGTCTCTAGTGAGTATAGTGATGAGTTAGGCTACCGGCACATTATGTTTAGCGACTGTATTTTCATGAACCCGAAATGGTAATACTGCCAAAGGTACTACCGACTTGTAAAGCGTATAGTGACGTATCAAAGTTGAAGCTATTCGTATCAGTCACTAGGAACCACTGTGATGGTTTAGGTTACCGGTAGTTTACTTTAACGGAATTAATTTTTTAATAAACCCAAACTGATAATGCGATCAAAGGTACTCAGGGCGTATAGTGACATATCAAAGTTTAATTGATTCGTAATGGTCTCTAAGTGATGGGTAAGGTTGCCAGTGGTTTACGTTCACGCACATCATATCCATATAAACTCAAAATGATAATTCGATCAAAGGTACTCCTGACGTGTGAAGCGTATAGTGACGTATCAAATTCCAAACGATTCATAACGGTCTCTAGTGAGTATAGTGATGAGTTAGGCTACCGGCACATTATATTTAGCGACTTTATTTTCGGAAAATCCAAAATGATAGTTCGGCCAAAGTTACTCCCGACTTGTAAAGCGTATAGTGACGTATAGTCATAGTGACGTTATAAGCATATAGTGACGTATATAGTGACGTTAAAGCTATTCGTATCAGTCACTAGGAACCACTGTGACGGTTTAGGTTACCGGTAGTTTACTTTAACGGAATTAATTTTTTAATAAACCCACAATGATAATCCGATCAAAAGTACTTCTGACGCGTAAAGCGTATAGTGACGTCCAGCGATTCGTATCTGTCACTAGTGAGTATAGTGATGAGTTAAGTTTCCATGAGTTAAGTTTAACATAATTTTTGGAAATTAACACGCGTTTTCCGAAAATTACGAATTTTCCATGGCGGTCTGTTCCGGCAGCAGCTCGAAACCTATTCCGGACTAATTCCGGAGCAATTTAAAAGACGCATACGAATCGTCTCACCTGTGGAAACCGTTTCTGGATTTACATCGAAATGGGACGCGAGACACAAAGACGAAAACCGAAGCGTCTGATTGGTTCAAACTAAATTTGGAACGAGGGAATAGAGATTCGGTCCAATTGGAAGTCAGATTGAGTGCAAATAAGGAGAGCGTGCAAGGCGTAAATGGGAAACGAAGTGGTTGATTGGTTGGAATTGATTCTTAATTTGTAGATTGAGACAGACGAGTTTTAAAAAAATTTTAAATCAGTTTTCAATGGAGACCTTAACAAAGTTTTTGTTATCCTTGCTATTGTTGCATCTATTGTTATCCCATATCTTGTTGTACCGACACGTCTAACTTGAATTCTGTACTCCACGTGTTCGACTATCTTATCTCATGTAACACGCTCTTTCGTTCCTCTTTCTCTATCTACAGGGTGTTAGGGGTTTGACTGCCTTTATTTTAATAGGTGATAGTATTCATCAAAACAAACAAAAAACCTTATATACCGGGGGTTCTAAAACCAAACCGTTTTCGAGAAAAGTCGAGGTATTTTATCAAGGCATTTCACCACAACTTGGCAATACCGACCAGAAAACATACGTATACATGTAAACAGCTGTGCGGGGTCAATGTTTCGCGACGCGTGCGATAAATTCGCGATGTTGCCACACCACATCGTAGCCACTCAATCGAGTTGTATTGATTGGAAACAATACATCTTATGGTCGTTTCATGTACAAAATTATGTTAGGTTCTTTAATAAAACTGAATTTTTACACCTTAAAATTAGAAGTTTGCTAATTTTTTTCTCGAAAACGGTTGGTTTTAGGACCCCTATTATATAAGGTTTTTTTGTTCATTTTGGTGAATACCATCGCCTGTGAAAATAACGGCAGTCAAACCCCTAACACCCTGTATATGTAATATATATCTCTCTATCTCTCTCTTTTCTGTTGGAAAGAATAGAGAGGGAACACCCTGCACGCTTTTACTCCGCCTATGTATATAGATATGTTGTATGTACTTATAACAGGAGTTTGGATGTATGATGAGTCACAGCGTAACAGATTTCATGCTGACGGCAAATTGCAGATTTTCCCCCATCTGAGGACGATCATAGCATTCCCCTTGGAAAATTCCATTATCTCGACGAACCAAATGAGAAAGACGCTCACATCCATCCCGAAACGAAGACGACGTGTAACGTACAAAAAACTGGAATCCCCCGCCGCCGCCAATTATGTAACGCCCGATGATGATATTTTCTCATTTCGACGTAACGAAATAAATCCGTACAAGTTGTTTGTTCGTCGAGGGAGGGTGGGGGGTAGGTAGGGGAGGGAAAAACCTAATGGACGGATTAGCCTGACGTTTCGCCAACACGGGTCGCATCAGATTGCGGCCAATAAATTTGGCGGAATTTCGGCCGGGACTCTAATCAGAGATTTATTAGCCCTCCGAGGCGTTCGCGGATCTCATGCAAAGTAAGACGGGGCGATGTAATCAGAAGTGGTGGGGATGAGGAGGGCGGGAGAATGTGTGAACGTTGAAAAATTCGGTTATGTAACGTTTTCCATATCTTCAACCTTTAAAAAGGTGCTCGCATTTTCGAAAAAATTGCGATGGGTAAGACTTTCTCATATGGCCGGACAAAATATTCATGGAAACATTATCACCGTTTTATAAAATAAATTTAGTATTATGTAACGCTAGTTATTTTATTACTGTAATTAATTTGTTTTTGTAATTAATACTGTAATAATAATAACGAAGAATTGTTTATCGTTATTTCGGACCGACACACACCACACAGATTTATAAAGGACCTATTTAACACATGGGCCCCTCAAATTTTGGGGTTCTCCAGCCAAGAGATTGTCAAAATTCTAATCTGAACCCTTTCAAAGTCCCGGACCGATTTCTCACTGACTTAAATATTTACTAATTACCCAAAACTAGATAACTCCGATAACTAGATATCCGGACTTTCTGAACACCCCCCCCCCCCTTTTGCAATTTTTATTCTCCCACCATAAGATGACGTCAGTCACGTACGCATCTCTTCTCCTTCCTTAGTTGCTCCCAAAACCGGAAGTAGGTAATAAAAGGTCTCAATGACAAAGTTAGACAGATTTTAGCGTTTTGCATTTTATGTACCGTGGGATAGTGACTAAATTAACCGGAGAATCTCGTTCAAATTTACACAACATATGATCAAATAGTATTACATTAATTTTCCAAAATCTGTTCTTTTTTTCTATACGAATTTATTAACAATTTGTCACAAATTTATATTGAAAAAGTGTGGAAGAGTGTAATCAATCTCTGAAGTCATTTAAAAAAAAATTGGTGAAATTCACCTAACTTCTGAATTGTGAATTGTGAAATTCAGTCTTTGGTACTTTATACATTTTTTGAAAATGATGGGATTAATCACACAAATATAATTTTGGTTTCAAACCGTGTAATAAATTGCCAGATTTGTAATCAAAGTCAACATACAAATATTGTTTATTTAAGATTTTCTCGGAAAATCGGGACAAGGTATCTCACAAAATTTTCTTGAAATTCGAGATGCAAGGTTACGTTAAATTACGGTAAACAAACGCAACCTAATAAAATTACGTATCTCTTCTATTTATCATTCTCTATACGAACCCATACTGATTTTCATGAATTTACTCTTTACGCAACCGAAGAGCCTTTCACAGGGAAAACAAAATTAATACCGTCAGTTTGTTTGGTAACATTGAGTTCACGCGTTGCTAAAAACTCAGCAAGATTGGATAACGACTAAGAGAGATATTATTAAAACAGTAAAAGTGACATATGGTGGAGGCGCCGCTCAAAGATTTTCCCTGTAGTTAAACCTTTCTCCATTGTAAATTTCGTAGATCTGTAGGTGATCACTTGTACATTTACCTCCCGCAGGCGGACTGTTGAGCTTCAGGAAACGCAGGAGCAATGCCAAATCGCCGACGCTCTCGTTGAAGACCTCCTCGTGTCGTAAGGGCGTCCAGCAGCAGCAGCAGCAGGCTCAGACGCAGGCGCAGCAGCAGCAGCAGCAGCAGCAACAGCTGCAGCTGCAGCTCCAGCAGCGAGCTGGGGTCGCGCCGAGGGCGTCCGTGACCAGCACCACCTCCAGCGAGGGCTCCGCCACCACCTCCTCCGGCGGCAGGATGCAGGCCGAGCAGGGCTCCATCGCGGACCTGCAGAAGCACCACAATCGGTACCTGAGGAACAGGAGGCACACCCTCGCCAACGTACGGTGAGTGGAAATTGAACGTTCTTAACCCCAACTGTAGGTACGTCGGGATATTATATAGCCAGGTCGACTAAGACAGAAATCCAAAGTACCTACCTAGGTCGTTTCAGATTGGAAACTGGTCAAGAAGTACTTAGGTTTGACCGGGATATCTGCTTGGTGATATCTTGCTTGGGTTTAGTATGTGAGAGATGTCTTGCAGGAACCTGCAAATGTTTGTTTCTGGGCGTCGATGATCATTAGATCATTGAAACCTATGACGCGACTGTCCCCTGAATACACTACATTGAAGCTCTAACTCAAATTGGACAGTTTGTGGGAACGTCCCAAACAAATCTGTAATCACTTGAACGCAACCTCTTGACAGCTTCACATCGCTACCATTTGTAGCATAATTTCACTTTTCCTCCCTCTAAGTTCCCATGCACTAACGCATGGGCTACTTTTCTTTTATTAACTTAGTGAATATATACAAATTTACAAGTTACAGATTTAACGGTACACATGTCTTAATGGTCTGAGGAAGGTAGATAGAGTGTCTTGCCGAGAGGTCTTGGTCAGAACCTTCTTCCCTCTCCAAAAAATCTGTAGCCTAAGCCACCTTCTTAAATTATTCCTGCAATATAAGTAGACAATTCTATTCTTTTCTTTGCTTTTAAGTAACGTTAAATTATTGAGAATTCTCGGTGCTGACCATTTAACAGTCCCATTTCCTTATTGACAATGGAAATTTAGGACATACGAGCCTTTAACAATTTCAGCGTCTCAACACAACTGTCCACGACCTGACGTTAATCTCACTATTCATAATTTTGCACGGTGGAAGAGGCGAGACGATCAAATAACTCTCGTGGGTCGTCCGGGGGACGTATTTCCCGAGGATTTACAGTTCGTTATCTCTCCGAGTGAATCCATGCTGAAATTTCCCGTCGAGCTGAAATAATAAAGGCGAGGCGGACACGGCGAGTGTTGCACTTTTTTTCATGGGATACTACGCCAGATTGGAACCGCTCAAAGGGAATCGTTGGGAATTAAAGTATAACTTGCAATTCGGTCGATGGGTTTGCTCATGGAGCCTGTTCGTTTATACCGAATTGCAGTGATGGGTTAAATATCGAAGGCGAGTTCTGGCTAATAGTAACAATTCAGGAAACTCAGCTAAAAAATAGTTCTAAGAGTTACGTCTGTCTGAAAAGTAATTTTTGAAAATTATGTCTTCGTCACTATTAAACCAAACGAGTCCTGGAAATTTCATCCATCTTAACGCTTGCTTGCTATGTCAAACAACTATTAAGTCGCCAGCTTTTAAATCAAATATCTCAAGGAGTATTAGACTCATTTAAATTTCTAACGATTTTTGAAACTTAAACACACCCAAATTGTACTTTGTTGATAACATGCCCAATGAACTTGAGTAGATATTCTAGGAGAGTTCAGCGAAACATAACCACACTTTTTTGTCGACCCACGGAACACAACTTTTGACAGCGCGGCAAAGAAGTGAGGTTATGTCTCGCTGAACTCTCCTAGAATATCTACTAACTTGGTAATACTTTTACAAACAAAGTTTCAATTGCTTGATGGTGCCTGGACCCTTCAAACAACTTGCAATTTAACTGAGATTTTATTATACTCTTTATTAATAATTTTGAATCAGTTCTGAATGGTATCCATCCAAATTTATAGAAAATTGGTCAGTTATTGAAAATTTGGTTAATTATTCTGTTGGCAGCTCTTCAAACAAATTCCAAGGCTTAATCCAATATTAAAGCTTGTGGGAAATATGTCCAACAGTTATTAAGTGGCCAGTTTTTAAGAAAGTTTCCAAAGGAACATTAGACTCTTTTTGGATTTATGGAGTTTTGTTAAACTCTACCTAATCAGTTTTGTATAAGTTCTGAAAATGGCATTCATCCAAATTTATGGTAGATTGGTCAATTATTGAAAATGTGGTCAATTACTCTGTTGGCAGCTCGTCAAACAAATTCCTCACGAGATTAATGCTACATATAAAGTATAAATAACATCCAAATTAACTCGAAAAGACTCTTTGTGAAAGTCTTCATAACGATATAGTACAAATTAAACTCGTCCAAATTGTAGTTTGTTGATAATACGTTCAACGGATATGTAACATTTTTAAGAACAAAGTTTCAACTGTTTGATTGTACCTGAACACTTCTAAAACTTCCAATTTAATTGAACTTGTATTAAAATATTTCCTGAAACCTGCTTAATAAGGTTGCAATATGTTCTGAAATTGACACCTACTCAAATTGCCATTTATGGAAGATATGTCTAATTATTGGTTTAGCAGAATGGCACATTGATTCTATTAGATTCTATAATGTAAAAGGATATTTAAGGATTTGGAAAAATCTTTACAGTTGGTTTACATTGGTTGAATTTAGATAAATATGTCGGTCTGTATTTAAACGAATTCAAAGCCATTTCAGAATTTAAAATTCATAAAATAATTAAGATAACTCAAATTTTGCTAAAACTCTCAAAAAACAAGACGTTTATAAAACCTTATCTGTAAAATAAGAAAAGTTTTACGTAATAAAAAATTTTCCGTTACGGGAGTATAATATTCATAAGAAATTCAAAATCCCTCAAATTTGCTGAAAGTTCCTGAAACAATTGAAAAAGGTATATTTTTGGAATTTCAAAAAACTTTTGCGTTCGTTCGCTGAATTATGAAAAACGTGTCAGGTTGTTTTTCTAGCATTTGTCGAACCAATGTGTTCTCATTATTCAAAACTACAAAAATCTTTAAGAAACTTTAAATTTTGCTACATTTTTCAGAAAAACGTTTATTAATCCTAATTTGGGCAAATTAGAAAAGTTTTAGCTTCTCAATTGTTGAATTCTAGAAAATATCTCAAACTGTTTTGTCGTCAACGATTTCGCGCCAAATCTCCTCATAGGAAATTCGGAAGGCCTCAAATTTAGCTGAAAGTACCTGAAACAATTGATCAACTATTGAAAACCCTATATGACAAATTAGAATAGTTTCAGCTTTTCAGTCGTTGAATTATAGAAAATATCTCAAATTGTTTAGTCCGCATTTTTCGTTACGAGAGTATAATATTCATAAGGAATTCAAAAACCCTAAAATTTTGCTGAAAGTTCCTGAAACTATTGAAAAAGGTATATTTTAGGAATTTCAAAAAACTTTAGCGTTCGTTCGCTGAATTATGAAAAACATGTCAGGTTGTTTTTCTAGCATTTGTCGAACCAATGTGTTCTCATTATTCAAAATTCAAAAAATCTTTAAGAAACTTTAAATTTTGCTACATTTTTCAGAAAATCGTTTATAAAACCTAATTTGGGCAAATTAGAAAAGTTTTAGCTTCTCAATTGTTGAATTCTAGAAAATATCTCAAACTGTTTTGTCGTCAACGATTTCGCGTCAAATTTCTATGGGAATTAACTACTCATAGGAAATTTGGAAGGCCTCAAATTTAGCTGAAAGTACCTGAAAAAATTGATCAACTGTTGAAAACCCTATATGAAAAATTAGGAAAGTTTCAGCTTTTCAGTCGTTGAATTATAGAAAATATCTCAAATTGTTTAGTCCGCATATTTCGTTACGCGAGTATAATATTCATAAGAAATTGAAAAACCCTCAAATTTTGCTGAAAGTTCCTGAAACAATTGAGAAAAGTGTATTTTAGAAATTTCAAAACACTTTAGCGTTCGTTCGCTGAATTATGAAAAACATGTCAGGTTGTTTTTCTAGCATTTGTCGAACCAAAGTGTTCTCATTATTCAAAACTCAAAAAATCTTTAAGAAACTTTAAATTTTGCTACATTTTTCAGAAAAACGTTTATTAATCCTTATTTGGGCAAATTAGAAAAGTTTTAGATTCTCAATTGTTGAATTCTAGAAAATATCTCAAACTGTTTTGTCGTCAACGATTTCGCGTCAAATTTCTATGGGAATTAACTACTCATAGGAAATTCGGAAGGCCTCAAATTTAGCTGAAAATACCTGAAACAATTGATCAACTGTTGAAAACTCCATATGACAAATTAGGAAAGTTTCAGCTTTTCAGTCGTTGAATTATAGAAAATATCTCAAATTGTTTAGTCCGCATTTTTTGTTACGGGAGTATAATATTCATAAGAAATTCAAAAATCCTCAAATTTTGCTGAAAGTTCCTGAAACAATTGAAAAAAGTATATTTTAGGAATTTCAAAAAACTTTAGCGTTCGTTCGCTAAATTATGAAAAACATGTCGGGTTGTTTTTCTAGGATTGGTCAAACCAAAGTGTTCTCAGTATTCAAAACTCAAAAAATCTTTAAGAAACTTTAAATTTTGCTACATTTTTCAGAAAAACGTTTATTGATCCTAATTTGGGCAAATTAGAAAAGTTTTAGCTTCTCAATTGTTGAATTCTAGAAAATATCTCAAACTGTTTTGTCGTCAACGATTTCGCGTCAAATTTCTATGGGAATTAACTACTCATAGGAAATTCGGAAGGCCTCAAATTTAGCTGAAAATACCTGAAACAATTGATCAACTGTTGAAAACTCCATATGACAAATTAGGAAAGTTTCAGCTTTTCAGTCGTTGAATTATAGAAAATATATCAAGATGCTTAGTCCGCATTTTTCGTTACGAGAGTATAATATTCATAGGAAATTGAAAAACCCTCAAATTTTGCTGAAAGTTCCTGAAACTATTGAGAAAAGTGTATTTTAGAAATTTCAAAACACTTTAGCGTTCGTTCGCTGAATTATGAAAAACATGTCAGGTTGTTTTTCTAGCATTTGTCGAACCAAAGTGTTCTCATTATTCAAAACTCAAAAAATCTTTAAGAAACTTTAAATTTTGCTACATTTTTCAGAAAAACGTTTATTAATCCTTATTTGGGCAAATTAGAAAAGTTTTAGATTCTCAATTGTTGAATTCTAGAAAATATCTCAAACTGTTTTGTCGTCAACGATTTCGCGTCAAATTTCTATGGGAATTAACTACTCATAGGAAATTCGGAAGGCCTCAAATTTAGCTGAAAATACCTGAAACAATTGATCAACTGTTGAAAACTCCATATGACAAATTAGGAAAGTTTCAGCTTTTCAGTCGTTGAATTATAGAAAATATCTCAAATTGTTTAGTCCGCATTTTTTGTTACGGGAGTATAATATTCATAAGAAATTCAAAAATCCTCAAATTTTGCTGAAAGTTCCTGAAACAATTGAAAAAAGTATATTTTAGGAATTTCAAAAAACTTTAGCGTTCGTTCGCTAAATTATGAAAAACATGTCGGGTTGTTTTTCTAGGATTGGTCAAACCAAAGTGTTCTCAGTATTCAAAACTCAAAAAATCTTTAAGAAACTTTAAATTTTGCTACATTTTTCAGAAAAACGTTTATTGATCCTAATTTGGGCAAATTAGAAAAGTTTTAGCTTCTCAATTGTTGAATTCTAGAAAATATCTCAAACTGTTTTGTCGTCAACGATTTCGCGTCAAATTTCTATGGGAATTAACTACTCATAGGAAATTCGGAAGGCCTCAAATTTAGCTGAAAATACCTGAAACAATTGATCAACTGTTGAAAACTCCATATGACAAATTAGGAAAGTTTCAGCTTTTCAGTCGTTGAATTATAGAAAATATATCAAGATGCTTAGTCCGCATTTTTCGTTACGAGAGTATAATATTCATAGGAAATTGAAAAACCCTCAAATTTTGCTGAAAGTTCCTGAAACTATTGAGAAAAGTGTATTTTAGAAATTTCAAAACACTTTAGCGTTCGTTCGCTGAATTATGAAAAACATGTCAGGTTGTTTTTCTAGCATTTGTCGAACCAAAGTGTTCTCATTATTCAAAACTCAAAAAATCTTTAAGAAACTTTAAATTTTGCTACATTTTTCAGAAAAACGTTTATTAATCCTTATTTGGGCAAATTAGAAAAGTTTTAGATTCTCAATTGTTGAATTCTAGAAAATATCTCAAACTGTTTTGTCGTCAACGATTTCGCGTCAAATTTCTATGGGAATTAACTACTCATAGGAAATTCGGAAGGCCTCAAATTTAGCTGAAAATACCTGAAACAATTGATCAACTGTTGAAAACTCCATATGACAAATTAGGAAAGTTTCAGCTTTTCAGTCGTTGAATTATAGAAAATATCTCAAATTGTTTAGTCCGCATTTTTTGTTACGGGAGTATAATATTCATAAGAAATTCAAAAATCCTCAAATTTTGCTGAAAGTTCCTGAAACAATTGAAAAAAGTATATTTTAGGAATTTCAAAAAACTTTAGCGTTCGTTCGCTAAATTATGAAAAACATGTCGGGTTGTTTTTCTAGGATTGGTCAAACCAAAGTGTTCTCAGTATTCAAAACTCAAAAAATCTTTAAGAAACTTTAAATTTTGCTACATTTTTCAGAAAAACGTTTATTGATCCTAATTTGGGCAAATTAGAAAAGTTTTAGCTTCTCAATTGTTGAATTCTAGAAAATATCTCAAACTGTTTTGTCGTCAACGGTTTCGCGCCAAATCTTCATGAGGATTGACTACTCATAGGAAATTTGGAAGGCCTCAAATTTAGCTGAAAATACCTGAAACAATTGATCAACTGTTGAAAACCCTATATGAAAAATTAGGAAAGTTTCAGCTTTTCAGTCGTTGAATTATAGAAAATATCTCAAATTGTTTAGTCCGCATATTTCGTTACGCGAGTATAATATTCATAAGAAATTGAAAAACCCTCAAATTTTGCTGAAAGTTCCTGAAACAATTCAGAAAAGTGTATTTTAGAAATTTCAAAACACTTTAGCGTTCGTTCGCTGAATTATGAAAAACATGTCAGGTTGTTTTTCTAGCATTTGTCGAACCAAAGTGTTCTCATTATTCAAAACTCAAAAAATCTTTAAGAAACTTTAAATTTTGCTACATTTTTCAGAAAAACGTTTATTAATCCTTATTTGGGCAAATTAGAAAAGTTTTAGATTCTCAATTGTTGAATTCTAGAAAATATCTCAAACTGTTTTGTCGTCAACGATTTCGCGTCAAATTTCTATGGGAATTAACTACTCATAGGAAATTCGGAAGGCCTCAAATTTAGCTGAAAATACCTGAAACAATTGATCAACTGTTGAAAACTCCATATGACAAATTAGGAAAGTTTCAGCTTTTCAGTCGTTGAATTATAGAAAATATCTCAAATTGTTTAGTCCGCATTTTTTGTTACGGGAGTATAATATTCATAAGAAATTCAAAAATCCTCAAATTTTGCTGAAAGTTCCTGAAACAATTGAAAAAAGTATATTTTAGGAATTTCAAAAAACTTTAGCGTTCGTTCGCTAAATTATGAAAAACATGTCGGGTTGTTTTTCTAGGATTGGTCAAACCAAAGTGTTCTCAGTATTCAAAACTCAAAAAATCTTTAAGAAACTTTAAATTTTGCTACATTTTTCAGAAAAACGTTTATTGATCCTAATTTGGGCAAATTAGAAAAGTTTTAGCTTCTCAATTGTTGAATTCTAGAAAATATCTCAAATTGTTTTGTCGTCAACGATTTCGCGTCAAATTTCTATAGGAATGAACTACTCATAAGAAATTTGGAAGGCCTCAAATTTAGCTGAAAATACCTGAAACAATTGATCAACTGTTGAAAACTCCATATGACAAATTAGGAAAGTTTCAGCTTTTCAGTCGTTGAATTATAGAAAATATCTCAAATTGTTTAGTCCGCATTTTTTGTTACGGGAGTATAATATTCATAAGAAATTCAAAAATCCTCAAATTTTGCTGAAAGTTCCTGAAACAATTGAAAAAAGTATATTTTAGGAATTTCAAAAAACTTTAGCGTTCGTTCGCTAAATTATGAAAAACATGTCGGGTTGTTTTTCTAGGATTGGTCAAACCAAAGTGTTCTCAGTATTCAAAACTCAAAAAATCTTTAAGAAACTTTAAATTTTGCTACATTTTTCAGAAAAACGTTTATTGATCCTAATTTGGGCAAATTAGAAAAGTTTTAGCTTCTCAATTGTTGAATTCTAGAAAATATCTCAAACTGTTTTGTCGTCAACGATTTCGCGCCAAATCTCCATAAGAATTGACTACTCATACACTTATAGGAAATTTGGAAGGCCTTAAATTTTGCTGAAAGGACCTGAAACAATTGATCAACTATTGAGAACCCTTTATGACAAATTAGGAAAGTTTCAGCTTTTCAGTCGTTGAATTATACAAATTATCTCAAGCTATTTTGTCAGCATTCTCAGTCTGTTGAGTTGTTACCTAAAACAAGCTCCGATCGAGATTAAAATTTCGTGAAAACTCCGAAACACCATCAAATATTCACAAGCCAAAATCCTTTGTTATAAAATTTCAGACAATCGCCGGAGTTTACCAACCCTTATTTTTACACCCCTTAATTCGATGTAATCAGCAATCGGCGTGCCTTTGTGGGGGACACAAAACGTTTAATATATGATGGACTAATTTCTTAGGGGTTAGTTAGAGTTATTGTCCGCTTAAAACATGAAACGCGAGCGAATATCGATCCCCCTCCCCCGTCCCCTATCGCGACGCACAAAGGGGATCTAATGATCAAACATCGGTAGACGCCGATTTAATCTAACGTAACTTTATAATTTATTTTTAAATTAAGGAACCGTAAAAATAAATCAACCCTCCGCCCCCTGAACCATCGATCCGATCACTTGTTGCTCTCTAACTCCGTTGATTCGAGGAGGATCGTCGTTTTTCGATTTTTTCGAATCATCCCCCATGCCGGATCGGGATCGCCTATTTATAAACGCGGGACCCTTTCGGGGGTAATTAAAATCGATAGGGTGTTATCGGCACGGGGGGGGGGGGATGATTCAGGTGGGCGAATGAAGTTCGCCGAAAGTTAAATTAATTAACGCATTTCGGGAATATATAACGAACGACAGACGGTGAATCGGGTAGATTCACCCGTTAGGGAGACAGTCTGGGGAGGCGAGGGGGATGAAAATCGGGGGACTTTCTTGTGAGGCGAAATGTACCTGGAAAGTCCCCGGAGAAAATAGGGACGTCGATTTTACTTCGGGAATGTCCTGGAGGACGTTCCAAGGAAAAGGTAGCGATTTCAACTATTCCTAGAATTTCCTTAACGTATCGTAACGTAAAGTCTCGCCTCAAAATTAACACAAGTCAGGAACCGTACGTTCATTGACTTCTCGGAATTAGAGACTCTCATAACCTTCTTCGATAAATTAGACAATAAGTGTTAGTAGAAATAAATAAATTAAGACTTTCCGCGTAGTGTTATTTATTTTGAACACTAAACTTCAACAACTGCTTCAACAAGATTTGAGGTACATATCTGAAGTCCAATTCTAAGGAGGATCTACTTCGAAAAGTACAAGCAAAACGAACCGACGTTTCTCTCAATTGACTCATAGTCCAAGACCCATCAGTTTTGACGGGAATGTAAGAAAAGATTGACTTAACCTCCAAAGCGCAGAGGTCGAAAATATTATTTAAAATGCTCAATTTAACAAAATAATAAAAAACGCGTTTTTTCCATTATTCCATTTTCCAATTTCCATTAAATGTGAAAAAACTTGAAAATATGCTTATCCTCTAGTACTTACCACCTACTCGCGATTCTCCAGGGCGTTCTCTCCTCTTAGTTCGCCCTCTTCGCCCAGAATTATAATTTCAAGGCATTCGGGCGCCCAGGAACGACACGTCACTATGCTAACTCACAAAACTCGCGTCACAACTCCCAAACCTCACACACTCGCATGAGCCGAGAGACCGATATGTCCGTTCTCGGTCGAACGATACGTTAAACTGACGGTAGGTAATTAAGTCTCGGAGGTTGAGATAAATCTCGACACGTAATTGTGCTGATAAGCGGCGATGATTCAAATGTGAACGATAGGATTTCTTTGTTACGGAAATGTCCGAAATAGTACCGGTGAAGATAGCAAAAAAACGTTCTCGGCACTCGATAAGGATTGAATATAGTTTCAGCGAAGTCATAACGTTTTTCAGGTATTTGTAAATTTATAATTTTGAATGAAATTGGACTCTAAACGTGGTACCATATCGTAAAATTGTTATATTCTCACAATTATCACCGGAAATTTCCTGAAAACAGGAATTCATTCAAATTTTCAGCGAAATTGGAGTAGTTATCACTTTTTGATAATTTCTTTGAAATTGAGGGGAATTTGACTGGTAAGCAGGATTTTTGAAACGTCTCATTGAAATTTTAAATTCCTTTATTTCCTGTTGGTAGTTAATGCCAACTCGAGCAAGGGTAACATAATTTAACTTGATTAGCTATGTTTGAAAATTTTGTTAGTTCTTCGAGTACTTGTATTAAGAATTTCAGCTAAATTAGAAATTTTAAAATATAGATTTTTAACCAAGATTCAGCACTAACGTTGCTTAAACCATTTTGACTTATTTTCCAAAATTGGAAAATTGAGTTGCGTCCATTTTTTGGGAATTTCCAGCCAAATTGAACGTCTTTTGAATATATTTCTAATTTTCAATTTCCAGTGAGGGTTTGCGCAAAAATTCTAGTTAATTCAGTCGGTATATATTGTACAACTCAACAGTATTTTTGAGGATTTTCGGCACATTTTGAGATTGTTCGAGTTTCGAAAAATACTCGCTATATGTTTCCTACAATTATTACAACTTACTGGAAAGATCGTACTAAATTATTTAAGGGAGTTTCGGCCAAGAACTTTTACATGTATCCATACATATCATAGCGACTTTTGGAGAATGTTGAAAACAGTTAAGAGTGTAACTGACCCTTCCTCGGTTTCCAACGCGAATCCCAATACGATCAGAAGTATCCTTCCTCAGTTCTAATTTAATAAAGGGAGTTTCAGGTCCAGAAATCTCTTACCGCGGAATTGATTGCGACGTAAACCTTTTCTAATCACCGCCAGGATCTCCTTTCTACCTTCAATTTTAGATACTGTACTCATACGAGTTAGGGTGGAACACGGCTTTGGAATACAAAGGAGGGGATTCTTAAGGTTCACGGAGGAGTAATATTTTCCTTTAAAAAGGGTCCGGGACAACCCCGCCAGTGTATGATGAGATACTAGTCCGAACTAACTCGGTATTGATGTCGAAATTAACGTGTAGACCAGGGAAATGAGAGATTAACTGGAGTGTTAAGGATGTGGGTATCTGAGAAGCGTTTTAGGTAATATTGGCATATTATAGGCAAATATAAATATAGGCAAATTTTCTCTATTATCACCATTTGCTTAAAAATGACGTTTTATAAATGCCGCTACATTAATTTTTTGCTTATGTATTTGCAAAATGAGGAAAAAATAAAAATTAATAATAAGTCTTTAAAAAAACTCACAAATATGTTAAATCGGCCTAAATGTGAGTCTATATTAACCTTCCAAATTTCATATCGATACATCCAGTAGTTTAAATTTTATTTAATTTGTTTATCCCAGAAACCATTTTGTTGTAATATCATAAGGCAGAAAATAATGAAGATAAAGCAATTCTACTGATGCCATAAGAGAGAAGAAGAGCTAAACTATGTACCAACATGAATCAAAAAACCCCCATGGCATGCCAGGCTGATAGGTAGATTTATACAAACGTCAAAATTTTTAAATATTTGCAAATAACTTTTTGTTACATTTCTCAACATTTCTGTACATTTCTCAAATATATGTTTTATACAAAAGCTGTTCGCCTCTATCAGAGCAACAATAAACCTAAGTAACATTTTTCTCTCAGACGCGAAATAAAATTTTTTCTAAATTTTTTTTTGAATAAAATAACTTTTTTTCTGTACATTTCTCGAAAAAAAATATTTTATACAAAAGTCGTTCGCCTCTATAAGATCAACAAAAAACTTCAGTAACATTTTTCTCTCAGACGCGAAATAATTTTTTTTTGATTTTTTTTTTGAATAAAATAACTTTTTTTCTGTACATTTCTCGAAAAAAATATTTTATACAAAAGTCGTTCGCCTCTATAAGATCAACAAAAAACTTAAGTAACATTTTTCTCTCAGACGCGAAATAAATTTTTTGTTGAATTTTTTTTTTAAAAAATAGCTTTTTTTCTGTACATTTCTCGAAAAAAAAAAAAAAAAATTTTTATACAATAGTCGTTCGCCTCTATAAGATCAACAAAAAACTTAAGTAACATTTTTCTCTCAGACGCGAAATAAAAATTTTTTAGATTTTTTTTTTGAATAAAATAACTTTTTTTCTGTACATTTCTCGAAAAAAAAAAAAAATTTTATACAAAAGTCGTTCGCCTCTATAAGATCAACAAAAAACTTAAGTAACATTTTTCTCTCAGACGCGAAATAAATTTTTTTTTGAATTTGTTTTTTGAATAAAATAACTTTTTTTCTGTACATTTATCAGAAAAAATATTTTATACAAAAGTCATTCGCCTCTATAAGATCAACAAAAAACTTAAGTAACATTTTTCTCTCAGACGCGAAATTAAAGTTTTTTGATTTTTTTTTTTGAAAATAACAAGCCGCCATTTTGAAACCGCTGGACCTATTTGACCCATTAACGAACACGACCGAGATTTTCGGACAACTGATTTTTGTACCAAATTTCGTTGTGATTCTTTAAAAAATGCGATTTTAAAATCGTTGTATAAAAATATGAACGTTTTTAATTATAAACATTTAAGAATAACTTTTTCCCTATTGCTCGAAAATGAAATAATTTTTCATATTCGGAGAGCCGGCATTTTTACACGAATTTTAAAGAAAGAAAAATTGTCCTCGGTTAATTTGGGCCAAAGTTAGCATACATTTTTTTTAAAAATCCATAAATAATTTGTTTATAACTATTAAGAAATCTAACTAGCACCATTTTAAAGCCAAAGGTTCACAGTTAAAGAACAATTTTTTTTAAAAGGTTTGTTCTTTAGCGAGATCCTCGGTGAAGCTTCAAAAGTGACGTAAACATGATCACTATAACATCACTATGATCACCGATGTGATAATTAAAAAATATGAGCGTGGTATATTCTCTTCCCGTAGGTCAATATTACCTAAAATTCTTCTCAGATATACCTGCATATTTACAGTCTTCTTTTCTTATTTCACTAGTCTAGTTGAGTTACATATACAATAAGCGAATTTCCTATTGTCGTATCGATGTTTGCCCGTCGCTCCTTTCGCTCTCGTTGAGCGTACAACAAATTGCCGTTTAACAAACGTTAAATACGATTAGTGGGACAAAAGATGATGGGATCTAAAAATATCCTTAGCGCACGCACGCACATAGATGCAAATCCGAGCCGGCATCACTATAACCATCGTGTGTTCGATGGTTTTCTTTTCGGGAATTGAGGCGGAATCCGTATTTAGATCCGTAATAAAACCAGTAACCTCGATCTGGTATCAAAGGTACGCTGAAATAAAATCAAGAAAAGAGAAGCTACTGCGCAGATTTCGATTCGTCTGCGTGGAAGGTAATCCTGTTGTCTGCGCAGAAGGGAATCTTCAAGAGACATAGGGAAGAGTCGAAGTGAAGACAAATAAATGAATTACAACTCTGGGATTGATTTAGTAGTGTACGACTGCGCATATCGCAGCAGTTACCTGAACTAAACCCTTCTCCAACTATATCCATTGATCCCGGTCTGGTAAAGCTTCATTAATCAGTTGTGAAAATTCAGATGGTTTCAATTACCTAAGAGGAGTATAGTAGATTTTTATAGCGAATTTTCTATCTTCTAGACATTTCTTTTGGAATGATTTTCTTTCAGGAGTGATTTCTTGAAAGAAATGACAAGTGATCCATGATCGAGCTTTTAAGTTAAATTCGGCAGCTTTCTGAAAAGTGTGATTTTCTCTAAATTTTCCTGAAATCCATCTAACTTTTATTAAAAAATTTGTTCCCTTAATCTGTCTTCTGAAGAAAATGTAGCAGAGTTTCCTGGAATATGACAAACTTTGATCGAAAATCCAAAACTCAATTTAATTTTTAATCAAAAATGTCTGTGTCCTGTTAACTAATCTTCTAGTAAGTGAAGTTTTAACCGTGAAAAATAATTTAAATATTTTTCCCCAAAATTACATGAAATTCAGTTAAATGGTCATCATAATTTGCATGATTTTTCTTCAATTGTTCAATATAAATATTTTTCCCACAAATTACATGAAATCAAGTTAATTGGTCATGAAAACTTGCATGATTATCCTTGTCATTTATTCAGAATTTGACAGTTTAACTAAACAACTAATTCATAATTTTTCCTCTCAAATTAAATTTCAATCTGATGAAGTCCAGTCAAATACTCAAGAAATCACCCAATTGTCCTAATAATATACAATAATTTTGGGTATTATATTAATGAACTAGCTGTTTAAGATATCACCCCCTGGTATTCCTTAAAAATTTCTTATTATATCTACAACTTTGACATGACTTTTAAAAGTGCCACAAAGAGGTTCAAAATTGAGTACCAAAATAGAGATCTGCGCAGCTTCCAATTCTTCTGCGTGGAAGTCGACTTATGATCCTCTTGTCTGCGCAGTGAGTACACTGATTACAATAATAGTTCATACTGTTTGTAATCCTTCAATAATTGAAATGAACTAAGGGCACTGAAAGGAATGAACTAATTACTCATGACATCCTTTGGGTATTCTTTAAAAATTTCGTTCTGTATAGTTCACTTCGACATGACTTTTCAAATTTAGTTCCAAAGTAATATCTGCTTCCAATTCGTCTGCGTGGAAGTCGACGTATAATCCTCTTGTCTGCGCAGTAAGTATACTGATTACAATAATAGTTCATACTATTTGTAATTCTGCAATGCCTGAAGTGAACTAATGGCACTGAAAGGAATGAGCTAATTATTTATAACATCCTCCTAGTATTCCTTAGAAATTTCGTTCTATATCTTTGACTTTGACATGACTTTTAAAAGTAACAAAACGGAGTTCCAAATTGATTACCAAAGTAATCCCCTGCGCAGCTTACAATTAATCTGCGTGAAAGTCGACGTATAATGGTCTGGTCTGCGCAGCCGTTACACTGAATAAAATAATAGTTCATACTTGTATTGTATTTCTTCAATAATAGCGCTGAACGGAATGAACTAATCAGGTACGGATCCCCCTTCCCCGGTATTACTTAAAAACTTCGTTTTATATCTTCGACAACTTTGACATGACTTTTAAAGGTACCAAAACGAGGTTCCAAATTGAGTACCAAAGTAGAGCTCTGCGCAGCTTCCAATTCTTCTGCGTGGAAGTCGACGTATAATCCTCTTGTCTGCGCAGTGAGTTCATTGATTACAATGATGGTTCATACCGTTTGTAATCCTATAATTGAAATGAACTAAGGGCGCTTAACCGAGTGAACTAATTATTTATGACATCCTCCCAGTATTCCTTAGAAATTTCGTTCTATATCTTAGACTTTGACATGACTTTTAAAAGTACCAAAACGGAGTTCCAAATTGATTACCAAAGTAATCCCCTGCGCAGCTTATAATTAATCTGCGTGAAAGTCGACGTATAATGGTCTGGTCTGCGCAGCCGTTACACTGATTAAAATTATAGTTCATACTTGTATTGTATTTCTTCAATAATAGCGCTGAACGGAATGAACTAATCAGGTACGGATCCCCCCTTCCCCGGTATTACTTAAAAACTTCGATTTATATCTTCGATAACTTTGACATGACTTGTAAAAGTACCAAAACGAGGTTCCAAATTGAGTACCAAAGTAGAACTCTGCGCAGCTTCCAATTCTTCTGCGTGGAAGTCGACGTCTAATCCTCTTGTCTGCGCAGTGAGTTCATTGATTACAATGATGGTTCATACCGTTTGTAATCCTTCTATAATTGAAATGAACTAAGGGCGCTTAACCGAGTGAACTAATTATTTATGACATCCTCCCAGTATTCCTTAGAAATTTCGTTCTATATCTTTGACTTTGACATGACTTTTAAAAGTAACAAAACGGAGTTCCAAATTGATTACCAAAGTAATCCCCTGCGCAGCTTATAATTAATCTGCGTGAAAGTCGACGTATAATGGTCTGGTCTGCGCAGCCGTTACACTGATTAAAATTATAGTTCATACTTGTATTGTATTTCTTCAATAATAGCGCTGAACGGAATGAACTAATCAGGTACGGATCCCCCCTTCCCCGGTATTACTTAAAAACTTCGATTTATATCTTCGATAACTTTGACATGACTTGTAAAAGTACCAAAACGAGGTTCCAAATTGAGTACCAAAGTAGAACTCTGCGCAGCTTCCAATTCTTCTGCGTGGAAGTCGACGTCTAATCCTCTTGTCTGCGCAGTGAGTTCATTGATTACAATGATGGTTCATACCGTTTGTAATCCTTCTATAATTGAAATGAACTAAGGGCGCTTAACCGAGTGAACTAATTATTTATGACATCCTCCCAGTATTCCTTAGAAATTTCGTTCTATATCTTTGACTTTGACATGACTTTTAAAAGTAACAAAACGGAGTTCCAAATTGATTACCAAAGTAATCCCCTGCGCAGCTTATAATTAATCTGCGTGAAAGTCGACGTATAATGGTCTGGTCTGCGCAGCCGTTACACTGATTAAAATTATAGTTCATACTTGTATTGTATTTCTTCAATAATAGCGCTGAACGGAATGAACTAATCAGGTACGGATCCCCCCTTCCCCGGTATTACTTAAAAACTTCGATTTATATCTTCGATAACTTTGACATGACTTGTAAAAGTACCAAAACGAGGTTCCAAATTGAGTACCAAAGTAGAACTCTGCGCAGCTTCCAATTCTTCTGCGTGGAAGTCGACGTCTAATCCTCTTGTCTGCGCAGTGAGTTCATTGATTACAATGATGGTTCATACCGTTTGTAATCCTTCTATAATTGAAATGAACTAAGGGCGCTTAACCGAGTGAACTAATTATTTATGACATCCTCCCAGTATTCCTTAGAAATTTCGTTCTATATCTTTGACTTTGACATGACTTTTAAAAGTAACAAAACGGAGTTCCAAATTGATTACCAAAGTAATCCCCTGCGCAGCTTATAATTAATCTGCGTGAAAGTCGACGTATAATGGTCTGGTCTGCGCAGCCGTTACACTGATTAAAATTATAGTTCATACTTGTATTGTATTTCTTCAATAATAGCGCTGAACGGAATGAACTAATCAGGTACGGATCCCCCCTTCCCCGGTATTACTTAAAAACTTCGATTTATATCTTCGATAACTTTGACATGACTTGTAAAAGTACCAAAACGAGGTTCCAAATTGAGTACCAAAGTAGAACTCTGCGCAGCTTCCAATTCTTCTGCGTGGAAGTCGACGTCTAATCCTCTTGTCTGCGCAGTGAGTTCATTGATTACAATGATGGTTCATACCGTTTGTAATCCTTCTATAATTGAAATGAACTAAGGGCACTTAACCGAGTGAACTAATTATTTATGACATCCTCCCAGTATTCCTTAGAAATTTCGTTCTATATCTTTGACTTTGACATGACTTTTAAAAGTACCAAAACAGAGTTCCAAATTGATTACCAAAGTAATCTCCTGCGCAGCTAATCTGCGTAAAAGTCGACGTATAATGGTCTGGTCTGCGCAGCCGTTACACTGATTAAAATAATAGTTCATACTTGTATTGTATTTCTTCAATAATGGCGCTGAACGGAATGAACTAATCAGGTACGGATCCCCCCTTCCCCGGTATTACTTAAAAACTTCGTTTTATATCTTCGACAACCTTGACATGACTTGTAAAAGTACCAAAACGAGGTTCCAAATTGAGTACCAAAGTAGAGCTCTGCGCAGCTTCCAATTCTTCTGCGTGGAAGTCGACGTATAATCCTCTTGTCTGCGCAGTGAGTTCATTGATTACAATGATGGTTCATACCGTTTGTAATCCTTCTATAATTGAAATGAACTAATGACACTAAAAAGAAGGAACTAATTATTTGTGACATCCTTCCGGTATTCCTTAGAAATTTCGTTCTATATCTTTGGCTTCAAAATCACCTTTAAAAGTTCCAAACAAAGTTTCCAAATTGAGTACCAAAGTAATCTCCTGCGCAGCTTTCAATTTTTCTGCGTGGAAGTCGACGTATAATCCTCTTGTCTGCGCAGTGAGTACATTGAATAAAATAGTAGTTCATACTGTTTGTAATCCTTCAATAATTGAATCATTGATTCAATTGATCCAATTGATTCAATTGAATAAAATAATCAATGAAATAGTAGCGCTTAACCGAATGAACTAATTAGTTATGACAACTCCATCTCCTACGGTATTCCTCGAAAATTTCGTTTTCGAAAGTAGAGCTCTGCGCAGCTTCCAATTCTTCTGCTTCGACGCAGAAGAACGGGAAGCTGCGCAGAGACTTCTACGTCGACGTTCGTCGTCTGCGCAGTGAGTAACCTTCTCTTATCGGGTCAGATCCCAGTGTGGTTTCGTCGCCACATCATGTTATACATTTTCCGCCGCTTCGAGCGAAAACTTTCAACCCTTCCATCGATCCGCCTCGTTCCCGATTTAGTTGCTTTCAAGGATCAATTAGTTCCGAAGTGCAATCCCGTCTAATTGATATAAATGCGGGAGCGACGGGTCGAGGGATGAGTGAAAAAAGTGTACCCGTCTCTTCCCTCTCGCTGTATAAATAAGAGCGCCCCTTTTCATCTATTATCTACGTTAAACGACCGTCTAAACTTTCGTTTTACCTTCGAGTGTGTTATTTTGGGGGATCGATTCCGAGTTAGAAAAATAATTCAAGGGAGATCCTCTGCGTACCGTCGCCTGGAAGTTTATAAATAAGGGTCCTCCAGACAAATTGAATGTTTTCCAGAAAATCTTACAAATTGCCAAAGGTGTCGTGAACGACGTTTCGATCAGTTGTGACGTGGTATTCTGCATTACTCGAGCCAGCTATGATATTCTAACGTTTATTCTAATTTATTTTTACAGTTCTTAACACTTAATTTACTTAGTCTATTCCTTAACTAATTAATTTATGTTATACACTTAACGCGCTAATTTATTTGTACAAATATCGCTAGTTCTGGTCTACTCTGCCTGCCCTCGGACAGTCACGTAATTTATGTTCCTAATAATGTCTTTTCGAGAAGCTTCCGGGTTATTCTTTCTCGAATTGGACGTTCTCAATCATTCGAGAAGAGTTTTTGTGGTCCCCTCCTTTGAAATGCGCCGCCTGCGGCAGATAAGGAGCACGCTTCACACTGATGTTTATAATTCGCGTCACAATATCGAATTTATGGGAGCTTTGAACTGTTTTTACGCTCCTTCCAGAGTCAATTTAAGATGCGTTAAAAAATGTTTACCAATTTCATTACTTTTTTTCAAACAATTTTTAGTGTCTAATCAGCTCTCTGGAAGAATCAACGTGGTCAATGTCTAAGAAACTGATATACTACTTTACCCGAAAACTAATAATTTTTTTCACAAGTTCGTCTAACTCTTATTCGAAAATCTGTTGTTTTATGGCAAATTCAGCGGATTTTCCAAAAATTTAATGAACTCTTTTCGAATGTCCATCAACCGATTTAACTTTGAATCTCGTGGTAATTTTTTTTGAAAATTAAAAGTTAGCTTTCAAAGAAGTGTTTAAACTAAAAGTTAAAGTCTAAGTTAAATCTAATCTAATAAAATAAAAACTAATCTAAGTTAAAAGTATCTGATTTATAAATCTGGAGGTAAACAAATTTCAGTACTTTTTTCCAATAGTCTGAAGTCAACTATACAGAAAAATTTATTACCCAGACACTAATTTAGCCTTTAGCTAAAAATGTGACTTTTCCATCTAATCCAGCAGTTTTCTTAATTTTACTCACTCTTCCAACAAAGTATATACCGTTGGTTCTATTAACTAATATTTCAGTTAATTCTCCAGAAATTCATATTTAACCTTAAATCTGAAATTTGCACCAGTTTCAGTACTTCTTCCAAAAGTCAAATGAGATAGAAGTAACTATCCAAGAACGTTAATGTTGTTTTTGCCCAAGGAACTAATATTGTATCCAATTTCCAGAAATTAGCTGAGTAACTAATCGATGAATTAGGCATATAAAGGACGTTTAGCAGTTTTCCGTAAAGTTTTATGGACTCGAAATATATCCCACTTTATTCAAAAATTTGGTCCATAAATGTGTCTTCTGAACCAAATTCAGCAGAAAATCCAACGAACTTAAATTACAAGTTAAGAAATTAATTTAACTTTTACCCTAAAATGGGATTTTTGCGCTCAATTCAGTAATTTTAAGAAATATTGATATATTCTATTCATTTTTTCTGATATTGACAAACTTTTGTTCCCTTTACTAAACTCCCAGTTAGGTTTCATAAATTTTAACTATAAATATAAATAAGTTTTAACTAGTCATGTGATCTACAAAGTTGAATATTTTTTAATTCTGAAAAAAGCACATGAATCCTTGTTTCCTCTTATATATGCTCAGCGAGTTTTGTCAAAATCGAATCTTGGAAAAAAATGTTAAACAAATTTGAAAATTTTCAATATTTTTCGATTTTTCTGGATTGCAAAATTATTGTGCAAAATGTAATAAGCCGATCGAAACTAAATTTACAGGATTCTTTTATAATAACATCAAGATTTTTTACCAGTGATATGGAAGTCCTAACTACATTTTAAAGTGCCTAAAATAATAAATTAAGAAACCACTTTTTTTGGGCCGATTGTTTTTGTTTATTGCTATTTTGCAAAACCGCTGATAAATTTTTGAATTTCTAACCTTTGCCATATTATGTAAAAATCGATTCTGCATCTCTTTTCTCTCTTCAACTTTCTTCTGAACTCAATATTTAAAAAGTTAGAAGCAAAATAAGTTGGGAAAAACCTCTAACGTCCATCTAAAGCAAATTTCTGACAGATGGGCCTTGGACTCTAAACGTCTTTCCGGGACTTGTTGCTGCTGTGGCCGATTCGTGTGGATACGTCGAGCGAGTCGTAACGCTCGTTACGACCGTCACCGCAGGATAAACATCTCTCGAGGACTTGGCCGTTAAAAACACGGCTCGGACTTAACGATCCACTTTTAATACCCTTTAAGGGTCACCACGACGGAGCCCTACGAGCGAACGATCGAATTTTCATTCCGCCGCGTTTAAAATGCGACACGGGTGAATATTTCATTAGGGGTCCGCATCAATTTTTCAGACTTTATCGATATCTCATCGGGCACGGTAATATGCCGATTCCTTACGGGGAAACATTTCATCTCGTCGTAGCGAGAAGGGCGAATAAACGTAAATAAACGTTCGAATAACGGCGGAGATCGATCGAAATGTCTCTGCAGGAATTTCAGGAAATTGATGGTTCAATCCGGACACCGTTTTGAGATTCAGCTGAGAGTACCGTCGGAATAGGTCGGAATAGTAACAGTTGCTATATTCACCGAATTGCAAGATGTTGGTGATGAATCTAGGTAAAGAAGTACCAGGAAAAAAATCCCCGGAAAAAAGTAGGTTCCCATGAAAGAAAAAGCCTATTATTGTCCGTGCTCGCTGCTGTTGTGTTTGATGTGCCCGAAGTCGTTCCATTCTAAGCCTATCTACTTCATAATAATTCACTGTTGAACGCAATTCTGTCATAGTTTCACTATTGAGAAAGTTAGGTTAGATGGGAATCTATTAGAATAAACTCCATAAAGTCACTTTGTTCTCCTAAGAATGCTGCAATTTTTGTGATAGATGCCTCGAAGTACCCCTGAAATTTGTTACGACCATATTGTCAAACCAAAATTTATACTTTATTAGGTTAACATGTATTAGGCTAGGTGAGTTTAGGTTCACGTTGTGTAGAAAATTACAATTTAGCGATAAGTGTAATGAAGAACTGTGGTAAAGATAGTCTAACGAAGAAGTCAACATTTGTTAACAACGAAATTCGTAATAAATCGTTTGAGTTTTACATAGGTTAATTTTCTTAACGGCATGCATTTTCACTATTGAGAATGTTAGGTTAGATGGGACTCTATTAGAGTAAATCCCATTAGGTTGCGTAAGGTCTTTTTGTTCTCTTAAAAATGAAAGGAAGTATGTACTACAATTTTTGTGATAAATGCAATGAAGAACTACTGACAAGTTTGAGAAATTGGTTCGACCATAAAGTCTCCGAATCAAAATTTAAGATTTATTACTTCATGTTCTATCAACGTAGGTTAGGTTCACATTATGCAGAAAACACTAAAATTTTTGTGAGAAACCCAACGAAGAACCGTTCAAAAGTTTGAAAAATCGGTTCGACCAAGAAGTATGCAAATCAAAATTTATGCTGTATTTGCTACAAAATGCTACAATTTATGAAGAAGTCAAAATTTATAGAAAACGAAATTAGTTGATTGCTCCAAGTTGATTCAGCAAACTGTCCTTGTATCTGCTATTGTATATTATCTTTTCAAATTTGTAATACACAATTTATCAAAAACTACCTTGAAAGTGGGCATGAAATTTTCCTATACAATTTGCGTTGCACCAAACGACGACATTTGAAAGCAATTATTATATTTTTGGACGTTTGCCAAGAAATGTATAGAGCCAGATGCAGAAAACACTAAAATTGTCGTGAGAAACCCAACGAAGAACCGTTCAAAAGTTTGAAAAATCGGTTCGACCATGAAGTGTGCAAATCAAAATTTATGCTATATTTGCTACAAAATGCTACAATTTCTGAAGAAGTCAAAATTTATAGAAAACGAAATTAGTTGATTGCTCCAAGTTGATTCAGCAAACTGTCCTTGTATCTGCAATTCTATATTATCTTTTCAAATTTGTAATACACAATTTATCAAAAACTACCTTGAAAGTGGGCATGAAATTTTCCTATACAATTTGCGTTGCACCAAACGACGTCATTTGAAAGCAATTATTATATTTTTGGACGTTTGCCAAGAAATGTATAGAGTCAGATGGAGAAAACACTAAAATTGTCGTGAGAAACCCAACGAAGAACCGTTCAAAAGTTTGAAAAATCGGTTCGACCATGAAGTATGCAAATCAAAATTTATGCTGTATTTGCTACAAAATGCTACAATTTCCGAAGAAGTCAAAATTTATAGAAAACGAAATTAGTTGATTGCTCCAAGTTGATTCAGCAAACTGTCCTTGTATCTGCAATTGTATATTATCTTTTCAAATTTGTAATACACAATTTATCAAAAACTACCTTGAAAGTGGGCATGAAATTTTCCTATACAATTTGCGTTGCACCAAACGACGTCATTTGAAAGCAATTATTATGTTTTTGGACGTTTGCCAAGAAATGTATAGAGTCAGATGGAGAAAACACTAAAATTGTCGTGAGAAACCCAACGAAGAACCGTTCAAAAGTTTGAAAAATCGGTTCGACCATGAAGTATGCAAATCAAAATTTATACTATATTTGCTACAAAATGCTACAATTTCCGAAGAAGTCAAAATTTATAGAAAACGAAATTAGTTGATTGCTCCAAGTTGATTCAGCAAACTGTCCTTGTATCTGCAATTGTATATTATCTTTCCAAATTTGTAATACACAATTTATCAAAAACTACCTTGAAAGTGGGCATGAAATTTCCCTATACAATATGCGTTGCACCAAACGACGTCATTTGAAAGCAATTATTATATTTTTGGACGTTTGCCAAGAAATGTATAGAGCCAGATGCAGAAAACACTAAAATTGTCGTGAGAAACCCAACGAAGAACCGTTCAAAAGTTTGAAAAATCGGTTCGACCATGAAGTGCGCAAATCGAAATTTATGCTATATTTGCTACAAAATGCTACAATTTCTGAAGAAGTCAAAATTTATAGAAAACGAAATTAGTTGATTGCTCCAAGTTGATTCAGCAAACTGTCCTTGTATCTGCAATTGTATATTATCTTTTCAAATTTGTAATACACAATTTATCAAAAACTACCTTGAAAGTGGGCATGAAATTTCCCTATACAATATGCGTTGCACCAAACGACGTCATTTGAAAGCAATTATTATATTTTTGGACGTTTGCCAAGAAATATATAGAGTCAGATGCAGAAAACACTAAAATTGTCGTGAGAAACCCAACGAAGAACCGTTCAAAAGTTTGAAAAATCGGTTCGACCATGAAGTGTGCAAATCGAAATTTATGCTATATTTGCTACAAAATGCTACAATTTCTGAAGAAGTCAAAATTTATAGAAAACGAAATTAGTTGATTGCTCCAAGTTGATTCAGCAAACTGTCCTTGTATCTGCTATTGTATATTATCTTTTCAAATTTGTAATACACAATTTATCAAAAACTACCTTGAAAGTGGGCATGAAATTTTCCTATACAATTTGCGTTGCACCAAACGACGTCATTTGAAAGCAATTATTATGTTTTTGGACGTTTGCCAAGAAATGTATAGAGTCAGATGGAGAAAACACTAAAATTGTCGTGAGAAACCCAACGAAGAACCGTTCAAAAGTTTAAAAAATCGGTTCGACCATGAAGTGTGCAAATCGAAATTTATGCTATATTTGCTACAAAATGCTACAATTTCTGAAGAAGTCAAAATTTATAGAAAACGAAATTAGTTGATTGCTCCAAGTTGATTCAGCAAACTGTCCTTGTATCTGCTATTGTATATTATCTTTTCAAATTTGTAATACACAATTTATCAAAAACTACCTTGAAAGTGGGCATGAAATTTTCCTATACAATTTGCGTTGCACCAAACGACGTCATTTGAAAGCAATTATTATGTTTTTGGACGTTTGCCAAGAAATGTATAGAGTCAGATGCAGAAAACACTAAAATTGTCGTGAGAAACCCAACGAAGAACCGTTCAAAAGTTTGAAAAATCGGTTCGACCATGAAGTGTGCAAATCGAAATTTATGCTATATTTGCTACAAAATGCTACAATTTCTGAAGAAGTCAAAATTTATAGAAAACGAAATTAGTTGATTGCTCCAAGTTGATTCAGCAAACTGTCCTTGTATCTGCTATTGTATATTATCTTTTCAAATTTGTAATACACAATTTATCAAAAACTACCTTGAAAGTGGGCATGAAATTTTCCTATACAATTTGCGTTGCACCAAACGACGTCATTTGAAAGCAATTATTATGTTTTTGGACGTTTGCCAAGAAATGTATAGAGTCAGATGCAGAAAACACTAAAATTGTCGTGAGAAACCCAACGAAGAACCGTTCAAAAGTTTGAAAAATCGGTTCGACCATGAAGTGTGCAAATCGAAATTTATGCTATATTTGCTACAAAATGCTACAATTTCTGAAGAAGTCAAAATTTATAGAAAACGAAATTAGTTGATTGCTCCAAGTTGATTCAGCAAACTGTCCTTGTATCTGCTATTGTATATTATCTTTTCAAATTTGTAATACACAATTTATCAAAAACTACCTTGAAAGTGGGCATGAAATTTTCCTATACAATTTGCGTTGCACCAAACGACGTCATTTGAAAGCAATTATTATGTTTTTGGACGTTTGCCAAGAAATGTATAGAGTCAGATGGAGAAAACACTAAAATTGTCGTGAGAAACCCAACGAAGAACCGTTCAAAAGTTTAAAAAATCGGTTCGACCATGAAGTGTGCAAATCGAAATTTATGCTATATTTGCTACAAAATGCTACAATTTCTGAAGAAGTCAAAATTTATAGAAAACGAAATTAGTTGATTGCTCCAAGTTGATTCAGCAAACTGTCCTTGTATCTGCTATTGTATATTATCTTTTCAAATTTGTAATACACAATTTATCAAAAACTACCTTGAAAGTGGGCATGAAATTTTCCTATACAATTTGCGTTGCACCAAACGACGTCATTTGAAAGCAATTATTATGTTTTTGGACGTTTGCCAAGAAATGTATAGAGTCAGATGCAGAAAACACTAAAATTGTCGTGAGAAACCCAACGAAGAACAGTTCAAAAGTTTGAAAAATCGGTTCGACCATGAAGTGTGCAAATCGAAATTTATGCTATATTTGCTACAAAATGCTACAATTTCTGAAGAAGTCAAAATTTATAGAAAACGAAATTAGTTGATTGCTCCAAGTTGATTCAGCAAACTGTCCTTGTATCTGCAATTGTATATTATCTTTCCAAATTTGTAATACACAATTTATCAAAAACTACCTTGAAAGTGGGCATGAAATTTTCCTATACAATTTGCGTTGCACCAAACGACGTCATTTGAAAGCAATTATTATGTTTTTGGACGTTTGCCAAGAAATGTATAGAGTCAGATGGAGAAAACACTAAAATTGTCGTGAGAAACCCAACGAAGAACCGTTCAAAAGTTTAAAAAATCGGTTCGACCATGAAGTGTGCAAATCGAAATTTATGCTATATTTGCTACAAAATGCTACAATTTCTGAAGAAGTCAAAATTTATAGAAAACGAAATTAGTTGATTGCTCCAAGTTGATTCAGCAAACTGTCCTTGTATCTGCTATTGTATATTATCTTTTCAAATTTGTAATACACAATTTATCAAAAACTACCTTGAAAGTGGGCATGAAATTTTCCTATACAATTTGCGTTGCACCAAACGACGTCATTTGAAAGCAATTATTATGTTTTTGGACGTTTGCCAAGAAATGTATAGAGTCAGATGCAGAAAACACTAAAATTGTCGTGAGAAACCCAACGAAGAACCGTTCAAAAGTTTGAAAAATCGGTTCGACCATGAAGTGTGCAAATCGAAATTTATGCTATATTTGCTACAAAATGCTACAATTTCTGAAGAAGTCAAAATTTATAGAAAACGAAATTAGTTGATTGCTCCAAGTTGATTCAGCAAACTGTCCTTGTATCTGCAATTGTATATTATCTTTCCAAATTTGTAATACACAATTTATCAAAAACTACCTTGAAAGTGGGCATGAAATTTTCCTATACAATTTGCGTTGCACCAAACGACGTCATTTGAAAGCAATTATTATGTTTTTGGACGTTTGCCAAGAAATGTATAGAGTCAGATGGAGAAAACACTAAAATTGTCGTGAGAAACCCAACGAAGAACCGTTCAAAAGTTTAAAAAATCGGTTCGACCATGAAGTGTGCAAATCGAAATTTATGCTATATTTGCTACAAAATGCTACAATTTCTGAAGAAGTCAAAATTTATAGAAAACGAAATTAGTTGATTGCTCCAAGTTGATTCAGCAAACTGTCCTTGTATCTGCTATTGTATATTATCTTTTCAAATTTGTAATACACAATTTATCAAAAACTACCTTGAAAGTGGGCATGAAATTTTCCTATACAATTTGCGTTGCACCAAACGACGTCATTTGAAAGCAATTATTATGTTTTTGGACGTTTGCCAAGAAATGTATAGAGTCAGATGCAGAAAACACTAAAATTGTCGTGAGAAACCCAACGAAGAACCGTTCAAAAGTTTGAAAAATCGGTTCGACCATGAAGTGTGCAAATCAAAATTTATGCTATATTTGCTACAAAATGCTACAATTTCTGAAGAAGTCAAAATTTATAGAAAACGAAATTAGTTGATTGCTCCAAGTTGATTCAGCAAACTGTCCTTGTATCTGCAATTGTATATTATCTTTCCAAATTTGTAATACACAATTTATCAAAAACTACCTTGAAAGTGGGCATGAAATTTTCCTATACAATTTGCGTTGCACCAAACGACGTCATTTGAAAGCAATTATTATGTTTTTGGACGTTTGCCAAGAAATGTATAGAGTCAGATGGAGAAAACACTAAAATTGTCGTGAGAAACCCAACGAAGAACCGTTCAAAAGTTTAAAAAATCGGTTCGACCATGAAGTGTGCAAATCGAAATTTATGCTATATTTGCTACAAAATGCTACAATTTCTGAAGAAGTCAAAATTTATAGAAAACGAAATTAGTTGATTGCTCCAAGTTGATTCAGCAAACTGTCCTTGTATCTGCTATTGTATATTATCTTTTCAAATTTGTAATACACAATTTATCAAAAACTACCTTGAAAGTGGGCATGAAATTTTCCTATACAATTTGCGTTGCACCAAACGACGTCATTTGAAAGCAATTATTATATTTTTGGACGTTTGCCAAGAAATGTATAGAGTCAGATGCAGAAAACACTAAAATTGTCGTGAGAAACCCAACGAAGAACCGTTCAAAAGTTTGAAAAATCGGTTCGACCATGAAGTGTGCAAATCGAAATTTATGCTGTATTTGCTACAAAATGCTACAATTTCCGAAGAAGTCAAAATTTATAGAAAACGAAATTAGTTGATTGCTCCAAGTTGATTCAGCAAACTGTCCTTGTATCTGCAATTGTATATTATCTTTTCAAATTTGTAATACACAATTTATCAAAAACTACCTTGAAAGTGGGCATGAAATTTTCCTATACAATTTGCGTTGCACCAAACGACGTCATTTGAAAGCAATTATTATGTTTTTGGACGTTTGCCAAGAAATGTATAGAGTCAGATGGAGAAAACACTAAAATTGTCGTGAGAAACCCAACGAAGAACCGTTCAAAAGTTTAAAAAATCGGTTCGACCATGAAGTGTGCAAATCGAAATTTATGCTATATTTGCTACAAAATGCTACAATTTCTGAAGAAGTCAAAATTTATAGAAAACGAAATTAGTTGATTGCTCCAAGTTGATTCAGCAAACTGTCCTTGTATCTGCTATTGTATATTATCTTTTCAAATTTGTAATACACAATTTATCAAAAACTACCTTGAAAGTGGGCATGAAATTTTCCTATACAATTTGCGTTGCACCAAACGACGTCATTTGAAAGCAATTATTATGTTTTTGGACGTTTGCCAAGAAATGTATAGAGTCAGATGCAGAAAACACTAAAATTGTCGTGAGAAACCCAACGAAGAACCGTTCAAAAGTTTGAAAAATCGGTTCGACCATGAAGTGTGCAAATCGAAATTTATGCTATATTTGCTACAAAATGCTACAATTTCTGAAGAAGTCAAAATTTATAGAAAACGAAATTAGTTGATTGCTCCAAGTTGATTCAGCAAACTGTCCTTGTATCTGCTATTGTATATTATCTTTTCAAATTTGTAATACACAATTTATCAAAAACTACCTTGAAAGTGGGCATGAAATTTTCCTATACAATTTGCGTTGCACCAAACGACGTCATTTGAAAGCAATTATTATGTTTTTGGACGTTTGCCAAGAAATGTATAGAGTCAGATGCAGAAAACACTAAAATTGTCGTGAGAAACCCAACGAAGAACCGTTCAAAAGTTTGAAAAATCGGTTCGACCATGAAGTGTGCAAATCGAAATTTATGCTATATTTGCTACAAAATGCTACAATTTCTGAAGAAGTCAAAATTTATAGAAAACGAAATTAGTTGATTGCTCCAAGTTGATTCAGCAAACTGTCCTTGTATCTGCTATTGTATATTATCTTTTCAAATTTGTAATACACAATTTATCAAAAACTACCTTGAAAGTGGGCATGAAATTTTCCTATACAATTTGCGTTGCACCAAACGACGTCATTTGAAAGCAATTATTATGTTTTTGGACGTTTGCCAAGAAATGTATAGAGTCAGATGCAGAAAACACTAAAATTGTCGTGAGAAACCCAACGAAGAACCGTTCAAAAGTTTGAAAAATCGGTTCGACCATGAAGTGTGCAAATCGAAATTTATGCTATATTTGCTACAAAATGCTACAATTTCTGAAGAAGTCAAAATTTATAGAAAACGAAATTAGTTGATTGCTCCAAGTTGATTCAGCAAACTGTCCTTGTATCTGCTATTGTATATTATCTTTTCAAATTTGTAATACACAATTTATCAAAAACTACCTTGAAAGTGGGCATGAAATTTTCCTATACAATTTGCGTTGCACCAAACGACGTCATTTGAAAGCAATTATTATGTTTTTGGACGTTTGCCAAGAAATGTATAGAGTCAGATGCAGAAAACACTAAAATTGTCGTGAGAAACCCAACGAAGAACCGTTCAAAAGTTTGAAAAATCGGTTCGACCATGAAGTGTGCAAATCGAAATTTATGCTATATTTGCTACAAAATGCTACAATTTCTGAAGAAGTCAAAATTTATAGAAAACGAAATTAGTTGATTGCTCCAAGTTGATTCAGCAAACTGTCCTTGTATCTGCTATTGTATATTATCTTTTCAAATTTGTAATACACAATTTATCAAAAACTACCTTGAAAGTGGGCATGAAATTTTCCTATACAATTTGCGTTGCACCAAACGACGTCATTTGAAAGCAATTATTATGTTTTTGGACGTTTGCCAAGAAATGTATAGAGTCAGATGCAGAAAACACTAAAATTGTCGTGAGAAACCCAACGAAGAACCGTTCAAAAGTTTGAAAAATCGGTTCGACCATGAAGTGTGCAAATCGAAATTTATGCTATATTTGCTACAAAATGCTACAATTTCTGAAGAAGTCAAAATTTATAGAAAACGAAATTAGTTGATTGCTCCAAGTTGATTCAGCAAACTGTCCTTGTATCTGCTATTGTATATTATCTTTTCAAATTTGTAATACACAATTTATCAAAAACTACCTTGAAAGTGGGCATGAAATTTTCCTATACAATTTGCGTTGCACCAAACGACGTCATTTGAAAGCAATTATTATGTTTTTGGACGTTTGCCAAGAAATGTATAGAGTCAGATGCAGAAAACACTAAAATTGTCGTGAGAAACCCAACGAAGAACCGTTCAAAAGTTTGAAAAATCGGTTCGACCATGAAGTGTGCAAATCGAAATTTATGCTATATTTGCTACAAAATGCTACAATTTCTGAAGAAGTCAAAATTTATAGAAAACGAAATTAGTTGATTGCTCCAAGTTGATTCAGCAAACTGTCCTTGTATCTGCTATTGTATATTATCTTTTCAAATTTGTAATACACAATTTATCAAAAACTACCTTGAAAGTGGGCATGAAATTTTCCTATACAATTTGCGTTGCACCAAACGACGTCATTTGAAAGCAATTATTATGTTTTTGGACGTTTGCCAAGAAATGTATAGAGTCAGATGCAGAAAACACTAAAATTGTCGTGAGAAACCCAACGAAGAACCGTTCAAAAGTTTGAAAAATCGGTTCGACCATGAAGTGTGCAAATCGAAATTTATGCTATATTTGCTACAAAATGCTACAATTTCTGAAGAAGTCAAAATTTATAGAAAACGAAATTAGTTGATTGCTCCAAGTTGATTCAGCAAACTGTCCTTGTATCTGCTATTGTATATTATCTTTTCAAATTTGTAATACACAATTTATCAAAAACTACCTTGAAAGTGGGCATGAAATTTTCCTATACAATTTGCGTTGCACCAAACGACGTCATTTGAAAGCAATTATTATGTTTTTGGACGTTTGCCAAGAAATGTATAGAGTCAGATGCAGAAAACACTAAAATTGTCGTGAGAAACCCAACGAAGAACCGTTCAAAAGTTTGAAAAATCGGTTCGACCATGAAGTGTGCAAATCGAAATTTATGCTATATTTGCTACAAAATGCTACAATTTCTGAAGAAGTCAAAATTTATAGAAAACGAAATTAGTCATGAAGCTTTTAAAGTATTAAATAAGTTTATTTTCTTAGCGAAAGGTGAAATGTCATTTTCACGAATGGAAAGTTAGGTTAGGTAAATATAATTGAGATTAAAGGTGCAAATAGTCTGCAAAAAAGTTGTTTTGTAAATAGAGTAATAAATAAATAAATAAATAAATCACAGAGTGAATTACAATAAAAAAATTATTACAGCATCAAATTGATACATACGAAAAGAGTTGTGAAAATGTTATAGTTAAGTTTAGTTAATAATAATAATTAATAGTTGTAGTTTTGTTAATTTTCCGTTTTGATTGGAAACTCGAATTCCGCTATAAGATTTTTCAATTTTTTTGTGCCAAAAAATTATAGCAAAATATGAGAAAGTATTAAGATAGATACATCAACAATTACCCAATATATCTGATTATTCCCCATATATTACAAATATTATATTACAAAATGTACTATTCGTAATGTAATGATTGCATTCATCTGATTGCTGTAATCATTATAAAAGAGAGAGACAAACCACCTTGTATTATTAATGCCCATAAGATGGATCGATTTGGAGGGATCGCAAAACAGCGTGCGTGTATCGCACACTCTTGACGCCTCGCCTAACGACTCCGGACACATCGCCAATAAATCTAATTGGAATCTCGATCCGGCTCCCTCTCATGATTTATTCAGGCGACATCCGGCCACAAACTTCCGATACTTATATCGAGAGATGCGTTGTCTTCCGAGACTCGTAGGTGGAATTCACTATAAGGCCTACCAATAGAGTTAAAAAACTATAATTTAGACTTTTAGGAGACAGTTCGTAGATGAAAACCCACCTGTTTGCCTTAGGGAAATCGGTGTTGGGTTTTTCAAATTAGATTGCAAAAAATGCATTTTTTTTAGTTTCTTGGAAATACTGCGAAAAGTAATGGAGGGCTCGTTATATGACCGTTAGGATTTTTGTAGGAAATTGAAAAACCTACAAAATGGTTTTTTTTCTACAACCTGATCGGGCCATTTTTCGCCGAGCAAATCCGGAAAAACCTTCGAAAATTAACGTTTTTTTTTTTTGAAAAACATAATTTCGACAAATTTGAAGCTAAGAACACTATGTTCCGGAAAATGATAGATAATAATGTGGGATTTAAGTGTGCGAAAGATAGTTCCGGTCAGATGGGCAGTTTTTGCAAAATCATGTTGTAAACAATTTTCGCACTTTTTTGGGAAATGCGTGAATTTATGGGAAATTCATTTTTCCCAATTCCGAAAGCGGCTTTATAGGTTTCTTAATTCTGTACAAAAGTCCATTTATCGCAATGTTCGCAAAAAACTAAGAAAATGCATTTTTTGCAATTTTCCGGAAATCATCAAGCGAGGAAAATTCAATTTTCCGGACTAGTACTGTAAAAACTCTATAAGACGCAAATTGCACTGTTTTCACAACACACGCACAAAATTGATGAAATTTTATCTGTGTTGAATTTTATCTCTGTATCTGAATTAGAAAAATTAGAAAAAAAATTAGAAGAAATACTCAAAGTGCCTCGTATTTCAATTTAGCTCCTCTTCAGTAATGTGAGATTTTCCTGACTTTCATGTAAACAACTATGAAATCTTTAGATTTTAGTCTAGTTTAGTATTTAGTTTAGTCTCTTAAAAGTATAGATTCTCACCGTCTAAGTTTTAGTATACAGAAAAACCTCTATCGGTTGTCCCATATGTCCCGAGGGAGCGAAGAGGAAAAGAAACAAATCAAACGGGGACGTCGTGTTTATTCAGCGAACGCTTGATTTTCCCGAGATCGAAAATACACGTCTCCTCCAGTAACGCTCGTACTATTGATCGAGCGAGAGAGAGAGAAATAGAGTTCCCGCGGGAGAGAAGGAACGTGTTTACAGGATAATTCGGTAATTACACGGAAAAATATATTAACCAAAGGACGTGTAGGTGTGTAGTAGATGTTTCGTGTTGATCTTCGGCGTACTAAAAATGGACGCGGCCTTCGGATCGGTCAGGGCGCACTGTGAAGAGCCTCATAATTAAAGGCGAATCACAATAGGGAAACGACGAAAAAATAATTGTCCGGGAGATCATCTTGGTGATCTCATTTTCCTGCTTAAGTTAAATTTTCCGGGGTAATACTGTAAAGGGTTTACAAGACGCAAAATGTATACAAGATATTTTATTTTTTTATATGGTCAGTTGATCTCTAAAGAAATAAAATCCAAAAGTGCTAGGTACTCAATTTAATCACGCGTTTTTGAGAACGTGGTATGTTTGTCCACTTTTCGCTTTTTCGGATATAGCGCAAAAACTATGCATTTTTCGAAGATATGTGCCGTAAGACTTCTTATAGATAATTAAATTTACTATGAAAATGATATTTTTTAATGAGATAAATTTAAAAAACAAAGTTAAAAAAAATGGAAAAATTTCAAAAAAATGTTTTTTTTTTAAATTTTTGTCTATAACTTTTTTCTGAGCGCATCTAGGTGTGGGCATTGCTTCATAGAAAAGAAAGCGTATGAAATTCTCTTTAAAACGGTGGCTTGTAAGACTTTATATGTTTAATATTGACCGAGATATAAACGTTTGAATTCAGCCATTTTTTCTCTATTTTTTACTTTTTCTTTAAAATGCGTATTGTTTCATAATTTTACCTGGTTTTTTACCAGGTTTTTACCTGGTAAAAATTTACCAATTTTACCATAATAAAAAATTTCAAAAAAGGATTTTTTTGAAATTTTTTCATTTTTTTAACTTTATTTTTTGAATAATTTTTTTATTTCAAAAAATATCGTTTTCATACAAGAAATCTTATCTCTGAAAAATGCGTAGTTTTTACGCTAAAGCCGAAAAAGCGAAAAGTGGACAATCGTACTAAATGGACAAAAATAAAGTATCTTGCGCGCGTTAGTTCCTTATAAAATGACATAGCCAATATCCTATTGCCAACAAAATGGACGAACTTGATTTTTGTGAGTTTTTAAAAATATTTCTAAGATTTGTAAACTTGGTCCTTTTGACGATTTCCAGAAGAAATTTATACAAAAACTTCAATTAAATTCCCAAGAAGAAGTCAGTCTATGTTGATTTACCTCGATCCGTTTCGCGTGTTAATAAAGTACATAATTTCTAAATCTATCAAAAAATTATTATGATTAACAGCGCCGATAGAATAACCATAAACTCCCATTTTCCAGAAATTTCCATCACCGTTTACAACCCACTTGGGACGCCGTCGGAAAATAGCTTAAAATGGCGAAAACTCCACCGACAATTTTCGATCGGCGATAAAATCTCCCCACATTAAATTTTCCTATTAACACGAGCGTCCTCAGTCGCTTTATTTCATATCCCACATAATTCGCCGGTAATGAATTTACAAACACTCGCCTCCATCGTAATATCGATTCCTATGTGTGTGTGTGTGTGCGAGTGTGAGTTTTCCCTTTGATACATTTTATGGATCTTTGTCCCGGTTTTTACACGTCTCCCCCTCCGCTCTCCCGTCAAACGCCGATGCTCTCCCAATCAATCTCCGTCGAAATATCAGCGCAAGAGAAAAATAGAGCGAGAGAGAGAGAGAGGGGGATTCACCCGAGTTTCGCCGTAAGAGGCAACAGTTGGGTAGGGGCGATATGCAAATTCGGGATTGTACGAATGTATTTAGAGTTAAACGGGAGCCTCCCGCCCGCTACGAGCCGAACGGTAAACGTGCCATTATGTATATCGGGTTGAGTTACTCAGTCGCCCCCTTTGAACCTCTGAAAAAATAAATTAACCCTACAAATTACACCATTAAAGGTACACTTAACTCTCTTTAAAACCGACGAGCCGGTATCGCCATCTAGTGCAGCTCGACCGGAACTAATGCGCATGCGTTGTTTATAACAATATATAGTCTAGTCAAGATGTGTGTTTGGTGCGAAAAATATAAGCGATAGCTCATTAGACGCGGAATGCAAAACTGAGAAACGGGTTTTGAGGATTTTCTGTGCTAACAAAAATTGCAATTGTTATTAACAAAAAAACGAAAAACAAAAACGCTCTTTCGATTTTCGAAAATTTCGAAAATTCATAGAAACTCGAATGTGTTTGACACCTCTGCATAATTACTCAGTATAGTTTCACTAAGGGAGTAACGCAAATTGAACCTAATATCTTAAATCGTTTCATTAATATAAATTTAGTTTTAAATGTTACGAAAATCTGCTATGTAAAGATGAAATATAAAAATTCACTAAAATTAATCGAAACTCCAAAAAGTTAGCTTAAAGATAGTTATTTTGGCTGTAATAATAAAAATCCCGGGAACACAACGTTGTTAATAAACTAATAGTCGTGGCTACATAATATGGTTGCTGAAATATTATTTCTGTCTGTTACATAAGCAAATTGTTACCAGTTATTTCAGACCTCGTCAGTACTTTACTAAAACCGTGGTGAAAACTTCTTAGGAGCTTCATCAAAATTGAAGTTTTTATTGTTTTTCTTTTCTTGAATTTCTAAACTTCAGCGATAGATATATAAGTTAATTTTTGTAACATTCTAAATCCAAGTTCATAACATTGGAACCAATTCAGATATTCCCTGATGAGACCGCACTGAGTAATATAGTTTACAAATTTCTTATAAATTTTGGTGCTATAGCGATAAATAAGCAGGTTTTCCTAACATTTCAAACCGAAGTTCATAATATTGAAACTAGCATAACTATTAGCTTTTAACTTTGTCAGGAGTTTAACAGAATCAAGGTGAATAACTGTGAGGAGTTTGGTCCAAATTGAAGTTTTTAAGACTTCTTAGTGAAGTTTTAAACTTCATTGAATTTGAATTTCAAACTCAAGTTCATAACATTGGAACTAGCACAACTATTAGCTTTCAACTTTGTCAGGAGTTTAACAAAATCATGAGAAATAATTGTGAGGAGTTTCTAGTAATGTTTCTTGTTTCTAATTTCTTGTAATTTCTAGTGAATTTTTGAACTTCATTGTTATATAGTACGCAGATATTAGTAACATCTCAAACTCACGTTCACAACACTGGAATTAGCACAACTATTGGGTTTTAACTTCGTCAGCAGTTAACAACAATTTTATTATGGTAAATAGTTGTCAGGAGTTTGGTCCAAATTGAAATTTTAGATTAATTTTTAGTGAATTTTCGAACTTCATAGTTATGTAAGCAGATATTCGCAACATTTCAAACTCACGTTCACAACACTGGAATAAGCACAACTATTGGGTTTTAACTTCGTCAGCAGTTAACCACAATTATGGTAAATAATTGTGAGGAGTTTGGTCCACATTGAAGTTTTAAAAAATTTGTAGTAAATTTTTGAAGTTCATAGTTATGTAAGGAGATATTCGTAACATTTCAAACTCAAGTTCACAACACTAGAATTAGCACAACTATTGGGTTTTAACTTCGTCAGCAGTTAACAACAATTTTATTATGGTAAATAGTTGTCAGGAGTTTGGTCCAAATTGAAATTTTAGATTAATTTTTAGTGAATTTTCGAACTTCATAGTTATATAAGCAGATATTCGTAACATTTTAAACTCACGTTCACAACACTGGAATAAGCACAACTATTGGGTTTTAACTTCGTCAGCAGTTAACCACAATTATGGTGAATAGTTGTGAGGAGTTTGGTCCAAATTGAAGTTTTAGATTAATTATTAGTGAATTTTCGAACTTCATAGTTATATAGGCAGATATTCGTAACATTTCAAACTCACGTTCACAACACTAGAATTAGCACAACTATTGGGTTTTAACTTCGTCAGCAGTTAACCACAATTATGGTAAATAATTGTGAGGAGTTTGGTTTAAATTGGAGTTTTTAATAATTTTTAGTGAATTTTCTAAATTCATAGTTATATAAGCAGATATTCGTAACATTTCAAACTCACGTTCACAACACTGGAATAAGCACAACTATTGGGTTTTAACTTCGTCAGCAGTTAACAACAATTTTATTATGGTAAATAGTTGTCAGGAGTTTGGTCCAAATTGAAATTTTAGATTAATTTTTAGTGAATTTTCGAACTTCATAGTTATATAAGCAGATATTCGTAACATTTCAAACTCACGTTCACAACACTGGAATAAGCACAACTATTGGGTTTTAACTTCGTCAGCAGTTAACAACAATTTTATTATGGTAAATAGTTGTCAGGAGTTTGGTCCAAATTGAAATTTTAGATTAATTTTTAGTGAATTTTCGAACTTCATAGTTATATAAGCAGATATTCGTAACATTTCAAACTCACGTTCACAACACTGGAATAAGCACAACTATTGGGTTTTAACTTCGTCAGCAGTTAACCACAATTATGGTAAATAGTTGTGAGGAGTTTGGTCCAAATTGAAGTTTTAGATTAATTTTTAGTGAATTTTCGAACTTCATAGTTATATAAGCAGATATTCGTAACATTTCAAACTCACGTTCACAACTCTAGAATTAGCACAACTATTGGGTTTTAACTTCGTCAACAGTTAACCACAATTATGGTAAATACTTGTGAGGAGTTTGGTCCAAATTGAAGTTTTTAATTAACTTCTAGTGAATTCTTGAACTTCATAGTTATATAAGCAGATATTCGTAACATTTCAAACTCAAGTTCACAACACTGGAATTAGCACAATTATTGGGTTTTAACTTTGTCAGCAGTTAACCACAATTATGGTAAATAGTTGTGAGGAGTTTGGTCCAAATTGAAGTTTTTAAAAATTTGTAGTGAATTTTTGAAGTTCATAGTTATGTAAGGAGATATTCGTAACATTTCAAACTCACGTTCACAACACTGGAATTAGCACAACTATTGGGTCTAACTTCGTCAGCAGTTAACCACAATTATGGTAAATAATTGTGAGGAGTTTGGTCCAAATTGGAGTTTTTAACAATTCTTAGTGAATTTTAGAACTTCATCGATATATAAGCAGATATTCGTAACACTTTAAACTCAAGTTTATAACATTGAAACAAATTTAATGACAGGTTCAAACTTTATCAATATTTGTAGGAAATCATACTTAGTAATTTTGGGGAGTTTCAACGGAATTGGAGTTTTGACGAATTTTTTGTGGTTTTTGTAGATTTATCTAGTATTACATTCGTTAACGAAGTCGAAAAAAGCATTTTTTAAAGAATCACAACGAAACTTGGTACAAAAATCAGTTAGCCGAAAATCTCGGTCGAGTTCGTTAATGGGCCAAATAGGTCCAGCGGTTTCAAAATGGCGGCTTGTTATTTAAAAAAAAATAAAATCAAAAAACTATAATTTCGCGTCTGAGAGAAAAATATTACTTGGGTTTTTTGTTGCACTTATAGAGCCGAACAACTTTTGTATAAAACACATCTTTGAGAAATGTACAGAAAAAAAAGTTATTTGCAAAAAGTTAGAAATTTTGACGTTTGTATTTTTTTTACACCTCGTATACATTTTTTTGACATATCGTGTCTGTTATATTACTCTGTATCCTACCCATAAATCTACCTTTCAGCCTGGCATACCATGGGGTTTTTTAAAACCTTGACGTTATATTATTAGATTTTCGTAGCATTTCGAGCCCACATTGATAATATCGAAACAAATTTTAAAGGGTGGAAGTAACATTCGGTGATCTGCGTGGATTCCATGATATACACAGTGAGCTGAAGGGCTTCCTGTTACCTATCGAGTTCGAAACATGCGCTATCAATTTCGTTTTGCATCCATTCAATTGTAGTGAACATTTATCTTCGAACTAGTCAATATCGTTTCAAGAAATAACTAAACTATTGTTGTGGTGAAGGATCGATGGGATCTCTCTTCTGTTCCTTCGAAAGTTTTGACTTTGGTATATTTTTTGATTCATCTTGTATCTGTGAGTCAACATATTTTCGTGCTGGAATAAATCTGTGTGTGTGTGTGCGCCTTGGAAATGTATTGGACGGGGGCGTCCGTTCCAGGTACACACGTGTAAAAATAACTGTCACCGGTTTTAAGAGCGCGTACATCATATCCTCGAATCTTGATACGTGCGCATCTCGCGGGACATATAAAATCCGAGAGGATCCTCATCCATTTCTTCCCTCCCATTTAAAATTAGACCGCCGGCCGGCAATTAAATATAATTAATGACACTGAAAATATCCTCAATAAAGTAACGACATCGATAATTCACGCGTGTGACGCTTGGGGGATTCTTGCGACATTCGTCACGCTATAAAATATTAATAGTACAAATTAGTGGGGGATATATATATATAAAAAATTTTTTTTTCGCGGACATCAAAGGTGATTGAAAATAGGTGTTTTCGGTGGGAGCGCTCAGGTATGGCGACGAAATGACTTTGCGCGCGAATTATCATAAATCCCGTGCACACCTGATGGACCGCGATCGGAATTATTCTAATCCCGATGATGATCAAAGTGGGGGGTAGGGGGGACATGGCCCTTCCGTCCCTATCAACGTCACGGATGAACTCCTCAGGGTCCCCCCTTTGAATATTTTATCCGAGTCCCAGAAACTATCGATTCGTACGCCGTAGACGGGAGAGGAGGGGGATCGTGTAACGAAAATTGCATCCCTCGAAACGACGTGTAATATATAAATCGAGAGCCGGAGTTGTTGTATTAATCTTCTTCCTCACTTATTAGGTATTAGGACTGTTACGGTACCCATCTTTTTCTCCCTTCTGTTAATTTGTGACTAGATTTTTACAGCTACACTGTTCAATTTTTTGACGTGATAAACGTCTTGTAAATCGATATGCAGGCTACACATCCCAGATAATATGTAACGTTACGCCAGACCCATGCTTGGAAGCGAGAGCGAGAACAAATGACAGAGATCGACCTTGGCGTGTCGCTTCTGACACATCTATCTCCCTTCCACTCCGTCGGCCTGTGCGTCCGGCTGAAAGAGAGACGGCGGCAGCACACAGCTGGACGTTAACGATATTGCCGAGTATTATTTATAAAGTTAACTGAATATTTACTGTGCATACCATTGCTTATTACTATTAGAATAACAATAACAATGCAACGTATGCAATTGTTCATCAATGTTTTCTTATGACGTTATCACGTAAAATTGTCGTCCGGGAACCGACTTTACAGACAACCAATTAATTTTTTTTGTAAAATTATAGTTGTTTTCAAACGAAATGATTAGTAAAATTACAAATCATCGTGTGGCAATACGGAATTCAATACACTTCTAGCAATTCAGCAACACATTTGAGGAAACTTACTAAAATGTACATGAGCTATGAGATCTATGACCACTTGACAACCAGGTGTGTTTGTATAAGTACGTCTTTTTTCCTAAAAACCTGATAATAATGTTAAGGTTGTTATAAGTGGTCTTTTTGTCATTTTGCGTTTTAATTGTATACATCTTCTCCAAAACGTCCTACGATCTTATATATTGGTGTCTCGCCAATTATTGCGTTGAAGTCCCTGGTAGGAAAATTTGATCGGTTAAGCATATTTTGTAGTTTGTCATGAAAGTTTCTTGTTTCTCATTCTTCCTCTTCAGACGCATATAGTGCTAGCATTGTTCCAGCTCCTCTATCTAGTTTAAGATTGACCAAAACTATTCTATTATCTACAGAGTCATATTCTTTGATTCTGTCTTCATATAACGTTGCACCTTTTTCATTATTCTTTACTCTACTCAATATCGTTACGTGAACCCATAGAAAACTATAGTCTTCTAACGGGTCATGCCATTTAAGATGTTTGCTATTTCTGTGATATTCCTCTGGCATTCCAGGTTGCTAGTTGTATTTGCTCCTCTATCCATCTTCTATGGTTCGCGTTCTTTGCTTGTGTTGTCAATGTTTTATTGGGTATTGCAAGTATTTTCAATGTTTTACGTGGGCTGCCTACTGACCATCTGCTCAATGGTAGATGACTCTGACTAGGAGAGCCAGGGATTCTTGTGTTGGGGTTAGCAACACTTGGCTGAGTGGTTCCAATTATGGGAGTTGGAAACTCGTCTGCACCCTCCTTGCTTTAAGATGGGATTTGTTCCTCTATCCATCTTCTATGGTCAGAGTTCTTTGCTCGTGGCGCCAACGTCTTATTGTCGTCATCGTTGGATACTGCAAGTATTTTCAATGTTTTACGAGGGCTGGCTACTAACCATCTGCTCAATGGTAGATGACTCTGAGTAGGAGAGCCGGGGATTCTTGTGTTGGTGTTAGCAACACTCGTCTGAGTGGTTCCAATTATGGGAGTTGGAAACTCGCCTGCACCCTCCTTGCTTTAAGTTGGAATTTGTTCTTCAATCCATCTCCTATAGTCAGAGTTCTTTGCTCGTGTCGCCAATGTCTTATTGTCGTCATCGTTGGGTACTGCAGGTATTTTCAACGTTTTACGATGGCTGGCTACTGACCATCTGCTCAATGGTAGATGACTCTGACTAGGAGAGCCGGGTATTCTTGTGTTGGGGTTAGCAACACTCGGCTGAGTTGTTCCAATTATGGGAGTTGGAAACTCCGCCTGCACCCTCCTTGCTTTAAGTTGGAATTTGTTCCTCTATCCATCTCCTATGGTCAGAGTTCTTTGCTCGTGTCGCCAACGTCTTATTGTCGTCATCGTTGGGTACTGCAGGTATTTTCAACGTTTTACGAGGGCTGGCTACTGACCATCTGCTCAATGGTAGATGACTCTGACTAGGAGAGCCGGGTATTCTTGTGTTGGGGTTAGCAACACTCGGCTGAGTTGTTCCAATTATGGGAGTTGGAAACTCCGCCTGCACCCTCCTTGCTTTAAGTTGGAATTTGTTCCTCTATCCATCTCCTATGGTCAGAGTTCTTTGCTCGTGTCGCCAACGTTTTATTGTCGTCATCGTTGGGTACTGCAGGTATTTTCAACGTTTTACGATGGCTGGCTACTGACCATCTGCTCAATGGTAGATGACTCTGACTAGGAGAGCCGGGTATTCTTGTGTTGGGGTTAGCAACACTCGGCTGAGTTGTTCCAATTATGGGAGTTGGAAACTCCGCCTGCACCCTCCTTGCTTTAAGTTGGAATTTGTTCCTCTATCCATCTCCTATGGTCAGAGTTCTTTGCTCGTGTCGCCAACGTCTTATTGTCGTCATCGTTGGGTACTGCAGGTATTTTCAACGTTTTACGAGGGCTGGCTACTGACCATCTGCTCAATGGTAGATGACTCTGACTAGGAGAGCCGGGTATTCTTGTGTTGGGGTTAGCAACACTCGGCTGAGTTGTTCCAATTATGGGAGTTGGAAACTCCGCCTGCACCCTCCTTGCTTTAAGTTGGAATTTGTTCCTCTATCCATCTCCTATGGTCAGAGTTCTTTGCTCGTGTCGCCAACGTCTTATTGTCGTCATCGTTGGGTACTGCAGGTATTTTCAACGTTTTACGATGGCTGGCTACTGACCATCTGCTCAATGGTAGATGACTCTGACTAGGAGAGCCGGGTATTCTTGTGTTGGGGTTAGCAACACTCGGCTGAGTTGTTCCAATTATGGGAGTTGGAAACTCCGCCTGCACCCTCCTTGCTTTAAGTTGGAATTTGTTCCTCTATCCATCTCCTATGGTCAGAGTTCTTTGCTCGTGTCGCCAACGTCTTATTGTCGTCATCGTTGGGTACTGCAGGTATTTTCAACGTTTTACGAGGGCTGGCTACTGACCATCTGCTCAATGGTAAATGGCTCTGACTAGGAGAGCCGGGGATTCTTGTGTTGAGGTTAGCAACACTCGTCTGAGTGGTTTCAATTATGGGAGTTGGAAACTCGCCTGCACCCTCCTTGCTTTAAGATGGGATTTGTTCCTCTATCCATCTCCTATGGTCAGAGTTCTTTGCTCGTGTCGCCAACGTCTTATTGTCGTCATCGTTGGGTACTGCAAGTATTTTCAATGTTTTACGAGGGCTGGCTACTAACCATCTGCTCAATGGTAGATGACTCTGAGTAGGAGAGCCGGGGATTCTTGTGTTGGTGTTAGCAACACTCGTCTGAGTGGTTCCAATTATGGTAGTTGGAAACTCGCCTGCACCCTCCTTGCTTTAAGTTGGAATTTGTTCCTCTATCCATCTCCTATGGTCAGAGTTCTTTGCTCGTGTCGCCAACGTCTTATTGTCGTCATCGTTGGGTACTGCAGGTATTTTCAACGTTTTACGAGGGCTGGCTACTGACCATCTGCTCAATGGTAGATGACTCTGACTAGGAGAGCCGGGTATTCTTGTGTTGGGGTTAGCAACACTCGGCTGAGTTGTTCCAATTATGGGAGTTGGAAACTCCGCCTGCACCCTCCTTGCTTTAAGTTGGAATTTGTTCCTCTATCCATCTCCTATGGTCAGAGTTCTTTGCTCGTGTCGCCAACGTTTTATTGTCGTCATCGTTGGGTACTGCAGGTATTTTCAACGTTTTACGATGGCTGGCTACTGACCATCTGCTCAATGGTAGATGACTCTGACTAGGAGAGCCGGGTATTCTTGTGTTGGGGTTAGCAACACTCGGCTGAGTTGTTCCAATTATGGGAGTTGGAAACTCCGCCTGCACCCTCCTTGCTTTAAGTTGGAATTTGTTCCTCTATCCATCTCCTATGGTCAGAGTTCTTTGCTCGTGTCGCCAACGTCTTATTGTCGTCATCGTTGGGTACTGCAGGTATTTTCAACGTTTTACGAGGGCTGGCTACTGACCATCTGCTCAATGGTAGATGACTCTGACTAGGAGAGCCGGGTATTCTTGTGTTGGGGTTAGCAACACTCGGCTGAGTTGTTCCAATTATGGGAGTTGGAAACTCCGCCTGCACCCTCCTTGCTTTAAGTTGGAATTTGTTCCTCTATCCATCTCCTATGGTCAGAGTTCTTTGCTCGTGTCGCCAACGTCTTATTGTCGTCATCGTTGGGTACTGCAGGTATTTTCAACGTTTTACGATGGCTGGCTACTGACCATCTGCTCAATGGTAGATGACTCTGACTAGGAGAGCCGGGTATTCTTGTGTTGGGGTTAGCAACACTCGGCTGAGTTGTTCCAATTATGGGAGTTGGAAACTCCGCCTGCACCCTCCTTGCTTTAAGTTGGAATTTGTTCCTCTATCCATCTCCTATGGTCAGAGTTCTTTGCTCGTGTCGCCAACGTCTTATTGTCGTCATCGTTGGGTACTGCAGGTATTTTCAACGTTTTACGAGGGCTGGCTACTGACCATCTGCTCAATGGTAAATGGCTCTGACTAGGAGAGCCGGGGATTCTTGTGTTGAGGTTAGCAACACTCGTCTGAGTGGTTTCAATTATGGGAGTTGGAAACTCGCCTGCACCCTCCTTGCTTTAAGATGGGATTTGTTCCTCTATCCATCTCCTATGGTCAGAGTTCTTTGCTCGTGTCGCCAACGTCTTATTGTCGTCATCGTTGGGTACTGCAAGTATTTTCAATGTTTTACGAGGGCTGGCTACTAACCATCTGCTCAATGGTAGATGACTCTGAGTAGGAGAGCCGGGGATTCTTGTGTTGGTGTTAGCAACACTCGTCTGAGTGGTTCCAATTATGGTAGTTGGAAACTCGCCTGCACCCTCCTTGCTTTAAGTTGGAATTTGTTCCTCTATCCATCTCCTATGGTCAGAGTTCTTTGCTCGTGTCGCCAACGTCTTATTGTCGTCATCGTTGGGTACTGCAGGTATTTTCAACGTTTTACGAGGGCTGGCTACTGACCATCTGCTCAATGGTAGATGACTCTGACTAGGAGAGCCGGGTATTCTTGTGTTGGGGTTAGCAACACTCGGCTGAGTTGTTCCAATTATGGGAGTTGGAAACTCCGCCTGCACCCTCCTTGCTTTAAGTTGGAATTTGTTCCTCTATCCATCTCCTATGGTCAGAGTTCTTTGCTCGTGTCGCCAACGTCTTATTGTCGTCATCGTTGGGTACTGCAGGTATTTTCAACGTTTTACGATGGCTGGCTACTGACCATCTGCTCAATGGTAGATGACTCTGACTAGGAGAGCCGGGTATTCTTGTGTTGGGGTTAGCAACACTCGGCTGAGTTGTTCCAATTATGGGAGTTGGAAACTCCGCCTGCACCCTCCTTGCTTTAAGTTGGAATTTGTTCCTCTATCCATCTCCTATGGTCAGAGTTCTTTGCTCGTGTCGCCAACGTCTTATTGTCGTCATCGTTGGGTACTGCAGGTATTTTCAACGTTTTACGAGGGCTGGCTACTGACCATCTGCTCAATGGTAAATGGCTCTGACTAGGAGAGCCGGGGATTCTTGTGTTGAGGTTAGCAACACTCGTCTGAGTGGTTTCAATTATGGGAGTTGGAAACTCGCCTGCACCCTCCTTGCTTTAAGATGGGATTTGTTCCTCTATCCATCTCCTATGGTCAGAGTTCTTTGCTCGTGTCGCCAACGTCTTATTGTCGTCATCGTTGGGTACTGCAAGTATTTTCAATGTTTTACGAGGGCTGGCTACTAACCATCTGCTCAATGGTAGATGACTCTGAGTAGGAGAGCCGGGGATTCTTGTGTTGGTGTTAGCAACACTCGTCTGAGTGGTTCCAATTATGGTAGTTGGAAACTCGCCTGCACCCTCCTTGCTTTAAGTTGGAATTTGTTCTTCAATCCATCTCCTATAGTCAGAGTTCTTTGCTCGTGTCGCCAATGTCTTATTGTCGTCATCGTTGGGTACTGCAGGTATTTTCAACGTTTTACGATGGCTGGCTACTGACCATCTGCTCAATGGTAGATGACTCTGACTAGGAGAGCCGGGTATTCTTGTGTTGGGGTTAGCAACACTCGGCTGAGTTGTTCCAATTATGGGAGTTGGAAACTCGCCTGCACCATTCTTGCTTTAAGATGGGATTTGTTCCTCTATCCATCTTCTATGGGCAGAGTTCTTTGCTCGTGTCGCCAACGTCTTATTGTCGTCATCGTTGGGTACTGCAGGTATTTTCAACGTTTTACGATGGCTGGCTATTGACCATCTGCTCAATGGTAGATGACTCTGACTAGGAGAGCCGGGGATTCTTGTATTGGGGTTAGCAACACTTGGCTGAGTGGTTCCAATTATGGGAGTTGGAAACTCGCCTGCACCATCCTTGCTTTAAGATGGGATTTGATGGTGTTTTATCAGTTGTCTTGACGTTCGTAGGTATTTCATATATCACTTGCTTTATCGGCATTAGCAAGTACTACTTTGAGACATTTAATATCCTTTCTCCTTCCACTGATCTCAGTTTGTTGTATATTACTCTTTACCTAATATAAGGAGGAATAAGTAGTTCCCGAACTTTTCCTTGAACGCGGCTTCCCTTAGTGTCTCCGGGGAATGAGTGTTTTTGTTTATCTATTCCCTCTTGGGGCTATTTCAAATTCAAACTGCTATTAACTGCGAGAAGAGGAACGGGAGGCGCGTCCTCGTTTGTTATTCATTACTTTGAAATTTCCCCTCAGGCGTGATAATTTCGTATGCCATTTCTACTCTCGGAAATGTAACGATTTCCAGTTACGGATTACCGTTTCCAGTTATGGATTAATTGTCGGGCCCTGAGGGCCTCATTGTCCCGGTCAGATTGAAAATTTTTTTAAGCTATCTAGCCAATTTTCAGTTAATCAAGTAAAATCGCAATTGCCACTTGTAGATGTAAAACTACCCTGTAAAATGGGGTAAGTAGTTAAATAATCAAGTTACTTTCGTAACGTTTTATCGTTATAAATGACTCGGTATAAGAGATTAACTCAGATAAACTAGTACCTTGTGTTTGTACGTAGGTACTGTGTTTATTCCATGTTCCTAAAGAATATGCAGATAAGTTTAGATACATAAAATTGGTTCTTATTTTGGTTTAAAATAGATGCCTACTTACCTTTAAACGTTTCAAAAATGGGATGTCATCCTTCAGGACGTTGGATTATCTGTTTCAGTCCTTAAATTCTGCATCTATGTTATCATGCTAGCTATTCTGGAATTGGAGCATGTTTTAAAAAATATCCCGTTAATTATCGTTTATGGAAAATACCTTGGACGTTCTTGAATACCAAAATATGGGATTCCATCCTTCTTTCATCTTTCAGGACTTTGGATTATCCTTCAGGAACACTACCCCGAAAGTTGTTGGATTCCAAAATAACAGGTGTTATAGTTGTTTCTTAAAAATAAAATTCACTGCATCAGTGACTTCCTGAAAAATTTCATGAATCGAGTCTTATGGTAGATTACCTTTTTCAACGCCAAATTTAATTCAGGAATAATTTAATGAGACGAGAATTAATTGGGGCATATCTGTTTTTATCCTGAAATTCTTTAAAGTTTGAGTCTGACCAAGTTGGTTATCCTGCGGGAGCGTTCCGGGATGGCAGGAGTGTCTATAAAATCGGAAAAAGTTTTCTTCGTGTTATCCAGAAAGCACTTGGATTCCTGCTTAACGAGTTCAGGAATGGATGGTGGAATTTCTTCAGGCTTTAAATGAAAGATTCTGAAAAATGTACGAGCCGGAAATTAACTAGGGATTTTCCCCTTTAATCCTGAAATTATATTTTTACCGAGCGACAAGTTTGTGTGAGTTTTTTCTGTGGGAAAGTCGCTTGGAAATGATTTTCTCGAAATTCCACCGATCGACGGGAGATTATCCTGAAAATCTAGATCGAAAGAGGATTCACTTTTTAGTTAAGTTATATAGCTGAAATGTTTCTCTTGAAGTAACTCCTGAATTATCCCTTCGGGATAACTGTTATCCTGAAAGTGCTGAAGCTGCAATATGAAGGTATAGGATAAGGGATGGTTTCCGCTCCCCAGGTCCAAAGAATTCAGAAAGTCGAATTTAGTTCAATTAGTATGGAGTAAAATGATGAAAAATTTAATGTTATCGGAATTAATTGTAGATTTGCTACTGAAATTTGGTTTAATTATCCTGCTGGAGTAATTTAATGTAACCAGGATTAAATTTAGATTTATTCCTGAAATTTAGTTTAATTATCCTGCTGGAGTAATATGCTGAAACAATGTAACAGGAATTATTTGTAGATTTACTCATGAAATCTAGTTCAATTCTCCTGCTGGAGTAATGTCCTGAAAAAATTAATGTAACTGGAATTGTAGATTTACTCCTGAAATTTAGTTTAATTATCCTGTTGGAGTAACATCCTGAAAAATTTAATGTTACCGGAACTAATTATAGATTTATTTCTGAAATTTAGTTTAATTATCCCGCTGGAGTAATTTCCTGAAAAATGTAATTTAACCGGAACTAATTGTAAATTTACTCCTGAAATATAGTTTAACTATCCTGCTGAAAATGTCCTGAAAAATTTAATGTTACCGGAACTAATTGTAGATTTATTCCTTAAATTTAGTTTAATTATCCTGCTGGAGTAATATGCTGAAACAATGTAACAGGAATTATTTGTAGATTTACTCATGAAATCTAGTTCAATTCTCCTGCTGGAGTAATATCGTGAAAAAATTAATGTAACTGGAATTGTAGATTTACTCCTGAAATTTAGTTTAATTATCCTGCTTGAGTGATATCCTGAAAAATTTAATGTTACCGGAACTAATTATAGATTTATTCCTGAAATTTAATTTAATTATCCTGCTGGAGTAATTTCCTGAAAAATGTAATTTAACCGGAACTAATTGTAAATTTACTCCTGAAATATAGTTTAACTATCCTGCTGAAAATGTCCTGAAAAATTTAATGTTACCGGAACTAATTGTAGATTTATTCCTTAAATTTAGTTTAATTATCCTGCTGGAGTAATATGCTGAAACAATGTAACAGGAATTATTTGTAGATTTACTCATGAAATCTAGTTCAATTCTCCTGCTGGAGTAATATCGTGAAAAAATTAAAGTAACTGGAATTGTAGATTTACTCCTGAAATTTAGTTTAATTATCCTGCTTGAGTAATATCCTGAAAAATTTAATGTTACCGGAACTAATTGTAGATTTATTCCTGAAATTTAGTTTAATTATCCTGCTGGAGTAATATGCTGAAACAATGTAACAGGAATTATTTGTAGATTTACTCATGAAATCTAGTTTAATTCTCCTGCTGGAGTAATGTCCTGAAAAAATTAATGTAACTGGAATTGTACGTTTACTCCTGATATTTAGTTTAATTATCCTGCTGGAGTAACAACCTGAAAAATTTAATGTTACCGGAACTAATTATAGATTTATTCCTGAAATTTAGTTTAATTATCCTGCTGGAGTAATGTCCTGAAAAATGTAATTTAATCGAAATTAATTGTAAATTTACCCCTGAAATATAGTTTAACTATCCTGCTGGAAATGTCCTGAAAAATTTAATGTAACCGGAAATAATTGTAGATTTACTTATGAAATTTAATGTTATCGGAACTAATTGTAGATTTATTCCTGAAATTTAATTTAATTATCCTGCTTGAGTAATATCCTGAAAAATTTAATGTTACCGGAACTAATTATAGATTTATTCCTGAAATTTAGTTTAATTATCCTGCTGGAGTAATGTCCTGAAAAATGTAATTTAACCGGAATTAATTGTAAATTTACTCCTGAAATATAGTTTAACTATCGTGCTGAAAATGTCCTGAAAAATTTAATGTTACCGGAACTAATTGTAGATTTATTCCTGAAATTTAGTTGAATTATCCGGCTGGAGTAATATTCTGAAGAATTTAATTAAACCGGAATTAATTGTAGATGTACTCCTGAAATTTAGTTTAATTATCCTGCTGGAGTAATATACTGAAACAATCAATGTAACCGGAATTAATTATAGATTTACTCCTGAACTTCTAATTCAAAAAAGGTATGACGAGGTCAGATTTTCCTGAAATCAGCAAATTTCTATTAAAAAAGTAGGTAAATATTTTGTAAATATTTTTAAAAATATGATAATTAATTATAGTACGCTTATTTTAATAATAATTAATAACGCTTATATGAGTTCGATGATTTATTAACCCCTCGCGTTTCGAAACGGAGTATAGTTATGTAACTAAGTAAAGTTACTTAACGGAGACTCATACGTACCTAACTACGATAATGCCAGTGGTAACAAAAAAGTTAATTACCTAATTGTAGTTTTTGTCAATCAGTCACATTGCACAATAGGAATAAATCATCTTTACTTCAGTAAATTATTAATAATGTCTCTATAATAAAGTAGTACGTGATATTATTCCCTCGACAGATGTTCGTGTTGTCTCCGAAAATAGTCCCATAATTTTTATTTATCGTCATTGTCCCTCGACGAGACTGAAAATTCAACAATTTGTCTCCGAAGCAGATTAATTATCTAAATCATTAGCGACGATAATGGGACGAATTAATTTACGTTAACGATCGCAACAGTAGGAATTTAGATTGCCGTCATCGTAATTTAAAATACTTTTTTCGTGCGTCGCGCGCCTCTATTTTATTTCATTAAGTGTGCGTTTGCAGGAAAAAATACTCGTATTTCGATCGTCCTGGATTTGAGCCAGGAATACGATATTTTTTCCAGGAGCGACATCGACCGCCGGAATTATTTAAATGTCGGTACTCGAATTTGTTTATTTATTTATTTTTGGGCGATGATGATGCTACAGGAGGACTGAGTGTAACCATGAATTTCGAACATACTGTTCTACCCGATTTTGGGTATCGATATTACTCGTTTCGTATAGGGAAAGTGCTTAAAACACAACGACAACTAAAACAAATAAGTAACGTTTCCCCTCGAAGGACTCGATCAGATAAATAACCTATTACGTTTCATACATACACACACACAACGCACACAAGTACATATACACTCTCTCCCTCTCGTAAATCGTTCGGTTATATTTAATCGAGGGAGGTAAATATTTGTGTTTGGCGAACAAGTGAAAATTCACAAATTTGTTAGCTCATGAATATTTACGTTTAATCCGGAGGATACGGAATCAATCAGAAATATTAACTTCGTTCAATCGGAGGGGAAATTAACGACGAGTTTCCACGGCCGGAAAATGTTTTTCACTGACAGTGATGTTTGACGAGAGGAAACTTCGCAAAAGTTTTCCTATAAAGTTTCCCCGGAAATTATGTAAATTTGTTGAAACAATCTGGAGGGAGGGGAGGGGGTTTCGTTAATTATCGAGAGGGGATCGATCCGAATGAAAAATTCATCCAATTTTCCGACTTCGAGTTTCCGGTTTTCCTCGGCGCTCTTGGCGCTCCCCAGCGGGAAACGCCGCTAACTACGTGTCCGATAACTCGTCGTTAGGGGTCGCTGCGTGTCTTATATGTTCCGGAGTTGTCGCTACCTGACATCAGATGGCGCGCTCGATCGGGGATTAACACGCCTTCGAGCTACATTCAAAAATTACTTCGAACTTAACTTTTTCAATAATTAGAGCTTGTTTAACTTGAAGGAAAATTCGTGAACAAGAAAGTTATTGAAGTGTGTGAAGGAGGAAAATTCAAATTTCCTGCCCTGAAGCTGCACGGACCTTAAGTGATTAATATTCGATATAAATGCTACAGTAATTGGATTCCAGGATGAGGGAGCTAATACTGGTAGCCTTGAAGACTTCAAAGGAGACGATTGTGAATTAAACATCCTGCAGGAGTAACGTCCTGAAAATTCCCATGGGATGTCAGTAAATGTGGGAAGGATGCTTCTGAATTCTTAAATTGGAGAAGAATTAAATTCCGGGACTAATCCGGAATTCATCTATTAAAATTTGCATGGCGTTAATTAACCTGCTTTTCTAATGAATGTCCTTGAATAAAAAAAGGATTAAGGATTAATTAATTAATTTTCTATTTTATAGAAATTGTCCTGCGAAATTGCAACAATTTTTAATTGGCAAAGTTTCCAACATGATCCTTCAGGAATAGGATCCTAAAAGTCCTTGGATTCTATGACAAATGGTACCAATGGTATCTCGTCTTTACTATTTTATGGAAATTTTATTTTAAGTTAAAATTCGATTCTTCTTAAGTATTGTAAATGTCCTGCAAAATTACAGCAATTTTTAATTGGTAATGTTTCCAACGTTATCCTTCAGGAATAGTATCCTGAAAGTCCTTGGATTCTTGGACAAATGGTGTTACCAAATGTATCTCGTCGTTACTATTTTATGGAAATTTTATTTTAAGTTAAAATTCCATTCTTCTTAAGTATTGTAACTGTCCTGCAAAATTACAGCATTTTTTAAATGGCAAAGTTTCCAATATTATCCTTCAGGAATAGTAATCCTGAAAGTCCTTGGATTTTTGGACAAATGGTGTTACCAATGGTATCTCGTCTTTACTATTTTATGGAAATTTTATCTTAAGTTAAATTTCGACTCTTCTTACGTATTGTAACTGCCCTGCAAAATTACAGTAATATTTAATTGGCAAAGTTTCCAACATGATCCTTCAGGAATAGGATCCTGAAAGTCCTTGGATTCTAGGACAAATGGTGTTACCAATGGTATCTCGTCTTTACTATTTTATGGAAATTATATTTTAATTTTTAATTGGCTAAATTTCCAACATGGTCCTTCAGGAATAGTGTCCTGAAAGTCCTTGGATTCTAGGACAAATGGTGTTACCAATGGTATCTCGTCGTTACTATTTTATGGAAATTATATTTTAAGTTAATTTCGATTCTTCTTACGTATTGTAACTGCCCTGCAAAATTACAGTAATATTTAATTGGCAATGTTTCCAACATTATCCTTCAGGAGTAGTATCCTGAAAGTCCTTGGATTCTTGGACAAATGGTGTTACCAATGGTATCTCGTCTTTACTATTTTATGAAAATTTTATCTTAAGATAAATTTCGACTCTCCTTAAGTATTGTAACTGTCCTGCAAAAATACAGCAATTTTTAATTGGCAAAGTTTCCAACATTATCCTTCAGGAATAGTATCCTGAAAGTCCTTGGATTCTTGGACAAATGTTGTTACCAATGGTATCTCGTCGTTACTATTTTATGGAAATTTTATTGTAAGTTAATTTCGATTCTTCATAAGTTTTGTAACTGTCCTGCAAAATTGCAGCAATTTTTAATTGGCAATGTTTCCAACATTATCCTTCAGGAGTAGTATCCTGAAAGTCCTTGGATTCTTGGACAAATGGTGTTACCAATGGTATCTCGTCTTTACTATTTTATGAAAATTTTATCCTAAGTTAAATTTTGACTCTTCTTAAGTACTGTAACTGTCCTGCAAAATTACAGCAATTTTTAAATGGCAAAGTTTCCAACATTATCCTTCAGGAGTAGTATCCTGAAAGTCCTTGGATTCTTGGACAAATGGTGTTACCAATGGTATCTCGTCGTTACTATTTTATGGAAATTTTATTGTAAGTTAATTTCGATTCTTCATAAGTTTTGTAACTGTCCTGCAAAATTGCAGCAATTTTTAATTGGCAATGTTTCCAACATTATCCTTCAGGAGTAGTATCCTGAAAGTCCTTGGATTCTTGGACAAATGGTGTTACCAATGGTATCTCGTCTTTACTATTTTATGAAAATTTTATCCTAAGTTAAATTTTGACTCTTCTTAAGTACTGTAACTGTCCTGCAAAATTACAGCAATTTTTAAATGGCAAAGTTTCCAACATTATCCTTCAGGAGTAGTATCCTGAAAGTCCTTGGATTCTTGGACAAATGGTGTTACCAATGGTATCTCGTCTTTACCATTTTATGAAAATTTTATTTTTAAGTTAAAATTCGATTCTTCTTAAGTATTGTAACTGTCCTGCAAAATTACAGCCATTTTTAATTGGCAAAGTTTCCAATATTATCCTTCAGGAGTAGTATCCTGAAAGTCCTTGGATTCTTGGACAAATGGTGTTACCAATGGTATCTCGTCTTTACTATTTTATGAAAATTTTATCCTAAGTTAAATTTTGACTCTTCTTAAGTACTGTAACTGTCCTGCAAAATTACAGCAATTTTTAAATGGCAAAGTTTCCAACATTATCCTTCAGGAGTAGTATCCTGAAAGTCCTTGGATTCTTGGACAAATGGTGTTACCAATGGTATCTCGTCTTTACCATTTTATGAAAATTTTATTTTTAAGTTAAAATTCGATTCTTCTTAAGTATTGTAACTGTCCTGCAAAATTACAGCCATTTTTAATTGGCAAAGTTTCCAATATTATCCTTCAGGAGTAGTATCCTGAAAGTCCTTGGATTCTTGGACAAATGGTGTTACCAATGGTATCTCGTCTTTACTATTTTATGAAAATTTTATCCTAAGTTAAATTTTGACTCTTCTTAAGTACTGTAACTGTCCTGCAAAATTACAGCAATTTTTAAATGGCAAAGTTTCCAACATTATCCTTCAGGAGTAGTATCCTGAAAGTCCTTGGATTCTTGGACAAATGGTGTTACCAATGGTATCTCGTCGTTACTATTTTATGGAAATTTTATTGTAAGTTAATTTCGATTCTTCATAAGTTTTGTAACTGTCCTGCAAAATTGCAGCAATTTTTAATTGGCAATGTTTCCAACATTATCCTTCAGGAGTAGTATCCTGAAAGTCCTTGGATTCTTGGACAAATGGTGTTACCAATGGTATCTCGTCTTTACTATTTTATGAAAATTTTATCCTAAGTTAAATTTTGACTCTTCTTAAGTACTGTAACTGTCCTGCAAAATTACAGCAATTTTTAAATGGCAAAGTTTCCAACATTATCCTTCAGGAGTAGTATCCTGAAAGTCCTTGGATTCTTGGACAAATGGTGTTACCAATGGTATCTCGTCTTTACCATTTTATGAAAATTTTATTTTTAAGTTAAAATTCGATTCTTCTTAAGTATTGTAACTGTCCTGCAAAATTACAGCCATTTTTAATTGGCAAAGTTTCCAATATTATCCTTCAGGAGTAGTATCCTGAAAGTCCTTGGATTCTTGGACAAATGGTGTTACCAATGGTATCTCGTCTTTACTATTTTATGAAAATTTTATCCTAAGTTAAATTTTGACTCTTCTTAAGTACTGTAACTGTCCTGCAAAATTACAGCAATTTTTAAATGGCAAAGTTTCCAACATTATCCTTCAGGAGTAGTATCCTGAAAGTCCTTGGATTCTTGGACAAATGGTGTTACCAATGGTATCTCGTCTTTACCATTTTATGAAAATTTTATTTTTAAGTTAAAATTCGATTCTTCTTAAGTATTGTAACTGTCCTGCAAAATTACAGCCATTTTTAATTGGCAAAGTTTCCAACATTATCCTTCAGGAGTAGTATCCTGAAAGTCCTTGGATTCTTGGACAAATGGTGTTACCAATGGTATCTCGTCGTTACTATTTTATGGAAATTTTATTGTAAGTTAAATTTCGATTCTTCTTAAGTATTGTAACTGTCCTGCAAAATTACAGCAATTTTTAAATGGCAAAGTTTCCAACATTATCCTTCAGGAATTGAATCCTGAAAGTCCTTGGATTCTAGGACAAATGTTGTTACCAATGGTATCTCGTCTTTACTATTTTATGGAAATTTTATCTTAAGTTAAATTTCGACTCTTCTTAACTATTGTAACTGTCCTGCAAAATTACAGCAATTTTTAATTGGCAAAGTTTCCAACATTATCCTTCAGGAATAGTATCCTGAAAGTCCTTGGATTCTTGGACAAATGGTGGTACCAATGGTATCTCGTCGTTACTATTTTATGGAAATTTTATCTTAAGTTAAATTTCGACTCTTCTTAAGTATTGTAACTGTCCTGCAAAATACAGGAAAATTTAATTGGGAAAGTTTCCAACATGATCCTTCAGGAATAGTATCCTTAAAGTCCTTGCATTCTACGACAAATGGTGTTGCCAATGATATCTCGTCTTTACTATTTTATGAAAATTTTATCTTAAGTTAAATTTCGACTCTCCTTAAGTATTGTAACTGTCCTGCAAAATTACAGCAATTTTAAATTGGCAAAGTTTCCAACATTATCCTTCAGGAATAGTATCTTGCAAGTCCTTGGATGCTAGGACAAATGGTGTTACTTTTGATCCATTCTTTATGGAAGGAGTAGGCTTAGATTCAACTATCCTGCAGGATATTTGCATGGAATGAGAATTAATTTGAAATTTATATCCTATGGTAATATTACGAAATTTAAGAGAGTTTTAAATTGCGTTCATATTGACGAAGTAGATGTTACATTATTCTATAGAAAAACTTAAAGTGTAGTTTGAAATTTAAAATCCTGCAGGAGGAATTACCCGGAAAAATCTCCTTTAAACATTGTCCCTATTTAATCCTGTAATTCCAGGTATTAACTAATAATCCTGTTAAGTGATTAGATTATTCTGCAGGAATATCCTGAAATGACTGAAATTGCAGGACTTTTCAAGATAATATCACATCCATTATCCTGAAAATACGGGGAGGTTATCCTTTATCCATCCCCTAAGATTTTAAGGGGTCGAAATCCCTTGGGAATAACGTGGGAATCTAATGGGACGATAATAATTTGATTACCCGTTTCAGTCCTTAAATTGTTAAAAAAATCAAGCTGAAATTAAATCATCCTGCGGGAATATTTTGCAATGTTTTCACAAAACGCCTCCTGTTTTATCCTTCGGGACTACTACCCTGGAAGTGCTTGTATTCCAGAATAAGAACGCTATTTTAGATTCCGTGTTTATAATTGTTCAATATTAGAAACAACTATCCCGTAGGAGTAACGTTCTGAATATTCCAGGAAACAGGATTATTGGAAAATTATTGTTTTCGGTCCTGAAATTCTAAGTTCAGGAAACAATTAATTTTATGGTACGTCGGCATATCCTGCGGGAATATTCGGAATGGCTTTGTGCAAAACTTAAAAATTACAGTGAACTTCATATTGTCAATACGGTTTGTTTATCTTGAAGGTGAACTTCATGAAAGTTAGTCGTTCGTATCAAATTGTGAGAAGGCAGAAAATTCAAATTTCCTGCCCTAAAGCTGCATGGACTCTAAATGATTAAAATTCGATATCCTGCAAAATGCTACAGTAATTGGATTCCAGGATGAGGAAGTTAATATGGACAGCCTCGAAGACTTCACAGAAGCGGATTGTAAAGTCAAACATCCTGCAGGAATAATATCCAGAAAAATTCCCGTGGGATGGTAGTAAATATTGGATGCCTTTGAATTTTTAAATTGTAGAAAAATTAAATTCCAGAACCTGTCTTTTAAGATCTGCGTAGCGTTAATAAAATTGCTCCGATACTGAAAGTCCTTGGATTCCAGAAAAAGGATTAAATTTGACATGGTGTGTTCTTAAAGGAGTGGAATATAAAATGAACTATCACACAAGAGTAACGCCAAAAACAATTAGAAACTTAATTTTAAAATTATAATAGATACAATATGTAATGTTACCCTTGCTGTAACCTTTCTTTATCTTTTATTATTATTATTTTTTTATTATCTTTGAGTAATAATTTCTTGAAAAATCCTCTACGTGGGGAATTACTAGAGGCCCAGCTAACAATTTAGGTGAGACATTGCTAGAAATTTACGTCAATTGTATTTAGTAGATAATTACTCATTTTTAGTGTCAATTCTACCAAAGTAGTGACATTTCCACGTCTAGTTTACGTAAATAATTAGTAAATTTGGTGAATTTTTCTTTACTGAAAATTAATAGGTGAAGGCTCACATCGAAATCATGCCCTAGCAATGTCATATTTGAATATTGCTATGTCAAATATGTTGTGTTGGAGCAACTCTTTGTTTAATTTGAAATATATAATTAATCCGAAATTAAATTCATACTATTTGGAAATATATATATTCGCCATGTTTTTTTCAAGATATCTAAGTGACGTTGTACTAAGGTTACTTACAATGTAAGTAAATTGAAAGCACCTATTTAGATAAATGACTCATAGGTATTAAAATTAAGTAATTTTGACTACTTTGTCTCAATGTGCCGTACCATATTACAACAAGTAAGTCGAAAAAATATTTTTTGGAGAAAATTAATCACCTGACCACTTAGTGAAAGAGGAATCTACTTCTTATTATGTCACCTATTAGGTGGTGATCGTGCTATCTACTAAATTAACTTAATATGTAAAATAGTGAAAATACTCATGCGACTTGTCAGGTGGTCTGGTACTACTTAACAAAATAATGTTGGGGATCATTATCACCAAATTTTCACGCCTCTTGAACAACCTCAGTAAATTCAATGAAATATAACTAAATTTCTATATAAATAAGTAAAATTTGTTTTGAATTTGGTGAACAACGCCTATATTGTTAGCTAGGGGAGGAGGTATTAGTCTCGCTAATCTCGAAGCTCCAAAACTGCTCCAAAATGACAGATTCCACCAATGACATATTTCACCAATTTGATACCAGCAAGTACCCCATGACCTATCAGGTGATATAAGTCATATAGTAGTACGGCCCTGTTTTGCCTATCAGGTTATGTTCTTGTGTGACTTGTTAGGTGGTCTGATACTACTTAACATATTAATGTGACTTATTGGGGACCTTTATCACCAAATTTTTACGCTTCTTGAACAACCTCAGTAAATTCAATGAAATATAACTAAATTTCTATACAAATAAGTAAAATTTGTTTTGAATTTGGTGAACAACGCCTACATTGTTAGCTGGGGGAGGGGGTATTAGTCTCGCTAATCTCGAAGCTCCAAAACTGCTCCAAAATGACAGATTCCACCAATGACATATTTCACCAATTTGATACCAGCAAGTACACCATAACCTATCAGGTGATATAAGTCATATAGTAGTACGGCCCTGTTTTGCCTATCAGGTTATGTTCTTGTATGACTTGTTAGGTGGTCTGATACTACTTGACATATTAATGTGACCTATTGGGGACCTTTATCACCAAATTTTCACGCTTCTTGAACAACCTCAGTAAATTCAATGAAATATAACTAAATTTCTATATAAATAAGTAAAATTTGTTTTGAATTTGGTGAACAACGCCTACATTGTTAGCTAGGGGAGGGGGTATTAGTCTCGCTAATCTCGAAGCTCCAAAACTGCTCCAAAATGACAGATTCCACCAATGACATATTTCACCAATTTGATACCAGCAAGTACACCATAACCTATCAGGTGATATAAGTCATATAGTAGTACGGCCCTGTTTTGCCTATCAGGTTATGTTCTTGTATGACTTGTTAGGTGGTCTGATACTACTTGACATATTAATGTGACCTATTGGGGACCTTTATCACCAAATTTTCACGCTTCTTGAACAACCTCAGTAAATTCAATGAAATATAACTAAATTTCTATATAAATAAGTAAAATTTGTTTTGAATTTGGTGAACAACGCCTACATTGTTAGCTAGGGGAGGGGGTATTAGTCTCGCTAATCTCGAAGCTCCAAAACTGCTCCAAAATGACAGATTCCACCAATGACATATTTCACCAATTTGATACCAGCAAGTACACCATAACCTATCAGGTGATATAAGTCATATAGTAGTACGGCCCTGTTTTGCCTATCAGGTTATGTTCTTGTATGACTTGTTAGGTGGTCTGATACTACTTAACATATTAATGTGACTTATTGGGGACCTTTATCACCAAATTTTTACGCTTCTTGAACAACCTCAGTAAATTCAATGAAATATAACTAAATTTCTATATAAATAAGTAAAATTTGTTTTGAATTTGGTGAACAACGCCTACATTGTTAGCTAGGGGAGGAGGTATTAGTCTCGCTAATCTCGAAGCTCCAAAACTGCTCCAAAATGACAGATTCCACCAATGACATATTTCACCAATTTGATACCAGCAAGTACACCATGACCTATCAGGTGATATAAGTCATATAGTAGTACGGCCCTGTTTTGCCTATCAGGTTATGTTCTTGTATGACTTGTTAGGTGGTCTGATACTACTTAACATATTAATGTGACTTATTGGGGACCTTTATCACCAAATTTTTACGCTTCTTGAACAACCTCAGTAAATTCAATGAAATATAACTAAATTTCTATATAAATAAGTAAAATTTGTTTTGAATTTGGTGAACAACGCCTACATTGTTAGCTAGGGGAGGAGGTATTAGTCTCGCTAATCTCGAAGCTCCAAAACTGCTCCAAAATGACAGATTCCACCAATGACATATTTCACCAATTTGATACCAGCAAGTACCCCATGACCTATCAGGTGATATAAGTCATATAGTAGTACGGCCCTGTTTTGCCTATCAGGTTATGTTCTTGTATGACTTGTTAGGTGGTCTGATACTACTTAACATATTAATGTGACCTATTGGGGACCTTTATCACCAAATTTTCACGCTTCTTGAACAACCTCAGTAAATTCAATGAAATATAACTAAATTTCTATATAAATAAGTAAAATTTGTTTTGAATTTGGTGAACAACGCCTATATTGTTAGCTAGGGGAGGAGGTATTAGTCTCGCTAATCTCGAAGCTCCAAAACTGCTCCAAAATGACAGATTCCACCAATGACATATTTCACCAATTTGATACCAGCAAGTACCCCATGACCTATCAGGTGATATAAGTCATATAGTAGTACGGCCCTGTTTTGCCTATCAGGTTATGTTCTTGTGTGACTTGTTAGGTGGTCTGATACTACTTAACATATTAATGTGACCTATTGGGGACCTTTATCACCAAATTTTCACGCTTCTTGAACAACCTCAGTAAATTCAATGAAATATAACTAAATTTCTATACAAATAAGTAAAATTTGTTTTTAATTTGGTGAACAACGCCTACATTGTTAGCTGGGGGAGGGGGTATTAGTCTCGCTAATCTCGAAGCTCCAAAACTGCTCCAAAATGACAGATTCCACCAATGACATATTTCACCAATTTGATACCAGCAAGTACACCATAACCTATCAGGTGATATAAGTCATATAGTAGTACGGCCCTGTTTTGCCTATCAGGTTATGTTCTTGTATGACTTGTTAGGTGGTCTGATACTACTTGACATATTAATGTGACCTATTGGGGACCTTTATCACCAAATTTTCACGCTTCTTGAACAACCTCAGTAAATTCAATGAAATATAACTAAATTTCTATACAAATAAGTAAAATTTGTTTTTAATTTGGTGAACAACGCCTACATTGTTAGCTGGGGGAGGGGGTATTAGTCTCGCTAATCTCGAAGCTCCAAAACTGCTCCAAAATGACAGATTCCACCAATGACATATTTCACCAATTTGATACCAGCAAGTACACCATGACCTATCAGGTGATATAAGTCATATAGTAGTACGGCCCTATTTTGCCTATCAGGTTATGTTCTTGTATGACTTGTTAGGTGGTCTGATACTACTTAACATATTAATGTGGCCTATTGGGGAACTTTATCACCAAATTTTCACGCTTCTTGAACGACCTCAGTAAATTCAATGAAATATAACTAAATTCCTATATAAATAAGTAGAACAACGCCTACATTGTTAGCTGGGGGAGGGGGCATTAGTCTCGCTAATCTCAAAGCTCCAAAACTGCTTTAATTGACAGATTCCGCCAATGACATATTTCACCAATTTGCTACCAGCAAGTAATATAGTCATATTATAAGTCATGTGGTAGGTACTACGGCCCCATTTTACCTATCAAATTGTTATGTTCCTGTGTGACTTGTTAGGATACTACTTAACCTAATACTGTGACTTATTGGGGATCTTTATCATCAAATCTCCACGCCTCTCGAACGACCTCAGTTAATATACTGAAAGATAACTCAATTTCTACATAAATAAGTAAAATTTGCTTTCAATTTGGCGAACAACACCTAAATTGTTAGCTGGGGGAGGGGGTGCTCGCCTCGCTAATCTCGAAGCTCCAAAACTGCTCCGAATTGACAGATTCAGGGCGCAATCAAGGAAAACGTTACGACTACTCGAAATCCCAATTGGCTCGCAATTTCCGCCTAGTCATTTTTCTACCCCTACTCCCCTCCCGATGTTTAGGGAACATCCCCCTGCCCCCTTCCCCTTCATTCGCATCGCATCAAAAACAGACGATGACTAACCGACCGACGTGCCGGAAGAATAACGGCACAATCGATCAGCGTCCGCCCGGAGTGGGGAGGACGTCGGGGAAGTCCGCGACTCGGCCGTCGAAGCGGCAACGTCGCCCCCCGTTACGTCACGAAACGAACTCGGTAGACCGTACGACACGACGGGTCGACCGAACAGTCGAACTCCGGGCACGTGTCGGTAAAATACGCGCGAATTGGTGGGGACACGTGCGAGCACGTGTGCGAGACGTGCGTGCGACAGAGAGAGAGAAATAGAGGGAGTTATAGTGTCCCGTGGATGTGGTTTGTGTCCCGTGAACCGAGGGGGGATCCCCCAAAGGGAACCGACGGCCCTGCTCGAAGTCGGACTACGACGGTCGCGAAACGGAGTTGAGCAGACTTTGGGACTCCAGTTTTTAAAGATTTTTGGGTAATTTTGTCCAAAATCCCTCTATAATTTCGAAATTTTGAGCAGACGAACAAATCTTTTAACTCAGTTTAATAAGTCGCTTTCAGCTAGTTGCAGTTTCTACTGCGACACCACAAATTTTGAACTTCTTCCTTCTTTACCTTCATCAGGGCAATTTTCAACACTTGCCCAATCGATTTTCGAATACAAAATTTTTGAGTTTTGAGTGCTCATAAGTTCAAAATTATCAACACCAAATTCGTCTATTGTCTCTATGAGCAATATATCTTTCCTGTTATTACTGTTGTGCAAGACACATACTTACTTGGACGTATAATTATAAGCAATTTTAGAACTTCAACTTTACCGAGACAAACTCCCAAATTCCTTTAATTTTATCCAAATTTCAACTTCGAACTTCCAAACAAACGAACAAATCAACTGAGTTTCTCAACGAAGTTTAAGTAGCTTTAAAATGCACTAAAAAGAACTCAGCCAATTGAGTCTTAACTACAACTCAACAAAATTTGAACTTCCACGTCCTTTACATTTATTAGACAAATTTTCAGCACTTACTCAATTGATTTTGGAACATAAATCAAAGTTATCAGAACCAAATTCATCCATTGTTTCTAATATCAACTTCGTACTTATTGTAAGGCAATATATGTTTTCTGTTATTACTGTTGTAAATGGAAACAACTAAACCAAACTTAGACGTATAGTTGTAAACAATTGTAAACTTCAACTTTACCGAAACAAACTCCGAACTTCCAAATTTGGTAGGACAAAGGATCTTTAACTTATTTGTGATTATTCGGCAGTCGCAGCTGATAGAAATAATTAATACACTAACAAGCTATGGAATAAACTCTAATCCGAAATAACAAACCAAACCTTCCTAAATAATTACCGTGTCATATATTTGCCTTTAGTGCAAATATAGTGTCTTTTAGTGCATTTAATATTATTATAGTAATTATAAGCCAGATTTTCATTAATTACGTTTTCCATAATTTCCACTTTAATTCTTGCAGGGCAATAAATCATCTTTACTCGAGTTTAAATGGAGCTGGAATTAATAACAATTGAACAATGAAGGGTTCGAATAATTGTTTTCCCCCCTTAGATCCGTTACAAGTCAGTCATGGTTTCACAGTGTGTTATTGTAACATTATTTCCGGAAAGGGTCACTCCAGTTCTATTTTAGATTACACCTTTAGATCTATTACAAGTGAGCCGTTGTTTCACAGTTTATTGTACTTTTATTACAGTACAATTTATAATAGTATTATTTTTTGTAAAAGGTCAATTTTATGTTCTATCAATCTAAAAAAAAATACAAATTTAATATGATGTTCCTGAAGAAGTTGGGATAATAATTACACCCCAATAGATCCATTACAAGACAATCATTGTTTCCGTGTTTATTTTGCATTATTGTACTGTTATGCTTCCAAAAAGTCAATCTACCCTTTATGTGTTAACCAACTTAAAAAAAACTAAATAAAAATTTAACGTCACATTAAGAAATTATCTTAGAATAATCATTTCACCCCGTTAGAGCCATTACAAGTCAATCATTCTTTCACAGTGTAGATTAGATCCATTACAAGTTAATCATTGTCTCATAGTTTATTTTGTATTACTGTACCATTATACCCGTAAAAATCAGTCTACGCTTCATAAGTTACCAACTTAAAAAAAATACAAATTAAAAATTTAATTCAACGTTACACTAACACTCCCTTAGAACCGTTACAAGTCAATCATTGTTTCATAGTTAATTTAAAATTACCTTATTACTTTTGCATACGGTCAATCTCCCTTTTATATTCTACCAACTTCAGAAAAAAAAATTAGTAAATAAAAATGTAATGTTACACGAAGGAGTTCGAATATGTATTTCACCCCATTAGATTCGTTACAAGTCAATCATTGTTTCATAGTTAATTTGGAATGATCGTCTTATTATTTTTGCAAACGGTCAATCTTCCTTTTGTGTTCTACCAACTTCAGAAAAAAATTAGGAAATAAAAATATAGTGTAATGTTAAACCAACAAGTACTATGTATTTCGCCCCAGTAGATTCGTTAAGTCAGTCGCTGTTTCATAGTCAGTTTTATTATTTTTGCAAAAGGTCAATCTAGCTTTAATGTTCTGCCAACTTCAGAAAAAAAAATTAATAAATAAAAATGGAGTGTGATATTACACGAAGAAATTCGAATAATTATTTCATCCCAACAGATCAGTTACAAGTCAATCATTGTTTCATAGTTTATTTTGCACTATTATGTTATTATGTTTGCAAAAGGTCAATCTAGCTTTAATGTTCTGCCAACTTTAGAAAAAAATTATTAAATAAAAATGTACTAATGTGATGTTACACGAAGAAGTTCGAATATGTAATTCACCCCCTTAAATCCGTTACAAGTCAATCATTGTTTCTTAGTTAATTTGGAATTATCGTTTTATTATTTTTGCAAAAGGTCAGTCTTGCTTTTTTGTCTTACCAACTTCAGAAAAAATAAGTAATTAAAAATGTATTGTAATGTTAAACGAAGAAGTTCGAATATGTAATTCACCCCCTTAAATCCGTTACAAGTCAATCATTGTTTCATAGTTAATTTGGAACTATCGTTTTATTATTTTTGCAGAAGGTCAATCTTCCTTTTACGTTCTACCAACTTCACAAAAAAATAAAAAATAAAAAATCTAATATAACGTTACACTAAGAAGTTTGAATAATTATCTTACTCCCTTAGATCCGTTACAAGTCAATAATTGTTTCACATTTTATTTTGTATTATCGTATTACTATTTTTGCATAAGGTGAATATGTCTTTTATGTTCAGCAAACTTCAGAAAAAAATTAGTAAGTAAAAATATAATGTGATGTTACACGAAGAAGTTCGAATATGTAATTCACCCCCTTAAATCCGTTACAAGTCAATCATTGTTTCATAGTTAATTTGGAATTATCCTATTATTACTTTTGCAAAAGGTCAATCTTCCTTTAATGTTCTTCCAACTTCAGAAAAAAAAAATTAGTAAATAAAAATGTAATGTGATGTTACACGAAGAAGTTCGAATAATTAGATTCGTTACAAGTCAATTAATGTTTCATTGTTACTTAGGAATTTTCGTCTTATTATTTTTGCAAAAGATCAATCTTCCTTTCATACTCTACCAACTTCAGAAAAAAATTAGTAAATAAAAATGTAATGTGATGTTACACGAAGAAATATGTAATTCACCCCCTTAAATCCGTTACAAGTCAATCATCGTTTCATAGTTAATTTGGAATTATCGTTTTATTATTTTTTCAGAAGGTCAATCTTCCTTTTACGTTCTACCAACTTCACAAAAATATAAAAAATCTAATATAACGTTACACTAAGAAGTTTGAATAATTATCTCACTCCCTTAGATCCGTTACAAGTCAATAATTGTTTTACATTTTATTTTGTATTATCGTATTACTATTTTTGGACAAGGTGAATATGTCTTTTATGTTCAGCAATGTCCAGAAAAAAATTAGTGAGTAAAAATATAATGTGATGTTACACGAAGAAGTTCGAATATGTAATTCACCCCCTTAAATCCGTTACAAGTCAATCATTGTTTCATAGTTAATTTGGAATTATCCTATTATTACTTTTGCAAAAGGTCAATCTTCCTTTAATGTTCTTCCAACTTCAGAAAAAAAAATTAGTAAATAAAAATGTAATGTGATGTTACACGAAGAAGTTCGAATAATTAGATTCGTTACAAGTCAATTAATGTTTCATTGTTACTTAGGAATTTTCGTCTTATTATTTTTGCAAAAGATCAATCTTCCTTTCATACTCTACCAACTTCAGAAAAAAATTAGTAAATAAAAATATAATGTGATGTTACACGAAGAAGTTCGAATATGTAATTCACCCCCTTAAATCCGTTACAAGTCAATCATTGTTTCATAGTTAATTTAGAATTATCGTTTTATTATTTTTGCAGAAGGTCAATCTTCCTTTTACGTTCTACCGACTTCACAAAAAAATAAAAAATCTAATATAACGTTACACTAAGAAGTTTGAATAATTATCTTACTCCCTTAGATCCGTTACAAGTCAATAATTGTTTCACATTTTATTTTGTATTATCGTATTACTATTTTTGCATAAGGTGAATATGTCTTTTATGTTCAGCAAACTTCAGAAAAAAATTAGTAAGTAAAAATATAATGTGATGTTACACGAAGAAGTTCGAATATGTAATTCACCCCCTTAAATCCGTTACAAGTCAATCATTGTTTCATAGTTAATTTGGAATTATCCTATTATTACTTTTGCAAAAGGTCAATCTTCCTTTAATGTTCTTCCAACTTCAGAAAAAAAAATTAGTAAATAAAAATGTAATGTGATGTTACACGAAGAAGTTCGAATAATTAGATTCGTTACAAGTCAATTAATGTTTCATTGTTACTTAGGAATTTTCGTCTTATTATTTTTGCAAAAGATCAATCTTCCTTTCATACTCTACCAACTTCAGAAAAAAATTAGTAAATAAAAATATAATGTGATGTTACACGAAGAAGTTCGAATATGTAATTCACCCCCTTAAATCCGTTACAAGTCAATCATTGTTTCATAGTTAATTTAGAATTATCGTTTTATTATTTTTGCAGAAGGTCAATCTTCCTTTTACGTTCTACCGACTTCACAAAAAAATAAAAAATCTAATATAACGTTACACTAAGAAGTTTGAATAATTATCTTACTCCCTTAGATCCGTTACAAGTCAATAATTGTTTCACATTTTATTTTGTATTATCGTATTACTATTTTTGCATAAAGTGAATATGTCTTTTATGTTCAGCAAACTTCAGAAAAAAATTAGTAAGTAAAAATATAATGTGATGTTACACGAAGAAGTTCGAATATGTAATTCACCCCCTTAAATCCGTTACAAGTCAATCATTGTTTCATAGTTAATTTGGAATTATCCTATTATTACTTTTGCAAAAGGTCAATCTTCCTTTAATGTTCTTCCAACTTCAGAAAAAAAAATTAGTAAATAAAAATGTAATGTGATGTTACACGAAGAAGTTCGAATAATTAGATTCGTTACAAGTCAATTAATGTTTCATTGTTACTTAGGAATTTTCGTCTTATTATTTTTGCAAAAGATCAATCTTCCTTTCATACTCTACCAACTTCAGAAAAAAATTAGTAAATAAAAATATAATGTGATGTTACACGAAGAAGTTCGAATATGTAATTCACCCCCTTAAATCCGTTACAAGTCAATCATTGTTTCATAGTTAATTTAGAATTATCGTTTTATTATTTTTGCAGAAGGTCAATCTTCCTTTTACGTTCTACCGACTTCACAAAAAAATAAAAAATCTAATATAACGTTACACTAAGAAGTTTGAATAATTATCTTACTCCCTTAGATCCGTTACAAGTCAATAATTGTTTCACATTTTATTTTGTATTATCGTATTACTATTTTTGCATAAGGTGAATATGTCTTTTATGTTCAGCAAACTTCAGAAAAAAATTAGTAAGTAAAAATATAATGTGATGTTACACGAAGAAGTTCGAATATGTAATTCACCCCCTTAAATCCGTTACAAGTCAATCATTGTTTCATAGTTAATTTGGAATTATCCTATTATTACTTTTGCAAAAGGTCAATCTTCCTTTAATGTTCTTCCAACTTCAGAAAAAAAAATTAGTAAATAAAAATGTAATGTGATGTTACACGAAGAAGTTCGAATAATTAGATTCGTTACAAGTCAATTAATGTTTCATTGTTACTTAGGAATTTTCGTCTTATTATTTTTGCAAAAGATCAATCTTCCTTTCATACTCTACCAACTTCAGAAAAAAATTAGTAAATAAAAATATAATGTGATGTTACACGAAGAAGTTCGAATATGTAATTCACCCCCTTAAATCCGTTACAAGTCAATCATTGTTTCATAGTTAATTTAGAATTATCGTTTTATTATTTTTGCAGAAGGTCAATCTTCCTTTTACGTTCTACCGACTTCACAAAAAAATAAAAAATCTAATATAACGTTACACTAAGAAGTTTGAATAATTATCTTACTCCCTTAGATCCGTTACAAGTCAATAATTGTTTCACATTTTATTTTGTATTATCGTATTACTATTTTTGCATAAGGTGAATATGTCTTTTATGTTCAGCAAACTTCAGAAAAAAATTAGTAAGTAAAAATATAATGTGATGTTACACGAAGAAGTTCGAATATGTAATTCACCCCCTTAAATCCGTTACAAGTCAATCATTGTTTCATAGTTAATTTGGAATTATCCTATTATTACTTTTGCAAAAGGTCAATCTTCCTTTAATGTTCTTCCAACTTCAGAAAAAAAAAATTAGTAAATAAAAATGTAATGTGATGTTACACGAAGAAGTTCGAATAATTAGATTCGTTACAAGTCAATTAATGTTTCATTGTTACTTAGGAATTTTCGTCTTATTATTTTTGCAAAAGATCAATCTTCCTTTCATACTCTACCAACTTCAGAAAAAAATTAGTAAATAAAAATATAATGTGATGTTACACGAAGAAGTTCGAATATGTAATTCACCTCCTTAAATCCGTTACAAGTCAATCATTGTTTCATAGTTAATTTGGAATTATCGTTTTATTATTTTTGCAAAAGGTCAATCTTCCTTTTACGTTCTACCAACTTCACAAAAAAATAAAAAATCTAATATAACGTTACACTAAGAAGTTTGAATAATTATCTTACTCCCTTAGATCCGTTACAAGTCAATAATTGTTTCACATTTTATTTTGTATTATCGTATTACTATTTTTGCACAAGGTGAATATGTCTTTCATGTTCAGCAATCTTCAGAAAAAAATTAGTAAGTAAAAATATAATGTGATGTTACACTAAGAAGTTCGAATATGTAATTCACCCCCTTAAATCCGTTACAAGTCAATCATTGTTTCATACTTAATTTGGAATTATCCTATTATTACTTTTGCAAAAGGTCAATCTTCCTTTAATGTTCTTCCAACTTCAGAAAAAAAAAATTAGTAAATCAAAATGTAATGTGATGTTACACGAAGAACTTCGAATAATTAGATTCGTTACAAGTCAATCAATGTTTCATTGTTACTTAGGAATTTTCGACTTATTATTTTTGCAAAAGATCAATCTTCCTTTCATACTCTACCAACTTCAGAAAAAAATTAGTAAATAAAAATGTAATGTGATGTTACACGAAGAAGTTCGAATATGTAATTCACCCCCTTAAATCCGTTACAAGTCAATCATTGTTTCATAGTTAATTTGGAATTATCGTTTTATTATTTTCGCAGAAGGTCAATCTTCCTTTTACGTTCTACCAACTTCACAAAAAAAATAAAAAATAAAAAATCTAATATAACGTTACACTAAGAAGTTTGAATAATTATCTCACTCCCTTAGGTCCGTTACAAGTCAATAATTGTTTTACATTTTATTTTGTATTATCGTATTACCATTTTTGCATAAGGTGAATATGTCTTTTATGTTCAGCAAACTTCAGAAAAAAATTAGTTAGTAAAAATATAATGTGATGTTACACGAAGAAGTTGGGATAATTATTTCATTCCCTTAGATACGTTACAAGTCAATCATTGTTTCATAGTTAATTTGGAATTATCGTTTTATTATTTTTGCAAAAGATCAATCTTCCTTTCATACTCTATCAACTTCAGAAAAAAATTAGTAAATAAAAATGTAATGTGATGTTACACGAAGAAGTTCGAATATGTAATTCACCCCCTTAAATCCGTTACAAGTCAATCATTGTTTCATAGTTAATTTGGAATTATCGTTTTATTATTTTCGCAGAAGGTCAATCTTCCTTTTACGTTCTACCAACTTCACAAAAATATAAAAAATAAAAAATCTAATATAACGTTACACTAAGAAGTTTGAATAATTATCTCACTCCCTTAGGTCCGTTACAAGTCAATAATTGTTTTACATTTTATTTTGTATTATCGTATTACCATTTTTGCATAAGGTGAATATGTCTTTTATGTTCAGCAAACTTCAGAAAAAAATTAGTTAGTAAAAATATAATGTGATGTTACACGAAGAAGTTGGGATAATTATTTCATTCCCTTAGATACGTTACAAGTCAATCATTGTTTCATAGTTAATTTGGAATTATCGTTTTATTATTTTTGCAAAAGATCAATCTTCCTTTCATACTCTATCAACTTCAGAAAAAAATTAGTAAATAAAAATGTAATGTGATGTTACACGAAGAAGTTCGAATATGTAATTCACCCCCTTAAATCCGTTACAAGTCAATCATTGTTTCATAGTTAATTTGGAATTATCGTTTTATTATTTTCGCAGAAGGTCAATCTTCCTTTTACGTTCTACCAACTTCACAAAAATATAAAAAATAAAAAATCTAATATAACGTTACACTAAGAAGTTTGAATAATTATCTCACTCCCTTAGGTCCGTTACAAGTCAATAATTGTTTTACATTTTATTTTGTATTATCGTATTACCATTTTTGCATAAGGTGAATATGTCTTTTATGTTCAGCAAACTTCAGAAAAAAATTAGTAAGTAAAAATATAATGTGATGTTACACGAAGAAGTTGGGATAATTATTTCATTCCCTTAGATACGTTACAAGTCAATCATTGTTTCATAGTTAATTTGGAATTATCGTCTTATTATTTTTGCAAATGGTCAATCTTCCTTTAATGTTCTTCCAACTTCAGAAAAAAAAAATTAGTAAATAAAAATGTAATGTGATGTTACACGAAGAAGTTCGAATAATTAGATTCGTTACAAGTCAATCAATGTTTCATTGTTACTTAGGAATTTTCGTCTTATTATTTTTGCAAAAGATCGATCTTCCTTTCATACTCTACCAACTTCAGAAAAAAAATTAGTAAATAAAAATGTAATGTGATGTTACACGAAGAAGTTCGAATATGTAATTCACCCCCTTAAATCCGTTACAAGTCAATCATTGTTTCATAGTTAATTTGGAATTATCGTTTTATTATTTTCGCAGAAGGTCAATCTTTCTTTTACGTTCTACCAACTTCACAAAAAAAATAAAAAATCTAATATAACGTTACACTAAGAAGTTTGAATAATTATGTCACTCCCTTAGGTCCGTTACAAGTCAATAATTGTTTTACATTTTATTTTGTATTATCGTATTACTATTTTTGCACAAGGTGAATATGTCTTTCATGTTCAGCAAACTTCAGAAAAAAATTAGTAAGTAAAAATATAATGTGATGTTACACGAAGAAGTTGGGATAATTATTTCATTCCCTTAGATACGTTACAAGTCAATCATTGTTTCATAGTTAATTTGGAATTATCGTTTTATTATTTTCACAAAAGGTCAATCTTCCTTTTACGTTCTACCAACTTCACAAAAAAATAAAAAATAAAAAATCTAATATAACGTTACACTAAGAAGTTTGAATAATTATCTTACTCCCTTAGATCCGTTTCAAGTCAATAATTGTTTCACATTTTATTTTGTATTATCGTATTACTATTTTTGCACAAGGTGAATATGTCTTTCATGTTCAGCAATCTTCAGAAAAAAATTAGTAAGTAAAAATATAATGTGATGTTACACGAAGAAGTTCGAATATGTAATTCACCCCCTTAAATCCGTTACAAGTCAATCATTATTTCATAGTTAATTTGGAATTATCCTATTATTACTTTTGCAAAAGGTCAATATTCCTTTAATGTTCTTCCATCTTCAGAAAAAAAAATTAGTAAATAAAAATGCAATGTGATGTTACACGAAGAAGTTCGAATAATTAGATTCGTTACAAGTCAATCAATGTTTCATTGTTACTTAGGAATTTTCGTCTTATTATTTTTGCAAAAGATCAATCTTCCTTTCATACTCTACCAACTTCAGAAAAAAATTAGTAAATAAAAATGTAATGTGATGTTACACGAAGAAGTTCGAATATGTAATTCACCCCCTTAAATCCGTTACAAGTCAATCATTGTTTCATAGTTAATTTGGAATTATCGTTTTATTATTTTCGCAGAAGGTCAATCTTCCTTTTACGTTCTACCAACTTCACAAAAAAATAAAAAATAAAAAATCTAATATAACGTTACACTAAGAAGTTTGAATAATTATCTCACTCCCTTAGATCCGTTACAAGTCAATAATTGTTTCACATTTTATTTTGTATTATCGTATTACTATTTTTGCACAAGGTGAATATGTCTTTCATGTTCAGCAAACTTTAGAAAAAAATTAGTAAGTAAAAATATAATGTGGTGTTACACGACGAAGTTGGGATTATTTTTTCATTCCCTTAGATACGTTACAAGTCAATCATTGTTTGTTTCACAGATATTTCAATTTATGTGTATTGGCAAGAATTAATGTGCTTTTTTGTCTATAATGTAACTATAAAAAGTAGTATTACCGGATTATATATTTTGAGAAGTGATTTTCCGGTCGAATAATCTTTTATTCATTTTGATTCGTTTGAAATCAATTTTTTTGCAGTACATGAGTCATACGCAATTTTTTGATTAGCTAGAACAAGTTCTAACCCGAAATTTCCATACTTTTCCGTCGTTTCAGAGTAATGGTAAAAAGCGTTTTCCAATTTCCTCATTGATAAATTGCCCGCTAACTTCACACGCCGATACGTATTCATTACTTTAATTCGCGTCCTTCATTGCGAGAAATTTAAATAAAATATACAAATTTACAACGAAGTAAACGTCACGTCCGAAGTAACCTTTGTTACAAAAATTCGAAAAAAGCTATTTTCCCCCGAAACGAACTATTTCGACGTGTTAACTCTGACATTCTTTTCCGTCGTCGTCAGGTACGTATTACGGACTCAAGGGCAACCGGCGGGCATTCAGCTAGTTTTTCACCTATCTCCCCCACTAATTCGGCGCTTATTAATTAAATAATTTTAATTGGCCGTAACGAACGGTAAACACGCTGACGCGACCGTTTTATAATAATTATTGCGGAGGGGAAAAATTTTGTTAAATTGATACACGACAGGTAAACGCAACGCGATTCGGAATCGACGTTTAATTCGCGCCCGGCGACAGTAAAATGCAATAAATATTTATGGACTTAAATGTAATTTGAATAGTAAACACATGAGCTTAATGGCGTGGATCGGGACGACGCATTTTCCTGCCTAATTGTTCGCGGGCTAATTATTGAAATTGCCGATAACGCGCCTTATCGCGACCGAGTTTGGAAAAGTATTATCGTTATTACCATTAAGTCCTTGCACGCCAAAGAAAACATTCACATTCGCTGGTATCGTCCAGGGAATAAGGTCTGATTTTCGCTTTAGTCCCCTAATTTTCCCTATTATTATTATTAATATTATTATTATTTTCCTATTACAAGTGTCTATTTTCGTCGTCTAATCGTGGAAAGATTTTTAGACTAATTCGCCGTACGACGAAACCCGCTAATTATATTAAAATAATTAAATGTAGAGGCGGCGCAAAGTGCAATTGTCCACAAACCATTAAAGTGTAATTTACAGGACTCGACACCGCTTTACCTAGCGTCAAAATTGTATAATTACCAGATCAACGTACTTTTGGAGAACGGCTACAGTAGTCGATACTGTAGAACAGTGCGAAGCTTCCCACCATTTTTTCTTCATTGGGTAATTACGGTTTTAACCGGCTGTCGAATCACCGTGGCGTACATTGAACACGAGCGCAAGAGAGAGAGAGAGAGAGTGAGTGAGTGGGAGAACTTATATTCTCTCCCCTCCACAGTTGGAATCGTATGTATTATACAGAGCATATCTACCTAACGCGTTACACTTTTTCGTGACGCTCGCTCCAGCATTTTACTCTACGGAAAACATTTATATAAAGCCAGTATAGAAGCTTCGCCTCAAAAATTGATTTTTTAAGCTTCCACTAGTGCATATCACAATAATTGGGAAATTTCTACTATTAGTTAGTAACGTTTATTAGTATTTTAGACAATTTTCACATACACATATTACAATTTTGATATTTTTAGTCGTCGTTGCTTAACCGTAGATTTAGTTAGTCAGTAAAATTTTTTGAGAACCAAAAATATTTTTTTGGTTTTGTTTTTAAAAATACTAAAAATTTTTGAACTATTGCCCATAGAAAAGTATGTTACCGATTTTTACCATTTTTTACCAATATGTTACCATATTTTTAAATTTTCATTTATATTAATTAATTATTGGATTAATTAATGGAAATCACTTTTCAGCCGAGAGAGAGGTCATGTAATATCTCAAAAACCTATTACTTACCGGTACTTCTTTTCTTGAATTTTGGAAAATTCTTAACAGTTTTTTGATTTTTTTTTAAATCGTTGTGAATCATTTTTCAAAAAAATATATATCTCGAGCAAGCCCAAAAATTAAGACACACTGTAATATCCATATAAACAATTAAGCTATTGGTTAGACGCTCAAGATGTTAAGTTTCTCAATTATATTTTGAGGTATATATCTCAAAAGTTATAAAGAGAGTTGTGAAGATGTTTTTATATTGATTTAATCCTTGTAAAGCCTGAAAATCTCTTCGTTTCAGTCCCAAAAGTGTAAGTTTAAGTGTAAGTCAATGTAAGTTAAATAACTTACGCCACAACTTACGTCACAAATCTTATAGATTCTGTGATATCTAATGCAAACCTATTTATTTTTAAAAAGTTTTAAATTGTGAAAAGTTAAAGATTTCCTTAACTTCTCATGCAAATCTGCTTCGAAAGATAATTAAACTAATTAAACTAGAAATGGAAGAGACGCGACATGAATTATTTAAAAAATATTTATATATTTTGGGCATTTCGTATAATTAGTTAGTAACGGATTTTTGAATTTCTTTAAGTCGTGAAAAGTGCAGATATTTCTTAGTTTTGTTTTAAAAAAAATAGATATCTCAAGCAAGGAGGGGTGTAATGAATCACACTTCTCAAGTTGTAGATTTTGGATTTCAAAAATTTTGTTCGTCTTTAAAACGTAGAAGGCGTAATAATCTCATTAATGAATAATACAGATATTTTTTTTCAAAAACTGTTAAATTAATTAAGCTATTGCCGATAGCTTAAATTTCAAAATTTTTTCGAGCCCTATTTTAGGTTACTTATCTCAAGAGAATGTGGATATTTGCTTTAAATTATGAAAAATATAGAAATTTCTGCTTCTGGTCACGAATTATGTCTCTTTCAAAAAAGATTAAATTGATTAATTAAATTTAAATTAATTAAATTAGTATAAAAACACATTTTGAAAATAAGATAGGGAGACGCAATATTTAATTTTCCGGAAAATGTCATGTCATTTTCCTGCTTTTACGCGGAGGAAAATTGAATTTTCCGGGCTACTACTGTAATTACTTTACCAGACACAAAATTGATGAATCTTTTTCGATGTTGCTTACTGTGTAATAATAATTACCAACAAAATTGACAAACTTGATTTTTTGAAATTTATAAATTTTTTTCCGAAATTTATAATTTCGCCTTTTTTACGATTTTCTGAAAAATTTAATGCAAGACACGTCAGTAAAATCTCTTACTTTAAAATACTCGGCGCTAAGTGTTTAGCTCCTCTTCAGTAATGTGAGATTTTCCCGACTTTCATGTAAATAACCTCTTTCCTGTTAAATATCCCTATTTAACCATTGAAACATTAATGGTTCCATTACTTTTAAGCAGGGTGCCCACACAGTCGGGAAATCAGGGAAAAGTCAGGGAATTATAAATTTAGCCAGGGAAATCGGGAAAAGTCAGGGATTTTGGAAAATTTTTCTGGAATTCCAAACAGAATTGATAAGCTAAGGCAGCTTAATGGAGAAATTCACAAGGCATAATACAGTAAAAATAATCTAAATATTTTGTAATTCGACGTAACGTTGCTAAGAAATATTATTTATACATCACAATAAATATTAAGGAACTATAGTTTTCATTGATATTTTTCCTATGTTCCTTCTATTATTTTCCTAAGAAAAGACTTCCCGGAAGGACACATGAAAGACCGCTGATTACAAAAATAAGGTCGGGAAAATTACAAAATTTGTCGGGAAATGTCTGGGAAATTCGAAAGGAAAATTTTGTGGCTTTAAAAATATTTTTCAAAATACAGGAAATAGGTCAATTTACAGCCGGAAAAACGCGACTCATGACGTCCCTCCCACGATAACCGTAGGAAAATCGGAAAATTTCCCGATATGTGTAAAACTGAGTCTAACCGGATCGAAGGTAAATTTCCTCTATTTCTCTCTCGCTCTCTGTGGCGATTTACAAATTTTTTAACAGATTCCTCTCTCGTTTTCCCGTACCAGTCGACCTTGCGTTTACGTTTCGTTCCGACACATACACGACGCCGCGGCTATCAAAAAAAAAAAAAAAATTTTTTTCCCGACGTAAAAAGCGAGATAACGCGCGCCCGATCGCGACGTCATCGCCGATTAATCGCGACGGGAGAGGCGGATATCGTATCGAGCGGCGGATACGTCGACGGTATTCGGTTATTCGGGGATCGATATCCGAATTACGATATAGAGACCCATCTGTCAGAAATTTGCTTTAGATGGAGGTATAAGAGGCAACCGCAATGTTTTTAATAATGCCTAGAACAAGGATTGAGTTATCGTCCAAAGTGGAATATTGTCGGGAATATTGTTTAAAATGAAACAATTTAAAAAACGTGTTTTCCGTCTTGTTTTGCTTATAACTTTTTAAGTAGTGAATTTAGAAGGAAGTTGAAGAGAGAAAAAAGTTGCAGAATCGCTTTCTACATAATATGGTATTTGTTAGAAATTCAAAAATTTATTAAAGGTTTTGCAAAATAGCAATAAACCAAAAAAATCGACCCAAAAAAGTAGTTTTTAAATTTATTATCTTAGGCACTTTAAAGTGTAGTTAGGACTTCCATATCACAGGTAGAGAATCTTGAGGTTGTAATAAAAGAATCCTGTAAATTTCGTTTCAATGGGCTTATTAGATTTAGCACAATAATTTTGCAATCCAGGAAAACATTGAAAATTTTCAAAATTGTTTAAAAATTTTTCCCACCATTCGATTTTAACAAAACTGCCTGAGCATATAAAAGAAGGAAGAAGCTTTTATGTGCTTTTTTCAGAATTAAAAAATATATATTAGAACGGTCACAGTCATTATTAAAAGTTGGTGTCTTTTTATTTTTGCTTATAAACAAATAGATTATCTCGGCGAATTTTTTGTTAAATGAAATTCTGGCACCAAAACCGGAAAATACTCGGAAAGACGCTTCTTTTTATATATAACAAGTTGCTATTTTGTTCATTAGTTTCTGAGATATAACTCCTCAAAGTTGATTAGTGTTTAATAAAATGGTTAATAATGGTTAATAAAATTATTATTTTTCTCATATCTTAAGAAATAATTATTTCTCACAGTAACCAGTGTAATATTTTTGTTGAAATTTGCATTAGAAAAATTGAAATTTACATTAAAAAAAATTTCTTGCTTCGAATTTTGACAAATTTATAAATTTGACACCAACTTTAAACAATGACTATGACCGTTCTAATAAATATTTTGAGCTTGCCTTTTATATATGCTCAGTCAGTTTTATTAAAATCCAATAGTGAAAAAAAAATTTAAACAATTTTGAAAATTTTCAATATTTTTCGATTTTTCTGGATTGCAAAATTATTGTGCAAAATCTAATAAACCGATCGAAACGAAATTTACAGGATTCTTTTATTATAACTTCAAGATTTTCTACCTGTGATATGAAAGTCCTAACTACATTTTAAAGTGTCTAAAAAAATAAATTAAAAAACCACTTTTTTTGGGCCTATTGTTTTTGGTTTATTACTATTTTGCAAAACCGCTGATAAATTTTTGAATTTCTAATCTATGCCATTTTATGTAATAATCGATTCTGCAACTTTTTTCTCTGTTCAACTTTCTTCTAAATTTAATACTTAAAAAGATATTACCAAAAATTTGAAACGCTGTCCCTTTTGAGGTTATGTGAAGTGAGTAACACAGCACGGAACACAAAGAAATTGCCTTCACTAAACTAATATTTCTAGTCGATTCTATGGTTCTCATCGTTTCGTCCTGTCTTTAGATGTTCGTTGTGGGTTGAGCGAGAAGAAGGATACATAAAAATGTATAATAAATTAACAAACAAACAAAATGGTACGATCTCGGTTTCTAGTTAATTGTGTCGAATACACGGAATCGTCAAAATTTCTGTGTGGTCGCACTTAAACGGGAAATTGTTATTTCTTTATATATTATTTATTTATATTGTTATTACTTTTTTTTTGTAATATATAATTTATAATTATTTATATGTATGTATATTCGCGGAATTAATCCGCGGGTCCGATCGCGAGGACTCTCCGGCGACACGACGCCGCCCGATTAAATCGAGCAATTAATATTTCGGTCGCTCGCTAATAAACGGCGGAGTTCGCTTCTAAATAAATTTAACGGAGCCCATTAAATATTTAAAGTTCGTACCATTAGCGATCTTGTTTGTCCGTACTAATTGGACGCTTCTCTCTCTCTTTCTCTCTCTTTTTCTCTCTCTCTCTCTCTCTCACACACAGAGCGTCGTGTGTGTGTGTGTGTGTGTGTGTGTGTGTGTGTGTGTGTTTTGTACGATTTCTCAATGCCATTTGAATATGTTTCTATTTTTTTCCCGGTCGTATCGTTGTTGTTAGTGTTGTTGTTGTTTTGTTTTAGTTTTCAAAATTTTTAAATTTGCGGCGAAAGTTTCAATCTAAGAGAAGTGTAATTAATTATTAATTATGCCATGAAAGGTGCGTCTATGAAAGTTGTAGAAACCAAGTTAAAAAGTTTATTCGTTTATGTTGTTTAATCAATATGATTTATCGACTAGAATTTTCTAGTTTGGACCGAAGTAGTTTGGACACAAATTCTGAAAATTGTGGAAATGCAATGAAATCGCATGTTTTTTTTCAAGAAAGTAGTCTACAAAAATTCTACTTGATTATTTATTAAGCTTTATAAATTTCTAAAAAAGTCTAATTCTGCCTACAAAACTGAAAAATCTGTTAAAATGTCCCTCAAGTGATTACTGGAAAAATCCGTAAAATTTTCTAATTTTGAGCCAAAGTAGATATTACACACATTCTACAAATTATGAAAATTTCCTCGGAATCGCATGAATTTAAAAGAAATTAGTATATAAAATTTCATTTCATTATTCATTGAATTTCATAAATTTCTAAAAAGTCTAAATCTGTATATAAAAATTCAGAAAAATCATTTAAAATTTGCTAAAGTACAAGTGATTATTCGCAAAATCCGAAGAATTTTCTAGTTTTGGACCAAAGCAGATATTACACAAATTCTAAAAATTATGAAAATTTCCTGGGAATCGCATAATTTTAAAAGAAATTAGTCTACAGAATTTCATTTGATTATTCAATGAATTTCATACATTTTTAAAAAGTCTAAATCTGTATATAAAAATTCAGAAAAATCATTTTTTCTGAAATAATATTTGCTAAATGCAGAAATCCGTGGAGTTTTCTAGTTTAGGACCAAAGCAGATATTATACAAATTCTAAAAATTGAGGAAAAGCCGTGAAATCGCATGTTTTTTGAGAAATTAGTCTACAATAATTTCACTTGATTATTCATTGAGCTTTATAAATTTCTAAAAAAGTCTAATTCTGCTTATAAAAACTCTGAAAAATCAGTTAAAATTTCCCTCGTGATTACTGGAAAAATCCGGAAAATTTCCTAATTTTGGACCAAAGTAGATATTTCACAAATTCTACAAATTATGAAAATTTCCTGGGAATCGCATGTTTTTAAAATAAATTAGACTACAAAATTCCATTTGCTTATTCGATGAATTTCATAAATTTCTAAAAAGTCTAAATCTGTATATAGAAATTCAGAAAAATCATTTAAAATTTGCTAAAGTACAAGTGATTATTGGAAAAATCCGTAGAATTTTCTAGTTTGGACCAAAGCAGATATTACACGAATTCTAAAAATTGAAGAAATGCCATGAAATCGCATGTTTTTTTTTAAGAAATTAGTCTACTAAAATTCCACTTGATTATTCATTGAGCTTTATACATTTCTAAAAAAAGTCTAATTCAGCTTATAAAAACTGAAAAATCAGTTAAAATTTCCCTCAAGTGATTACTGGAAAAATCCGTAAAATTTTCTAATTTTGGACCAAGGTAGATATTACACAAATTCTAAAAATTACGAAAATTTCCTGGGAATCGCATGGTTTTAAAAGAAATTAGTAAACAAAATTTCATTTGATTATTCATTGAATTTCATAAATTTCTAAAAAGTGTAAATCTGTATATAAAAATTCAGAAAAATCATTTAAAATTTGCTAAAGTACAAGTGGATTATTGGCAAAATCCGAAGAATTTTCTAGTTTTGGACCAAATTAGATATTACACAAATTCTAGAAATTGTGGAAATGCCGTGAAATCGCATGTTTTTTGAGAAATTAGTCTACAATAATTCCACTTGATTATTCATTGAGCTTTATAAATTTCTAAAAAAAGTCTAGTTCTACTTATGAAAACTCTGAAAATGTTACAATTAAAATTTCCCTCGAGTAATTACTGAAAAAATCCGTAAAATTTTCTAATTTTGGACCAATGTAGATATTACAAAAATTCTAAAAATTATGAAAATTTCTTGGGAATCGCTTGTGTTTAAAAGAAATTAGTCTACAAAATTTAATAAGCTTATTCATTGAATTTCATAAATTTCTAAAAAGCCTACTGTATATAAAAATTCAGAAAAATCGTTTAAAATTTGCTAAAGTACAAGTGATTATTGGAAAAATTCGTGGAATTTTCTGGTTTAAGACCAAAGCAGATATTACACAAATTCTAAAAATTGATGAAATGCCGTGAAATCGCATGTGTTTTTAAGAAATTAGTCTACTAAAATTCCACTTGATTATTCATTGAGCTTTATGCATTTCTAAAAAAAGTCTAATTCTGCTTATAAAAACTGAAAAATCAGTTAAAATTTCCCTCAAGTGATTACTGGAAAAATCCGGAAAATTTTCTAATTTTGGACCAAAGTAGATATTACACAAATTCTACAAATAATGAAAATTTCCTCGGAATCGCATATTTTTAAAAGAAATTAGTCTACAAAATTCCATTTGCATATTCAATGAATTTCATAACTTTCTAAAAGTCTAAATCGTATATAAAAATTCAGAAAAATCATTTAAAATTTGCAAAATTCTTGGAAAAATCCATACAATTTTCTTGTTTTGGGCCAAAGTAGATATTACACAAATTCTTTATAAACATTTCTAAAATCGCGTTTTTAAAGGAAATTAGTCTACAAAAATTCAATTTGAATATTCATTGAATTTCATAAATTTTTAGTTTGATCCTGCTTATAACAATTTACAAAAATTCAATTTGAATATTCATTGAATTTCATAAATTTTTAAAAAGTGTGATTCTGCTTATAACAAATCTAAAAAATCAATTGAGATTATTGGAAAAATCCGGAGAATTTTCTGGTTTTGGACCAAAGTAGATATTACACAAATTCTAAAAATTATAAATTTTTTGTGAAATCGCATGTTTTTAAAAGGAATTAGTCTACATAATTATTATTTTTTGAATTTCATAAATTTCTAAAAAAATTAAATGTATTTACAAAAGTTCTGAAAAATTAATTAAAATTCCCAAAAATACAAGTGGCCATTAGGCAATTTTAGCTTGAATTTCAAATTAAGTCTAAAGCTAAGTGTAAGAATTTTGGTAAATTAAATTCTCAAAAATAATAACTGCTTGCTCAAGAATGAACGTTTATTATTGAAAATAACAAAAATAACGTGCTCTTTCATTCTTAACAAAGTTATAGTAATTTGTAATTTTTTTGGAAAAATTTCTACAATTAAATAGAATTCCCAAAAAATGCTATTTCGCAATTCTTTGAAATCGCATTTATTTAACCGAAATTAGATACCACAAAAATTAAATCGAATTTCATAAATTTCTGGAAATGCCAAAAGTTGTTTATAAAAATTTTGGAAAATTATTTAAAATTTCCTAAAGGACAAGTTGCTATTGAGCAAGTCCTTAGAATTGTCTGTTTTTAGATTAAGGTACTCATTATGTAAATCCAGTTTGAATTTTTCTGTTTTAAATTAATTTAAATATGTAACTTAATTTTTTTAAATATTAACTGCTTGCTGAAGGAGTTTATTATTGGATGTAGCAGGAATGTCATGTATTTGATTTCGTGCTATACAAAGTTATAATGGCTTCTAATATTTTTCAACTAATTTGCACAATTAAATATAATCTCAAAAATACTAGTAGTTATTTGGGAATCCCTTGAAATCGCATGTTTTTAACGGAAATTAGACGAAATTAGAAATTAGAATTCTCGTCTAATTGTTATTGCGCAATATGTAGATATGTAATTACGAATTTATTACTCATCTTTAAATAATTGCAATTGTTATTGTTGCATGTTATGCAAAAAATGGCTTTTTGTTTTTAAACATTGAGGGTGATTAAAATATTTATCTTTTACAACAATAATTATAGTTCAAAAACAATTTGTAATCATAATCCATTGCTCAATTCAATTCAGCAATTGTTTTTATAATTACTACCCTTTAAATACTTTTATTATCTTTCAAACAAAATTCTTATAGATACAATTAATGTTTTTTTTGATAATTTTTTTTTAACCACCGTAATTGTTTTTATTGTATTTTATTGTCATATCATGACAACTGCAATTACCATTATTAATATTATTATTACTACCTATTATTATTATTACTAAAATATTCAATTCCGCTTGAACTTCAGAATTTTGGGGTTTGTTCGGGTCTACATCTGAATATAAGAATTTTTCTTATCATGTTTAAGAACTATTTTGAATATCATCCATCAAAAGATACTTTTGCAACTTCAATAATCATCTCAGATTATATCGTAATTTTCGAATTACCCCTCAACGGCAACGTCCATTACCACCGTGTTACCCTTCGCAACAGTAATAACAGATTCCATTACTTCACGTGATCGTTTTAAAGAAAATCCGATTTCCTCCCCTCCCCCACGTACATTAATCAGGGAGCGTCGTCAGCGATCCCCCGTCGTAAGGATGACGACGGGACGTCGTCGGACGTACGTCGATGATAACGCCAACGGAGATGACTCACAATAACAGGCTGATCGTTCCCGAGGTGAGGATAGGGGCGGCGGAGGGGGACGCCGGGAACGGCGGGGGAGATGGGGGCATCGGGGGGAACTTCCTCGAGGTGCCCTGCGTCCAGCCCCGCAGGAGACACAGCTGGATCTGTAGGTAAGGGTGATTCGTTACCTTTTACCCCCCCTGACAGGTGTAATTAAATATTTATAATTATCTCATCATTAGTAAGTTCGTTTAATTACCCCGCGAATTGCGCTCTCCTGGAGTTGAAACAATTTCGTCGAACCCCTCCATCGAGCGAGGGTGGGGGGAGGCGTTACCCCCTCCCGTCACCCTCGATAAAGGGAAATTAGTTATTAGTTTTAGCGTTGTGACACACGAAATCAAAATACTTACTCGAGATCTATTACACGTTATTACTCACCTTATCAGCAGATAACAGACAGGTACACTTATTATTAAATATATACCTATATATATATGTTAAAGAAACCTTCCCCTCCGCCGGGAGAAGGGAGCCCATTGTTCGGATCGCCCTCATGCCCTTTCGCCGCCTTTCGGAAAGTTCAAGGGTTCTTTTTACCTTGTCCCCCTCCTGAGGGGATGATTTGTGGCCGTGTAAGGGAAGGAATAAACAAAATTATATAAAAGGTAATCCCCTCGAGGTACAGAATGGATGTATAAGGTCGGTAGGTAGGGGTGGGGGTAGATGCGAGTTTTTGATTACCTTTTACGAGGCTCATGTGTATCGAGCTTAATTGTGGATAATTAGGGAGATGGCGGCGTAAATTATTAGGGGGTGGAGATTTTACGGGAGGTTCTTTCTTATTTTGGTTCAATGTTTCCATGACATCGATCGTATGTTCCAATAAATTGTGATGCTTTGCACGTATGTCGTAGATAACAATGTGACGTATCCTAGAGTAATGTCCTACTTAAATGCTCTCATTCTTAAATGGTTCATCTAACGTACATTCCAATAAATTTTGATTCGTTGGACGTACGTCGCAGATTACAATAAAACGTGTAGTAAAGGAATGTCTTTATACTATGAAATGTTTACACTTAGATACTTCCATTCCAAAATAGTCTATTGTCCATAGTCATCATGTAACGTGTGTTGCATTAAATTTTCATTCCTTCGGACGTTTGTCTTAGATAGCAATATAACGTTTATTAAAGAAATGCCCTCATGCCTTTCAGGTAAATACTTCCATTCTGAAATGGTACGTGTTGGTCATGATATAAAGTATGTTACAGTAAGTTTTGATTCTTAGGACGTATGTCGCAGATTACAATAAAACGTATAGTAAGGGAATGTCTTTATACCACGAAATGTTTACATTTAAATTCTTCCTTTCCAAAATAGTCTATTTTCCATAGTCGTCATGTAACGTGTGTTGCATTAAATTCTCATTCTTTCGGACGTTTGTCTTAGATAGCAATATAACGTTTATTAAAGAAATGCCCTCATGCCTTTCAGGTAAATACTTCCATTCTGAAATGGTACGTGTTGGTCATGATATAAAGTATGTTACAGTAAGTTTTGATTCTTAGGACGTATGTCGCAGATTACAATAAAACGTATAGTAAGGGAATGTCTTTATACCACGAAATGTTTACATTTAAATTCTTCCTTTCCAAAATAGTCTATTTTCCATAGTCGTCATGTAACGTGTGTTGCATTAAATTCTCATTCTTTCGGACGTTTGTCTTAGATAGCAATATAACGTTTATTAAAGAAATGCCCTCATGCCTTTCAGGTAAATACTTCCATTCTGAAATGGTACGTGTTGGTCATGATATAAAGTATGTTACAGTAAGTTTTGATTCTTAGGACGTATGTCGCAGATTACAATAAAACGTATAGTAAGGGAATGTCTTTATACCACGAAATGTTTACATTTAAATTCTTCCTTTCCAAAATAGTCTATTTTCCATAGTCGTCATGTAACGTGTGTTGCATTAAATTCTCATTCTTTCGGACGTTTGTCTTAGATAGCAATATAACGTTTATTAAAGAAATGCCCTCATGCCTTTCAGGTAAATACTTCCATTCTGAAATGGTACGTGTTGGTCATGATATAAAGTATGTTACAGTAAGTTTTGATTCTTAGGACGTATGTCGCAGATTACAATAAAACGTATAGTAAGGGAATGTCTTTATACCACGAAATGTTTACATTTAAATTCTTCCTTTCCAAAATAGTCTATTTTCCATAGTCGTCATGTAACGTGTGTTGCATTAAATTCTCATTCTTTCGGACGTTTGTCTTAGATAGCAATATAACGTTTATTAAAGAAATGCCCTCATGCCTTTCAGGTAAATACTTCCATTCTGAAATGGTACGTGTTGGTCATGATATAAAGTATGTTACAGTAAGTTTTGATTCTTAGGACGTATGTCGCAGATTACAATAAAACGTTTAGTAAGGGAATGTCTTTATACCACGAAATGTTTACATTTAAATTCTTCCTTTCCAAAATAGTCTATTTTCCATAGTCGTCATGTAACGTGTGTTGCATTAAATTCTCATTCTTTCGGACATTTGTCTTAGATAGCAATATAACGTTTATTAAAGAAATGCCCTCATGCCTTTCAGGTAAATACTTCCATTCTGAAATGGTATGTGTTGGTCATGATATAAAGTATGTTACAGTAAGTTCTGATTCTTAGGACGTATGTCGCAGATTACATTATGACGTATATTAAAGAAATTCCTTTATACCATGACATGTTTACACTTAGATACTTCCATTCCAAAATAGTCTATTGTCCATGGTCGTCATGTAAGGTGTGTTGCATTAAATTTTCATTCTTTCGGACGTTTGTCTTAGATAGCAATATAATGTTTATTAAAGAAATACCCTCATGCTGTTCAGGTAAATACTTCCATTCTGAAATGGTACGTGTTGGTCATGATATAAAGTATGTTACAGTAAGTTCTGATTCTTAAGACGTATGTCGCAGATTACAATATGACGTATATTAAAGAAATTACTTTATACCATGACATGTTTACACTTAAATACTTCCATTCCAAAATAGTCTATTGTCCATAGTCGTCATGTAACGTGTGTTGCATTAAATTTTCATTCTTTCGGACGTTTGTCTTAGATAGCAATATAACGTTTATTAAAGAAATGTCCTCATGCCTCTCAGGTAAATACTTCCATTGTAAAATGGTCCGTGGCCCTTCGTCCTAATTAATATACAGTGTGTTCCAATAAGCTCTGATTCTTTGGACGTATGTCGCAGATTACAATAAAACGTATAGTAAAGGAATGCCTTTATACCACGAAATGTTTACACTTAGATACTTCCATTCCAAAATAGCCTATTGTCCATAGTCATCATGTAACGTGTGTTGCATTAAATTCTCATTCTTTCGGACGTTTGTCTTAGATAGCAATATAACGTTTATTAAAGAAATGCCCTCATGCCTTTCAGGTAAATACTTCCATTCTGAAATGGTACGTGTTGGTCATGATATAAAGTATGTTACAGTAAGTTCTGATTCTTAGGACGTATGTCGCAGATTACATTATGACGTATATTAAAGAAAATCCTTTATACCATGACATGTTTACACTTAGATACTTCCATTCCAAAATAGTCTATTGTCCATGGTCGTCATGTAAGGTGTGTTGCATTAAATTTTCATTCTTTCGGACGTTTGTCTTAGATAGCAATATAACATTTATTAAAGAAATTTCCTCATGCCTTTCAGTTAAATCCTTCCATTTTGAAATGGTCCGTGGCCCTTCGTCCTAATATACAGTGTGTTCCAATAAGCTCTGATTGTTTGGACGTATGTCGCAGATTACAATAAAACGTATAGTAAGGGAATGACTTTATACCATGAAATGTTTACATTTAGATACTTCCATTTCAAAATAGTCTATTGTCCATAGTCATCATGTAACGTGTGTTGCATTAAATTTTCAATGTTTTGGACGTTTGTCTTAGATAGCAATATCACGTTTATTAAAGAAATGTCCTCATGCCTTTCAGTTAAATCCTTCCACTTTGAAATGGTCCGTGGCACTTCGTCCTAATATACAGTGTGTTCCAATAAGCTCTGATTGTTTGGACGTATGTCGCAGATTACAATAAAACGTATAGTAAAGGAATGCCTTTATACCATGAAATGTTTACACTTAGATACTTCCATTTGAAAATAGTCTATTGTCCATGGTCGTCATGTAACGTGTGTTGCATTAAATTTTCATTCTTTCGGACGTTTGTCTTAGATAGCAATATAACGTTTATTAAAGAAATGCCCTCATGCCTTTCAGTTAAATCCTTCCATTTTGAAATGGTCCGTGGCCCTTCGTCCTAATATACAGTGTGTTCCAATAAGCTCTGATTGTTTGGACGTATGTCGCAGATTACAATAAAACGTATAGTAAAGGAATGCCTTTATACCATGAAATGTTTACACTTAGATACTTCCATTTGAAAATAGTCTATTGTCCATGGTCGTCATGTAACGTGTGTTGCATTAAATTTTCATTCTTTCGGACGTTTGTCTTAGATAGCAATATAACGTTTATTAAAGAAATGCCCTCATGCCTTTCAGTTAAATCCTTCCATTTTGAAATGGTCCGTGGCCCTTCGTCCTAATATACAGTGTGTTCCAATAAGCTCTGATTGTTTGGACGTATGTCGCAGATTACAATAAAACGTATAGTAAAGGAATGCCTTTATACCATGAAATGTTTACACTTAGATACTTCCATTTGAAAATAGTCTATTGTCCATGGTCGTCATGTAACGTGTGTTGCATTAAATTTTCATTCTTTCGGACGTTTGTCTTAGATAGCAATATAACGTTTATTAAAGAAATGCCCTCATGCCTTTCAGTTAAATCCTTCCATTTTGAAATGGTCCGTGGCCCTTCGTCCTAATATACAGTGTGTTCCAATAAGCTCTGATTGTTTGGACGTATGTCGCAGATTACAATAAAACGTATAGTAAAGGAATGCCTTTATACCATGAAATGTTTACACTTAGATACTTCCATTTGAAAATAGTCTATTGTCCATGGTCGTCATGTAACGTGTGTTGCATTAAATTTTCATTCTTTCGGACGTTTGTCTTAGATAGCAATATAACGTTTATTAAAGAAATGCCCTCATGCCTTTCAGTTAAATCCTTCCATTTTGAAATGGTCCGTGGCCCTTCGTCCTAATATACAGTGTGTTCCAATAAGCTCTGATTGTTTGGACGTATGTCGCAGATTACAATAAAACGTATAGTAAAGGAATGCCTTTATACCATGAAATGTTTACACTTAGATACTTCCATTTGAAAATAGTCTATTGTCCATGGTCGTCATGTAACGTGTGTTGCATTAAATTTTCATTCTTTCGGACGTTTGTCTTAGATAGCAATATAACGTTTATTAAAGAAATGCCCTCATGCCTTTCAGTTAAATCCTTCCATTTTGAAATGGTCCGTGGCCCTTCGTCCTAATATACAGTGTGTTCCAATAAGCTCTGATTGTTTGGACGTATGTCGCAGATTACAATAAAACGTATAGTAAGGGAATGACTTTATACCATGAAATGTTTACATTTAGATACTTCCATTTCAAAATAGTCTATTGTCCATAGTCATCATGTAACGTGTGTTGCATTAAATTTTCAATGTTTTGGACGTTTGTCTTAGATAGCAATATCACGTTTATTAAAGAAATGTCCTCATGCCTTTCAGTTAAATCCTTCCACTTTGAAATGGTCCGTGGCACTTCGTCCTAATATACAGTGTGTTCCAATAAGCTCTGATTGTTTGGACGTATGTCGCAGATTACAATAAAACGTATAGTAAAGGAATGCCTTTATACCATGAAATGTTTACACTTAGATACTTCCATTTGAAAATAGTCTATTGTCCATGGTCGTCATGTAACGTGTGTTGCATTAAATTTTCATTCTTTCGGACGTTTGTCTTAGATAGCAATATAACGTTTATTAAAGAAATGCCCTCATGCCTTTCAGTTAAATCCTTCCATTTTGAAATGGTCCGTGGCCCTTCGTCCTAATATACAGTGTGTTCCAATAAGCTCTGATTGTTTGGACGTATGTCGCAGATTACAATAAAACGTATAGTAAGGGAATGACTTTATACCATGAAATGTTTACATTTAGATACTTCCATTTCAAAATAGTCTATTGTCCATAGTCATCATGTAACGTGTGTTGCATTAAATTTTCAATGTTTTGGACGTTTGTCTTAGATAGCAATATCACGTTTATTAAAGAAATGTCCTCATGCCTTTCAGTTAAATCCTTCCACTTTGAAATGGTCCGTGGCACTTCGTCCTAATATACAGTGTGTTCCAATAAGCTCTGATTGTTTGGACGTATGTCGCAGATTACAATAAAACGTATAGTAAAGGAATGCCTTTATACCATGAAATGTTTACACTTAGATACTTCCATTTGAAAATAGTCTATTGTCCATGGTCGTCATGTAACGTGTGTTGCATTAAATTTTCATTCTTTCGGACGTTTGTCTTAGATAGCAATATAACGTTTATTAAAGAAATGCCCTCATGCCTTTCAGTTAAATCCGTCCACTTTGAAACGGTCCGTGGCCCTTCGTCCTAATATACAGTGTGTTCCAATAAGCTCTGATTGTTTGGACGTATGTAGCAGATTACAATAAAACGTATAGTAAAGGAATGCCTTTATATCATGAAATGTTTACACTTAGATACTTCCATTCCAAAATAGTCCATTTTCCATAGTCGTCATGTAACGTATATTGCATTAAATTTTCATTCTTTCGGACGTTTGTCTTAGATAGCAATATAACGTTTATTAAAGAAATGTCCTCATGCCTTTCAGTTAAATCCGTCCACTTTGAAATGGTCCGTGGCCCTTCGTCCTAATATACAGTGTGTTCCAATAAGCTGATTGTTTGGACGTATGTCGCAGATTACAATAAAACGTATAGTAAAGGAATGCCTTTATACCATGAAATGTTTACACTTAGATACTTCCATTCCAAAATAGTCTATTGTCCATGGTCGTCATGTAACGTGTGTTACATTAAATTTTCATTCTTTCGGACGTTTGTCTTAGATAGCAATATAACGTTTATTAAAGAAATGTCCTCATGCCTTTCAGTTAAATCCTTCCATTTTGAAATGGTCCGTGGCCCTTCGTCCTAATATACAGTGTGTTCCAATAAGCTCTGATTGTTTGGACGTATGTCGCAGATTACAATAAAACGTATAGTAAGGGAATGTCTTTATACCATGAAATGTTTACATTTAGATACTTCCATTTCAAAATAGTTTATTGTCCATAGTCATCATGTAACGTGTGTTGCATTAAATTTTCAATTTTTTTGACGTTTGTCTTAGATAGCAATATCACGTTTATTAAAGAAATGTCCTCATGCCTTTCAGTTAAATCCTTCCACTTTGAAATGGTCCGTGGCACTTCGTCCTAATATACAGTGTGTTCCAATAAGCTCTGATTGTTTGGACGTATGTCGCAGATTACAATAAAACGTATAGTAAAGAAATGCGTTTATACCATGAAATGTTTACACTTAGATACTTCCATTTCAAAATAGTCTATTGTCCATAGTCATCATGTAACGTGTGTTGCATTAAATTTTCATTCTTTCGGACGTTTGTCTTAGATAGCAATATAACGTTTATTAAAGAAATGCCCTCATGCCTTTCAGGTAAATACTCCCATTCTGAAATGGTACGTGTTGGTCATGATATAAAGTATGTTACAGTTAGTTTTGATTCTTAGGACGTATGTCGCAGATTACATTATGACGTATATTAAAGAAATTCCTTTATACCATGACATGTTTACACTTAGATACTTCCATTCCAAAATAGTCTATTGTCCATGGTCGTCATGTAAGGTGTGTTGCATTAAATTTTCCTTCCTTCGGACGTTTGTCTTAGATAGCAATATAATGTTTATTAAAGAAATGCCCTCATGCCTTTCAGGTAAATACTTCCATTTTGAAATGGTCCGTGGCCCTTCGTCCTAATATAAAGTGTGTTCCAATAAGATCTGAGTCTTTGGACGTATGTCGCAGATTACAATAAAACGTATAGTAAAGAGATACCTTTATACCATGAAATGTTTACACTTAAATACTTCTATTCCAAAATAGTCCATTTTGCATAGTCGTCATGTAACGTATGTTGCATTAAATTTTCATTCTTTCGGACGTTTGTCTTAGATTGCAATATAATGTTTATTAAAGAAATGCCCTCATGCCTTTCAGGTAAATACTCCCATTCTGAAATGGTACGTGTTGGTCATGATATAAAGTATGTTACAGTAAGTTCTGATTCTTAGGACGTATGTCGCAGATTACAATATGACGTATATTAAAGAAATTCCTTTATACCATGAAATGTTTACACTTAGATACTTCCATTCCGAAATAGTCTATTGTCCATAGTCGTCATGTAACGTGTGTTGCATTAAATTTTCATTCCTTCGGACGTTTGTCTTAGATAGCAGATAGCAATATAAGGTTTATTAAAGAAATGTCCTCATGCCTTTCAGGTACATACTTCCATTGTGAAATGGTACGTGTTGGTCATGATATAAAGTATATTACAGTAAGTTCTGATTCTTAGGACGTATGTCGCAGATTACAATATGACGTATATTAAAGAAATTCCTTTATACCATGACATGTTTACACTTAGATACTTCCATTCCAAAATAGTCTATTTTCCATAGTCGTCATGTAACGTATGTTGCATTAAATTTTCATTCTTTCGGACGTTTGTCTTAGATAGCAATATAACGTTTATTAAAGAAATGCCCTCATGCCTTTCAGGTACATACTTCCATTGTGAAATGGTACGTGTTGGTCATGATATAAAGTATGTTACAGTAAGTTCTGATTCTTAAGACGTATGTCGCAGATTACAATAAAACGTATAGTAAGGGAATGTCTTTATATCACGAAATGTTTACATTTAAATTCTTCCTTTCCAAAATAGTCTATTATCCATAGTCGTCATGTAACGTATGTTGCATTAAATTTTCATTCTTTCGGACGTTTGTCTTAGATAGCAATATAACGTTTATTAAAGAAATGCCCTCATGCCTTTCAGATAAAAACTTCCATTCTGAAATGGTACGTGTTGGTCATGATATAAAGTATGTTACAGTAAGTTCTGATTCTTAGGACGTATGTCGCCGATTACAATATGACGTATATTAAAGAAGTGCCTTTATGCCATGCAATGCTTGCACTTAAATACTTCAGTGTTGGAGTAAATTTTGATTCTTTAGAACGTTTGTCGTAGATAGTAATATAACGTATAGTGATGTAGAAAAATGCCTTGTGTTAAATATTTCCGTTCTGAAGGAGCCATATAACGTGTGTTCCAATAAACTCTGAGTTTTAGGACGTGTGTCGTAGATTACAATATAACGTAAAGTAAAGTTGCCTTTACGTCATGAAGTGCCTTCACTCATATCCTCCTGTTCTGCATTCTTAAATTCTGCATAAATTTATTGTGTAAATTGAAGAGTTAAATAATTTCCGGAAGTTTCTCACAATTCACACATTTTTGATGACCCAACAAAATTTGATCGTTTTTATTAAGAAATGGAAATACTTTATTTGGGTTTTTTTGAAGAAAACGCATAAATCGGTTCAAAATTCGCTGATATTTATTCGCAATAAAATTGAAAATATTTCAGAAGTTTCTGAACACTTTAGCGAACAAATCGAAAAACGCAAAACCTAAAAACCAAAAAAGTTTCTACTGATTCTTATCGTTGTTCATACAGTCCTGCAACTACCGTACGTTCAATAAAATGAAAAATAAGTAAGGATTCATTCCAGAATTTCTCCTTTCTCCTTAAATTTTAACCTGGTGACGACCATAACCTATCCGAAACGCACTTCCCGAAAATGTCACGCCACGCGTCCCCATTCCCGCACAATCGATCCCGCGGGACACCAATTTCGCACAATAGGTGCATGAAAGATAGTAGTTACGTAATCCAGGAAGAAATCCAGCTGGATGGCGTGGCGGGGGTGGAGGAGAGCGGCGGGGGGAGGGATCGGGAATGGAAAGAGACGTGTGGGAAGTGGGGAATGGAACGGGTGAGAGCGAGAGAGCGGGCGAGGGAACGTATACCACCTCTCCTCTCCTCTCCTTCTCGCCCAGTCGGAATCGATTCGGGACACATTTCGGGTGTTGCTGCCGCCGCTCCCGCCGCTGACCTTGCCTCCGAATGTAAGGGTTGTTTCCGCGTGTATTTTTGGGCGAGGGCGGTATGTACAACAATATGGAAATCCGGAAAATTTTTGGATGGAAATCGGATTGTTGCCTCCAAAATTCGAAATTTGCTTATTCCAAAAACGACACCAGAGTGAAAACTCAGAACGGTCATATAGTTGCAATAATGATTTTTGGATAAAGATGGACTTTCCACTTTATCACAAGAGAAAAAATTGCCAAGTTTTCTAAATTTTCCAAAGAAGGAATTTTTAATATAAATTCACATTTTCATTCGCAGTTTTCACAATATCAAGATTCCCAAAATTTTCCGCAAATTCACCAAAATAAAAATCTATAACCGGAAAATTGAACATTAGGCACCGCATTTTAATTTCAGCATTTTTTGAAAAATCACAAACTCAAAATCTAGTGAGAATTTTTGTTTGCTATCCTCTTCAATACAATGGTTGAATTTTCCAGGTTATGTAAATGTTCAAAAAACCTAAAATTAGTATCATATTTGTGCTTAATAATGTATTTATATATTCGCAATTTTCACAATTTGAAGATTCCAAAAATTTTCTTTAAATGTACCAAAGTAATAAATCTAGGAGGGAAAATTCAGTATTAGGCACCACATTTCTACTTTCCACATTTTTTGAAAAATCACCAAACTCAAAATCCAATGGGAATTTTTCTTCACCATCCTCTTCATTATAAGGGCTGAAATGTCCAGGTTTTCTTAATTTTCAAAAAAATTAAATTTAATCTATTTTGGCTGAATACTATATTCAGAATTGCATTCCCAATTTTCTCGATTTTAAGATTTCCAAAATTTACCCGGAATAAACAAAATCCAATGAGAATTTTTGTTCACCATCCTCTTCATTACAAAGGTTGCGTTTTTCAAGTTTTCTTAATTTTCAAATAACGCAATTTAATACCATATTTGGGATATTATTACTCGTAGTTTTCACAATTTCAAGATTCCCACAATTTACCGAAAACACACCAAAATAAAAATACAGAAGAGGAAAATTCAACATCAGGCACCGCCATTGTAATTTTTACATTTTTTTAGAAAATCACTAAACTCAAAATACAAATATGAGGTTTGGTTTTATGAAAATGGTTGTTTTACAGGTTTTATCAATTTTCAAAGAAATGAAATTTACAATCATATTTGGGTTAAATACTATATTAATATTATTTGTCGCAGTTTTCCCAATTTCAGGATTACCCAAATTTTCCGCAAATACACCATAATAAAAATTTAGGAAGGGAAAATTCAATATTATGCACCGAATTTCTAATTTCCACATTTTCTGAAAAATCACAACTCAAAATACAATGGGAATTTTTGTTCATCATCCCCTTCATCACAAGGGTTGAATTTTCCAGATTTTCTCACTTTTCATAAAAATGAAAGTTACTATCATATTTTTTGTGCTTAATACTATATTCACATTATTCGCACTTTTGACGATTTGAAGATTCCCAAAATTTTCTTCAAATATACCAAAATAAAATTCTAGGAGAGGGAAATACAATATTTCTAATTTCCACATTTTTTGAAAAATCACAAAACTCAAAATCCAATAAGAATTTGTTCACCATCCTCTTCAATACGTTGGTTGAATTTTCCAGGATTTCTCTATTTTCAAAGACATGAAATTTAATATCATATTTGGGCTAAATACTATATTCATATTATTATTCGCAGTTTTCCCAATTTCAGGATTATCAAAATTTTCCTCAATTACACCACAATAAAAATCCAGAAGGTGAAAATCCAACATATGGCACAGCATTTCTAATTTCCACATTTTTTTAAAGATCAAACTCAAAAGACAATGGAAATTTTTGTTTATCATCCTCTTCAATCCAAGGGTTGAATTTTCCAGATTTTCTCACTTTTCATAAAAATGAACGTTACTATCATATTTTGTGGTTAATACTATAATCATTTTATTCGCACTTTTGATGATTTGAAGATTTCCAAAATTTTCTTCAAATATACCAAAATAAAATTCTAGGAGAGGGAAATACAATATTTCTAATTTCCACATTTTTTGAAAAATCACAAAACTCAAAATCCAATAAGAATTTGTTCACCATCCTCTTCAATACATTGGTTGAATTTTCCAGGATTTCTCTATTTTCAAAGAAATGAAATTTAATATATTTCGGCTAAATACTATATTCATATTATTATTCGCAGTTTTCCCAATTTCAGGATTACTAAAATTTTACGCAAATACACCATGATAAAAATCCAGAATGGCAAATTCAACGTTTGTCACCGGATTTCTAGTTTCCACATTTTTTTGGAAAATCACCAAACTCAAAATCCAGAGGGAATTTTTGTCCCACATCCTGTTCATTACAAGGGTTGAAATTTCCAGGTTTTTTTTAAATAAAAAAATGAAAATATATTTGTTCTAAGTACCTACTATATTCATAATTTTATTCGCGGTTTTCACAATTTCCAAATTCCAAAAATTTTCCTCAAATAAACCAAAATAAAAATTGTCAATCAGGTACCTGATTTCTAATTTCCACATTTTTTTAAAAAGCCCCGAACCCAAAATCCAATGGGAATATTTGTTCACCATAGGAATTTGTAATATATTGAATTTGGGTAAAAAAATATTTTTTTTTCAATTCATCCCCCAACAGAGTATACGGCATTGAAATTATTTTCCATCATTTCTTTCCATTTTCTTTCAGAAAAGGTTTAATTTATGCCTTAGATAAATATGAAAATTCTCCAATTTATTATAAAGTTGTGCGTCTCGTCCAAATGTCTAAATTCCAAAAAATTAAAAAAATTCCTGGAGGGCAAAATCGTTCCACCCAATTATCCTCTCTTCAAGGGAATGTAAATGTTTCCCCGACATGTTCGTGCTCCCTAATTAATGCGGACTTTTCTCCCGATTGGATTCTTAATTTTGTTCCCATCCGTCCTGGGGGGATACGGGAATATGGGGGAACGGGGTCGGTTAAGGGCACAGGACGTGTTACGTAAACCTCACCCCCCCCGCCCCTCTCGCCCTCCTCCTATCTTCCCTTCGCTCCTCTTTCTCCAGTTTTCCGCGACTTGGCAACAAGTGATATCGATCCCGGCCGAAAACTGGAAAAGGTTGTTTTAGGGACGGACCGGGATCAATTGGGGTATTAACATAAAAATCGGGAAAAGCCCGGATGAGACCTTTTTTTGGGGTGGGGGGAGGATTGTATCAGAAATTTCGAATCTGGAATTCGGGAATTCCTTTGGACATTTCGCAAAACAAGAAAAGAAATTATCATGAGAATCGTGTGGGAATGTTATAGGGAGAGATTGCTTTTCAAAGTCGTTTCTGGAGTTTCCAACTTTTTTTGCAGTTACAGTTTTTTTTTCATCTTACCAGGAAAGTACTTCATGAAATGCATTAAATTTCAAAATATAGCAAACTTGAGCTCCCTTCGGAAATTTTCTCGAAAAGTTTTGGAAATCAATCAATTTTCTTAAACTTCAAATTTTACAAGGAAGTCTCAGTGTGAATTCACAAGAAGGTACCCAACGAATCTATTAATCCTATTTTATCTGAGAATTCTTGGAAATTCTAATCATAGTTTGTAATATGAGGGAAATTCTTCGGGAAATCCAATAATTTTTAAAATCCGGTAAACGTGAAAGACTTGGGACTTCTATATTTTCCATATTAATTTATCAGGAAAATACTTTCCAAAACGCATTTATTCCGAAAATGTAACAATATAAGAAACTGTCACGATCTTTGATTAAATTTTCCATTCTAGGGAAAATCTGATATTTCGGGAAATGGAGGAGATTTCTGAAAATTCAGATTTTGAAAGAAAACCTTTTTGAGACTACAAGAATTCTGTTTCTCTTGAAAATTCCTGGAAATTCCATTTGTTTACACTTGTAAGATTCCTTTGTGAGGGAAGTTCTTCAGAAAAGCCATTAATTTTTAAAATGTGATAGTGGTGAAAAGTTGTGGAACTTCTGGATTTTCGGGAAATTACTGCACAAAATGCATTTATTACGAAAATCGAACAATATAAGAACGTGTCACGATTTTTGATTAAATTTTCGTCCGGAAAACTCTCGGGAAATTTTATTTTAGAGGAGATTTGTGAAAATTCAAATTTTGAAACGCAACCTTTTTGTGAATTCACAAAAATATCAGAGTCTGTGAATTCTGCATTTCTTGAAAATTCCTGGAAATTCCAATTGTTTACACTTCAAGTTTTCTTTGTGAGGGAAATTCTTTGGGAAATCCATTAATTTTTAAAATGAGATAAAAGTGGAAACTTGTGGAACTTCTGGATTTCGGGAAATTACTGCACAAAATGCATTTATTCCGAAAATCGAACAATATAAGAAAGCGTCACGATTTTGGATTAAATTTTCCTTCGGAAAACTCTCGGGAAATTTCATTTTAGAGGAAATTAGTGAAAATTCAAATTTTGAAACGCAACCTTTTTGTGAATTCATAAGAATATCAGCGAGTCTGTGAGTTCTGCATTTCATGAAAATTCCTGGAAATTCCAATTGTTTACACTTCAAGTTTTCTTTGTGAGAGAAATTCTTTGGGAAATCCACTGATTTTTAAAATGTGATAAAGGTGAAATCTTGTGGAACTTCAGGATTTTCGGGAAATTACTGCACAAAATGCATTTATTCCGAAAATCGAACAATATAAGAACGTGTCACGATTTTTGATTAAATTTTCCTTCGGAAAACTCTCGGGAAATTTTAGTTTAGAGTAAATTTGTGAAAATTCAAATTTTAAAAATGCAACCTTTTTGTGAATTCATAAGAATATCGGCGAATCTGTGATTTCTGCATTCCTTGAAAATTACTGGAAATTCCATATGTTTACAGATCAAGTTTTCTTTGCGAGGGAAATTCTTTGGGAAATCCATTAATTTTTAAAATGAGATAAAAGTGGAAACTTGTGGAACTTCTGGATTTTCTGGAAATTACTGCACAAAATGCATTTATCCCGAAAATCAAACAATATAAGAACGTGTCACGATTTTTGATTAAATTTTCCTTCGGAAAACTCTCGGGAAATTTTATTTTAGAGAAAATTTGTGAAAATTCAACTTTTGAAACGCAACCTTTTTGTGAATTCATAAGAATATCAGCGAGTCTGTGAGTTCTGCATTTCTTGAAAATTCCTGGAAATTCCAATTGTTTACACTTCAAGTTTTCTTTGTGAGAGAAATTCGTTGGGAAATCCATTGATTTTTAAAATGAGATAAAAGTAAATAATTTTGGAACTTCTGGATTTCGGGAAATTACTGCACAAAATGCATTTATCCCGAAAATCGAACAATATAAGAACGTGTCACGATTTTTGATTAAATTTTCCTTCGGAAAACTCTCGGGAAATTTTATTTTAGAGGAAATTTGTGAAAATTCAAATTTTACAAAATGCAACCTTTTTGTGAATTCATAAGAATATCAGCGAGTCTGTGATTTCTGCACTTCTTGAAAATTCCTGGAAATTCCAATTGTTTACACATCAAGTTTTCTTTGCGAGGGAAATTCTTTGGGAAATCCATTAATTTTTAAAATGAGATAAAAGTGGAAACTTGTGGAACTTCTGGATTTCGGGAAATTACTGCACAAAATGCATTTATTCCGAAAATCGAACAATATAAGAAAGCGTCACGATTTTGGATTAAATTTTCCTTCGGAAAACTCTCGGGAAATTTCATTTTAGAGGAAATTAGTGAAAATTCAAATTTTGAAACGCAACCTTTTTGTGAATTCATAAGAATATCAGCGAGTCTGTGAGTTCTGCATTTCATGAAAATTCCTGGAAATTCCAATTGTTTACACTTCAAGTTTTCTTTGTGAGAGAAATTCTTTGGGAAATCCACTGATTTTTAAAATGTGATAAAGGTGAAATCTTGTGGAACTTCAGGATTTTCGGGAAATTACTGCACAAAATGCATTTATTCCGAAAATCGAACAATATAAGAACGTGTCACGATTTTTGATTAAATTTTCCTTCGGAAAACTCTCGGGAAATTTTAGTTTAGAGTAAATTTGTGAAAATTCAAATTTTAAAAATGCAACCTTTTTGTGAATTCATAAGAATATCGGCGAATCTGTGATTTCTGCATTCCTTGAAAATTACTGGAAATTCCATATGTTTACAGATCAAGTTTTCTTTGCGAGGGAAATTCTTTGGGAAATCCATTAATTTTTAAAATGAGATAAAAGTGGAAACTTGTGGAACTTCTGGATTTTCTGGAAATTACTGCACAAAATGCATTTATCCCGAAAATCAAACAATATAAGAACGTGTCACGATTTTTGATTAAATTTTCCTTCGGAAAACTCTCGGGAAATTTTATTTTAGAGAAAATTTGTGAAAATTCAACTTTTGAAACGCAACCTTTTTGTGAATTCATAAGAATATCAGCGAGTCTGTGAGTTCTGCATTTCTTGAAAATTCCTGGAAATTCCAATTGTTTACACTTCAAGTTTTCTTTGTGAGAGAAATTCGTTGGGAAATCCATTGATTTTTAAAATGAGATAAAAGTAAATAATTTTGGAACTTCTGGATTTCGGGAAATTACTGCACAAAATGCATTTATCCCGAAAATCGAACAATATAAGAACGTGTCACGATTTTTGATTAAATTTTCCTTCGGAAAACTCTCGGGAAATTTTATTTTAGAGGAAATTTGTGAAAATTCAAATTTTACAAAATGCAACCTTTTTGTGAATTCATAAGAATATCAGCGAGTCTGTGATTTCTGCACTTCTTGAAAATTCCTGGAAATTCCAATTGTTTACACATCAAGTTTTCTTTGCGAGGGAAATTCTTTGGGAAATCCATTAATTTTTAAAATGAGATAAAAGTGGAAACTTGTGGAACTTCTGGATTTCGGGAAATTACTGCACAAAATGCATTTATTCCGAAAATCGAACAATATATGAAAGTGTCACGATTTTTGATTAAATTTTCCTTCGGAAAACTCTCGGGAAATTTTATTTTAGAGGAAATTTGTGAAAATTCAAATTTTGAAACGCAACCTTTTTGTGAATTCATAAGAATATCAGCGAATCTGTGAATTCTGCATTTCTTGAAAATTCCTGGAAATTCCAATGGTTTACAAAAATATTTACAAAATGCATTTAGTCTGAATTTCTAAGAATATAAAGAACTTCCAATATGTTTTATTCAAGTTTTCTCTGGAAAAATTCTGGATTAGTTCGGGAAATCATTGAAATGTTTGAAACTTTACATTTGGAAAGGAAGCCTTTTTGAGACTTAACGCGAATGTTGTCGACGAATCCTAGATGTCTTTAAAATCCTTTAAAAAATTCTTTATTTCTTTAAAATAAAAATATGTTGATCCTGAAAAGTCTAAAAATTCCTGGTAGTCTAAGAAAGTTTCCTGTTTGATACAATAGTGAAATTCAACTTAAAATTCTGTAATGGGGTAAGTTTCTGGAACTGTCCCATTTTCTAAAGTGAAAGTCTCATTTAGTGAACTCATAAACGTAATAAAAGACGTCAAATCGGAAAATCCACTGTTTTCCCAAATTTGAAAATCGTTGAATTTTCTATTCCTCCCCTATTTTTCTTCTAGGGTTTCAAAATCCCATCACCTTTCCTGGAAATTTAATTTTCCCGTAGTGCTTCTCGAAATTGAGATGTGCCAACGTTTCAACTTGTTGCTGGTATTAATAAAATATCGTCAGTCTCCGGTTGCCAGCTGGAGGTTTTCCCTTGAAATATATCTTCTTAACGCTTTTAGTAATTACTGGTTCTGGATTAAACTCTATACCTACACAGACACCTTCGGAAGAAGAGAGAGTAGGGAAAGGGGGATAGATATGGGATTTCCAGATGTTTTGGAAACAGGATTTCCCCCTTGTGTTTAATCGTGAGTCGTTGTTGCCTCGTCTGTCTCTCTATGATATACGTGTGTTTTCATGTTTCGAAAATTGGCATAGGAACGCTTAACGCCTATGGAAGGTGATGGCAGAGAGTCAAAAATTCACCTACGAGGAAATGGAGATAGTTACGTTACCTTGAGAAATTAATACGTTTAATTAGTTAACCACAGTACTAATAAATTAGTACTTTCGCTCGATTCACTATCTTCCAATTTTAAATTTTGGGTGGGTATGAAGTTTCATATATTCAAAATCGAAGTTGCTTGCGGAATTTATTCTTTGTGTCAAAATTAGGGAATTTTAGGTATTTAACCGTGTAAGTTATATCAGTAATTACTAATTTATTAATGCTCTACCTACCATGTCAATTATCGGAAAATAATTTTATTTGTTTAACTGCGTAATTTATATCGGTAATTACTAATTTAGTAATGCTGTACCTACTCTGTCACTTATCGAAAAAAAAATTGTTTATTGAACCGTGCACTTTATATCAGTAATTACTAACTCATTAATGCTCTTCTCACTCTACTCAATTCTAATCACGTTATAGATTAGTAAATTTAGACATTTACTTATCTCTCTATTTAACTATAAGGATTGTAAAGAATTTCACGATTTTCAGACTTCCAAGATGTAACAACTCTTAGATTAGGACACTTGAACTCCTAAAAATTTCGGAAATACAAATAATTCTACAAGTTATGAAGTTATTAAAGATCACTTATTGTGAGATATGATCATAATAAGTGATCATATCTCAAAACCTTTAGTTTAAAATATCAGTAGAGAAAATTTCTAATTGAGATCAGGTTGTCAAATCAATAGTAGTATGTTAATAGGCTTGGAGCCGGAGCGGAGCAGATTGCAGGTGTTTTAACGGTTTTTTTCAGGTGTTCCAAAGGTTTTTTGCAGGTGTTTCGTGATTTAACGGTCTTTTGCAGGTGTTTTTGCAGGTTTTTGCAAGTTTTGGGAGGATTCAACGGTTTTTGCAGGTTTTTGCAAGTTTTGGGGGGATTTAACGGTCTTTTGCAGGTGTTTTTGCAGGTTTTTGCAAGTTTTGGGGGGATTTAACGGTTTTTGCAGGTGTTTTTGCAGATGTTCCGTGATTTAACGGTCTTGAACACCTGCAAAAACACCTGCAAAAGACCGTTAAATCCCCCCTGAATCCCCAAAAACCGTTGGAACACCTGCAAAAAGCCGTTAAATCCCCCCAAAACTTGCAAAAACCTGCAAAAACACCTGCAAAAGACCGTTAAATCCCCCCTGAATCCCCAAAAACCGTTGGAACACTTGCAAAAAACCGTTAAATCCCCCCAAAACTTGCAAAAACCTGCAAAAAACACCTGCAAAAGACCGTTAAATCACGGAACACCTGCAAAGCCGTTGAATCCCCCAAGAGTAATGTGTGCACGTGGATGAGTCACGACTAACAGACCGTTAAACCCCCCCAAAACTTGCAAAAACCTGCAAAAAACACTTGCAAAAGACCGTTAAATTCCCCCTGAATCCACAAAAACCGTTGGAACACCTGCAAAAAACCGTTAAACCCCCCCAAAACTTGCAAAAACACCTGCAAAAAACCGTTAAGTCACGGAACATCTGCACGGAACACCTGCAAAAAACCGTTAAATCCCCCCAAAACTTGCAAAAACCTGCAAAAGACCGTTAAATCCCCCCAAAACTTGCAAAAACCTGCAAAAACACCTGCAAAAGACCGTTAAATCACGGAACACCTGCAAAAAACCGTTGGGACACCTGCAAAAAACCGTTAAAACACCTGCAATCTGCTCCGCTCCGGCTCCACGCCTATTAACACACTACTATCAATGTATTGGAAGGAAGGTGAAATTTTCAGGAAAACTTCCGTTTTTGAATTTCAGTTTCGAGTATAACTATCATATTCAGCGTTTCATGATTTTTCTCTGATTTTGATCGCATTAGCTGCACTGGTCAGTTTGGAATTTAATAAGTCAACATATTTCGAAAATTTCAGATTTTCAGATACACCTGGAAAAGGCATGAGAGAAAATTTCTTATTGAGGTAATGGTGTCTGATCAATGTGTTGGAACGAAGGTGAAATTTTCAGTTTTTGAATTGCAGTATCAAATATAACTATCATTTTCAGCTTTTCATGATTTTTCTCTGATTTTGAATCGCATTACCTGCACTGGTTAGTTTGGAATTTAATAAGTGATCATATTTCGAAAATTTCAGATTTTCAGATACACCTGGAAAAGGCTTAAGAGGAAATTTCTTATTGAGGTAATGTTGTCTAATCAATGTGTTGGAACAAAGGTGAAATTTTCAGGAAAACTTCAGTTTTTGAATTTCAGTTTAGAGTATACCTATCATTTTCAGCTTTTCATGATTTTTCTCTGATTTTGAATCTCATTACCTGCACTGGTCAGTTTGGAATTTAATAAGTGATCATATTTCGAAAATTTCAGATTTTCAGATACACCTGGAAAAGGCCTAAGAGAAAATTTCTTATTGAGGACATGTTGTTTAATCAATGTGTTGGATCAAAGGTGAAATTTTCAGGAAAAATTCAGTTTTTGAATTTCAGTTTTGAGTGTAACTATCATTTTGAGCTTTTCATGATTTTTCTCTGATTTTGAATCGCATTACCTGCACTGGTTATTTTGGAATTTAATAAGTGATCATAATTCGAAAATTTCAGATTTTCAGATACACTTGGAAAAAGCGTAAGAGAAAATATCTTATTGAGGTAATGGTCTCTGATCAATGTGTTGGAACAAAGGTGAAATTTTCAGGAAAACTTCAGTTTCGAGTATAACTGTCATTTTCAGCTTTTAATAATTTTTTGAGACATTTTGTCTTTTTTTTTTAATTTCCCGCCACACTCAACGGTTTCTGTGCCTCGCTTCGATCTCACAAAACATTCATGCAACTTCCGACGCTAAACAACGTTCGTACATGAACCTTGTTTACCGAGTGTCGTCTCCTCCCTCGTACGCTGCGCCGTCTATTTTCGACGCTCCATTTCGGCGACACTCATTTTCTAATTTCGAATCACTTTGGCGTCCGCCACCCGACGAGCGGAGCGCCCCGAAAGTTCAAAGTGTCAAAAATTTAACGTGACGGGATGCGCGGCGACCGGAAGAGCGTACGGTGAGCGTAAATCGGTTAAATAAGTTACGGCTGCGTAGAGAGTTTCCCGAAGGGTGCGTGAAATGTCTGGAGGCAGGAGGAAGAACCACGACTACGCCGCCTTCGAGCAGAGGGTGCTGAGGAGGAGGAGGGGTTGGACCGTCGTTATAGGGCCGGAGATACAGGCCGGGTAAAGACAGAGAGAGAGAGAGAGAGAGAGATGTGTTTAAGATTGTCGCTGGATGTACTATTAATATTTTTCGAAAAGAGATTATTCGTTAACGGATATCTTGGCAACGGCACCGGTGGCGACGTTCTATATTAAACGTGCATCACGCTGGTTATTTAATTATGTGTGGTAAATAAGGTGCGAATTTATAAATAATCGTCCCCCAAAACGACATCGACGAAAAACTGAAAATGACGGTTATAGTCGAAATTGAAATTCAAAAATTTAAGTTTTCCTGAAAATATTTCACATGTCGATTTGACAACTTGACTACAATAAGAAATTTTCCCTTACGTCTTCGCCTGGCGTATTTGAAAGTCTGAAAAAATAACTTGTAGAAAATTATGAAGAAGTGAAAATGACCGTTACTCTCGAGACTTAAATTTAAAGTTTTCCTGAAAATTACGCCTTTTCCAGGTGTATTTGAAAGTCTGTTTGAGATATGATTAGGTACTTATTAAGTTCTAAACTACCTAATGCAGGTAATGCGATTTAAAATCAATGAAAAAATATGAAAAACCTGAAATTACAGTTGTTATACTCGAAACTGAAGTTCAAAAACTGAAGTTTTCCTGAAAATTTCACCTTTGTTCCAGCACATTGATTAGACAACATTACCTCAATAAGCTATTTTCTCTTAGGCCTTTTCCAGGTGTATCTGAAAATCTGAAATTTCCGAAATATGATCTCTTATTAAATTCCAAAATAACCAGTGCAGGTAATGCGATCAAAATCAGAGAAAAATCATGAAAAAGTGAAAATGATAGTTACACTCAAAACTGAAATTCAAAAACTGAATTTTTCCTGAAAATTTCACCTTTGTTCCAACACATTGATTAGACAACATTACCTCAATAACACATTTTCTCTTAGGCCTTTTCCAGGTGTATCTGAAAAACTGAAATTTTCGAATTATGATCACTTAATAAATTCCAAAATAACCAGTGCAGGTAATGCGATTCAAAATCAGAGAATAATTATGAAAAGCTGAAAATGATAGTTATACTCGAAACTGAAACTCAAAAACTGAAGTTTTCCTGAAAATTTCACCATTGTTCCAACACATTGATTAGACAACATTACCTCAATAAGAAATTTTCTCTTACGCCTTTTCCAGGTGTATCTGAAAAACTGAAATTTTCGAAATATGATCACTTAATAAATTCCAAAATAACCAGTGCAGGTAATGCGATTCAAAATCAGAGAATAATTATGAAAAGCTGAAAATGATAGTTATACTCGAAACTGAAACTCAAAAACTGAAGTTTTCCTGAAAATTTCACCATTGTTCCAACACATTGATTAGACAACATTACCTCAATAAGAAATTTTCTCTTACGCCTTTTCCAGGTGTATCTGAAAAACTGAAATTTTCGAAATATGATCACTTAATAAATTCCAAAAGAACCAGTGCAGGTAATGCGATTCAAAATCAGAGAATAATTATGAAAAGCTGAAAATGATAGTTATACTTGAACCTGAAACTCAAAAACTGAAGTTTTCCTGAAAATTTCACCTTCGTTCCAACACATTGATTAGACAACATTACCTCAATAAGAAATTTCCTCTTAGGCCTTTTCCAGGTGTATCTGAAAATCTGAAATTTTAGAAATATGATCTCTTATTAAAGTCCAAAATAACCAGTGCAGGTAATGCGATTCAAAATCAGAGAAAAATTATGAAAAGCTGAATATGATAGTTATACTCGATACTGAAATTCAGAAACTGAAATTTTTCTGAAAATTTCATCTTTGTTCAAACACATTGATCAGACAACATTACCTCAATAAGAAATTTTCTCTTACGCCTTTTCCAGGTGTATCTGAAAAACTGGAATTTCCGAAATATGATCACTTAATAAATTCCAAAATAACCAGTGCAGGTAATGCGATCAAAATCAGAGAAAAATCATGAAAAAGTGAAAATGATAGTTACACTCAAAACTGAAATTCAAAAACTGAATTTTTCCTGAAAATTTCACCTTTGTTCCAACACATTGATTAGACAACATTACCTCAATAACACATTTTCTCTTAGGCCTTTTCCAGGTGTATCTGAAAAACTGAAATTTTCGAATTATGATCACTTAATAAATTCCAAAATAACCAGTGCAGGTAATGCGATTCAAAATCAGAGAATAATTATGAAAAGCTGAAAATGATAGTTATACTTGAACCTGAAACTCAAAAACTGAAGTTTTCCTGAAAATTTCACCTTCGTTCCAACACATTGATTAGACAACATTACCTCAATAAGAAATTTCCTCTTAGGCCTTTTCCAGGTGTATCTGAAAATCTGAAATTTTAGAAATATGATCTCTTATTAAAGTCCAAAATAACCAGTGCAGGTAATGCGATTCAAAATCAGAGAATAATTATGAAAAGCTGAAAATGATAGTTAAACTTGAACCTGAAACTCAAAAACTGAAGTTTTCCTGAAAATTTCACCTTCGTTCCAACACATTGATTAGACAACATTACCTCAATAAGAAATTTCCTCTTAGGCCTTTTCCAGGTGTATCTGAAAATCTGAAATTTTAGAAATATGATCTCTTATTAAAGTCCAAAATAACCAGTGCAGGTAATGCGATTCAAAATCAGAGAAAAATTATGAAAAGCTGAATATGATAGTTATACTCGATACTGAAATTCAGAAACTGAAATTTTTCTGAAAATTTCATCTTTGTTCAAACACATTGATCAGACAACATTACCTCAATAAGAAATTTTCTCTTACGCCTTTTCCAGGTGTATCTGAAAAACTGGAATTTCCGAAATATGATCACTTAATAAATTCCAAAATAACCAGTGCAGGTAATGCGACTCAAAATCGGAGAAAAATTATGAAAAGCTGAAGATGATAGTTATACTTGAAACTGAAACTCAAAAACTGAAGTTTTCCTGAAAATTTCACCTTTGTTCCAACACATTGATTAGACAACATTACCTCAATAACACATTTTCTCTTAGGCCTTTTCCAGGTGTATCTGAAAAACTGAAATTTTCGAATTATGATCACTTAATAAATTCCAAAATAACCAGTGCAGGTAATGCGACTCAAAATCAGAGAAAAAGAATGAAAAGCTGAAAATGATAGTTATACTCGAAACTGAAATTCAAAAACTGAAGTTTTCCTGAAAATTTCACCTTTGTTCCAACACATTGATTTGACAACATTACCTCAATAACAAATGTTCTCTTAGGCCTTTTCCAGGTGTATCTGAAAATCTATAATTTTCGAAATATGATCACTTAATAAATTCCAAAATAACCAGTGCAGGTAATGCGATTCAAAATCAGAGAAAAATTATGAAAAGCTGAAAATGACAGTTATTCTCGAAACTGAAATTCAAAAACTGAATTTTTCCTGAAAATTTCACCTTTGTTCCAACACATTGATTAAACAACATAACCTCAATAAGAAATTTTCTCTTACGCCTTTTCCAGGTGTATCTGAAAATCTGAAATTTCCGAAATATGATCACTTAATAAATTCCAAAATAACCAGTGCAGGTAATGCGATTCAAAATCAGAGAAAAATTATGAAAAGCTGAAAATGACAGTTATTCTCGAAACTGAAATTCAAAAACTGAATTTTTCCTGAAAATTTCACCTTTGTTCCAACACATTGATTAGACAACATGACCACAATAAGACATTTTCTCTTACTTCTTTTTCAGGCGTATTTGAAAGTATGAAGTTTTCCAGATATGATCACTTATTAAGTTCCAAATTGTCTAGTGCAGGTAGTTGCGATTTAAAAATCTATAAAGTTGTTATTTAGCTCCGATTTGATTGACACTGTGACTATTTACTTATTGTCAATTCTTTTATAATTTCATAACTTGTAAAAGTGTTTGATTTTCCCAAATTGTTATGAGTTCAAGTGTCATAATCTATAAGTTGTTACTTCTTGGAAGTCTGAAAATCGATAGATATTTTACAATTCTCATAGTTTCTCTGAAAAGTGATTTTCAGAGAAATTCATTGAAATTTATATAAACCGAAAATCATTACAAAGGTCTAGGAATTTGTGCACTGAAGTTTCCTTTATAATATTGGTATTAATTTTACCTAAAGCAATGATTTTTTTTAAATCGAGTTAATAGATGCAATTATTATTTTAATTATAATTTAATATAAAGTAAGTAATAAGACATTATGAATTCTGGAAATCTAAAATTTGTTAGTTTCTATAAACCTCATCTTTTTTTGGGAATGATCTTCGAAAAGTGTGTTATTTTTCTTTGGAAAATATGGAATACCTACATCTTCTGGACAATTTTCCGATGATCGTTTCTTCCCGTATTTCACACAATATGCTAACCTAACGTTATGAAATGATGAATGAGATATTTTTATATATACTCACAATACTGTAATATTTTAAAAATTTTCTAAAGAAGAAATTGGACTTTAATATTCACAGTTTTCCTGAAATATTTACAAACATTTTTACTGGACGTATCTCATGAACTAACCATCGTAGAGTTGGTAAATAAAGTTGGATCGATCATAAATATTTGTTGAATCAATACAAACATAAAATTCCAAATGTGGATATTTTTCCGACAATTTTCCGATGATCGTTACTTCCCGTATTTCACACAATATTAGCTAACCTAACGTTATGAAATGATAAATGAGACAACCCGATATATACTCAAAATACTGTCATGATTTAAAATTTTCGTAAAATAGAATTTGGACTTTAATTTTTACAGTTTTTCTGAAAGTTCCTGAAATATTTACGAAAAGTTTCACTGAGCGTATCACATCGTAGAGTTGTGAAATAAAGTTGGAACGATCATAAACATTTGTGTAATCAATACTAAGACGAAATTCGAAATTTGAAGACTTTTCCGACAATTTTCCGATGATCGCTACTTCTTGTATTTCACACAATATTTCCACTAACCCAAATAATAAACCCCGAGCGCTTCGCTCCCTCCCGTCTCCAATAATTAAGACCCCAATTAACAATTTACGTTTTCGCCATCAGGCCGCAAAGTTTATTCACATCTCCGCTCGTATTTAATTAATACATAGTAACGTTTTCGTAAACAGTTTTCCTTTCGGTTTATAAATAGTAACTCTCGGCGTACACGTAATAAACACTTGTTAACGCGTCCGCTACGGCGACCGGGGCTCCATCTCTCGCGGGAAGTCCGGAAAATCGATGCGGATCGCGGAGTTTCCATTTCCCGCCTCAGAGCCGAGAGCTTCGGCTCGACAGTTACAGGCGGCGCTGGCGACGATCTATTTATAAAAGAGAGAGAGAGAGAGAGAGAGAGAGAGAGAGAAAGAGAGACCTAACCGGTTCAATAGGTAGTTATGTATGTTGTATATGTTATATGTAGTACATTTTGGTTATGGTGAATGCGCCATCGGTGATTATGGCGAAGGTGCATACTTTCCAGGTTCAAATGACAAAATTTCGGAAAGACAGTTATTCGATTAGACATTTGTATGAAAAATCCTTCTTTTTCTTCTTCTGCTGGTTATCCACTAATGGACGTTTGCCGTAACATTTGTCATTTTTCCTCTGTTCCTTGCGGTGTATATCAGCGACTGTTTTGACGTTTCGCAACCAAGACATTTTCTTTCGAACAGAAGACAAAATCATGCAAACATTCGAACAATATCCCTTTTCAAAGACATTTCGAACAAATGTCGAATGGAATAATCGTCCATTAGATTAATTGCCCTTTCTAAATAATGTCCTTTCGAAGTTATGTCCATAACTGATCCTTCGAACAAATGGTTGAATGTATTGCCCTTGAAGTTTACTGGATATTAAGTTAAAAATCGGTGAAGATTTAGTGGACTTTATAAAACTGTGATTAGCTCTGGCTGTATTAATTTCTTATTAATCGCTACGAAGCGCCATTGCACCTCTTGGTCCAAAACAGAGTACCAACCTGAACCCACAAAAATCACGCTATAATATGCAGGTGCTGACATCTAAGACGGACTTAATATATAAGCGAACTTTGGCAACCAACAATACACCATTACAAGCATCTCAAAAAATTGTTAAAATCACCATTAGGCATGTGCGACATATCAAAGATATCCTGTGACGTCCGAAGAACGTCATTTTAGTGTCCATTTTATGTCCACTTCATGTTATTTGTTACAAAAGTGTACGTATCAAAGATGCCTTCAAGGCATTAAAAAGACAACATTACGACGTCCATTTTTCGTCTTTAAGACGTCATAAGGACGCCTTCCTCGAGTCTGTAAGACGTCTTAAAGATCTCCCATAATTTCTTAGGAACATCTTTAAAATGTTCATTTTAAGTCTATTTCACGTTATTTGTCACAAAACGGTACGTATGAGGCATTAAAAAAACAACTTTACGACGTCCATTTTTCGTCTTTAAGACGTCATAAGAACGCCTTCCTCAAGTCTGTAAGACGTCTTAAAAATCTCCCATAATTTCTTAGGAACGTCTCTAAAATGTTCATTTTATGTCTATTTCACGTTATTTGTCACAAAACGGTACGTCTCAAAGATGTCTTCAAGGCATTAAAAATACAACATTACGACGTCCATTTTTCGTCTTCAAGACGTCATAAGAACGCCTTCCTCAAGTCTGTAAGACGTCTTAAAAATCTCCCATAATTTCTTAGGAACGTCTCTAAAATGTTTATTTTATGTCTATTTCACGTTATTTGTCACAAAACGGTACGTCTCAAAGATGCCTTCAAGGCATTAAAAAGGCAACTTTACGACGTCCATTTTTCGTCTTCAAGACGTCATAAGGACGCCTTCCTCAAGTCCGTAAGACGTCTTAAAGATCTCCCATAATTTCTTAGGAACGTCTCTAAAATGTTTATTTTATGACTATTTCACGTTATTTGTTACAAAACGGTACGTCTCAAAGATGCCTTCAAAACATTAAGACACTCTACAAGACTTCGTAAAGAGACAACTTTACGACGTCCATTTTTCGTCTTTAAGACGTCATAAGGACGTCTTCCTTAAGGCTGTAAGACGTCTTAAAGATCTCCTATAATTTCTTAGGAACGTCTTTAAAATGTTCATTTTATTTCTATTTCATGTTATTTGTTACAAAACTGTACGTCTCAAAGATGCTTTCAAGGCATTAAAAAGACAACTTTACGACGTCCATTTTTCGTCTTCAAGACGTCAAAAGGACGCCTTCTTCAAGTCTGTAAGACGTCTTAAAGATCTCCCATAATTTCTTAGGAACGTCTTTAAAATGTTCATTTTATGTCTATTTCACGTTATTTGTCATAAAACGGTACGTCTCAAAGATGTCTTCAAGGCATTAAAAAGACAACATTACGACGTCCATTTTTCGTCTTCAAGACGTCATAAGGACGCCTTCCTCGAGTCTGTAAGACGTCTTAAAGATCTCCCATAAGTTCTTTGGAACGTAGTTAAAATGTTCATTTTATGTCTATTTCACGTTATTTGTCACAAAACGGTACGTTTCAAAGATGTCTTCAAGGCATTAAAAAGACAACATTACGACGTCCATTTTTCGTCTTCAAGACGTCATAAGGACGCCTTCTTCAAGTCTGTAAGACGTCTTAAAGATCTCCCATAATTTCTTAGGAACGTCTTTAAAATGTTCATTTTATGTCTATTTCAAGTTATTTGTTACAAAACTGTACGTTTCAAAGATGTCTTCAAGGCATTAAAAAGACAACTTTACGATGTCCATTTTTCGTCTTCAAGACGTCATAAGGACGCCTTCTTCAAGTCTGTAAGACGTCTTAAAGATCTCCCATAATTTCTTAGGAACGTCTTTAAAATGTTCATTTTATGTCTACTTCACGTTATTTGTCACAATGCGGTACGTCTCAAAGATGTCTTCAAGGCATTAAAAAGACAACTTTACGACAGTCATTTTTCGTCTTCAAGACGTCATAAGGACGCCTTCTTCAAGTCTGTAAGACGTCTTAAAGATCTCCCATAATTTCTGAAGAACGTCTTTAAAATGTTCATTTTATGTATATTTCACGTTATTTGTCACAAAATGGTACGTTTCAAAGATGTCTTCAAGGCATTAAAAAGACAACATTACGACGTCCATTTTTCGTCTTCAAGACGTCATAAGGACGCCTTCCTTAAGTCTGTAAGAAGTCTTAAAGGTCTCCCATAATTTCTTAGGAACGTCTCTAAAATGTTTATTTTATGTCTATTTCACGTTATTTGTCACAAAACGGTACGTCTCAAAGATGCCTTCAAGGCATTAAAAAGACAACTTTACGACGGTCATTTTTCGTCTTTAAGACGTCATAAGGACGCCTTCCTTAAGTCTGTAAGACGTCTTAAAGATCTCCTATAATTTCTTAGGAACGTCTTTAAAATGTTCATTTTATTTATATTTCACGATATTTGTCACAAAACGGTACGTCTCAAAGATGTCTTCAAGGCATTAAAAAGACAACATTACGACGTCCATTTTTCGTCTTCAAGACGTCATAAGGATGCCTTCCTTAAGTCTGTAAGACGTCTTAAAGATCTCCCATAAGTTCTTAGGAACGTATTTGAAATGTTCATTTTATGTCTATTTCACGTTATTTGTCATAAAACGGTACGTCTCAAAGATGTCTTCAAGGCATTAAAAATACAACTTTACGACGGTCATTTTTCGTCTTTAAGACGTCATAAGGACGCCTTCCTCAAGTCTGTAAGACGTCTTAAAGATCTCCTATAATTTCTTAGGAACGTCTTTAAAATGTTCATTTTATGTATATTTCACGTTATTTGTCTTAAAACGGTAAGTCTTAAAGATGCCTTCAAAGCATTAAAAATACAACTTTACGACGGTCATTTTTCGTCTTTAAGACGTCATAAGGACGCCTTCCTCAAGTCTGTAAGACGTCTTAAAGATCTCCTATAATTTCTTAGGAACGTCTTTAAAATGTTCATTTTATGTATATTTCACGTTATTTGTCACAAAACGGTACGTCTCAAAGATGCCTTCAAAGCATTAAAAAGACAACTTTGCGACGTCCATTTTTCGTCTTCAAGACGTCATAAGGACGCCTTCCTTAAGTCTGTAAGACGTCTTAAAAATCTCCCATAATTTCTTAGGAACGTCTTTAAAATGTTCATTTTATGTATATTTCACGTTATTTGTCACAAAACGGTACGTTTCAAAGATGCCTTCAAGGCATTAAAAAGACAACATTACGACGTCCATTTTTCGTCTTCAAGACGTCATAAGGACGCCTTCCTCAAGTCTGTAAGACGTCTTAAACATCTCCCATAATTTCTTAGGAACGTCTTTAAAGTGTCCATTTTATGTCCATGTCATGTTATTTGTTACAAAACGGTACGTCTCAAAGATGTCTCCAAGGCATTAAAAATATTTCCGCAAATCCGTAATGACGTACAAAAGACGTCTGTTTTAAGACTTTTTTTATACAAAACTACGTCTTTATGACGTCTTTAAGACGTCTCTACTGCGTCTTTAAGACCTCTGATTTACACCTTTAAGACTTTAAATCTATGTCTTAAAAACTGTCTGATGTACGTCTTTTTATGGTATAAAGGTAAAAGTGGTAAATTTTTGGCAAAAATTTAAAAAAAGATCAATTTTTAAACTAATACAAGTATTTATTGAAACTAAAATTAAACAACACAGATCACACTTAGGCTAGATTTTCAAAATTCGGTTTAAACTATAAGTATGTAATTTAATTCTCTTTTACTGGAGACTAAAATAGTCTATGGTTTGGTTTAAAAAATTTCTTAAACTCCATCCAATGTTATTCGGACCGTACAACGTAGTGGGAATGAAGGAACTCTGCTGCCTCAGATTGTATATTATTTGTATTTCCTTGTCGCTAGCGTGATTCCAATGGAACGTACCCTACGTCGACTTTTCCGGTGTCTCCGCGATATTTCCCTTTGTGGCATTGCGAGGAATCACGTGACAAACGTGTATAACGTGAAAGCGGCCCAGCCGATTTGCATTTCCCGGTCTTACTGAAATAAACGACGCGTTATAAATAAGATTACCGCGAACAGTCTTGGCGATATCATTTTTTCCCCAGTATTTATATCATACCTGACTGATTTTTCTTCTTCTCGTCCTGAAAGTCGAAGGGTTTCTATGAATAGAATCCTGTCGGAATTTATGTTTCCCTTCCGTTACGACGATATTGAATTTTTTCCTCTCTTCGCCGAAAGAGGAAAACTTCCGAGATTTTCCGACCTCGGAAAATCCATCGATCTCGCTAGATTGACGGTCTTGCTAGTTGAAAATACTGGAGGTCGATGGGATGGTTCCTTAAAGGTTAACGAGCCGCAATATTGAAGTTTGTCGGGTAACGTGCCGGGGTTAATATCGAAATTGACTGGAAATTTTGAAGTTCTCAGCCGCTTTGTGAAGTTCTAAGTGAGGCGTAGGTGGAGGTTTATGGAGATGTGTGTGTGGTTTCGTAAAGCGACACTAAGGCCGTCTACATTTATGATTGAATTCTAACGTGGGTTGAGTAAATCACAACGTATTTACTTGTAATTGCATTTATGTAACTTCGTTTTCTTTGTAGAGATTTTTAAAAGTGGAAATTCCTATTCGCGCGCTTGAGAAAAATAGATAGACGGGGTTAAATCTTCAAAAATACGTACTTACACGAAATCCGTAAAGTCTTAAAGACTTAATTTTGGTCCTTTTCTCAAAAAAGTGAAAAATTCCCATAAAATTTTCCGGTTTTTCCCATTTCTACAAGTAACGGGATATTCTATTTGCCTTCTAGAGACACTTTCAGGTTCATTTCTCATTACGAAAGGTACCTAAGTGTCTTCGAAAATAACTTACTTACTGGAAATCCCTAAAGTCTTAAACACCTAATTTTGGTACTTTTCGGAAATTTCCCACAGAATTTTCCGGATTTTCCGATTTCTACAGGTAACGAGAAGTTCGATTTTCTTGCTGGAGAGACTTTCTGGTTCATTTCTCATTACAAAATGTACCTAAGTATCTTGAAAAATAACTTATTTACAGGAAATCCCTAAAGTCTTAAAACCTAATTTTGGTACTTTTCCCAAAAAAGAGGAAAATTCTCATAGCATTTTCCGGATTTTTCGATTTCTACATGTAACGAGATGTTCAATTTTCCTGCAGGAGAGACTTTCATGTTCATTTCTCATTACAAATGGTACCTAAGTGTCTTCGAAAATAACTTACTTACAGGAAATCCCTAAAGTCATAACACCTAATTTTGGTACTTTTCGGTAATTTCCCATAAAATTTTCCGGATTTTCCGATTTCTACAGGTAACGAGATGTTCGATTTTCCTGCTGGAGAGACTTTCTGGTTCATTTCTCATTACAAAATGTACCTAAGTATCTTCAAAAATAACTTATTTACAGGAAATCCCTAAAGCCTTAAAACGTAATTTTGGTACTTTTCCCAATAAAACTGGAAAATTCCCATAGCATTTTCCGGATTTTCCGATTTCTACATGTAACGAGATGTTCAATTTTCCTGCAGGAGAGACTTTCATGTTCATTTCTCATTACAAATGGTACCTAAGTGTCTTCGAAAATAACTTACTTACAGGAAATCCCTAAAGTCATAACACCTAATTTTGGTACTTTTCGGTAATTTCCCATAAAATTTTCCGGATTTTCCGATTTCTACAGGTAACGAGATGTTCGATTTTCCTGCTGGAGAGACTTTCTGGTTCATTTCTCATTACAAAATGTACCTAAGTATCTTCAAAAATAACTTATTTACAGGAAATCCCTAAAGCCTTAAAACGTAATTTTGGTACTTTTCCCAATAAAACTGGAAAATTCCCATAGCATTTTCCGGATTTTCCGATTTCTACATGTAACGAGATGTTCAATTTTCCTGCAGGAGAGACTTTCATGTTCATTTCTCATTACAAATGGTACCTAAGTGTCTTCGAAAATAACTTACTTACAGGAAATCCCTAAAGTCATAACACCTAATTTTGGTACTTTTCGGTAATTTCCCATAAAATTTTCCGGATTTTCCGATTTCTACAGGTAACGAGATGTTCGATTTTCCTGCTGGAGAGACTTTCTGGTTCATTTCTCATTACAAAATGTACCTAAGTATCTTCAAAAATAACTTATTTACAGGAAATCCCTAAAGCCTTAAAACGTAATTTTGGTACTTTTCCCAATAAAACTGGAAAATTCCCATAGCATTTTCCGGATTTTCCGATTTCTACATGTAACGAGATGTTCAATTTTCCTGCAGGAGAGACTTTCATGTTCATTTCTCATTACAAATGGTACCTAAGTGTCTTCGAAAATAACTTACTTACAGGAAATCCCTAAAGTCATAACACCTAATTTTGGTACTTTTCGGTAATTTCCCATAAAATTTTCCGGATTTTCCGATTTCTACAGGTAACGAGATGTTCGATTTTCCTGCTGGAGAGACTTTCTGGTTCATTTCTCATTACAAAATGTACCTAAGTATCTTCAAAAATAACTTATTTACAGGAAATCCCTAAAGCCTTAAAACGTAATTTTGGTACTTTTCCCAATAAAACTGGAAAATTCCCATAGCATTTTCCGGATTTTCCGATTTCTACATGTAACGAGATGTTCAATTTTCCTGCAGGAGAGACTTTCATGTTCATTTCTCATTACAAATGGTACCTAAGTGTCTTCGAAAATAACTTACTTACAGGAAATCCCTAAAGTCATAACACCTAATTTTGGTACTTTTCGGTAATTTCCCATAAAATTTTCCGGATTTTCCGATTTCTACAGGTAACGAGATGTTCGATTTTCCTGCTGGAGAGACTTTCTGGTTCATTTCTCATTACAAAATGTACCTAAGTATCTTCAAAAATAACTTATTTACAGGAAATCCCTAAAGCCTTAAAACGTAATTTTGGTACTTTTCCCAATAAAACTGGAAAATTCCCATAGCATTTTCCGGATTTTCCGATTTCTACATGTAACGAGATGTTCAATTTTCCTGCAGGAGAGACTTTCATGTTCATTTCTCATTACAAATGGTACCTAAGTGTCTTCGAAAATAACTTACTTACAGGAAATCCCTAAAGTCATAACACCTAATTTTGGTACTTTTCGGAAATTTACCATAGAATTTTCCGGATTTTCCGATTTCTACAGGTAACGAGAAGTTCGATTTTCTTGCTGGAGAGACTTTCTGGATCATTTCTCATTACAAAATGTACCTAAGTATCTTCAAAAATAACTTATTTACAGGAAATCCCTAAAGCCTTAAAATCTAATTTTGGTACTTTTCCCAAAAAAGAGGAAAATTCTCATAGAGTTTTACGGATTTTCCGATTTCTACAGGTAACGAGATGTTAGATTTTCCTGCTGTAGATACTTTCAGGTTCATTTTTCATTACGAAAGGTACCTAAGTATCTTCAAAAATACCTTACTTACAGGAAATCCATAAAGTCATAACACCTAATTTTGGTACTTTTCGGTAATTTCCCATAAAATTTTCCGGATTTTCCGATTTCTACAGGTAACGAGATGTTCGATTTTCCTGCTGGAGAGACTTTCTGGTTCATTTCTCATTACAAAATGTACCTAAGTATCTTCAAAAATTACTTATTTACAGGAAATCCCTAAAGTCTTAAACACCTAATTTTGGTGCTTTCCCCAAAAAGTGGAAAATTCCCATAGCATTTTCCGGATTTTCCGATTTCTACATGTAACGAGATGTTCAATTTTCCTGCAGGAGAGACTTTCAGGTTCATTTCTCATTACAAATGGTACCTAAGTGTCTTCGAAAATAACTTACTTACTGGAAATCCCTAAAATCTTAAACACCTAATTTTGGTACTTTTCGGAAATTTACCATAGAATTTTCCGGATTTTCCGATTTCTACAGGTAACGAGAAGTTCGATTTTCTTGCTGGAGAGACTTTCTGGATCATTTCTCATTACAAAATGTACCTAAGTATCTTGAAAAATAACTTATTTACAGGAAATCCCTAAAGTCTTAAAACCTAATTTTGGTACTTTTCCCAAAAAAGAGGAAAATTCTCATAGAGTTTTACGGATTTTCCGATTTCTACAGGTAACGAGATGTTAGATTTTCCTGCTGGAGATACTTTCAGGTTCATTTCTCATTACGAAAGGTACCTGGGTATCTTCAAAAATACCTTACTTACAGGAAATCCATAAAGTCATAACACCTAATTTTGGTACTTTTCGGTAATTTCCCATAAAATTTTCCGGATTTTCCGATTTCTACAGGTAACGAGATGTTCGATTTTCCTGCTGGAGAGACTTTCTGGTTCATTTCTCATTACAAAATGTACCTAAGTATCTTCAAAAATTACTTATTTACAGGAAATCCCTAAAGTCTTAAACACCTAATTTTGGTGCTTTCCCCAAAAAGTGGAAAATTCCCATAGCATTTTCCGGATTTTCCGATTTCTACATGTAACGAGATGTTCAATTTTCCTGCAGGAGAGACTTTCAGGTTCATTTCTCATTACAAATGGTACCTAAGTGTCTTCGAAAATAACTTACTTACTGGAAATCCCTAAAATCTTAAACACCTAATTTTGGTACTTTTCGGAAATTTACCATAGAATTTTCCGGATTTTCCGATTTCTACAGGTAACGAGAAGTTCGATTTTCTTGCTGGAGAGACTTTCTGGATCATTTCTCATTACAAAATGTACCTAAGTATCTTGAAAAATAACTTATTTACAGGAAATCCCTAAAGTCTTAAAACCTAATTTTGGTACTTTTCCCAAAAAAGAGGAAAATTCTCATAGAGTTTTACGGATTTTCCGATTTCTACAGGTAACGAGATGTTAGATTTTCCTGCTGGAGATACTTTCAGGTTCATTTCTCATTACGAAAGGTACCTGGGTATCTTCAAAAATACCTTACTTACAGGAAATCCATGAAGTCTTAAACACCTAATTTTGGTACTTTCCCCAAAAAGTGTAAAATTCCCATAGATTTTCCGGATTTTCCGATTTATACAGCTAACGAGATGTTCGATTCTCCTGCAGGAGAGGCTTTCAGGTTCATTTCTCATTACAAAAGGTACCTAAGTGTCTTCGAAAATAACTTACTTACTGGAACTCCCTAAAGTCTTAAACACCTAATTTTGGTAATTTTCCCCCAAAAAAGTGGAAAATTCCCATAGAATTTTCCGGATTTTCCGATTTCTATAGGTAACGGGATGTTCGATTTTCCTCCTGGAGAGACTTTCAGGTTCATTTCTCATTACAAAAAGTTCCTAAGTATCTTCAAAAATAACTTACAGGAAATCCTTAAAGTCTTAAACACCTAATTTTGGTAATTTTCCCAATAAAAATGGATAATTCCCATAGAATTTTCCGGATTTTCCGATTTCTACGGGTAACGAGATGTTAGATTTTCCTGCTGGAGAGACTTTCAGGTTCATTTTTCATTACAAAAAGTTCCTAAGTATTTTCAAAAATAACTTACAGGAAATCCCTAAAGTCTTAAACACCTAATTTTGGTACTCTTACCAAAGAGAGTGGAAAATTCCCATTGCATTTTCCGGATTTTCCGAGATCTTCAGGTAACATGATGTTCGATTTTCCTTCTGGAGACACCTTCAGGTTCATTTCTCATTACGAAAGGTATCTAAGTATCTTTGAAAATAACTTACAGGAAATCCCTAAAGTCTTAGACACCTAATTTTGGTCTCGAAAAAGGGGAAAATTCCCATAGAATTTTTCGGATTTCCCGATTTCTACAGGTAACGAGATGTTCGATTTTCCTGCTGGAGAGACTTTCAGGTTCATTTCTCATTACAAAAAGTTCCTAAGTATCTTCAAAAATAACTTACTTACAGGGATCCCTAAAGACTTAAACACCTAATGTTGGTACTTTTCCCAATAAAAGTGGAAAATTCCCATAGAATTTTCCGGATTTCCGATTTATACATTTAACGAGATGTTCGATTTTCCTTCTGGAGAAATTTTCAGGTTCATTTCTTATTACAAAAGGTACCCAAGTATCTTCAAAAATAACTTACAGGAAATCCCTAGTGTTAAACACCTAATTTTGGTACTTTTCCCAAAAAAGTGAAAATTCCCATAGAATTTTCCGGATTTTCCGATTTCAACGGGTAACGAGATGTTCGAGTTTCCTGCTGGAGAGACTTTTAAGTTCATTTTTCATTACAAGAGGTACATAAGTATGTTCAAAAATAACTTACAGGAAATCCCTAAAGTCTTAAACACCTAATTTTGGTACTTTTCCCAAAAAAAAAAATGGAAATTTTCCGATTTTTACAGGTAACGAGATGTTGGATTTTCCATTACAAAAGGCACCTAAGTATATTCAAAAATAACTTACAGGAAGTCCCTAAAGTCTTAAACACCTACGTTTGGTACTTTTCCCAAAAAAGTGGAAAATTGCTATCGCATTTTCCGGCTTTCCCATTTCTACAGGTAACAAGATGTTCGATTTTCCTGCTGGAGATACTTTCAGGTTCATTTCTCATTACAAAAGGACCTAAGTATCTTCAAAAATTACTTACAGGAAATACCTTAAGTCTTAAACAAGTTATGTCTTTAGACGTTCAAAAAACCTTTTTAAAAATTATTTTAAAACTTTAAATACACTTTAAATTAATTAGAATACGTTAGAATACGTAGAATACGTTCAGACCGCAAGCGACCCTAAGATCCCTAGATTCCCGTGGTAGAAGAGTAATTGCATTTCTGAACACAGTTTATGGTAATTACTCTCATGTACCTGGATATTTCAGAAATATAAGACAGTGTGATTACTTGTAACGTGGACTCTCCTGGATAATCCAAGAAACTGTAGTTATGCAACTAATTAATATTTTTCAAAGTGATGGTCTTATTTACTGTTGTTATTAATATTGCTATTGTTGTTATTGTTCATTTTATATGAACGTTAAGAAGACGTAATTTCCTAATATTTATATTCTTTTGTTGCAGGTAAGTGAAGAGTGAGTGGCTCGATACGTAAGTGAAACATTATTTAAAATCCGTACGCCTCCGAATTCGAAACGCGACGCGAATCACGAAAAGGAAACCGTACTTATCCCTTTTTATTTATTTGTCGCCGGAATAAGGGAAACTTTCCCTCTTCGTCTCTCGATAACTTTGAGAAAAAGAGAGAGAGACCGTTCGTCAACGTCAATCAGGTCTAAACGTAGGAATTTCCACGGAGGGAGAGTCGTCGGGTGCTCCCGTGGAATTTATATTGTGATGTTTTGTTTTCGCGTCTCGTCGCCTTCTTCGAGGAAAAGTGGAAAGTGGAAAACTTCCATGACGTTCGTCCGCCCACGGAGGAAATCTTTTGATGTCGTGGGAAATGAAGGGAAAGGTGATATCGAATAGCTCGAGAGTTGATTAATTTAGCGAGTTTTCATGATTTCTCTAATTATACACATACGTTCGTTATTCCAGTTTCAACTCGCTCTAACTTACAGATTGATGGTCATTTGCACTGTCGATATTTCATTGGGAATTAGTTCCTTCGTTGCAGTACTTTGGCGGTAATTTATCTTTATTAGTAGTATCGATTCCGAAGTAAAGTCGATAAAATACAATGTTCAAAAACGAACAACACGACTATCGATGTTTCATCAAGTATCGATTTCGTTGATGCGGGACGCGCTGCGAAGTTAAACTCGTTAAGCGTGGAAAATGTGGGAGTTACTGGAAGTTGTCGATTTCTCCTTTAGTTTCGTAAAGGAGAATATTATATTATATCATATTTATTTCCAGAGATTTTCGGGAAATTTGGACTATTTTGAGTATTTCAGAAGTGTTCAGTGCATCACAGAATAAAATTTTTGTTTTCAAATAATGTGATGGATAATGGTTCGCTTTCTGAGTGTCTCAGAAGATTCGAAAAACGAACTTCAGGAACAACGTTTTGATTTTAAAACGTTGTTTTTAGGAAAATTTAGGAAATTTATTTCTGGCTTTGCAAAAGGTTGAGGAAATCAAATTCAGGACAAAGTTTTGTTCTCCACACACAATTATCAATGATAATTAGGAAATTACTTTCTATTGCTGTTTCAGGCAAGAAATCAAAGTGAAAAACAAAATTTTGATTTTAATTTTGTTCTTATACTTAAACACTCATCAGAAAAACCTTTTTTTTTGTTATTCAGAAAGTTCATGATTCTCAAAATAATTTCACGTTGACAATAGAATAATTTTAATATTCAAAACATTGTTTTTGGTAATATTTTGATAATGTTTTGGTAAAACTTTGAAAATTAATGTCGGAAAATTCAAGAATAAGATTTTTGATTTTCCGACGATTTTTTAGAAAAACTTAAGAAGTAAATTTTAAAATTTTTATTTAATTCTAGTAATTTTAATTCTATCGCTTTTAATCAATTTTTAGGAACTTTTGACTATTTTTAGTATTTCAAAATTGTTCAGTGCATCACAAAATAATATTTTTGTTTTCAAATATTACGATGGATAATGGTTCGCTTTCTGAGTGTCTTAGAAGATTCGAAAAACGAACTTCAGGAACAACATTTTGATTTAAAAACGTTGTTTTTGGGAAAATTTAGAAAACGTATTTCTGGCTTTGCAAAAGGTTGAGGACATCAAATTCAGGACAAAATTTTGCTCTCCACACACAATCGTTAATGATAATTATGAAATTACTTTCTATTGCTGTTGCAGGCAAGAAATCAAAGTGAAAAACTTGTAGAACAAAATTTTGACTTTAATTTCGTTGTTATACTTGAGCAATCATCAGAAAAACCTTTTTTTTTTGTTATTCAGAAAGTTCATGATTCTCCAAGTAATTTCACGTTGACAATAAAATAATTTTAATATTCAAAACATTGTTTTTGGTAATATTTTGATAATATTTGGTAAAATTTTGAAAATTAATGTCGGAAAATTCAAGAATAAGATTTTTGATTTTCCGGCGATTTTTTAGGAAAACTTAAGAAATAAATTTTTAAATTTTTATTTAATTCTAGTAATTTTAATTCTATCGCTTTTAATCAATTTTTAGGAACTTTTGACTATTTTTAGTATTTCAAAATTGTTCAGTGCATCACAAAATAATATTTTTGTTTTCAAATATTACGATGGATAATGGTTCGCTTTCTGAGTGTCTTAGAAGATTCGAAAAACGAACTTCAGGAACAACATTTTGATTTAAAAACGTTGTTTTTGGGAAAATTTAGAAAACGTATTTCTGTCTTTGCAAAAGGTTGAGGACGTCAAATTCAGGACAAAGTTTTGCTCTCCACACACAATCGTCAATGATAGTTATGAAATAACTTTCTATTGCTGTTTCAGACAAGAAATCAAAGTGGAAAACTTGTAGAACAAAATTTTGACTTCAATTTCGTTGTTATATTGAACAATAATCAGAAAAACCTTTTTTTTTGTTATTCAGTAAGTTCATGATTTTTAAAGTAATTTCACGTTGACAATAGAATTTTCATATTCAAAACATTGTTTTTGGTAATATTTTGGTAAAATTTTGAAAATTAATGTCGGAAAATTCAAGAATAAAATTTTTGATTTTCAGATGAACATCATTTTGATTTTCCGGCAATTTTTTCGGAAAACAAGAAATAAATTTTATTTTTGTTTTAAGTTTTTATTTAATTCTAGTAATTTGAATTGTATCATTTTTAATGTTATTTATATTTGGTTTTAAGGAATCGCTTTCTTGCGTTTCAGAAAGCTGAAAAAATAAAATCTATAGCTTGCAGAAAAAAATTTGAGCTCATTTTTAACATTGGCATTAATAATGACTTAGGTACTGCTTTTTCAGAAAATTCAAAAATCTGACATTGGTAACTTTGGTAACAAATTTGTGACATGATCGGCAATAATTACAATTTTTTTACAATTTTACAAAATTGTGACTTTAATTTTTAATTAACTTAATTTTTATCCATACCAAAAAGTCATTATGGTCGGCAATAATTACAATTTTTTTTTGTATTTCAGAAAGTTTATGATTCAAAATATTCGAAATTGACATCACAATTTTGACATTCAAATGGCTGACTTTGGTGATATCTTGAAAACGACCTTTACAATACTTCGGAAAATTCAAGAATAAAATGATTGACTTGCAGAGATTGAATTTGAGAGATTGCTGAATTTGTATTTGTGTACATTATGTCCAGTTATAATTAACAACTGACCTTTTAAGTTTTCCAAAAAAATTGTAGTGCTTCACAGAATAACATTTGTATGTTCAAATATTGTGATCAGTAAATATCTTAGAACACTCTAAAAATCAAAATGTTACTTGGAGAACAACATTTTGATTTTCATACATTTTTTTTTAGAAAAACTTAGGGAATAGCTTTTTGACGTTTGAGTTATAAAATGACTTTCTGTCATCAAAATAAAAACAGCTAACGTTACATTAACTACTAACATTAGCAAAATCACCCAATCATAACTAGTTAGTAAACTTCTAATTTTGAGTTTCTACCTTTCTTTTTATCCACATTAAAGAGCCAATTTGTATAGCAGTTATTAGAAAAAAAAATTCTTTACATTTTGAGGCGTATGAGAAACTCAAAATTTTTGACTTTGAGAACCGAATTTTGATATTCAAAATTTTGGGAATATTTTGAAAACGCAGTAATTTCAGAAGATTCGAAAAAAAAACGAAATGTGACTTGGATGACAGCATGTTGATGATCGAACATTGTTCTTAAGAAAACTCACTAAATTACTTTTCTGGCCTTCAGAAGGTTGAGAAAATCAAAATCTTGAACTTGGATATAAGAATTTTGATGACAATTCGAAGTTTGTAAAGGACTTACTATTGCTGTGTCGGAAAATTCGAGAAAACTAAATTTCGACTTCAATTTTGGTTACCTACAAACCACTTGTTACCTGTAACAATTAGAAACCGATTTTTGTTTGTATTTTTAAAAGTAGTAAAACCTCAAAATGTTTGACTTTAAGACACAAATTTCGATACCCAAACTTTATTTTTAGCTTCACATTTAACCAGGTTTACGAAATGTATAACGGCTTCATTTATCCTCGCAAATAATTAATGTCATTATGTTCGTCCGGGACCAGAAATTCGCCCTCTGCGAGAAAATTAAAATTTAATTGTTCCCGGAGATTTTCTGGAACGGGCCCCAATCCAAACACCGGAACTCCTAAACAAATCTCAGAGTTTTCGGTCGTCAAAAAGGAGTACAAAAGAAGTTTTCAAATAATATTATGATTTAATACGAGATGGATTCTTCGTATATGGAGCATTCCGGCGTGGTTTTGAAAACAAGTTGGGATTCCTGGGTTATTAAATTTCTTGAATTTCTCCCTCTATCTGCAATGCATGAGGTTTTGTAGTTTTATTATTGATTGAGTTTAATAGCGTTGAGAGTTCTCAATTTTTTGATTATTTGAAATTTTCCATTAATTCCAATTATCCAATTTCGAGAGAAACTTCCATGCTCTCCCGGTTTTAGTCGATCAGTCACTGTTAACTTTTTAATTAATCCATCGGATAGTTCCCCTGGAATGAAACAACAAAGTTTTAACGATCCCACTCTTCCTATTTTCTAAAATCACGTCCTATCCTACCGTGTAATTGGTTCCGGGAAATCCTTAGGGAAAGCGTGAAATTTTTGTTTCTCCTGTTTTGATGTATAATTGATATTTTTCTCTGGAACGGAAAGGTAAATTAGAATGGAAAATGGAGATGTGAGCTTAGTTCCGTTCGTCTTGTTTGTTGTGGGCGTTTTATGAATTTTCTTTCGTGGAATGCGAGTATTTTAGATTCTGTGTACATAAATAAAATATATCCTCTTTTGGGTGGATCCCGAGGGATAGATCCGCGTCAAAGGACCGAATTGGAGGCAATAAATACGATAGTATGTACGGGATTTAGCATGTTTTCTCGACCATGAATACATCTTTAAAAATTAATTCGCTCCAGGCGAGATATGGTCCTCATGCTGATATATCTGAAAATGCCTGAATTTATAATGAACCATACAAAAAATTTATTTTCAGGCTTATTTGTCGCTCATAACCTGTGTTTTTCATACTGTAACGTTTTACAGTATTTCCAAAATATTTTTTGAATATTTGAATAATTTTGGGAACAAACTTTTGGATCTTCTGACAGCTCTAAATTATAATGGAAATTGTGGAAAACTTTCGCTATTTCCTTTCAGGCTCCTACCCGAAGGAAAGCTACATTTTCCGGATTTACCGTAATATATGGAGAAAATGAGGCCTCTATTTCTGGACGTCTAAATTTCTTGCCGATATCCGTAAATTCAAATAGAAATAATATGTGGGTTTTCCGGGTTCAGACGAATTTTCCAGGTATTTCTGGAGAAAATAGGAATTTTTGGGATATCCGATTTTTCTAAAATTTCTATCCGCAAATTCAAATAGAAATAATATGTGGGTTTTCCGGGTTCAGACGAATTTCCCAGGTATTTCTGGAGAAAATAAAAATTTTTGGGATGTCCGATTTTTCTAAAATTTCTATCCGTAAATTCAAATAGAAATAATATGTGGGTTTTCCGGGTTCAGACGAATTTCCCAGGTATTTCTGGAGAAAATAAGAATTTTTGGGATGTCCGATTTTTCTAAAATTTCTATCCGCAAATTCAAATAGAAATAATATGTGGGTTTTCCGGGTTCAGACCAATTTCCCAGGTATTTCTGGAGAAAATAAGAATTTTTGGGATGTCCGATTTTTCTAAAATTTCTATCCGCAAATTCAAATAGAAATAATATGTGGGTTTTCCGGGTTCAGACGAATTTCCCAGGTATTTCTGGAGAAAATAAGAATTTTCGGAATGTCCGATTTTTCTAAAATTTCTATCCGCAAATTCAAATAGAAATAATATGTGGGTTTTCCGGGTTCAGACGAATTTCCCAGGTATTTCTGGAGAAAATAAGAATTTTTGGGATGTCCGATTTTTCTAAAATTTCTATCCGCAAATTCAAATAGAAATAATATGTGGGTTTTCCGGGTTCCGACGAATTTCCCAGGTATTTCTGGAGAAAATAAGAATTTTCGGGATGTCCGATTTTTCTAAAATTTCTGTCCGCAAATTCAAATAGAAATAATATGTGGGTTTTCCGGGTTCAGACAAATTTACCAGGTATTTCTGGAGAAAATAGGAATTTTTGGGATATCCGATTTTTCCAAAATTTCTATCCGCAAATTCAAATAGAAATAATATGTGGGTTTTCCGGGTTCCGACGAATTTCCCAGGTATTTCTGGAGAAAATAAGAATTTTTGGGATGTCCGATTTTTCTAAAATTTCTATCCGCAAATTCAAATAGAAATAATATGTGGGTTTTCCGGGTTCAGACGAATTTCCCAGGTATTTCTGGAGAAAATAAGAATTTTCGGGATGTCCGATTTTTCTAAAATTTCTATCCGCAAATTCAAATAGAAATAATATGTGGGTTTTCCGGGTTCAGACGAATTTCCCAGGTATTTCTGGAGAAAATAAGAATTTTCGGGATGTCCGATTTTTCTAAAATTTCTATCCGCAAATTCAAATAGAAATAATATGTGGGTTTTCCGGGTTCCGACGAATTTCCCAGGTATTTCTGGAGAAAATAAGAATTTTTGGGATGTCCGATTTTTCTAAAATTTCTATCCGCAAATTCAAATAGAAATAATATGTGGGTTTTCCGGGTTCAGACGAATTTCCCAGGTATTTCTGGAGAAAATAAGAATTTTCGGGATGTCCGATTTTTCTAAAATTTCTATCCGCAAATTCAAATAGAAATAATATGTGGGTTTTCCGGGTTCCGACGAATTTCCCAGGTATTTCTGGAGAAAATAAGAATTTTTGGGATGTCCGATTTTTCTAAAATTTCTATCCGCAAATTCAAATAGAAATAATATGTGGGTTTTCCGGGTTCAGACGAATTTCCCAGGTATTTCTGGAGAAAATAAGAATTTTCGGGATGTCCGATTTTTCTAAAATTTCTATCCGCAAATTCAAATAGAAATAATATGTGGGTTTTCCGGGTTCAGACGAATTTCCCAGGTATTTCTGGAGAAAATAAGAATTTTCGGGATGTCCGATTTTTCTAAAATTTCTATCCGCAAATTCAAATAGAAATAATATGTGGGTTTTCCGGGTTCCGACGAATTTCCCAGGTATTTCTGGAGAAAATAAGAATTTTCGGGATGTCCGATTTTTCTAAAATTTCTATCCGCAAATTCAAATAGAAATAATATGTGGGTTTTCCGGGTTCCGACGAATTTCCCAGGTATTTCTGGAGAAAATAAGAATTTTTGGGATGTCCGATTTTTCTAAAATTTCTATCCGCAAATTCAAATAGAAATAATATGTGGGTTTTCCGGGTTCAGACGAATTTCCCAGGTATTTCTGGAGAAAATAAGAATTTTCGGGATGTCCGATTTTTCTAAAATTTCTATCCGCAAATTCAAATAGAAATAATATGTGGGTTTTCCGGGTTCAGACGAATTTCCCAGGTATTTCTGGAGAAAATAAGAATTTTCGGGATGTCCGATTTTTCTAAAATTTCTATCCGCAAATTCAAATAGAAATAATATGTGGGTTTTCCGGGTTCAGACGAATTTCCCAGGTATTTCTGGAGAAAATAAGAATTTTCGGGATGTCCGATTTTTCTAAAATTTCTATCCGCAAATTCAAATAGAAATAATATGTGGGTTTTCCGGGTTCCGACGAATTTCCCAGGTATTTCTGGAGAAAATAAGAATTTTTGGGATGTCCGATTTTTCTAAAATTTCTATCCGCAAATTCAAATAGAAATAATATGTGGGTTTTCCGGGTTCCGACGAATTTCCCAGGTATTTCTGGAGAAAATAAGAATTTTTGGGATGTCCGATTTTTCTAAAATTTCTATCCGCAAATTCAAATTGAAATAATATGTGGGTTTTCCGGGTTCAGACAAATTTACCAGGTATTTCTGGAGAAAATAGGAATTTTTGGGATATCAGATTTTTCTAAAATTTCTATCCGTAAATTCAAATATAAATAATATGTGGGTTTTCCGGGTTCCGACGAATTTCCCAGGTATTTCTGGAGAAAATAAGAATTTTCGGGATGTCCGATTTTTCAAAAAATTTCTATCCGCAAATTCAAATAGAAATAATATGTGGGTTTTCCGGGTTCAGACGAATTTCCCAGGTATTTCGGGAGAAAATAAGAATTTTCGCCATGTCCTTATAAACAAAAATTTCTCTAAAATTTTCCATAATATAAAATTACCGAGAAGGTTCATGGAAATTTTCGTGATTCGTGATCTACTGAGAGATCACTGCTGACCATTTTCCTGAAACCTTAAATCATCTCAGAAAACCTAAAATGTTTAAAAAAAGGTAAAATGTTACCTGGAAAAGTCGGAAAACCCGGAAAATGCTATAGGGGTTTTTCACATTTTTTTTAGAAAAGGAATTAAAGTTGAGGCTTTAAGACTTAAGCAATTACCTATTATCAAGTCATTTTTTGGGGAAATTTAATCCCCAAAACTGAAAACTAGGAAAACTGAAGATCTGGAAATATTGGAAAACGGGAAAATGTTGCAGGAATTTTCCACTTTTTTTAGAACAAGTCTGTAATGATTTCTCAAGAGATTACAAATCACTTTATTGGTTTTGGGAAAATTAATGGAGACTATTGTGCTAATTTGGGAGATTTTTCCCAATTTCCCAAAAAAAAAATCGTGAAGTTCTTAATAAACCCGATGTGATTTCCCCAAAAATGGTTTGATTATAGGTACTTGCTTGAGTCTTAAAAACGTCATTTTGGTCCTTTTTTATTAAAAAGTGGAAATTTCCATTAGCATTCTCCGGGTTTTCCGAATTTTCCGGGTAACTCTTCAGATTCTGAGTTTTCCTGCTCATTTTCCATTACAAAAGGCTCTAGAATTCCGTACTAGTTCTCATTCAAACATTTCGTTTTTCCCAATTTTCTGAAGCGGCAAAAAATTTTCCCGAAAAATTCCCAAAAATCGAAATGTTTTCCATATCACATTTTACCCACAGAAACAGATATTTTGTAATCATCATTATTTAATTATTATGACAATATATCAAACTAAATTGATTTTGGGAGACACGTTTTAAAATTTATTTAAAACCGATGTTAGTATTTCTTGTTTTTATTTTCAATTTTTGTGTAGCTGTGATTTAATAAAAGTAACTGTTAGGAATATTCAACGATTAGAAACAACAAAAAGTATCTGTTGTATAAGTGTTACATAGAAGCAAAAATCTAATATCACGTATTAAGTAAGTAACGTTCGAGAACGATAAGCGTGCAAAAAGGCTCGTTAAAATAATCGTCGTTAAGATAAGCGTTATTACGTGTCGAGATGATTAAGTGTATAATTCTCTCTAGGCTCAGTTAATGTTAACACTCGGCCGCGAACGGACGCGGAAATTATTATTCGAAAATTATCCGAAAATAGAGTGCGTTGTGATTGTGATTGTGAAAGTGAATTTTGTGAATGAACCGCTAAAGGCTCCTCAATATAATTTTGGAAACACACAAATGTGCCTCCAGGATCCGCACATGAGAGGAGAGATGAGATTCGGGCCTTGGGAATCCTTGGGTAAGTGGTAAATATCCCGCCAAAGAAATATTTAAAAGTTACATTGATATCTTATTTATTTCTATCATTATTAGTGAATGTTGTAAATTTAACACAAGTAAACAAATAATTGTGCCAAAAAATAAAAAATACTTATTAATAAGACAAAATGTTAATTTTCAGTAATAAATTTATGTTGTAAAACGGTGAAACATATGAGAAAGTCTTACGATATTACATATCGCCATTTTTAATTTTTTTCAAAAAAAAGCCATTTCCCAATGTTTGAGAATCAAAATACTGTCCTTGATTCTTCTGAAATATCACAAAAAGAGGTATTTTACGATTAGTACCGACCACAATATTTAAAAATACAAATTTTGTTAAGCGAGGCACTTATTATAAGTTCTTTCTCGATTTATCTCTGAACAAGATGCGTGGAAATCATTGTTGTTACTGAATTTTCTGGAATACCAAAATATTGTTCTCAAAATTGTTATGAGCATCAAAATTTTGTTTTCCAAGTTGAACATTTTTTGAAAAACCACATATTGTGGATTTTTGGGCTCATTTTTGCAAAACCAAATTATATAGTATTTTTTTGTTGAAAGGAAAAGTGAGAAAACCTAAGATGTTTCAAAATTTCTAGAAGTTTTGAAAAAAGAATGAATCTGCTTGGGCTTTTGGAATTTCAGAAAAATGTATATTTTTAAATCAATTTTGAAAGCTTCTGGGTTTGCTTCCCAATTGGTTTCTTGGATTTTCCACCAGTTTTCCATTTTTTTAAGTTGTGGCAGAAGTCGATGAGACTATTTATTCATTTTCCGATTTCCCGAAAGGAGGTTATGAGCTTTCATTCGAGATGAGTCGACCGACAGGAAAATCTCCAAAAAATTTTCCGATAACCAATTTCGTAATTACAACGTTCGCGCGTCGGTTAATTAATTAATTCGCTTAACGGCCGCCGTTTATATTATTTAAAAGCACTAACGAGATCATATTTGCGATCGTTAAATAATGGTAATAACAAAAATCCGCAAATTTAGTCGGAAAACACAATTTTTGCAATCGGAAAAACGTTTGATTTGTTTTCCGATAACGTGGAAAATCCGTGGAAAATTCAGGGACGTCCTGATGTGGAACTCTACACTTACTTTTCGCGTCTCGTACTGTCCATATTCTCTCTTTTTCTGTGACGGGTGATTTTCGGGATTCTAGGGAAAATCGGATTTCGACGTTAATGTGTTTAAAGCGACGTGGATGTTCTCTGACGGGAAAATTCATTTTCACAGTTTTTAAAAGTTAAAAAACCGGTTTAGTTTTTCACATTTTCCGGCACGTCGAAAACATAAGTTCAGATGAGGAAAGTTAAGAACGGTTTTTGAATTAAATAAAACTGATCAACCAGTTAATGAAAATAGGTTTGTTTCAAGAGACAGTTTGCAAACCTTCTCGGTGATTTTATTATATGGAAAATTTTAAAGAAATTTTTGTTTATGAGAATGGGACTATTTTCTTAATGTGAAAATTTTGAAAATAGTCTTTTTGGCGTTTCAGTAAATTCAGTCATCAAAATATACGACTTTGTGAAATTTGATTTTAAAACCGCATGTTTAATGGAAAATGGAAATTGCATTTTCAAGTTTTTCGAAAGAATTTAGTGACTCGCAACATAAAATTTGTATGTTCAAATATTTTTATGAAGTTAGAGCTGGATTTTTTAGTGTATAAGAAGGTTCCAAAAACCAACTCAAAATGACTTGGAAAACAGAATTTTGATATTTAAAATGACGTGTTTGGTGATATTTTGAAAACAACCTTTTTGAGAATTTTGCACTATTGAAATGTTTCATTTGCAGAATTTGGAATTGCGAACATTATGCTCAATTCTAAATAAATACATTGTTTTAGTATCTCAAAATATTTTAGTGTCTTACAGAATGAAATTTTGTCTTTTGAAATATTGCAATTACTAAAAACGCCATTCGTTTAGTAAGGCTTTTTCCTTAGGAAAACGTGGGAAACAGCTTTCTTGCGTTTCAGAAGGTTGATTCAATTAAAATGTGTGATTTGCAGAACTTTTTTAAAATTCCAAAACGTGTCTCACAAAATCACTTTAGTTTGATATTTTATAATGATAATAATAATAGTAGTAGTAATTATAATAATAATAATAATAATAATTGAGTAATAATAATTGCAAAATGCCTGTTTCTCTGCGTATTTCAGAAAATTGAAGTAACCAAAATGTGATATGGAAAATAACCTTTAGATTTTTGAGGACAGGAGATTAAAAAAATCGAAATGTTTGAATGAGAACTACTAGGGAATACTTGAGCCTTTTGTAATGAAAAATTAACATGAAGATGTTGCTAGCAGGAAAACTGAGAGTCTGGAAGTTGGGAAAACCCGGAAAATGCTACAGGAAATTTCCACTCTTTTTAGAGAAAATTTAGTCTTTAAGACCTAAGTAATTACGAACAATGGAGTCATTTTTGGAGAGATCAAATTAGGTATATTAAAACCTTAACGATTTTCTTTTTGAGAAATCTAAAAAATTTCCAAAATATACACAATAGTCTTGATTAATTTTCCCAAAATCAGTAAAATGAGAAGTGATCTATTAAGAAATCATTGCAGGCAGTTTTCCTGAGACCTGAAACCGTTTCAGAAACCTGAAAGTGTTAGCAGAAACACTGAAAATCTGAAGAGTTACCTGGAAAAGTCTGAAAACGCGGAAAATGCTACAGGAATTTTCCACTTTTTTTAGAGAAAATTTAGTCTTTAAAATCTAAGTAATTACGAACAATGGAGTCATTTTTGGAGAGATCAAAATAAGTATATTAAAACCTTAACGATTTCCTTTTTGAGAAATCTAAGGATTTCCAAAATATACAGAATAGTCTTGATTAATTTTCACAAAATCAGTAAAATGAGATGTGATCTATTGAGAAATCATTGCAGGCAGTTTTCCTGAGACTTGAAATCGTTTCAGAAACCTGAAAGTATTGCTAGCAGGAACACTGAAAATCGGGAGAGTTATCTGGAAAAGTGGGAAAACCCGGAAAATGCTACAGGAATTTTCCGCTTTTTTTAGAGGAAATGAAGTATTTGAAACCTAAATAATTACGTATAATCGACTATTTTTTGAGAAATCATATCAGGTATATTAAAACCTTAACGACCTCCTTTTTGAGAAATCTAAGAATCTCCAAAAGTACCACAATAGTCTTAATTAATTTTTCCAAAATCAATAAAGCGAGATGTGATCTATTAAGAAATCATTGCAGGCAGTTGTCCTGACACCTGAAACCGTTTCAGAAACCTGAAAGTGTTGCTAGCAGGAACACTTAAAGTCGGGAAAATTACCTGGAAAAGTCGGAAAACCCAGAAAATGCTACAGGAATTTTCCACTTTTTTTAGAGGAAATGAAGTATTTGAAACCTAAGTAATTACGTATAATCGAGTAATTTTTTGAGAAATCGTATCAGGTATATTAAAACCTCAACGGCCTCCTTTTTGAGAAATCTAAGAATCTCCAAAAGTAACACAATAGTCTTAATTAATTTTTCCAAAATCAATAAAGCGAGATGTGATCTATTAGGAAATCATTGCAGGCAGTTGTCCTGAGACCTGAAACCGTTTCAGAAACCTGAAAGTGTTCCTAGTAGAAACACTGAAAATCAGGAGAGTTACCTGGAAAATTCTGAAAAACCCGGAAAATGCTACAGGAATTTTCCACATTTTTTTTTAGAAAAAGAACCAAATTTTAGGCTTTAAGACTTAAGCAACTACGTACACTCAAGTCATTAAAGTGATTTGTGATCTATTGAGAAATCATTGCTAGCAGTTTTCCTGAGACCTGAAACCATTTCAGAGACCTGAAAGTGTTGCTAGCAGGAACATTTAAAGTCGGGAAAATTACCTGGAAAAATCGGAAACCCGGAAAATGCTACAGGAATTTTCCACTTTTTTTAGAGATAATGAAGTATTTGAAACCTAAGTAATTACGTATAATCGAGTATTTTTTTGAGAAATCATATCAGGTGTATTAAAACCTTAACGACCTCCTTTTTGAGAAATCTAAAAATCTCCAAAAGTAACACAATAGTCTTAATTAATTTTTCCAAAATCAATAAAGCTAGATGTGATCTATTAAGAAATCATTGCAGGCAGTTTTCCTGAGACCTGGAACCATGTCAGAAACCTGAATGTGTTGCTAGCAGGAACACTGAAAATCTGGAGAGTTACCTGGAAAAGTTAGATAACCCGGAAAATGCTACAGAAATTTTTCAAATTTTATTTTTTGGAAAATGAACTAAATTTAAGGCTTTAAGACTTAAGCAATTACCTATAATAAAGTCATTTTTAGGGAAATTAAACCAGGCGTATTAAGAACTTTACGATTTTTTTTTGAGAAATCCAAGGATCTCCAAAATTAATACAATAGTCTTGATTAGCTTTCCCAAAATCGATATAGTGATTTGTGATCTATTGAGAAATCATTACTGGCAGTTTTCCTGGGACCTGAAACCATTTCAGAAACCTGAAAGTGTTTCTAGCAGGAACACGGAAAATCGAGAGAGTTGCCTGGAAAAGTCGGGAAACCCGGAAATTGCTATAGGAATTTCCCACTTTTTTTAGAGAAAATTATGTCTTCAAACTTACACAGTTACGTATAATGAAGTAATTTTTGGAGAAATCTAATCAGGTATATTAAAAATTTCGCGATTTCCTTTTTGAAAAATTTAATAATCTCCAAAATTAACACGAGTCTTGATTAATTTTCCCAAAATCGAGTGATTTGTGATCTATTGAGAAATCATTGCAGGCAGTTTTCCTGAGACCTGAAACAGTTTCAAAAACCTGAAAGTGTTGCTAGCAGGAACACTGATAATCTGGAGAGTTTCCTGGAAAAGTCGGAAAACCCGGAAAATGCTACAGAAATTTTAACATTTTTTTTTTAGAAAAAGAACCAATGCTAAGGCTTTGAGACAAGCAATTACCTATTATCAAGTCTTTTTTGGGGAAATTAAACCAGGTGTATTAAGAACTTCACAATTTTTTTTTTCGATAAATCCAAGAATTTCCAAAATTAACACAAGAGTCTTGATTAGTTTTCCCAAAATCGATATAGTGATTTGAGATCTATTGAGAAATCACTGCACAGTTTTTCTGAAACCTGAAACCATTTCAAAAACCTGAAAATGTTACTAGTAGGAACACTGAAAATCAGGAGAGTAACCTGGAAAATTCGGAAATCCGGAAAATGTTACAGCAATTTTCCACTTTTTTTATAGAAAGGATCAAAATTAAATGTTTAAGACTTAAGCAGTTACCTATAATCAAGTCATTTTTGTGAAAATCATATCAGGTGTATTAAGAACTTCAGAATTTCCTTTTTGAGAAATCCAAGAATCTCCAAAATTAACACAATAGTCTTGAATTAATTTTCCCAAAATCAACAAAGTAATTCGTGGTCATTTGAGAAATCATCGCAGACAGTTTCCTTTGGGTGGAAAATCCCAAAAAAAAATTCCCCCCCGCAACCCTCTTCAGACTTTTCCCGGGCGTCCCGTTCGGCTTTCCCTCGTCCGTTTCCGGCCGCTCTCGTCGCCGCATTGGACGGAGACGGTGGGAAAAAGCGAGAGACAGTCCGCGAACGTGGAACGTGAGTGTGCCGCGGATGCGTGGACTGTACGGAGTTCCTCGGGAGGAATTTCACGTAGCGAATTTTTGAAAAATTTTACTCTTAAGTGAAAGAGAGAGAGAAAGAGAGAGAGAGACTTACGCGTGTGGATGTGGGTGCGTGATTGATGTGCTGGTGTAAGTGTGAGTGTAAGTGAAAATTCGTCCATTTGTAAAGGATAATTAGGATACGGTACCGGATTTTCGTAAGATGCATTTTCCTCGTATTTTCCGTGCACCCGTTTCGAGCTTAGGGGGAAATCTAGTACTTTAATGTATAGAAAATATTACTTAAACTCACTCTGAATACAACAACTTTAAAATGCCCAAAGTGGCTTTAAATCACCTTAATACCCTTTTGCATATTTAAATCTCTCTTGTAATCCTTTCGAGATGTTCGCGGCTCGTCCAATAATTTTCAGAAATTTGAATTAATAAACGCTTTACTTTCTTCTTTATTTCCCTCAATTTTAAAGTATCTACAATAACTAAATGAATTTTAAAAAATTTGGAAATTATTCTTCCCTTTAATTTACAAAATTTTGAACTATCTGAAATTAATGTTTATCATTATTTTGGTTAAAAAATTCGCTACCTCTTGACATTTCTAAAATACTATAATCTTTTAAGTTTGGCGGAAAATTAGAAAATTCAGCTTATCATTACATTTTCCTTAGTTTCCAAAATTTCAGGAATAAGTAGAATGAGGAATTTACTGAAACGTCTTTATTAACCTTACAAAATAATTCTGTACTTCTTACAATTGAATGAAACAACTGCTTGAATTATCTGTGAAATTGATAACCATACTTGACTTAATAACAACTCTGTAGTTCACTAAGTCAGAAAAATCGAAGGAATTTCCTGAAACTTTTACTGAAACGTTTGTATTGTTAAGGTTTTACTCTCCCTAGACGTCTGTAGAGATGATATTATTTATTAACAAAATAATTTCCTGAAAAATTCCCAAAAACAATTCCGACAATTTAACTTTCCTGAAATATTTGTAAAAAAAATTATGAACAATAAAGGTTCTGCACCTTCCACCAATTTAATCTCCTGTTGCTTTTCAAAATGATTTTGAAATCTAATTTCCCTTAAATATTTATGTAGGTGATGCCCTTATATTGTTTATGAACAGATTGCAGTTCTTGAAACTTCTGGAAAATCTTCTGTTAAGTTCTTTACCAGAAGATATATTGAAAAAGTACAACTTTCCTGAAATATCATTGGAAATGAATTCCTTTTAATCTTAACAAACGTCCTGTAGTTTTTGAAATTCCTGAAATTTCTGTAAACTTCTTGTGGTAATACAATTTTGATAATTTTGCTTCCTGAATTATCTGTAAAATTCGTATTATTAATTGACTTAATTACCTAAATTCTATAGTTCTGGAAATCCTTGAATTTTTTTCAGGAATCAATGAAATTTCCCATAAGACACTGAAAACTTTATATCCTTCACTATCTACATAATTATCGTTGCAGTTTTTGAGTTTTAAAGCTCCTGATACATGTGTTAACAAATTGTATTTTGAAAATTCCTGAAAGACCTGCAAATTTCTCGAAACAGTTTTGACAATTTTACATACTTAAAATATTTGTGTAGAACATGATGCTTTTCGAAATTCCTGAAAAATATCAAAATTGGAAAATTCTAAGTTCTCAAATCAAATTTGGAATTTAACTTCCCTGATATATCCGTAGAACTGGCATACTTCTTTAATCATATATAAACCGGTTTCGTATTTTTTTTTTAAATTCCTGAAAAATGTGTAAAATTTTTGTGATAATACAATTTTGAAAATTGAACTGCCTGAATCATCGTTAAAACTCGTATTACTAATTGACTTCATTACGTAAATGCTTGATATTCATGAATTTTTCTCAATAATCAAATAAGTTTTCTGTAAGACATACTGAAACCTTGATATCCTTCATTGACTACGTAATTATTATTGCAGTTTTTGAGTTTTGAAAACACCTGCAACCTCTTTTGAACTTCTCAAAACAATTTCGAAAATTTAAACCTAATACTTGTGTTAACAAGCTGTATTTTAAAAATTCCTGAAAGACCTGCAAAGTTCTCGAAACAGTTTCGACAATTTTACATTTTTGAAATATTTGTGTAAAAAATGATGTTTTTCGAAATTCCTGAAAAATATTAAAATTGGAATCTTCTAAGTTCTCAAAAAAAATTTGGAATTTAATTTTTCTGATATATCCGTAGAACTGACCTTTAATCTTATAAACTGGTTTTGTATTTTTTATGAAATTCCTGAAATATATGTAAAATTGTTGTGATAATACAATTTTGAAAATTTGACTGCCTGAATCATCGTTAAAATTCGTATTACTAATTGACTTCATTACGTAAATGCTTGATATTCATGAATTTTTCTCAATAATCAAATAAGTTTTCTGTAAGACATACTGAAACCTTGATATCCTTCATTGACTACGTAATTATTATTGCAGTTTTTGAGTTTTGAAAACACCTGCAACCTCTTTTAAACTTCTCAAAACAATTTCGAAAATTTAAACCTAATACTTGTGTTAACAAGCTGTATTTTAAAAATTCCTGAAAGACCTGCAAAGTTCTCGAAACAGTTTCGACAATTTTACATTTTTGAAATATTTGTGTAAAAAATGATGTTTTTCGAAATTCCTGAAAAATATTAAAATTGGAATCTTCTAAGTTCTCAAAAAAAATTTGGAATTTAATTTTTCTGATATATCCGTAGAACTGACCTTTAATCTTATAAACTGGTTTTGTATTTTTTATGAAATTCCTGAAATATATGTAAAATTGTTGTGATAATACAATTTTGAAAATTTGACTGCCTGAATCATCGTTAAAATTCGTATTACTGATTGACTTCATTACGTAATTGCTTGATATTCATGAATTTTTCTCAATAATCAAATAAGTTTTCTGTAAGACATACTGAAAACTTGATATCCTTCATTGACTACGTAATTATTATTGCAGTTTTTGAGTTTTGAAAACACCTGCAACCTCTTTTAAACTTCTCAAAACAATTTCGAAAATTTAAACCTAATACTTGTGTTAACAAGCTGTATTTTAAAAATTCCTGAAAGACCTGCAAAGTTCTCGAAACAGTTTCGACAATTTTACATTTTTGAAATATTTGTGTAAAAAATGATGTTTTTCGAAATTCCTGAAAAATATTAAAATTGGAATCTTCTAAGTTCTCAAAAAAAATTTGGAATTTAATTTTTCTGATATATCCGTAGAACTGACCTTTAATCTTATAAACTGGTTTTGTATTTTTTATGAAATTCCTGAAATATATGTAAAATTGTTGTGATAATACAATTTTGAAAATTTGACTGCCTGAATCATCGTTAAAATTCGTATTACTAATTGACTTCATTACGTAAATGCTTGATATTCATGAATTTTTCTCAATAATCAAATAAGTTTTCTGTAAGACATACTGAAACCTTGATATCCTTCATTGACTACGTAATTATTATTGCAGTTTTTGAGTTTTGAAAACACCTGCAACCTCTTTTAAACTTCTCAAAACAATTTCGAAAATTTAAACCTAATACTTGTGTTAACAAGCTGTATTTTAAAAATTCCTGAAAGACCTGCAAAGTTCTCGAAACAGTTTCGACAATTTTACATTTTTGAAATATTTGTGTAAAAAATGATGTTTTTCGAAATTCCTGAAAAATATTAAAATTGGAATCTTCTAAGTTCTCAAAAAAAATTTGGAATTTAATTTTTCTGATATATCCGTAGAACTGACCTTTAATCTTATAAACTGGTTTTGTATTTTTTATGAAATTCCTGAAATATATGTAAAATTGTTGTGATAATACAATTTTGAAAATTTGACTGCCTGAATCATCGTTAAAATTCGTATTACTGATTGACTTCATTACGTAATTGCTTGATATTCATGAATTTTTCTCAATAATCAAATAAGTTTTCTGTAAGACATACTGAAAACTTGATATCCTTCATTGACTACGTAATTATTATTGCAGTTTTTGAGTTTTGAAAACACCTGCAACCTCTTTTAAACTTCTCAAAACAATTTCGAAAATTTAAACCTAATACTTGTGTTAACAAGCTGTATTTTAAAAATTCCTGAAAGACCTGCAAAGTTCTCGAAACAGTTTCGACAATTTTACATTTTTGAAATATTTGTGTAAAAAATGATGTTTTTCGAAATTCCTGAAAAATATTAAAATTGGAATCTTCTAAGTTCTCAAAAAAAATTTGGAATTTAATTTTTCTGATATATCCGTAGAACTGACCTTTAATCTTATAAACTGGTTTTGTATTTTTTATGAAATTCCTGAAATATATGTAAAATTGTTGTGATAATACAATTTTGAAAATTTGACTGCCTGAATCATCGTTAAAATTCGTATTACTGATTGACTTCATTACGTAATTGCTTGATATTCATGAATTTTTCTCAATAATCAAATAAGTTTTCTGTAAGACATACTGAAAACTTGATATCCTTCATTGACTACATAATTATTATTGCAGTTTTTGAGTTTTGTAAACACCTGCAACCTCTTTTGAACTTCTCAAAGCAATTTCAAAAATTTAATCCTCCTGATACATGTGTTAACAGATTGTATTTTGAAAATTCCTGAAAGACCTGCAAAGTTCTCGAAACAGTTTCGACAATTTTACATTTTTGAAATATTTATGTAAAAAACGATGTTTTTCGAAATTCCTGAAAAATATTAAAATTGGAATCTTCTATGTTCTCAAAACAAATTTGGAATTTAATTTTTCTGATATATCCGTAGAACTGACCTTTAATCTTATAAACTGGTTTTGTATTTTTTATGAAATTCCTGAAATATATGTAAAATTTTTGTGATAATACAATTTTGAAAATTTAACTGCCTGAAACATCGTTAAAATTCGTATTACTAATTGACTTCATCACGTAAATGCTTGATATTCGTGAATTTGTCTCAATATTCAAATAAGTTTTCTGTAAAACATACTGAAAACTTATTTAATTATTATTGCATTTTTTAAGTTTTGAAAACACCTGCAACCTCTTTTGAACTTCTCAAAACAATTTCGAAAATTTAAACCTAATACTTGTGTTAACAAGCTGTATTTTAAAAATTCCTGAAAGACCTGCAACGTTCTCGAAACAGTTTCGACAATTTTACATTTTTGAAATACTTATGTAAAAAATGATGTTTTTCGAAATTCCTGAAAAATATTAAAATTGGAATCTTCCAAGTTCTCAAAACAACTTTGAACTGACATTCTTCATTAATCTTATAAACTGGTCCTGTAATTTTTTAAAATCCTCAAATTTATATAATTTTTTTTTGGTTTTCAGTTTTGAAAACTGAACTGCCTGAACTATCTATTAAATTGATATCCTTGATTTACACAAGTACTTGAAACCTTTGTACTTTTTTCAAAATTAATAAGCACTTTTTGTACTTTTTAAGTTCCCAAGGATTTCTACAAACCTATCTCATGTTAATTCTTTAAAACAATTTGGAAAATCTAATTTTCCTGAAAATTGTTTGTACCCGATACTTTCGTCATTTATTAACAAATTGTGTTTTTTAAAATAGTGGAAAATCTGCAAAATTCTCGATACAGTTTAGATAATTTCATTTTCCTGAAATATTTATTGTGGTATTTAAAATTAATGTAATATCAATCGGTTTGGTGTCTTGTTAACTTCCCACAACGATGGAAACGCAACTTTCTTGGAGTATTTGTGGATTTGGTAATTTTGTTAAGATAAACGAAATGTTTAATTATTGCTAGAACAATTTTGACAATTTTATTTTTTTCTGAAATGTTTTGGTAAAATTTTTGGATTACCAAATTATTGTTCTCTTCTGATTATTTTTCGGTAATGAAAAATTCCTGAATTATATAGTGAATACCAATGATTTCTATAGACTAGTCGTAGTTTTTAAAATTCCTGAAATTTTTCAAAATCTAGCTCTCCTGAAACATTTGCCGTGACTCCTGAAAACCTGCCAAATTGATCTCCTGTTAACTATTCATAATGATGTTAATGACGATGAAAAATTTTGTTTGTTGGAAACGTCTCGTGAGATAATTCCGTAAATTTAACTCGACACGTTTGATTGTCTTGATTGATTGATACGAAATTGGTATCTCCCATCCACTTTTTGAAAGGTAATCAAAAGCGCTTTTCCCTCGATACCACTGAAGTTTACCTTGTTAAACCAAAGTTGAAGCCGTGGCACTCTTGTCAATTATATCGGAAGGTCGCGAGAATTCCCCGAAAATCCCACCTCTCCCCGTAATTAAAATTTCCAATCAGCGTCCCGAACGCCTCCCACCCAATCGACCCGACTATTTGGTATATTATATTCCGTGGGAAGAGGAACGACGGCGATCCATATTCCAAAGGACGAAATCCCCGGCGGAACTGATTGTTACTAATTCGTCCACCGAACCCTCGGGGTTATTTTAAGATCTAAAGGCGGCGTTCCCGAAAATCGATACGTCATAAAAATATCACCCAGGATCGGATAATGTGATCGTTTCCGTACCTGGGGTGGACGTTCCTTATTGTTACCGTGCGGTGGTAATTGGCACTTTCCCGTCCTGTTGCCCGTAGGATTCCGGATCTCGTAACGATCGGCCGGGCTCGGGACTGTCTGCGGTAATCAGATTTACTGGTCGGGACCCGTCGGTTTTACGGGAAATGGGGAAATGGAGGTGTCGAAAAATTGGGTTGGATTTTCATTTGTCGAGTTTCGTAACGTTTCGGTTATCGTGGAGGTTTACCCAAACGGGGAAATTTTGAGTTTTGGGGTTCGATCTTTTTCAAAAGTTTATAGATTTTCATTGCTTAAGCTTGTTAAAGTTCTCGATGTCTGTCGGGAAACTTTCCCGAGGCGAAATTTCGAAAATTTACAAAAGGTCAAATTTTACTAAAATTTCTTAACTTGTATATCCAACGAAAATTTTAGTTTTTCAACAATACGTTAAATTTTCCAATGTTTCGAAAGTTTCCAGTGCCCTTACAAAAATATACCAAAAACTCTAATTTCGTAAAAAGCCCTTTAGACAGCATTTAAGATTTCTTGAAATACGTTCATCAGATTCAAATGATATGAAACATTTTTCAAAAAGTGTTTTCTTTGAAATTTTCTACGGTTTTCAGCAAAATCCATTTTTACAGCCTGTCAAATGCTAAATAAATTGGAATGTTTTGAAACTTGGCAATACTGCCAATTAAAGCTTATTAAAATTATAAGAATGGTAAATAATTATGCAATATTTACATTTTATTTGTTAAATTTCTAAAATACTTTTAAAACAAAAGTTGCTCAAGGCGAAATTTTGAAAATTTACAAAATCTCGAATTTTGTTAAAATTTCTTGACTTGTATATCCAACGAAACCACCTTTAGATTTTCAATACTACGTTAAATTTTCCAAAACTTCAAGCTTCAAACGCTCAAAATCTTCAAGTATTCTTAAAAAATATACCAAAACCTAATTTCTTTAAAATCAAAATGCCTTTTAGGCAGCATTTTAAGATATGTATCTGGAACATTTCGCGAGATACGTTCATCAGATTCAAGTTATTTTAAACAAATGTCAATACAATTTTCATGTGTTTTCTTTGAAATTTTCTACGATTTTCAACAAAAACCAGTTTTGACAGCCTGTCAAATGTTACCTAAATTGGATTTTTTTTTAACTTGGCAATACTGCCAATTGAAGCTTAGTAGTAAAAATCGTAAAAAAATTTATATCATATTTAGGTAACAATATTACCTATTGTTTCTAAAAATTTTTATAACTTTTGAAACTATCTCGAGGCGAAATTTTGAAACTATGCATAAACTCGAATTTTGTTAAAATTTCTTGGCTTGTATATCTAACGAAAATTCTGAGCTTTTCAACAATACGTTAAATTTTCCAAAATTTCAAGCTCCAAACGCTCGAAAGTTTCAAATATCCTCAAAAAATATACCAAAAACTCTAAAATCAAAAAGCCCTTTAGACAGCATTTTGAGATATGTACCTGGAAGATTTCGCGAGAATGTTTAATAGATTCAAGTTATTTTAAAAAAATTTTAAAAAGTGTTTTCTTTGAAATTTTCTACGATTTTCAGCAAAATGCATTTTTACAGCCTGCCAAAGGCTAAATAAATTGGATTGTTTTGAAACTTGGCAATACTGCCAATTGAAGCTTAATAAAATTATAAGAATGGTAAATAATTATGCAATATTTAGATTTTATTTATTAAATTTCTAAAAAACTTTTAAAACAAAAGTTGCTCAAGGCGAAATTTTGAAAATTTACAAAATCTCGAATTTTGTTAAAATTTCTTGACTTGTATATCCAACGAAACCACGTTTAGATTTTCAATAATACGTTACATTTTCCAAAACTTTAAGCTGCAAACGCTCAAAATATTCAAGTATTCTTAAAAAATACACCAAAACTCTTATTTCGTTAAAATCAAAAACCTTTTAGGCAGCATTTTAAGATATGTATCTGCAACATTTCGCGAGATACGTTCATCAAATTCAAGTTATTTTAAAAATTTTTCAATACAATTTTCAAGTGTTTTCTTTGAAATTTTCTACGATTTTCAACAAAAACCAGTTTTGACATCCTGTCAAATGTTACCTAAATTGGATTTTTTTTAACTTGGCAATACTGCCAATTGAAGCTTAGTAAAATTGTAAAAATCGTAAAAAAATATAGCATATTTAGATTTTACTTATTAAATTTCTAAAAAATTTTTAAAACTTTTGAAACTATCCCGAGGCGAAATTTCGAAACTATGCATAAACCCGAATTTTGTTAAAATTTCTTAACGTATATCCAACGAAACTAATTTTAGATTTTCAATAATACGTTAAATTTTCCAAAGTTTCAAGCTCCAAACGCTCAAAAGTTTCAAGTATCTTTAAAAAATATACCAAAAACTCTAATTTCGCTAAAATCAAAAAGCTTTTTAGGCAGCATTTTGAGATATGTATCTGGAAGATTTCGTGAAATACGTTCATCAGATTCAAATTATTTGAAACATTTTTCAAAAAGTGTTTTCTTTGAAATTTTCTACGGTTTTCAGCAAAATGCATTTTTACAGCCTGTCAAATGCTAAATAAATTGGATTGTTTTGAAACTTGGCAATACTGCCAATTGAAGCTTAATAAAATTATAAGAATGGTAAAGAATTATACAATATTTAGATTTTATTTATTAAGTTTCTAAAAAACTTTTAAAACAAAAGTTGCTCAAGGCGAAATTTTGGAAATTTACAAAATCTCGAATTTTGTTAAAATTTCTTAACGTATATCCAACAAAACCACGTTTAGATTTTCAATAATACGTTACATTTTCCAAAGCTTCAAGCTTCAACGCTCAAAAACTTCAAGTAATCTTAAAAAATACACCAAAACTCTAATTTCTTTAAAATCAAAATGCCTTTTAGATAGCATTTTGAGATATGTATCTGGAAGATTTCGCGAGATACGTTCATCAAATTCAAGTTATTTTAAACACTTTTTCAATACAATTTTCAAGTGTTTTCTTTGAAATTTTCTACGATTTTCAACAAAAACCAGTTTTGACAGCCTGTCAAATGTTACCTAAATTGGATTTTTTTTAACTTGGCAATACTGCCAATTGAAGCTTAGTAAAATTGTAAAAATCTTAAAAAAATTATATCATATTTAGATTTTTCCTATTAAGTTTCTAAAAAATTTTTAAAACTTTTGAAACTATCTCGAGGCGAAATTTTGAAACTATGCATAAACTCGAATTTTGTTAAAATTTCTTGGCTTGTATATCCAACGAAAATTCTGAGCTTTCCAACAATACGTTAAATTTTCCAAAATTTCAAGCTCCAAACGCTCAAAAGTTTCAAGTATTCTTAAAAAATATACCAAAAACTCTAATTTCGTTAAAATCAAAAAGCCCTTTAGACAGCATTTAAGATAGGTATTTGGAAGATTTCGCGAGATACGTTCATCAGATTCACATGATTTGAAACATTTTTCAAAAAGTGTTTTCTTTGAAATTTTCTACGATTTTCAGCAAAATGCATTTTTACAGCCTGTCAAAGGCTAAATAAATTGGATTGTTTTGAAACTTGGCAATACTGCCAATTGAAGCTTAATATTATTATAAGAAAGGTAAAGAATTATGCAATATTTAGATTTTATTTATTAAATTTCTAAAAAACTTTTAAAACAAAAGTTGCTCAAGGCGAAATTTTGAAAATTTACAATAACTCGAATTTTGTTAAAATTTCTTAACGTATATCCAACAAAACCACGTTTAGATTTTCAATAATACGTTACATTTTCCAAAACTTCAAGCTTCAAACGCTCAAAATCTTCAAGTATTCTTAAAAAATATACCAAAACCTAATTTCTTTAAAATCAAAATGCCTTTTAGGCAGCATTTTGAGATATGTATCTGGAAGATTTCGCGAGATACGTTCATCAGATTCAAATGATTTGAAACATTTTTCAAAAAGTGCTTTCCTGCAAATTTTCTACGATTTTCAGCAAAATCCATTTGTTACTTAAATTGGATTTTTTTAACTTGGCAATACTGCCAATTAAAACTCAGTAAAATTATAAAAATGGTAAAGAATGATGCCATATTTAGATTTTATTAAATTTGTTAATCTCAGTATATTATAAAAGTTTCTCATTTGTTGGTTAAAATTTTTAAAATACTGCCAATTGAAGCTTAATAAAATTATAAGAATGGTAAAGAATTATAAAATATTTAGATTTTATTTATTAAGTTTCTAAAAAACTTTTAAAACAAAAGTTGCTCAAGGCGAAATTTTGGAAATTTACAAAAAACTCGAATTTTATTAAAATTTCTTGACTTGTATATCCAACGAAACCACCTTTAGATTTTCAATAATACGTTACACTTTCCAAAACTTCAAGCTTCAAACGCTCAAAATCTTCAAGTATTCTTAAAAAATACACCAAAACTCTTAATTTCTTTAAAATCAAAATGCCTTTTAGACAGCATTTTGAGATATGTATCTGGAAGATTTCGCGAGATACGTTCATCAAATTCAAGTTATTTTAAAAATTTTTCAATACAATTTTCAAGTGTTTTCTTTGAAATTTTCTACGATTTTCAGCAAAAACCAGTTTTGACAGCCTGTCAAATGTTACCTAAATTGGATTTTTTTAACTTGGCAATACTGCCAATTGAAGCTTAGTAAAATTGTAAAAATCGTAAAAAAATATAGCATATTTAGATTTTACTTATTAAATTTCTAAAAAATTTTTAAAACTTTTGAAACTATCCCGAGGCGAAATTTCGAAACTATGCATAAACCCGAATTTTGTTAAAATTTCTTAACGTATATCCAACGAAACTAATTTTAGATTTTCAATAATACGTTAAATTTTCCAAAGTTTCAAGCTCCAAACGCTCAAAAGTTTCAAGTATCTTTAAAAAATATACCAAAAACTCTAATTTCGCTAAAATCAAAAAGCTTTTTAGGCAGCATTTTGAGATATGTATCTGGAAGATTTCGTGAAATACGTTCATCAGATTCAAATTATTTGAAACATTTTTCAAAAAGTGTTTTCTTTGAAATTTTCTACGGTTTTCAGCAAAATGCATTTTTACAGCCTGTCAAATGCTAAATAAATTGGATTGTTTTGAAACTTGGCAATACTGCCAATTGAAGCTTAATAAAATTATAAGAATGGTAAAGAATTATACAATATTTAGATTTTATTTATTAAGTTTCTAAAAAACTTTTAAAACAAAAGTTGCTCAAGGCGAAATTTTGGAAATTTACAAAATCTCGAATTTTGTTAAAATTTCTTGGCTTGTATATCCAACGAAAATTTTAGCTTTTTAACAATACGTTAAATTTTCCAAAATTTCAAGCTCCAAACGCTCAAAAGTTTCAAGTATCCTTAAAAAATATACCAAAAACTCTAATTTCGTTAAAATCAAAAAGCCCTTTAGACAGCATTTTAAGATATGTATCTGGAACATTTCGCGAGATACGTTCATCAGATTCAAGTTATTTTAAACACTTTTTCAATACAATTTTCAAGTGTTTTCTTTGAAATTTTCTACGATTTTCAACAAAAACCAGTTTTGACAGCCTGTCAAATGTTACCTAAATTGGATTTTTTTTTAACTTGGCAATACTGCCAATTGAAGATTAGTAAAATTGTAAAAATCGTAAAAAAATTATATCATATTTAGATTTTTCTTATTAAGTTTCTAAAAATTTTTTAAAACTTTTGAAACTATCTCGAGGCGAAATTTTGAAACTATGCATAAACCCGAATTTTGTTAAAATTTCTTGGCTTGTATATCCAACGAAAATTCTGAGCTTTCCAACAATACGTTAAATTTTCCAAAGTTTCAAGCTCCAAACGCTCGAAAGTTTCAAATATCCTCAAAAAATATACCAAAAACTCTAAAATCAAAAAGCCCTTTAGACAGCATTTTGAGATAGGTACCTGGAAGATTTCGCGAGAATGTTTAATAGATTCAAGTTATTTTAAAAAAAATTCAAAAAGTGTTTTCTTTGAAATTTTCTACGGTTTTCAGCAAAATCTATTTTTACAGCCTGTCAAAAGCTAAAAAATTGGATCTTTTGAAATTTGGCAATACTGCCAATTGAAGCTTAATAAAATTATAAGAATGGTAAAGAATTATGCAATATTTAGATTTTATTTATTAAATTTCTAAAAAACTTTTAAAACAGAAGTTGCTCAAGACGAAATTTTGGAAAATTTACAAAATCTCGAATTTTGTTAAAATTTCTAGACTTGCATATCCAACGAAACCACCTTTAGATTTTCAATAATACGTTACATTTTCCAAGACTTCAAGCTTCAAACGCTCAAAATCTTCAAGTATTCTTAAAAAATACACCAGAACTCTAATTTCGTTAAAATCAAAAGGCCTTTTAGGTAGCATTTTGAGATATGTATCTGGAAGATTTCGCGAGATACGTTCATCAGATTCAAGTTATTTTAAAAATTTCTCAATACAATTTTCAAGTGTTTTCTTTGAGATTTTCTACGATTTTCAACAAAAACCAGTTTTGACAGCCTGTCAAATGTTACCAAATCGGATTTTTTTTAACTTAGCACTACTGCCAATTGAAGCTTAGTAAAATTGTAAAAATCGTAAAAAAATTATATCATATTTAGATTTTTCTTATTAAGTTTCTAAAAAATTTTTAAAACTTTTGAAACTATCTCGAGGCGAAATTTTGAAACTATGCATAAACTCGAATTTTGTTAAAATTTCTTGGCTTGTATATCCAACGAAACTAATTTTAGCTTTTCAGTAATACATTAAATTTTCCAAAGTTTCAAGCCCAAACGTTCGAAAGCTTCAAGTATCCTTAAAAAATATACCAAAAACTCTAATTTCGTTAAAATCAAAAAGCCCTTTAGACAGCATTTAAGAAAGGTATTTGGAAGATTTCGCGAAATACGTTCATCAGATTCAAATTATTTGAAACATTTTTCAAAAAGTGTTTTCTTTGAAATTTTCTACGATTTTCAGCAAAATGCATTTTTACAGCCTGTCAAAGGCTAAGTAAGTTGTTTGATTGTTTTGAAACTTGGGAATACTGCCAATTGAAGCCTAATACAATTATGAGAATGGTAAAGAATTATGCAATATTTAGATTTTATTTATTAAATTTCTAAAAAACTTTTAAAACAAAAGTTGCTCAAGGCGAAATTTTGGAAATTTACAAAATCTCGAATTTTGTTAAAATTTCTTGGCTTGTATATCCAACGAAACCACGTTTAGATTTTCAATAATACGTTACATTTTCCAAAACTTCAAGCTTCAAACGCTCAAAATCTTCAAGTATTCTTAAAAAATACACCAGAACTCTAATTTCGTTAAAATCAAAAAGCCTTTTAGGCAGCATTTTGAGATATGTATCTGGAAGATTTCACGAGATACGTTCATCAGATTCAAGTTATTTTAAACACTTTTTCAATACAATTTTCAAGTGTTTTCTTTGAAATTTTCTACGATTTTCAGCAAAAACCAGTTTTGACAGCCTGTCAAATGTTACCTAAATTGGATTTTTCTTTAAACTTGGCAATACTGCCAATTGAAGCTTAGTAAAATAGTAAAAATTGTGAAAAATTATACCATATTTAGATTTTACTTATTAAATTTCTAAAAAATTTTTAAAACTTTTGAAACTATCCCGAGGCGAAATTTCGAAACTATACATAAACTCGAATTTTGTTAAAATTTTTTGGCTTGTATATCCAACGAAAATTTTAGCTTTTTAACAATACGTTAAATTTTCCAAAATTTCAAGCTCCAAACGCTCAAAAGTTTCAAGTATCCTTAAAAAATATACCAAAAACTCTAATTTCGTTAAAATCAAAAAGCCCTTTAGACAGCATTTTAAGATATGTATCTGGAACATTTCGCGAGATACGTTCATCAGATTCAAGTTATTTTAAACACTTTTTCAATACAATTTTCAAGTGTTTTCTTTGAAATTTTCTACGATTTTCAGCAAAAACGAGTTTTGACAGCCTGTCAAATGTTACCTAAATTGGATTTTTCTTTAAACTTGGCAATACTGCCAATTGAAGCTGAGTAAAATTGTAAAGATTGTGAAAAATTATACCATATTTAGATTTTACTTATTAAATTTCTAAAAAAATTTTAACATTTTGAAACTATCTCGAGGCAAAATTTTGAAACTATGCATAAACTCGAATTTTGTTAAAATTTCTTGGCTTGTATATCCAACGAAACTAATTTTAGCTTTTCAGTAATACATTAAATTTTCCAAAGTTTCAAGCCCAAACGTTCGAAAGCTTCAAGTATCCTTAAAAAATATACCAAAAATTCTAATTACGTTAAAATCAAAAAGCCCTTTAGACAGCATTTAAGATAGGTATTTGGAACATTTCGTGAAATACGTTCATCAGATTCAAATGATTTGAAACATTTTTCAAAGTGTTTTCTTTGAAATTTTCTATGGTTTTCAGCAAAATCCATTTTTACAGCCTGTCAAAAGCTAAAAAATTGGATTGTTTTGAAACTTGGCAATACTGCCAATTGAAGCTTAATAAAATCATAAGAATGATAAAGAATTATGCAATATTTAGATTTGATTTATTAAATTTCTAAAAAACTTTTAAAACAAAAGTTGCTCAAGGCGAAATTTTGAAAATTTACAAAATCTCGAATTTTGTTAAAATTTCTTGACGTATATCCAACGAAACCACGTTTAGATTTTCAATAATACGTTACATTTTCCAAAGCTTCAAGCTTCAATCGCTCAAAATCTTCAAGTATTCTTAAAAAATACACCAAATCTCTAATTTCGTTAAAATCAAAAAGCCCTTTAAACAGCATTTTAAGATAGGTATCTGGAAGATTTCGTGAAATACGTTCATCAGATTCACATGATTTGAAACATTTTTCAAAAAGTGTTTTCTTTGAAATTTTCTACGATTTTTAGCAAAATCCATTTGTTACTTAAATTGGATTTTCTTAACTTGGCAATACTGCCAATTAAAACTCGGTGAAATTATAAAAATGGTAAAGAATGATGCCATATTTAGATTTTATTAAATTTGTTAATCTCAGTATATTATAAAAGTTTCTCATTTGTTGGTTAAAATTTTTCGCTATATATCTGAGAAATTTCACAAAGTACGTTCGCCTACTTCAAAAACTCAACATTATACCAACTGTTGGGTTTGGTTAGAATTTTACTACGTTATTGATTAAAACATTATGAAAACCGTGCATTTCAGATTACTACCTGAAAGCTTTCGAGTGTGTCGTTAAAATTAGATTTTCAGTTAAATCCCTTCTGACAGCTGCACAATACGACAACATCCGAGCTTTTTGTCTCTTGTATCGACTGATTTTGATCGATTCAAATGATGCTTTACAATTAAGACATCTGGTTAATTACATAAAAGCTTTGTTAGTCCGCTAAAAGCTGTTCCATTAGCTTGCCAAACTTAAGTTAATTATACTCAATTACAGAAATTTTGATACTTGTTAAATTCTCTTAATGTTTTTGTAACTTCTTGTTAAAGCTTCTTCGACAGCTTTGTGTCTGAAAGTTTTCACATTCATAATTTTTCAAAAACTCTTTAATGACAGTTCTTTAATGTCCAGTAATAGTTTTAGCTATATTGTGACAATTTCACATTTCAAATTTATAATTTCTCCAGAACTTTTCTTTCGTTCATACTCCTAATTAGTCAGCTAAAGCTATTTCAGTACTTTATTCAAAATTCAGCCATTGTTAATAACTGAGTCAGTTGTCGAAAATTTGTTTTTTTTAAAAATTAGTCAAATTTTTCTAGCAATGTTGCAACCACTCAAGATTGTTAGCTAAATTTTCGTCGACAATTTGGCATCAGAAAATTTTTGAACGATTCATTCATAAATTTCTACAAAACTAAGAAAACGAGCATTTCGTTAATATTTCGTAGGATTTTGGGGTATAGCCTTTCTGGCAACGTTGTAAGTGAAAGCTTTCACCAGTTATATGAACTGAATTCCATTGATTTCCAAAATGTCTCACATTTATTCCAAAACTCAACTAAAAATAGTCAATTAAAGCTGTTTCATTGCTTTGTCAAAATTTACCAAATTTAGGTTAATTACTCAGTATCGAAACTTTGTGCTATTTAGTGATTTGTTGAATTTTCCTAAAATTATTACAAACGCTGAAAATTAGTAGTTAATTCTTCCACGACAATTTCTATCTGAAAATTTTCGAAATTTGCAAAAATTTGCCGAAGTTTACCCAATCTAGTATTCCGTTAATATTCCACAAGATTTTGAGCTATAGCTTTTCTGACAACTTCAGCATATCTCAGGTTTGTACGTAAAAATTTCATCGAAGTTAATAGATTTTTTACAAATTTGACCTCGATTCTTCCCAAATAAAGTTTCATTAACATTTCAAAAAATCTCAAAATTACACAATAATCGAAATTTGGTGATTTTTAGTAGTAAGTTGAATTTTTGTATTAAAATTTACTAGCAGGCGATTACAAAAATACGCGTATCCTGCAACTTTTTGAACTCCACACAATTGTCATTTAAGTCCTGAATAACAACTTCCTGTATAAAAGGAGTTTCTACCATTACACCAATTAATTTCAAACTTAGCCAAAACTCGCAACAAACTTCGACGAAAAGTTATGAAACGTTGTGTAATTTGTATTGTCTCCAAATTTCCATTCGTATTTTAATTTCACATTGTTTTGTTGTATTTTTAAGCTCACGTGTATTAATCACTATAACACTTAATGACCTTGCTAATGTGAATACGGCAACATTGTCAGGTACAAGTCGAACCAACCACGCGACATAATAATTATCATCATTTATCAAAGAGTAATTACCAATTTTCTAAGCGACGTCATGTAAAATAATTTATTTTTACCGGTCGTCACCAGCCCAATCGGACCGTAATAACGTAACCGAATGGTTACGACTCTGACTTTTTGGAAAAATACAAATTTGTGACTAAGCCATGATCGACTATCGTGTGTATCGAGGCGTAACAATTTAACGGACCGGTTAAATTTTGATTGCCGATTATGTAAGTAGAGTTAAAAAATTAACACGAGGTAGTTCGTAATCGGAGCGTAACCGTTCAACAGATCAAATAGTAATCTGGATTAGACTGGATGGATGAAATTTATTTATTTCGCAATATGAGTAATACGTCGTGAATTGATAAGGATTTGCATATAGGTGATATTACTCATCGAGAGTTAATGTAATTAGCGATTGTGTGGTAATTTGGATTTTGGAATGTTTGTTTGTACAGAAACAAGTACTGTTTGGTGCTTTGATGACAAGGAAAAACGTTCTTCTTAGGGGCTTTTAAGGTAATGGAATTGATTAAAATGCAAAGTAATAAATCCATTCCATTACTTTATATTTCTCGTGTACGATAGACCTCATTTCGATGAATAATTGATCGATATCGAAATCCTCATTGTTTGCATTCATCGATTCCCTTGTTAAAATATGCTTTGGAACGTTCAACCCGCCTAATATTTATTTATGGAAAAGGGGAATATGCAGGCGTTATTTACGACACGGAGGTCGGATCAAACCGGTAATTTCAACATGGGAAATATGATAGTAAATTTTTAATCGGGGAAGATCGTCGAATATTTCGTTTGAGAGTTATTGATCGTTCGTAATGGTTTCCAAGGAAAAAATGGTTTGTACATATTCAGCCTTGATCGGTCGAATTACGTGTCCACACGTACCGGGAGGTTAAAAAACAATTTTATTAATAATTGATCGATCATATGATTAATCACAGTAATTTTTCATTAAGCTGAAATAGGGCTAAATTAACCCACTTGAACCTAAGCTAAAGTAAATTTTTCAACATATTTAAATTAAAAAAAAAACACTATAAAATCTGCGTCGGACCAGACGGTGGAAGTGAAACTTCTTTGGCCATATACACACACACACTCGTCGCGGAACCAGTCTCCGTGCGCCGTGGACTCTCATCTCTTCCGGTGTCTCCATGTCCTCATCTGAGGTGAGGTGAGGCACGACGCCTCCTCACTTTTCTCTATGTCCATGTCACGTAATGAAACAATACAGTTCACCGTTTTGTCGCCGCTCTAAGTTATCGTTTCTCGCCGTTTGAGCCGGTGTCAGCTGTCCGAAAGTCTAGACGCTCTCCGGTGTTGCCACGTTGACCTCTTTGGTAGCACATGTAAACGATTTGGCGATCGGCTCGGTTCGCGGGCGCGATGCAAGAGGTACACTTTACGCGTATTCTGGCAACACGGCTTTGCGTGACGCGGTTTTTCGACCAATACCCCATCCCAAGTATACCACGTGCGCAAAGAAGTTTCACTTCAAAAATTTTAACACAGATCTTCGACCATAAATCTTAAATTAAATACTAAGTTAAGCACAAAAGACTATTGTTATTGAACTGTAATAAGTCCAAGTGGTTTTTACACTTACACCTTTACACCTTAATTCCAAATACTTTAATTCTATAAACCTTAAACTAAATATTTGCTTTAAATTAATTTTGGGATAAACCTAGTTAACTTAATTATTCTAAACCGCAATCTAAGCTTAATTCATAAATTTTTAAATATCGAATTAACCATAAATTATTGCTACGATAAACCTAAATGACCTAATCAGTCTTATCCATAGGTAAAGGCTAATTCAGGATAAAATCAATGACTGAAATTATTAAATGGTAACAAACCCACGAGTTTATTAAACTGTTGTAGCCTTAAATCGAAATTTCCTGAAGCAGTAAACTTTAAGTTAAGTAGATATCCATAAATTAATTAAAACAGGAACCTAATTAGCTTGGTTATCCTAAAACAGAAGTTAAAGTTTATTCCTAAAAACGTTTGAATTAAATTGCTGTATCCTAATAAAATTCAGGAAATTTTTAAACATGAGAAGCCTTAAATTTAAATTTTCCTAAGACGTAAACCTTAAAATTATATAATTAACCCTTAAATTATTGACCAAAAATTACGACGACGTAATATCATCATAATTAATCTTTCACAGTTTTGAAACTTGTGTAGTCTTAAATGCAATCTATATGAATTCATAAACCTTAAATTTATTAATTAACCTTTAAATATTAACCACGTACTAAAAGGGCAATAAACTTAGTTAACCTAATCGTACTGAGGTAAAACTAATGGTTGATTTTTAAAGATGACAATGACTCAAATAATTAAATCTTAATGAATCCCATTATGAGAATCGAAACTCACTGAAACCATATACCTTAAGTTAAATAAGCAGCCTTTAATGCTTTAACCATAAATTAATAAAGCTATTAACCAAATCCACCTATTCACCAAAATTAAAAGTTGTTTCTCAAAAATGTTATCGATTCAATCTATTGAATTAACTTGCGAAATTATTAACCACCTGAAGCCTTAAATTCAAATTCCCTGAAGCAATTAACTTTAAACTAAATAGCGAAGTTTAAAGCCATTGGTTTCTACTTAACTTTGCGCCTTAACTTGCACCAAAACCTAATTCTCTAAACCAACAGAGCTTCACAGTTTGAACTCTAAAGTTTAGCTTGTTAAACTCGTGGAGCTTTAATTAGGAATCAATTAAACCTAATTAAGCCACTCCTTAACTTTTAACTTAACCTAAATTAACCTGAAGTAGGTTAACTTTGAGATTGGTTACTTTTGATAAACCCAATCTCAAGCTTAGTTTTAGGAACTATCAATGCTTTGAATTTTGAACCAGAAAACTATTAAACCTTTTGCTCTTTAATTAGGATGTAAATGACATAATTGCCCTGAAGCAATTAACTCAAAACTAAATAGCGAAGTTTGAAGCCATTGGTCTCTACTTAACTTTGCGCCTTAACTTACACCAAAACCTAATTCTCCACACCAACAGAGCTTCACAGTTTGAACTCTAAAGTTTAACTTGTTAAGCTCGTGGAGCTTTAATTAGATCTCAATTAAACCTAATTAAGCCACTCCTTAAGCTTCAACTCAACCTTAATTAACCTGAAGTAGGTTAACTTTGAGATTTATTAATTTTGATAAACCCAATCTGAAGCTTAATTTTAGGAACTATCAATGCTTTGAATTTTGAACCCGGAAACTATTAAACCTTCTGCTCATTAATTAGAATGTAAATGAATTAATTGCCTTGGAGCAATTAACTTTAAACTAAATAGCGAAGTTTGAAGCCATTGGTCTTCACTTAACTTTGCGCCTTAATTTGCACCAAAACCTAAATCTCCAAACCAACAGAGCTTCACAGTTTGAAATCTAAAGCTTAGCTTGTTAAGCTCGTGGAGCTTTAATTAGGAATCAATTAAACCTAATTAAGCCACTCCTTAACCTTCAACTTAACCTAAATTAACCTGAAATAGGTTAACTTTGAGATTGATTACTTTTGATAAACCCAATCTCAAGCTTAGTTTTAGGAACTATCAATGCTTTGAATTTTGAACCCGAAAACTATTAAACCTTCTGCTCTTTAATTAGAATGTAAATAAATTAATTGCCCTGGAGCAATTAACTTTAAACTAAATAGCAAAGTTTGAAGCCATTGGTCTCTACTTAACTTTGCGCCTTAACTTGCACCAAAACCTAATTCTCTAAACCAACAGAGCTTCACAGTTTGAACTCTAAAGTTTAGCTTGTTAAACTCGTGGAGCTTTAATTAGGAATCAATTAAACCTAATTAAGCCACTCCTTAACTTTTAACTTAACCTAAATTAACCTGAAATAGGTTAACTTTGAGATTGGTTACTTTTGATAAACCCAATCTCAAGCTTAGTTTTAGGAACTATCAATGCTTTGAATTTTGAACCAGAAAACTATTAAACCTTTTGCTCTTTAATTAGGATGTAAATGACATAATTGCCCTGAAGCAATTAACTCAAAACTAAATAGCGAAGTTTGAAGCCATTGGTCTCTACTTAACTTTGCGCCTTAACTTACACCAAAACCTAATTCTCCACACCAACAGAGCTTCACAGTTTGAACTCTAAAGTTTAACTTGTTAAGCTCGTGGAGCTTTAATTAGATCTCAATTAAACCTAATTAAGCCACTCCTTAAGCTTCAACTCAACCTTAATTAACCTGAAGTAGGTTAACTTTGAGATTTATTAATTTTGATAAACCCAATCTGAAGCTTAATTTTAGGAACTATCAATGCTTTGAATTTTGAACCCGGAAACTATTAAACCTTCTGCTCATTAATTAGAATGTAAATGAATTAATTGCCTTGGAGCAATTAACTTTAAACTAAATAGCGAAGTTTGAAGCCATTGGTCTTCACTTAACTTTGCGCCTTAATTTGCACCAAAACCTAAATCTCCAAACCAACAGAGCTTCACAGTTTGAACTCTAAAGCTTAGCTTGTTAAGCTCGTGGAGCTTTAATTAGGAATCAATTAAACCTAATTAAGCCACTCCTTAACCTTCAACTTAACCTAAATTAACCTGAAATAGGTTAACTTTGAGATTGATTACTTTTGATAAACCCAATCTCAAGCTTAGTTTTAGGAACTATCAATGCTTTGAATTTTGAACCCGAAAACTATTAAACCTTCTGCTCTTTAATTAGAATGTAAATAAATTAATTGCCCTGGAGCAATTAACTTTAAACTAAATAGCAAAGTTTGAAGCCATTGGTCTCTACTTAACTTTGCGCCTTAACTTACATCCCAACCTAATTCTCCAAACCAATAGATCTTCACACTTTCAACTCTAAAGTTTAGCTTGTTAAGCTCCTGGAGCTTTAATTAGAAATCAATTAAACCTAATTAAGCCACTCCTTAACCTTAAACTTAACCTAAATTAACCTGCAGTAGGTTAACTTTGAGGTTGATTAATTTTGATAAACCCAATCTCAAGCTTAGTTTTAGTAACTATCAATGCTTTGAATTTTGAACCCGAAAACTATTAAACCTTCTGCTCTTTAATTAGAATGTAAATGACATAATTGCCCTGAAGCAATTAACTCAAAACTAAATAGCGAAGTTTGAAGCCATTGGTCTCTACTTAACTTTGCGCCTTAACTTACACCAAAACCTAATTCTCCACACCAACAGAGCTTCACAGTTTGAACTCTAAAGTTTAACTTGTTAAGCTCGTGGAGCTTTAATTAGATCTCAATTAAACCTAATTAAGCCACTCCTTAAGCTTCAACTCAACCTTAATTAACCTGAAGTAGGTTAACTTTGAGATTTATTAATTTTGATAAACCCAATCTGAAGCTTAATTTTAGGAACTATCAATGCTTTGAATTTTGAACCCGGAAACTATTAAACCTTCTGCTCATTAATTAGAATGTAAATGAATTAATTGCCTTGGAGCAATTAACTTTAAACTAAATAGCGAAGTTTGAAGCCATTGGTCTTCACTTAACTTTGCGCCTTAATTTGCACCAAAACCTAAATCTCCAAACCAACAGAGCTTCACAGTTTGAACTCTAAAGCTTAGCTTGTTAAGCTCGTGGAGCTTTAATTAGGAATCAATTAAACCTAATTAAGCCACTCCTTAACCTTCAACTTAACCTAAATTAACCTGAAATAGGTTAACTTTGAGATTGATTACTTTTGATAAACCCAATCTCAAGCTTAGTTTTAGGAACTATCAATGCTTTGAATTTTGAACCCGAAAACTATTAAACCTTCTGCTCTTTAATTAGAATGTAAATAAATTAATTGCCCTGGAGCAATTAACTTTAAACTAAATAGCAAAGTTTGAAGCCATTGGTCTCTACTTAACTTTGCGCCTTAACTTACATCCCAACCTAATTCTCCAAACCAATAGATCTTCACACTTTCAACTCTAAAGTTTAGCTTGTTAAGCTCCTGGAGCTTTAATTAGAAATCAATTAAACCTAATTAAGCCACTCCTTAACCTTAAACTTAACCTAAATTAACCTGAAGTAGGTTAACTTTGAGGTTGATTAATTTTGATAAACCCAATCTCAAGCTTAGTTTTAGGAACTATCAATGCTTTGAATTTTGAACCCGAAAACTATTAAACCTTCTGCTCTTTAATTAGAATGTAAATAAATTATTTGCCCTGGAGCAATTAACTTTAAACTAAATAGCAAAGTTTGAAGCCATTGGTCTCTACTTAACTTTGCGCCTTAACTTACATCCCAACCTAATTCTCCAAACCAATAGATCTTCACACTTTCAACTCTAAAGTTTAGCTTGTTAAGCTCCTGGAGCTTTAATTAGAAATCAATTAAACCTAATTAAGCCACTCCTTAACCTTAAACTTAACCTAAATTAACCTGAAGTAGGTTAACTTTGAGGTTGATTAATTTTGATAAACCCAATCTCAAGCTTAGTTTTAGTAACTATCAATGCTTTGAATTTTGAACCCGAAAACTATTAAACCTTCTGCTCTTTAATTAGAATGTAAATAAATTAATTGCCCTGGAGCAATTAACTCAAAACTAAATAGCGAAGTTTGAAGCCATTGGCCTCTACTTATCTTTGCGCCTTGACTTGCACCAAAACCTAATTCTCCAAACCAACAGAGCTTCACAATTTGAACTCTAAAGTTTAGGTTGCTCAGCTCGTGGAGCTTTAATTAGAAATCAATTAAACCTAATTAAGCCACTCCTTAACCTTCAACTTAACCTAAATTAACCTGAAGTAAGTTAACTTTGAGATTGATTAATTTTGATAAACCCAATCTAAAGCCTAATTACTTTTGATGCTTTGAATTTTTGATCCCGAAAACCATTAAATCTCTTTAATCAGAATGTAAATATTTTGTCCCTCAATGTTGTTGATTTTTCTTTTGATTGCCCGTTATTTGAAGTAATTTCATTCACGAGCACGCAAATAGAAAATACGTAATTTAATGGCTCCCAAGGATAATTTGACGTAATATTGTCCCACGTAATTCCTTATGAAATTACACAGCGTAATTGAATTATTACTTGAGAGCGCACTTTATTAATACAGTACGTACTTGTATCAGAAGGTTGGAATCATTAGTTCAAATTTAAACTACGCCTAATTTCAAATTCGGAAAAGCGTTCAATCTTGAAACGGTTGCGTCTATTCCTGTTGAGAGATTTTGATGGATGCTACTTGAAACGTAAAACATTTCTACGACAATACGTTGATTGACGACGCTTTAAAATTGTATCGTTAAGTTTAATTAATTGTCGTTGATTAAACGTTTCGCGACTCCCGCGCGATTAAAGCGTATTATGCAATAAACGATGCGAAAAAAATGTTTATTATATGATTAGACGTTTATTAGCCGCCGTCGGATGTTTATTAGTTATAAAGATTTTAATAACGCTACGAGGTTTATAAATTAATCGCCACCTTAACGCATTGAAACTACTTTTTGTAATTTTGTAATTACATTTTAATACTACTTCAGTGCGAAGATTTGTAACTCTTCTTATATTAACGTTGTAAATGGATTAAATTCGAGTGTAAATAAACCGATTAGATATTTTTTTTGTTTTAATTTAGTTTGTTTTTAAATCATTTTAATTTAATATTAATTCAAACTCATCTCAGGCAGACTTATTGCCTTTAAGATTTCTCAATGTAAATATTACTTAAATTTAATTAATCTATTGTCTATATATTAACATTGCCTAAAATTAATTATGAAATCTCAAAATTCAACTGTAGCAATTGTAGCCTTTTGTAAATAGTCGCATTTTAATTATAGTTTGATTTAATCTCCGATTGAATTTAATTTTAATTTAAATTTCAATTTAACATTAATTCAAACTTATCTGATACAGACTTATTGCCTTTAAGATTCCTCAATGTAAATATTACTCAAATTTAATTAATCTATTGCTTATATTTATATTAACATTACCTAAAATTAATTAATAAATCTTAAAATTCAACTGTAGCAATTGTATCCTTTTATAAATTGTCGCATTTTAATTTTAATTAAAATTTTAATTCAATATTAATTCATACTTATCTCAGGCAGACTTATTACCTTTAAGATTCCTCAATGTAAATATTACTTAAATTTAATTAATCCATAAATTAAATTTAATTCATACTCGTCTCAGGCAGACTTATTTCCTCTAAAAGATATTTTCAGGCAAACACTGTTTACTAAATTATTTATATTTTAACATTATTAAAATTAATTATTAGTGTAATTTAATTAATTAATCAATTAATTAATATTAATTGTGGGTTTATTAAATGTATAAATAAAAAATTTATTAACCCAAAATAAATTCATAAATAATAAAATAATTTAGTTACTTAATTGTTTCGCCCTTCGAATCACATTAATTTCGTAATAAATTTATAAACGTTTAAATAAATAATTTCGTTAATAACTCATCAATATTAAATTATTAGTTTATTAAATGCATAAATAAAAAATTAATTAACACATGACAAATTTATAAATCATGACATAACTTAATTAATTAACTAAATATCACTTGTTTCGCCCTTCGATTCACATTAATTTCGTGTAATTATTCCGAATGTAATAGATAGGCACTAATTAATCTCGAAACGGATAATTCGATTAGTCGGTCCGGATTCCCGTTTAATTTAATTTTTTCCCATTGTTTAATTACGCTCGAAATCTTCTAATTATATTCGGTAGGTTCGTTACGAAGGTAAATATTTGAATTATGGAGAATATCGAGGGATAAGGAAATAGCTGTCTATTTTTAGGGAATATTGTAAATCCCCGAATCTTGTAAGGTGTTTTATACCTCTCTGGTGTACTGTTATTTTATACCTCTCTCTGATAATTATCCCGGACGGGGTAAGCGTTAATTAACTTACTAATTAAGACTACGTAGTCTGGAAAGGTTAGTATGTAGACTGTCGAGGATATAATCTCAAGGGGTAATTTTGTGATCTTGTAAATTAATTAAAATTGACGGATCTAGTCGTCGGACAAATGATAAAATATTAAAGGTGGAATGGTATTAAATGGAGCGACTAAGAAATGGGCTCCGTTTCGGCGAGGAGAGAAACAGGGAATAATTCATAATTACTGCAGGAAATTACTCTGGAAGGTATTTATCGGGATGCTTAGTGTCTCGAAGGGAATTAAGGGCGCATTAAGGACGAACTGGTTTTCTTGGGACAATTTAGTGTGGATGTCGCTAAATTAACTACGAGCGCCCTATTTTCTTAAATAAGACTCATTTCTGGATTGGCTGGTCAAAAGGTCCAAAAAAGTTATAAAGACTCCATCTGTTCAACTACTATTAAGTTCTATAGTTATGTACTTAGTTGGCGGTTAGTAGTGTAGTACTACTAACTACTACTACTAACTACAACTACGTACTCCTTGAGATTTAGGAGAGTAGTAAAGTACTTTGTACGTTATTAGTTAACAAAGTTTTATTAAGTTAATACAAACCGTTTTTTGGAGTAGTTAAAAATTTTGTTGTAACTTCATTAAGAAATGTGGCCTTAGGTACTTGTAAAAATCCTAGAAAAATATAGTGATTACCTACTGACCTGAAATTAAGCAGTACACTATGGCACATAGTATGTTATCAGTTAACGAGGTTTTGTTCAGTTAATTCAAACCATTTTTGAAAATAGTTAGAAATTTCTTGTCGGTCTCATTCAGAAATTTGCCCTTATTTGTAAAAATCATACGAAATTGTAACAAGTACCTATTCACCTGAAATTTAGTAGTATAGTATGGTACGTTGTAAGTTATTAGTTTACATGTTATATTAAGTTAATCCAAACGGTTTTTTGGAATAGTTAAAAATTTTGTTGTAACTTCATTACGAAATGTGGTCTTAGGTACTTGTAAAAATCCTAAAAAAATATAGTGATTACCTATTGACCTGAAATTAAGTAGTGCACTATGGCACATAGTAAGTTATTAGTTAACGAGGTTTTATTCAGTTAATTCAAACCAGTTTTGTAAATAATTAGAAATTTCTTGTTGGCCTCATCAGAAATTTGCCCTTATTTGTAAAAATCATACGAAATTATAACAAGTACCTATTCATCTGAAATTCAGTAGTGTAGTATGGTACGTTGTAAGTTATTAGTTAACATGTTATATTAAGTTAATCCAAACCGTTTTTTGGAGTAGTTAAAAATTTTGTTGTAACTTCATTAAGAAATGTGGCCTTAAGTACTTGTAAAAATCCTAGAAAAATATAGTGATTACCTACTGACCTGAGATTGAGCGGTACACTATGGCACATAGTAAGTTATTAGTTAACGAGGTTTTATTCAGTTAATTCAAACCATTTTTGTAAATAGTTAGAAATTTCTTGTTGGTCTCATTCAGAAATTTACCCTTATTTGTAAAAATCATACGAAATTATAACAAGTACCTATTCACCTGAAATTTAGTAGTATAGTATGGTACGTTGTAAGTTATTATTAGTTAACAAAGTTATATTAAGTTAATCCAAACGGTTTTTTTGGAATAGTTAAAAATTTTGTTATAACTTCATTTAGAAATGTGGCCTGAGGTACTTGTAAAAATCCTATAAAAATATAGTGATTACCTACTGCCCTGAAATTAAGTAGTACACTATAGCGCATAATAAGTTATTAGTTAACGAGGTTTTGTTCAGTTAATTCAAACCATTTTTGTAAATAGTTAGAAATTTCTTGTCGGTCTCATTCAGAAATTTGCCCTTATTTGTAAAAATCATACGAAATTGTAACAAGTACCTATTCACCTTAAATTTAGTAGTATAGTATGGTACGTTGTAAGTTATTAGTTTACATGTTATATTAAGTTAATCCAAACGGTTTTTTGAATAGTTAAAAATTTTGTTGTAACTTCATTAAGAAATGTGACCTTAGGTACTTGTAAAAATCCTAGAAAAATATAGTGATTACCTATTGACCTGAAATTAAGCAGTACACTATGGCACATAGTAAATTATTAGTTAACGAGGTTTTATTCAGTTAATTCAAACCATTTTTGAAAATAGTTAGAAATTTCTTGTTGGCCTCATTCAGAAATTTGCCCTTATTTGTAAAAATCATACGAAATTATAACAAGTACCTATTCTCCTGAAATTTAGTAGTATAGTATGGTACGTTGTAAGTTATTAGTTAACAAAGGTATATTAAGTTTTTCCAAACCGTTATTCGGAGTAGTTAAAATTTTTGTTGTAACTTCATTCTGAAATGTGGCCTTAGGTACTTGTAAAAATCCTAAATAAATATAGTGATTACCTACTGACCTGAAATTAAGTAGTACACTATGGCGCATAGTAAGTTATCAGTTAACGAGGTTTTATTCAGTTAATTCAAACCAGTTTTGTAAATAATTAGAAATTTCTTGTTGGCCTCATTCAGAAATTTGCCCTTATTTGTAAAAATCATACGAAATTATAACAAGTACCTATTCATCTGAAATTCAGTAGTGTAGTATGGTACGTTGTAAGTTATTAGTTAACATGTTATATTAAGTTAATCCAAACCGTTTTTTGGAGTAGTTAAAAATTTTGTTGTAACTTCATTAAGAAATGTGGCCTTAAGTACTTGTAAAAATCCTAGAAAAATATAGTGATTACCTACTGACCTGAGATTGAGCGGTACACTATGGCACATAGTAAGTTATTAGTTAACGAGGTTTTATTCAGTTAATTCAAACCATTTTTGTAAATAGTTAGAAATTTCTTGTTGGCCTCATTCAGAAATTTGCCCCTATTTGTAAAAATCATACGAAATTATAACAAGTACCTATTCACCTGAAATTTAGTAGTATAGTATGGTACGTTGTAAGTTATTAGTTTACATGTTATATTAAGTTAATCCAAACGGTTTTTTGGAATAGTTAAAAATTTTGTTGTAACTTCATTACGAAATGTGGTCTTAGGTACTTGTAAAAATCCTAAAAAAATATAGTGATTACCTATTGACCTGAAATTAAGTAGTGCACTATGGCACATAGTAAGTTATTAGTTAACGAGGTTTTATTCAGTTAATTCAAACCAGTTTTGTAAATAATTAGAAATTTCTTGTTGGCCTCATCAGAAATTTGCCCTTATTTGTAAAAATCATACGAAATTATAACAAGTACCTATTCATCTGAAATTCAGTAGTGTAGTATGGTACGTTGTAAGTTATTAGTTAACATGTTATATTAAGTTAATCCAAACCGTTTTTTGGAGTAGTTAAAAATTTTGTTGTAACTTCATTAAGAAATGTGACCTTAGGTACTTGTAAAAATCCTAGAAAAATATAGTGATTACCTATTGACCTGAAATTAGGCAGTACACTATGGCACATAGTAAATTATTAGTTAACGAGGTTTTATTCAGTTAATTCAAACCATTTTTGAAAATAGTTAGAAATTTCTTGTTGGCCTCATTCAGAAATTTGCCCTTATTTGTAAAAATCATACGAAATTATAACAAGTACCTATTCTCCTGAAATTTAGTAGTATAGTATGGTACGTTGTAAGTTATTAGTTAACAAAGGTATATTAAGTTTTTCCAAACCGTTATTCGGAGTAGTTAAAATTTTTGTTGTAACTTCATTCTGAAATGTGGCCTTAGGTACTTGTAAAAATCCTAAATAAATATAGTGATTACCTACTGACCTGAAATTAAGTAGTACACTATGGCGCATAGTAAGTTATCAGTTAACGAGGTTTTATTCAGTTAATTCAAACCAGTTTTGTAAATAATTAGAAATTTCTTGTTGGCCTCATTCAGAAATTTGCCCTTATTTGTAAAAATCATACGAAATTATAACAAGTACCTATTCATCTGAAATTCAGTAGTGTAGTATGGTACGTTGTAAGTTATTAGTTAACATGTTATATTAAGTTAATCCAAACCGTTTTTTGGAGTAGTTAAAAATTTTGTTGTAACTTCATTAAGAAATGTGGCCTTAAGTACTTGTAAAAATCCTAGAAAAATATAGTGATTACCTACTGACCTGAGATTGAGCGGTACACTATGGCACATAGTAAGTTATTAGTTAACGAGGTTTTATTCAGTTAATTCAAACCATTTTTGTAAATAGTTAGAAATTTCTTGTTGGCCTCATTCAGAAATTTGCCCCTATTTGTAAAAATCATACGAAATTATAACAAGTACCTATTCACCTGAAATTTAGTAGTATAGTATGGTACGTTGTAAGTTATTAGTTAACAAAGTTATATTAACTTAATCAAAACCGTTTTCTTGAATAGTTAAAAATTTTGTTGTAACTTCATTAAGAAATGTGGCCTTAGATACTTGTAAAAATCCTAGAAAAATATAGTGATTACCTACTGACCTGAAATTAAGCAGTACACTATGGCACATAGTAAGTTATTAGTTAACGAGGTTTTGTTCAGTTAATTCAAACCATTTTTGTAAATAGTTAGAAAGTTCTTGTTGGCCTCATTCAGAAATTTGCCCTTATTTGTAAAAATCATACGAAATTATAACAAGTACCTATTCACCTGAAATTCAGTAGTATAGTATAGTACGTTGTAAGTTATTAGTTAACAAAGTTATATTAAGTTAATCCAAACCGGTTTTTGGAATAGTTAAAAATTTTGTTGTAACTTCATTCAGAAATGTGGCCTTAGGTACTTGTAAAAATCCTACAAAAATATAGTGGTTAACTATTGACCTGAAATTAAGTAGTGCACTATGGCACATAGTAAGTTATTAGTTAACAAGGTTTTATTCAGTTAATTCAAACCATTTTTGTAAATAGTTAGAAATTTCTTGTTGGCCTCATTCAGAAATTTGCCCTTATTTGTAAAAATCATACGAAATTATAACAAGTACCTATTCACTTGACATTTAGTAGTATAGTATGGTACGTTGTAAGTTATTAGTTAACAAAGTTATATTAAGTTAATCCAAACCGGTTTTTGGAGTAGTTAAAAATTTTGTTGTAACTTCATTCAGAAATGTGGCCTGAGGTACTTGTAAAAATCCTAGAAAAATATAGTGATTACCTACTGACCTGAAATTAAGTAGTACACTATGGCACATAGTAAGTTATTAGTTAACGAGGTTTTATTCAGTTAATTCAAACCATTTTTGTAAATAGTTAGAAATTTCTTGTTGGCCTCATTCAGAAATTTGCCCTTATTTGTAAAAATCATACGAAATTATAACAAGTACCTATTCACTTGAAATTTAGTAGTATAGTATGGTACGTTGTAAGTTATTAGTTAACATGTTATATTAAGTTAATCCAAACCGTTTTTTGGAGTAGTTAAAAATTTTGTTGTAACTTCATTCAGAAATGTGGCCTGAAGTACTTGTAAAAATCCTAGAAAAATATAGTGATTACCTACTGACCTGAAATTAAGTAGTACACTATGGCACATAGTAAGTTATTAGTTAACGAGGTTTTATTCAGTTAATTCAAACCATTTTTGTAAATAGTTAGAAATTTCTTGTTGGCCTCATTCAGAAATTTGCCCTTATTTGTAAAAATCATACGAAATTATAACAAGTACCTATTCACTTGAAATTTAGTAGTATAGTATGGTACGTTGTAAGTTATTAGTTAACAAAGTTATATTAAGTTAATCCAAACCGGTTTTTGGAGTAGTTAAAAATTTTGTTGTAACTTCATTCAGAAATGTGGCCTGAGGTACTTGTAAAAATCCTAGAAAAATATAGTGATTACCTACTGACCTGAAATTAAGTAGTACACTATGGCACATAGTAAGTTATTAGTTAACGAGGTTTTATTCAGTTAATTCAAACCATTTTTGTAAATAGTTAGAAATTTCTTGTTGGCCTCATTCAGAAATTTGCCCTTATTTGTAAAAATCATACGAAATTATAACAAGTACCTATTCACTTGAAATTTAGTAGTATAGTATGGTACGTTGTAAGTTATTAGTTAACAAAGTTATATTAAGTTAATCCAAACCGGTTTTTGGAGTAGTTAAAAATTTTGTTGTAACTTCATTCAGAAATGTGGCCTGAGGTACTTGTAAAAATCCTAGAAAAATATAGTGATTACCTACTGACCTGAAATTAAGTAGTACACTATGGCACATAGTAAGTTATTAGTTAACGAGGTTTTATTCAGTTAATTCAAACCATTTTTGTAAATAGTTAGAAATTTCTTGTTGGCCTCATTCAGAAATTTGCCCTTATTTGTAAAAATCATACGAAATTATAACAAGTACCTATTCACTTGAAATTTAGTAGTATAGTATGGTACGTTGTAAGTTATTAGTTAACAAAGTTATATTAAGTTAATCCAAACCGGTTTTTGGAGTAGTTAAAAATTTTGTTGTAACTTCATTCAGAAATGTGGCCTGAGGTACTTGTAAAAATCCTAGAAAAATATAGTGATTACCTACTGACCTGAAATTAAGTAGTACACTATGGCACATAGTAAGTTATTAGTTAACGAGGTTTTATTCAGTTAATTCAAACCATTTTTGTAAATAGTTAGAAATTTCTTGTTGGCCTCATTCAGAAATTTGCCCTTATTTGTAAAAATCATACGAAATTATAACAAGTACCTATTCACTTGAAATTTAGTAGTATAGTATGGTACGTTGTAAGTTATTAGTTAACAAAGTTATATTAAGTTAATCCAAACCGGTTTTTGGAATAGTTAAAAATTTTGTTGTAACTTCATTCAGAAATGTGGCCTTAGGTACTTGTAAAAATCCTACAAAAATATAGTGGTTAACTATTGACCTGAAATTAAGTAGTGCACTATGGCACATAGTAAGTTATTAGTTAACAAGGTTTTATTCAGTTAATTCAAACCATTTTTGTAAATAGTTAGAAATTTCTTGTTGGCCTCATTCAGAAATTTGCCCTTATTTGTAAAAATCATACGAAATTATAACAAGTACCTATTCACTTGAAATTTAGTAGTATAGTATGGTACGTTGTAAGTTATTAGTTAACAAAGTTATATTAAGTTAATCCAAACCGGTTTTTGGAGTAGTTAAAAATTTTGTTGTAACTTCATTAAGAAATGTGGCCTTAGGTACTTGTAAAAATCCTAGAAAAATATAGTGATTACCTACTGACCTGAAATTAAGTAGTACACTATGGCACATAGTAAGTTATTAGTTAACGAGGTTTTATTCAGTTAATTCAAACCATTTTTGTAAATAGTTAGAAATTTCTTGTTGGCCTCATTCAGAAATTTGCCCCTATTTGTAAAAATCATACGAAATTATAACAAGTACCTATTCACTTGAAATTTAGTAGTATAGTATGGTACGTTGTAAGTTATTAGTTAACATGTTATATTAAGTTAATCCAAACCGTTTTTTGGAATAGTTAAAAATTTTGTTGTAACTTCATTACGAAATGTGGTCTTAGGTACTTGTAAAAATCCTAAAAAAATATAGTGATTACCTATTGACCTGAAATTAAGTAGTGCACTATGGCACATAGTAAGTTATTAGTTAACGAGGTTTTATTCAGTTAATTCAAACCAGTTTTGTAAATAATTAGAAATTTCTTGTTGGCCTCATCAGAAATTTGCCCTTATTTGTAAAAATCATACGAAATTATAACAAGTACCTATTCATCTGAAATTCAGTAGTGTAGTATGGTACGTTGTAAGTTATTAGTTAACATGTTATATTAAGTTAATCCAAACCGTTTTTTGGAGTAGTTAAAAATTTTGTTGTAACTTCATTAAGAAATGTGGCCTTAAGTACTTGTAAAAATCCTAGAAAAATATAGTGATTACCTACTGACCTGAGATTGAGCGGTACACTATGGCACATAGTAAGTTATTAGTTAACGAGGTTTTATTCAGTTAATTCAAACCATTTTTGTAAATAGTTAGAAATTTCTTGTTGGTCTCATTCAGAAATTTACCCTTATTTGTAAAAATCATACGAAATTATAACAAGTACCTATTCACCTGAAATTTAGTAGTATAGTATGGTACGTTGTAAGTTATTATTAGTTAACAAAGTTATATTAAGTTAATCCAAACCGGTTTTCTGAATAGTTAAAAATTTTGTTGTAACTTCATTCAGAAATGTGGCCTTAGGTACTTGTAAAAATCCTAGAAAAATATAGTGATTACCTACTGACCTGAAATTAAGCAGTACACTATGGCGCATAGTAAGTTATCAGTTAACGAGGTTTTATCCAGTTAATTCAAACCATTTTTGTAAATAGTTAGAAATTTCTTGTTGGCCTCATTCAGAAATTTGCCCCTATTTGTAAAAATCATACGAAATTATAACAAGTACCTATTCACCTGAAATTTAGTAGTATAGTATGGTACGTTGTAAGTTATTAGTTAACAAAGTTATATTAAGTTAATCCAAACCGTTTTTTTGAATAGTTAAAATTTTTGTTGTAACTTCATTAAGAAATGTGGCCTTAGGTACTTGTAAAAATCCTACAAAAATATAGTGATTACCTACTGACCTGAAATTAAGTAGTACACTATGGCGCATAATAAGTTATTAGTTAACGAGGTTTTGTTCAGTTAATTCAAACCATTTTTGTAAATAGTTAGAAATTTCTTGTTGGCCTCATTCAGAAATTTGCCCTTATTTGTAAAAATCATACGAAATTATAACAAGTACCTATTCACCTGAAATTTAGTAGTATAGTATGGTACGTTGTAAGTTATTAGTTAACAAAGTTATATTAAGTTAATACAAACCGGTTTTTTGAATAGTTAAAAATTTTGTTGTAATTTCATTAAGAAATGTGGCCTTAGGTACTTGTAAAAATCCTAGAAAAATATAGTGATTACCTACTGACCTGAAATTAAGCAGTACACTATGGCACATAGTAAGTTATTAGTTAACGAGGTTTTTTTTAGTTATTTCAAACCATTTTTGTAAATAGTTAGAAATTTCTTGTTGGCCTCATTCAGAAATTTGCCCTTGTTTGTAAAAATCATACGAAATTATAACAAGTGACTATTCACCTGAAATTTAGTAGTATAGTATGGTACGTTGTAAGTTATTAGTTAACATGTTATATTAAGTTAATCCAAACCGGTTTTTTGAATAGTTAAAAATTTTGTTGTAATTTCATTAAGAAATGTGGCCTTAGGTACTTGTAAAAATCCTAGAAAAATATAGTGATTACCTATTGACCTGAAATTAAGCAGTGCATTATGATACATAGTGAGTTATGAGCTAACAAAGTTTTAGTAAGTTAAATAGTAAGTTTTAGTAAAATTTGTCTCCACCTTAAACAAAAATTCATAAGAAAATCCCACGACTACTTACCGACCTGAAACTTCCTCCAATACTTACAGAACGCAACGCTTTCATAGTACAGTAAATAGCCTAATCCCCTTTCGGTCTCGTAAGGTCGGCTTAAAGCTCGGCAAGGTGGGGCGTTATATAAAAAAGGTCTTGAAAATAGAGCCCCGCGGGGAACATCAATATGATGATAATACCGCAAGATCCCCGGACGATAACGCGTGAGTATTTCGGGATGATTTACTGCTTAGGAAAGAAGAGCAAAAACGTAGGAGAGAATCGTTTCGGGACTATAAATAAAGGTTACCGGGAAAATTTTCCTTGTTCAAGGAGAAATTTCCCAATTTAATTATTTATAGAAAATAATAAGAACAAGCAAGGAGAAAGAGGCGAGTTCAACGTCAAGTCGAAAAACGTTAAGGTTAGGTGATTGAATATCGTCATTATTAATTAAAATTTCCATAAAGTTTCCTTAAAGGAACTTATGGCCATGGGCGGCGCAAAGAGGCACACTCGCAATTAAATAACAATCTTATTCCTTAAAACGTTGGGATATTTTTCTAATAGACGAAGATTCAAAAACGGAAAATCTCAATATTCAAAATAGTGATAACAAGAACGACAATAATTTTTAGCTCTAAAACATTTGTATGTGAGTATTGCAATGTAAGATACTCACCGGTTTATATCTAATGTTCCTCATATATCTAGTGGGAGCCTGATGATGGCTTCTAGCAAGTCTAATTCTGTCGCTCTGGTTTATTAAATTAGTTGGCGAAGACTACATGTTTTCTTCTGGTCTACAAGAGTAATCTTCACCAACTGGCATGCTAGACACAACATTAAATTGTATTTAAGTCGTTATAACTCTTCGTTCCAAGTGACTTAATTCTTGAAACCCAATTCGTACGTTTCCCATTTTCCGGATTTCCTCTCGACGATATTAATTCAAACTCGTTTCTCGTGTGTGTACATAAGTGCCCCTTTTGGGGTTTTAATCGTCGCTCCCCGTTCAAAGATGAGTCGAACTCGAATTGCAAATTAGAAACCCCGCGGGTGCTCGTTAGGCCTGCCCCGGTAATAACAACAACTCCCTCGGACTGTACTACTACTTAGCCCTGAAACCCTCTTTCCGATCGAGTAAATTATTCATTACATCAATTATTCAGGCGTCGTTATGAGGAGACGAAATTTGGTATGACGCGTGGCTCGACGTGGATATCGACGAATTTCTAAAAATTTTGACAGTGAGACTTGTGGTTATGATCGGCTCTGTTGATCCAGATAACGATTTTCAATCATGTCTCAATCATGTCATTTGATCGGTCGAGTGTCGCGAGGCATCCTGTGACACTGCCAGTTATCCTGCCTGCCCGCCGGCTGCCCTTTTGTGGGGGAGAGATGTCCTCCGTGATGTGATTTCTGTACTAGCTATCCCTCCTAACAATATTCTTACAAACACGTGCTAGAGTGACAAGTTCACTATATAACATCTCATTTATCACAATGTTCGTATAGTTGTGACGAAATTTATTATTAACTGAAACCTATATTGATATGTCCCGACATTGTACGCTTATCTCTCACCTCTTTTTTCCCATATAGGTAGGTGAAGACCTTTAAAACATCGGGTTTCGGGATTTAATTAACGGGCAAGTTTCGACGTTGTTATTACGAAGTTTTAATTGTTACAACTTGTGGGCGGTAATTATTTTTGTTTGTACGTTCACCTGAAGGGATTAGGTACATAAAACTTTTTGGGTAAATTAATTTATTATTAACAGTTGTTATTGTACCGAATTTCAATCCCTCCAGGGACAAAGTTTACCCCTATTTTCAATTACAGCGCCTTTCTAAGGGTGACTGCAAGAACAATAAAAGAGGAAGGGATTCTCGTATATTTTCTTGAGTATTTTAGAAAGGGAAACGTAAGACTTTCTACTCATTTATCGCTCAATAATGTTTATACTTTTGTTTAGGTAAAATGCTTCTAACGGGGTGCTAAGGACGTTTTTGACAATTACGATTTCCACTTTTTACTTTCTCGTATAAGGCACTTATATGTGAGAAGTATTGTAATTTGGTCGATTTTTCGGATTTGAGTTATTAGCACTTCTAGGCGTCAAAAGATACGTTTTTGAAAAAATAGCTGCGTCTTGTATGTTTTTCTCAAAAATTAAAAACTATGAAAGGTTCGAAGTTAGACTTTTACCGGTAACTTCCCATAAGTTTTTCATTGAAATCGGTTAGGATAAAGGGGTAGTTTATTCGTCAATTTTCGCTTTTCGGAAATTTTCTCAAAATCCACTACAATATTTTATATTAAACTTTGATTGCTTATTCTACTATTAAATGTGTACATTAAAGTTAATAACGTTTTTAGCTAAATATTCTCTAGGTGGAACTTTCTCAAAATTCACTACAAATTTTGTTTTCAAACTATAAATATTTATGCCACTATCGAACAAACACAATGCTGTATTACATTTTTGGCTAAATATTCTTCGAGGGGTAGTTTATACTTGTCACTTTTTGGTTTTTGGAAATTTCCTCAAAATTCACTTAAATATTCTTTTCTAAACGCTGAATATTTATTCTACTGTCAAAAAGTTTTTTAACGTTTTTGCTAAATGTCACCTATGGGACACTTTATATTTGTCATTTTTAGATTTTTGGAAACTTTCTCAAAATCCACTTAAAATTTTGTTTTAAACTGAATATTTATACTATTATCGAATAAGTATAATAAAGTCTTATTATATTTTAGGCTAAATCTTCTTGGAGGGACAGTTTATACTTATCACTTTTTGGTTTTTGGAAATTTCCTCAAAATTCACTTAAATATTCTTTTCTAAACTCTGAATATTTATTCTACTGTCAAAAAGTTTTGTAACGTTTTTGCTAAATGTCGTCTATGGGACACTTTATAATTGTCATTTTTAGAATTTTGAAAACTTTCTCAAAATCCACTAAAAATTTTGTTTCAAACTGAATATTTATACCATTATCGAATAAGTATAATAAAGTCTTATTATATTTTAGGCTAAATCTTCTTGGAGGGGCAGTTTGTACTTTTCACTTTTTGGTTTTTGGAAATTTCCTCAAAATTCACTTAAATATTCTTTTCTAAACGCTGAATATTTATTCTACTGTCAAAACGTTTTTTAACGTTTTTGCTAAATGTCACCTATGGGACACATTATATTTGTCATTTTTAGATTTTTGGAAACTTTCTCAAAATCCACTAAAAATTTTGTTTTAAACTGAATATTTATACTATTATCGAATAAGTGTAATAAAGTCTTATTATATTTTTGGGTAAATCTTCTTGGAGGGGCAGTTTATACTTATCACTTTTTGGTTTTTGGAAATTTCCTCAAAATTCACTTAAATATTCTTTTCTAAACGCTGAATATTTATTCTACTGTCAAAAAGTTTTGTAACGTTTTTGCTAAATGTCCTCTATAGACACTTTACACTTTATATTTATCATTTTTAGATTTTTGGAAACTTTCTCAAAATCCACTAAAAATTTTGTTTCAAATTAAATATTTATACCATTATCGAATAAGTATAATAGTCTTATTATATTTTAGGCTAAATCTTCTTGGAGGGGTAGTTTATACTTGTCACTTTTTGGTTTTTGGAAATTTCCTCAAAATTCACTTAAATATTCTTTTGTTAAACGCTGAATATTTATTCTACTGTCAAAAAGTTTTGTAACGTTTTTGCTAAATGTCGTCTATGGGACACTTTATAATTGTCATTTTTAGATTTTTGAAAACTTTCTCAAAATCCACTAAAAATTTTGTTTCAAATTGAATATTTATACCATTATCGAATAAGTGTAATAAAGTCTTATTATATTTTAGGCTAAATCTTGTTGGAGGGGCAGTTTGTACTTTTCACTTTTTGGTTTTTGGAAATTTTCTCAAAATTCACCTAAATATTCTTTTCTAAACGCTGAATATTTATTCTACTGTCAAAAAGTTTTTTAACGTTTTTGCTAAATGTCACCTATGGGACACTTTATATTTGTCATTTTTAGATTTTTTGAAACTTTCTCAAAATCCACTAAAAATTTTGTTTCAAACTGAATATTTTATACCATTATCGAATAAGTGTAATAAAGTTTTATTATATTTTTGGCTAAATCTTCTTCGAGGGGCAGTTAATATACTTGTCACTTTTTGGTTTTTGGAAAATTTCTCAAAATTCACTTAAATATCCTTTTCTGAACGCTGAATATTTATTCTACTGTCACAAAGTTTTGTAACGTTTTTGCAAAATGTCGTCTGTGGGACACTTTATATTTGTCATTTTTAGATTTTTGGAAACTTTCTCAAAATCCACTAAAAATTTTTCAAACTGAATATTTATACCATTATCGAATAAGTGTAATAAAGTTTTATTATATTTTTGGGTAAATCTTCTTGGAGGGGCAGTTTATACTTGTCACTTTTTGGTTTTTGGAAATTTTCTCAAAATTCACATAAATATTCTTTACTAAACGCTGAATATTTATTCTACTGTCACAAAGTTTTGTAACGTTTTTGCTAAATGTCGTCTGTGGGACACTTTATATTTGTCATTTTTAGATTTTTTGAAACTGTCTCAAAATCCACTAAAAATTTTGTTTCAAACTGAATATTTATATCATTATCGAATAAGTATAATAAAGTTTTATTATATTTTTGGCTAAATCTTCTTGGAGGGGGAGTTTGTACTTGTCACTTTTTGGTTTTTGGAAATTTTCTCAAAATTCACTTAAATATTATTTACTAAACGCTGAATATTTATTCTACTGTCAAAATGTTTTGTAACGTTTTTGCTAAATGTCGTCTATGGGACACTTTATATTTGTCATTTTTTGATTTTTGGAAACTTTCTCAAAATCCACTAAAAATTTTTCAAACTGAATATTTATACCATAATCGAATAAGTATAATAAAGTTTTATTATATTTGTGGCTAAATCTTCTTGGAGGGGCAGTTTGTACTTGTCACTTTTTGGTTTTTGGAAATTTTCTCAAAATTCACATAAATATTCTTTACTAAACGCTGAATATTTATTCTACTGTCACAAAGTTTTGTAACGTTTTTGCTAAATGTCGTCTGTGGGACACTTTATATTTGTCATTTTTAGATTTTTTGAAACTTTCTCAAAATCCACTAAAAATTTTGTTTCAAACTGAATATTTTATACCATTATCGAATAAGTGTAATAAAGTTTTATTATATTTTTGGCTAAATCTTCTTCGAGGGGCAGTTAATATACTTGTCACTTTTTGGTTTTTGGAAAATTTCTCAAAATTCACTTAAATATCCTTTTCTGAACGCTGAATATTTATTCTACTGTCACAAAGTTTTGTAACGTTTTTGCAAAATGTCGTCTGTGGGACACTTTATATTTGTCATTTTTAGATTTTTGGAAACTTTCTCAAAATCCACTAAAAATTTTTCAAACTGAATATTTATACCATTATCGAATAAGTGTAATAAAGTTTTATTATATTTTTGGGTAAATCTTCTTGGAGGGGCAGTTTATACTTGTCACTTTTTGGTTTTTGGAAATTTTCTCAAAATTCACATAAATATTCTTTACTAAACGCTGAATATTTATTCTACTGTCAAAAAGTTTTGTAACGTTTAGGCTAAATGTCGTCTATGGGACACTTTATATTTGTCATTTTTAGATTTTTTGAGACTTTCTCAAAATCCACTAAAAATTTTGTTTCAAATTGAATATTTATACCATTATCAAATAAGTATAATAAAGTTTTATTATATTTTTGGGTAAATTTTCTTCGAGGGGCAGTTAATATACTTGTCACTTTTTGGTTTTTGGAAAATTTCTCAAAATTCACTTAAATATCCTTTTCTGAACGCTGAATATTTATTCTACTGTCACAAAGTTTTGTAACGTTTTTGCAAAATGTCGTCTGTGGGACACTTTATATTTGTCATTTTTAGATTTTTGGAAACTTTCTCAAAATCCACTAAAAATTTTTCAAACTGAATGTTTATACCATAATCGAATAAGTATAATAAAGTTTTATTATATTTGTGGCTAAATCTTCTTGGAGGGGCAGTTTGTACTTGTCACTTTTTGGTTTTTGGAAATTTTCTCAAAATTCACTTAAATATTCTTTTCTTAACGCTGAATATTTATTCTACTGTTAAAAAGTTTTGTAACGTTTTTGCTAAATGTCGTCTATGGGACACTTTATATTTGGCATTTTAAGAATTTTGGAAACTTTCTCAAAATCCACTAAAAATTTTGTTTCAAACTAAATATTTATACCATTATCGAATAAGTGTAATAAAGTTTTATTATATTTTTGGGTAAATCTTCTTGGAGGGGCAGTTTATACTTGTCACTTTTTGGTTTTTGGAAATTTTCTCAAAATTCACATAAATATTCTTTACTAAACGCTGAATATTTATTCTACTGTCACAAAGTTTTGTAACGTTTTTGCTAAATGTCTTCTATAAGACACTTAATATTTGTAATTTTTAGATTTTTGGAAACTTTCTCAAAATTCACTAAAAATTTTGTTTCAAACTGAATATTTATACCATTATCGAATAAGTGTAACAAAGTTTTATTATATTTTTGGGTATATCTTCTTGGAGGGGCAGTTTGTACTTGTCACTTTTTGGTTTTTGGAAATTTTCTCAAAATTCACTTAAATATTCTTTTCTGAACGCTGAATATTTGTTCTACTGTCAAAAAGTTTTGTAACGTTTTTGCTAAATGTCGTCTATGGGACACTTTATATTTGTCATTTTTAGAATTTTGGAAACATTCTCAAAATCCACTAAAAATTTTGTTTCAAACTGAATATTTTATACCATTATCGAATAAGTGTAATAAAGTTTTATTATATTTTTGGGTAAATTTTCTTCAAGGGGCAGTTTATACTTGTCAGTTTTTGGTTTTTGGAAATTTTCTCAAAATTCACTTAAATATTCTTTTCTGAACGCTGAATATTTATTCTACTGTCAAAAAGTTTTGTAACGTTTAGGCTAAATGTCGTCTATGGGACACTTTATATTTGTCATTTTTAGATTTTTTGAGACTTTCTCAAAATCCACTAAAAATTTTGTTTCAAATTGAATATTTATACCATTATCGAATAAGTATAATAAAGTTTTATTATATTTTCGGCTAAATCTTCTTGGAGGGGCAGTTTGTACTTGTCACTTTTTGGTTTTTGGAAATTTTCTCTAAATTCACTTAAATATTCTTTTCTAAACGCTGAATATTTATTCTACTGTCAAAAAGTTTTGTAACGTTTTTGCTAAATGTCCTCTATACACACTTTACACTTTATATTAATCATTTTTAGATTTTTGGAAACTTTCTCAAAATCCACTAAAAATTTTGTTTCAAACTGAATATTTATACCATTATCGAATAAGTATAATAAAGTTTTATTATATTTTTGACTAAATCTTCTTCGAGGGGTAGTTTGTACTTGTCACTTTGTGGTTTTTGGAAATTTTCTCAAAATTCACTTAAATATTCTTTTTTTAACGCTGAATATTTATTCTACTGTCACAAAGTTTTGTAACGTTTTTGCTAAATGTCATCTATGGGACACTTTATATTTGTCATTTTTAGATTTTTGGAAACTTTTTCAAAATCCACTAAAAATTTTGTTTCAAACTGAATATTCATACCATTATCGAATAAGCGTAATAAAGTTTATTATATTTTTGGTTAAATCTTCTTGGAGGGGCAGTTGATATACTTGTCACTTTTTGGTTTTTGGAAATTTTCTCAAAATTCACTTAAATATCCTTTTCTGAACGCTGAATATTTATTCTACTGTCACAAAGTTTTGTAACGTTTTTGCAAAATGTCTATGGGACACTTTATATTTGTCATTTTTAGATTTTTTGAAACTTTCTCAAAATCCACTAAAATTTTTGTTTCAAACTGAATATTTATACCATTATCGAATAAGAATAATAAAGTTTTATTATATTTTTGGCTAAATCTTCTTGGAGGGGCAGTTAATATACTTGTCACTTTTTGGTTTTTGGAAAATTTCTCAAAATTCACTTAAATATCCTTTTCTGAACGCTGAATATTTATTCTACTGTCACAAAGTTTTGTAACGTTTTTGCAAAATGTCGTCTGTGGGACACTTTATATTTGTCATTTTTAGATTTTTGGAAACTTTCTCAAAATCCACTAAAAATTTTGTTTCAAACTGAATATTTATACCATTATCGAATAAGAATAATAAAGTTTTATTATATTTTTGGCTAAATCTTCTTCGAGGGGCAGTTAATATACTTGTCACTTTTTGGTTTTTGGAAATTTTCTCAAAATTCACTTAAATATCCTTTTCTGAACGCTGAATATTTATTCTACTGTCACAAAGTTTTGTAACGTTTTTGCAAAATGTCGTCTATGGGACACTTTATATTTGGCATTTTAAGAATTTTGGAAACTTTCTCAAAATCCACTAAAAATTTTGTTTCAAACTAAATATTTATACCATTATCGAATAAGTGTAATAAAGTTTTATTATATTTTTGGGTAAATCTTCTTGGAGGGGCAGTTTATACTTGTCACTTTTTGGTTTTTGGAAATTTTCTCAAAATTCACATAAATATTCTTTACTAAACGCTGAATATTTATTCTACTGTCACAAAGTTTTGTAACGTTTTTGCTAAATGTCTTCTGTGGGACACTTTATATTTGTCATTTTTAGATTTTTTGAAACTGTCTCAAAATCCACTAAAAATTTTGTTTCAAACTGAATATTTATACCATTATCGAATAAGTATAATAAAGTTTTATTATATTTGTGGCTAAATCTTCTTGGAGGGGCAGTTTGTACTTGTCACTTTTTGGTTTTTGGAAATTTTCTCAAAATTCACTTAAATATTATTTTCTAAACGCTGAATATTTATTCTACTGTCAAAAAGTTTTCTAACGTTTTTGCTAAATGTCGTCTGTGGGACACTTTATATTTGTCATTTTTAGATTTTTTGAAACTTTCTCAAAATCCACTAAAAATTTTGTTTCAAACTGAATATTTATACCATTATCGAATAAGTATAATAAAGTTTTATTATATTTGTGGCTAAATCTTCTTGGAGGGGCAGTTAATATACTTGTCACTTTTTGGTTTTTGGAAAATTTCTCAAAATTCACTTAAATATCCTTTTCTGAACGCTGAATATTTATTCTACTGTCACAAATTTTGTAACGTTTTTGCTAAATGTCCTCTATACACACTTTACACTTTATATTAATCATTTTTAGATTTTTGGAAACTTTCTCAAAATCCACTAAAAATTTTGTTTCAAACTGAATATTTATACCATTATCGAATATGTATAATAAAGTTTTATTATATTTTTGGCTAAATCTTCTTGGAGGGGCAGTTTGTACTTGTCACTTTTTGGTTTTTGGAAATTTTCTCAAAATTCACATAAATATTCTTTACTAAACGCTGAATATTTATTCTACTGTCACAAAGTTTTGTAACGTTTTTGCTAAATGTCTTCTGTGGGACACTTTATATTTGTCATTTTTAGATTTTTTGAAACTGTCTCAAAATCCACTAAAAATTTTGTTTCAAACTGAATATTTATACCATTATCGAATAAGTATAATAAAGTTTTATTATATTTGTGGCTAAATCTTCTTGGAGGGGCAGTTTGTACTTGTCACTTTTTGGTTTTTGGAAATTTTCTCAAAATTCACTTAAATATTCTTTTCTTAACGCTGAATATTTATTCTACTGTTAAAAAGTTTTGTAACGTTTTTGCTAAATGTCTTCTGTGGGACACTTTATATTTGTCATTTTTAGATTTTTTGAAACTGTCTCAAAATCCACTAAAAATTTTGTTTCAAACTGAATATTTATACCATTATCGAATAAGTGTAATAAAGTTTTATTATATTTGTGGCTAAATCTTCTTGGAGGGGCAGTTAATATACTTGTCACTTTTTGGTTTTTGGAAAATTTCTCAAAATTCACTTAAATATCCTTTTCTGAACGCTGAATATTTATTCTACTGTCACAAAGTTTTGTAACGTTTTTGCTAAATGTCGTCTGTGGGACACTTTATATTTGTCATTTTTAGATTTTTTGAAACTTTCTCAAAATCCACTAAAAATTTTGTTTCAAACTGAATATTTATACCATTATCGAATAAGAATAATAAAGTTTTATTATATTTTTGGCTAAATCTTCTTCGAGGGGCAGTTAATATACTTGTCACTTTTTGGTTTTTGGAAAATTTCTCAAAATTCACTTAAATATCCTTTTCTGAACGCTGAATATTTATTCTACTGTCACAAAGTTTTGTAACGTTTTTGCAAAATGTCGTCTGTGGGACACTTTATATTTGTCATTTTTAGATTTTTGGAAACTTTCTCAAAATCCACTAAAAATTTTTCAAACTGAATATTTATACTATAATCGAATAAGTATAATAAAGTTTTATTATATTTGTGGCTAAATCTTCTTGGAGGGGCAGTTTGTACTTGTCACTTTTTGGTTTTTGGAAATTTTCTCAAAATTCACTTAAATATTCTTTTCTTAACGCTGAATATTTATTCTACTGTTAAAAAGTTTTGTAACGTTTTTGCTAAATGTCGTCTATGGGACACTTTATATTTGGCATTTTAAGAATTTTGGAAACTTTCTCAAAATCCACTAAAAATTTTGTTTCAAACTAAATATTTATACCATTATCGAATAAGTGTAATAAAGTTTTATTATATTTTTGGGTAAATCTTCTTGGAGGGGCAGTTTATACTTGTCACTTTTTGGTTTTTGGAAATTTTCTCAAAATTCACATAAATATTCTTTACTAAACGCTGAATATTTATTCTACTGTCACAAAGTTTTGTAACGTTTTTGCTAAATGTCTTCTGTGGGACACTTTATATTTGTCATTTTTAGATTTTTTGAAACTGTCTCAAAATCCACTAAAAATTTTGTTTCAAACTGAATATTTATACCATTATCGAATAAGTATAATAAAGTTTTATTATATTTGTGGCTAAATCTTCTTGGAGGGGCAGTTTGTACTTGTCACTTTTTGGTTTTTGGAAATTTTCTCAAAATTCACTTAAATATTCTTTTCTTAACGCTGAATATTTATTCTACTGTTAAAAAGTTTTGTAACGTTTTTGCTAAATGTCGTCTATGGGACACTTTATATTTGGCATTTTAAGAATTTTGGAAACTCTCAAAATCCACTAAAAATTTTGTTTCAAAGTGAATATTTATACAATTATCAAATAAGTATAATAAAGTTTTATTATATTTTTGGCTAAATCTTCTTGGAGGGGCAGTTTGTACTTGTCACTTTTTGGTTTTTGGAAATTTTCTCAAAATTCACTTAAATATTATTTTCTAAACGCTGAATATTTATTCTACTGTCAAAAAGTTTTCTAACGTTTTTGCTAAATGTCGTCTGTGGGACACTTTATATTTGTCATTTTTAGATTTTTTGAAACTTTCTCAAAATCCACTAAAAATTTTGTTTCAAACTGAATATTTATACCATTATCGAATATGTATAATAAAGTTTTATTATATTTTTGGGTAAATCTTCTTGGAAGGGCAGTTTGTATTTGTCACTTTTTGGTTTTTGGAAATTTTCTCAAAATTCACTTAAAAATCCTTTTCTGAACGCTGAATATTTATTCTACTGTCACGAAGTTTTGTAACGTTTTTGCTAAATGTCGTCTATGGGACACTTTATATTTGTCATTTTAAGAATTTTGGAAACTTTCTCAAAATCCACAAAAAATTTTGTTTCAAACTGAATATTTATACCATAATCGAATAAGTATAATAAAGTTTTATTATATTTTTGGTTAAATCTTCTTGGAGGGGCAGTTGATATACTTGTCACTTTTTGGTTTTTGGAAATTTTCTCAAAATTCACTTAAATATCCTTTTCTGAACGCTGAATATTTATTCTACTGTCACGAAGTTTTGTAACGTTTTTGCTAAATGTCGTCTATGGGACACTTTATATTTGTCATTTTTAGAATTTTGGAAACTCTCAAAATCCACTAAAAATTTTGTTTCAAAGTGAATATTTATACCATTATCAAATAAGTATAATAAAGTTTTATTATATTTTTGGCTAAATCTTCTTGGAGGGGCAGTTTGTACTTGTCACTTTTTGGTTTTTGGAAATTTTCTCAAAATTCACTTAAATATTATTTTCTAAACGCTGAATATTTATTCTACTGTCAAAAAGTTTTCTAACGTTTTTGCTAAATGTCGTCTGTGGGACACTTTATATTTGTCATTTTTAGATTTTTTGAAACTTTCTCAAAATCCACTAAAAATTTTGTTTCAAACTGAATATTTATACCATTATCGAATAAGAATAATAAAGTTTTATTATATTTTTGGCTAAATCTTCTTCGAGGGGCAGTTAATATACTTGTCACTTTTTGGTTTTTGGAAATTTTCTCAAAATTCACTTAAATATCCTTTTCTGAACGCTGAATATTTATTCTACTGTCACAAAGTTTTGTAACGTTTTTGCAAAATGTCGTCTGTGGGACACTTTATATTTGTCATTTTTAGATTTTTGGAAACTTTCTCAAAATCCACTAAAAATTTTTCAAACTGAATATTTATACCATAATCGAATAAGTATAATAAAGTTTTATTATATTTGTGGCTAAATCTTCTTGGAGGGGCAGTTTGTACTTGTCACTTTTTGGTTTTTGGAAATTTTCTCAAAATTCGCTTAAATATTTTTTTCTAAACTCTGAATACCTATTTATTCTACTATCAAAAAGTTTGTAACGTTTTATGCTAAATGTCCTTGTAAGGGACGCTTCACATTTGCCATTTTTGATTTTTGGAAACTTTCTCAAATTCCGCTACAACTGTTTTTTTAAATTTTAATTATTTATGCCACTATTGACCAAGCATAATAAAGTTTTGTTACATTTTTGGTTAAATCTTTTTCAAGGGGCAGTTTATACTTGTCATTTTTTTGTATTTGGAATTTTCTCAAAATTCACTCCAATGCTTTTTTCTAAACTCTGATTACTTGTTCGGCTATCAAATAAGTATAAAACAGTTTTTTAATGTTTTATGCTAAATGCCATCTAAGGGGAATTTTACACTTGTTGTTTTCCAATTTTTGAAAACTTTCTCAAAATCCCCTACAATTTTTCTTTCAAACTGAATATTTATACCACTAGCGAACAAGTATAATAAAGTTTTGTTACATTTTTGGCTAAATCTTCCTTGAAGGGTAGTTTATACTCATCACTTTTTGGGTTTTTTGGATAAATGTTCTCTGAAGAGCACTTTACTCTTGTCGTTTTTCAATTTTTGGAAAATTTTCTCAAAATTCGCTCAGAATTTTTTATGTGAGTTTCATACGTTTATGCTATTATTGAATATTTATAATAAAGCGCAATAATATTTTTGAGTGTCGCATCTGAAGGATACTTCACTTTTGTCGTTTTAGATTTTTCGAGATTTTCTCGAAATCCGCTTCAAAGAGTTTTTGTTAGCTTCGTATATTTATTCCACTACCGAATATGCATAATAAAGTTTAATAACATTTTTAAGTAAATCGTATTTGAATGGCACTTTACTCTTGTCGTTTTTAGATTTTTCGAAATTTTCTCAAAGTTCGTTCCAAAAATTTTTTGTGAACTTCATACGTTTATTCTATTATTGGATATGTATAATAAAGTTTAATAACATTTTTTGGTATCTCGTATCTAAAGGATACTTCATTTTTGTCGTTTTTTCGAAATTTTCTGGAAATCTGCTTAAAAAACTTTTTGTAAATTTTGTTTAATTATTCTATCATCGAATACGTATAATGAAATTCACTAACCTTATTGGCTAAGTCTTCTCTGAAGGGCACTTTACACGTTTCGCATCTTTTTGAAATTTCCTCGAAATCCGCTCAAAAATTTCCCGGATTCTGAAAATGACCTTACCGAACTTAACCTGAGGTTAATGTATCAGAATATACGTAGAATATTCCTTTTTCCAATTGTGTTCTCGAAGCGAGAACGTCGATTACAACGAAATCGATCTAATCGCCGGTGAAAGTCTCCTTTCCGCGAGCGAAACTTTTCTAATTTAACCTCTTTAATATTGGAAAAACGGATTTATCTCAGATTTAATTGTGACGGCTCTTATCAGTCCCTCGGGACCTCTCCAGTTATTCCTTTTCATCCCGAAGTGCCAATTAAAGGAAAATCATCTTCCTTCTTATGTAAGATCCGTCCTGTCACGTCGCTAATTAATTCGTCCCGAAATCAACGTCGGATGAAGTCTCGAAAAGGGAAGAATCCAGAAAACAGGACTTCTCAGTATATTTTCGTATCTGTTATATCGATATAATAACGGCGAGGCGGACTCCTTTCGCGACGTCGCACCAAATCGGCTCTGACCCGAATACGTTCTCGTACTGAAAAGGCGTTTTCCTCCTTTCCGGGAAATGTAAAAACGCACGTAATTAAATCTCGAGAATTAATTTCTCCGCGAGAAACGAGCGAAAGGAAAGTTGAATAATGTAAAAGGGAGCTCCCTTGGAAAATCAACAAAATAGCTTCTTCGTCCTTTCATAACGTTGTATGCGTATAGTAGTGCCGCACAGTCCTTCATTACACTGTGGAACATTTTTGTAAAATTACAATAAGTGTCTTCAAATGAAATGCAAGCTCTGCAACACGTGAGGAAACTTACTAAAATAAGTTGTAATTTTACATGTTTTTATGTGGTAATAATGGACGTATTATAATTTTATCCAACACGTGACAGTTATGACTGTCATTATTAATGTCATTTTTGACAAGTAAACTATCAAATAACACAAATAACATTAATAAGTTAGGACGTTAAAATTTGTATTGTTGCGTAATGAATAGACACAATACTTATTATTATCGATTCACCTATGCACAACTGTTTTGTTGCCTGTCACATTAGCCATATATCTTATGGTACGTGGAGTACACATCGCCTATACTCGTCTATAGAGAGCCGTCTGCCAACATCTGGAGTAGTTCCTTGGACCAACATTTACCTACATTTATAAAGAAACATTTTGGTCCAACTCTGCGTACTGTTTACGTTTTAAGCAATCGCCAGTGCGATATTATTGGTTTAATCGCCGCCATGATGTGTTTGGTCCAAGCAATTCCCTCAGATGTTGGCACAGCCGAGCACCTTCGCCGCTGCTGGACGTAACGACATTTGACTGACACCTTGAAAACTGTCGCAATCTGATGGACTCCAAATGTTGCGAGTGAGCTGCACTAGATGTCACTGGGTCCGTTCGCCCATTTAATCGACATGCGCGTAGGACCGAAATTCGCTCGTGACGCAGATTTTAGTAGGAATCCAGGAAACACAAAATACGTTGTCGACTAATGAGGTTATTTTTTCCTGGCGTAAGTACTTACTACATAATACGAGGATGAGTAAGGACTCCTGGTTGGAATGTTGCCTGTGATAATACTCGCCGGTATTCAAAATAGATACATTGGGCGTTCTTAAAATATTTACTACGTTGGTGTCAAGCCAAGGAACGAGAAAGGGAGGACACGTGCTTTGTAAATGAAAATACGAGGGACGTTCAATCGGAAAACACGTCCCAGAAACTCACCTGATTAATCCAGATTTCCCCGATAAAAGGGGAAAATGCAATAAGGACTGTGGAAGCCGAAAGAGGGTTAAGGTATTACGACTTTCACCGAGTAACTCGCTGGGAGAGTGTCGCTTTTCATACTTCCACTTCGTAACTTGTTTCAACCTCGTACTATTTTTACGCTGGCCAATTAAATCGACGGACGACAGCCCAGGATTTTATCAACTTGGCACGGCGAACAAACACATTTTACTTAAATAGTTTTACAATATGCTGGCGTCGTATAACTCGCTACGTTGGAGTCCCTCCAAGTCCTAAGGGTTGGCCGATCCCCCGGTAATAAATTTACGAGAGGAAAGAAAAGAGAAAAACTTTTGGATTATGGGGGATTTGCGAGTTTTAAGGTCGAATCGAAGGGGGTCGTTTCATCCCTTACGAATTCCTAAGTGAAGGGTGGTTTCACCTCTTACTCGATGAATTTAGACGATGAGAACGAATGTAGCGTTCGGGGTGAACCGAAAGGAGGTTAGTTTCATCCCTTAGTATTTGGAGAAACTTTGGATTTGTTTCCAGCTCTAACTCGATAAACTTAAAATACGAAGAGAAAAAATTTTGAATTTGAAAATGTGACGGTACGAGCGAAGGGAAGGTTTGGCATCCCTTGTACAAATTCGGAAATCGTGTATTTTTTAATACTGGATCAAGTTAAGGGTTGGTTTGAAAGGTAATCAATTTAAAACAAGTCTAAGGGTGAATCGAGTATGTTGTCCATCCCTTATATAAATATTCTGTTCTGTCGCAGGTAGATAAAGACAAATTCGAAATTACAAGGGTGCATTCAGTTAAGGGTTGCTTCGTAAGTTGATAAGTTTAAGCTTCGTAAAGCAGAAAAATTGAATTTGGGTTATCCGGGATCAAGCAGAAAATAAATTCGAGATTGGAGGTAACGCAGGTTTCATGGGTGAATTCAGTTAAGGGATGTTTAGTGAGTCAATAAATTTAAAATATAAAAACATTTAGAATGTAAGGGTGAATCGAGTGAAGGGTTGGTTGTCTATCCCTTAGACAAATATTGTTTTGGCGCAGGAAGAGAAGCAAATTCAAATTTGAAAGACATGCATTTTTTAAGGGTGGATTCAGTTAAGGGTTGCTTCATAAGTTAATACAGTTAAGCTTCGCAAAGCAGAAAAATTGAATTTCGGTTATCCGTGATCAAGCACAAAATAAATTCGAGTTTGGAATTAACGCAGGTTTCATGGGTGGATGCAGTTAAGGGATGTTTAGTGAGTCAATAAATTTAAAATAGAAAAACATTTAGAATGTAAGGGTGAATCAAGTGAAGGGTTGGTTGTCCATCCCTTAGACAAATTTTATTTTGGCGCAGGAAGAGAAGCAAATTCAAATTTGGAAATCATGCATTTTTAAGGGTGGATTCGGTTAAGGGTTGCTTCGTAAGAATAAATTTATGCTTCGCAAAGCAGAAAAATTGAATTTAGGTTATCCGAGATCAAGCACAAAATAAATTCGAGTTTGGAAGTGACGCAGGTTTCATGGGTGAATTCAGTTAAGGGATGTTTAGTGAGTCAATGAATTTAAAATAGAAAAACATTTAGAATGTAAGGGTGAATCGAGTGAAGGGTTGGTTGTCCATCCCTTAGACAAATTTTATTTTGGCACAGGAAGAGAAGCAAATTCAAATTTGAGAATCATGCATTTTTTAGGGGTGGATTCAGTTAAGGGTTGCTTCGTAAGTTAATAAGTTTAAGCTTCGTAAAGCAGAAAAATTGAATTTGGGTTATCCAGGATCAAGCACAAAATAAATTCGAGTTTGGAAGTAACGCAGGTTTCATGGGTGGATTCAGTTAAGGGATGTTTAGTAAGTCAATTTTAAAATAGAAAAACATTTTCAATGTAAGGGTGAATCGAGTACTTAAAGGTTTGGTTGTCCATCCCTTTGACAAATTTTATTTTGGCGCAGGAAGAGAAGCAAATTCAAATTTGGAAATCATGCATTTTTAAGGGTGGATTCGGTTAAGGGTTGCTTCGTAAGAATAAATTTATGCTTCGCAAAGCAGAAAAATTGAATTTAGGTTATCCGAGATCAAGCACAAAATAAATTCGAGTTTGGAAGTGACGCAGGTTTCATGGGTGAATACAGTTAAGGGATGTTTAGTGAGTCAATGAATTTAAAATAGAAAAACATTTAGAATGTAAGGGTGAATCGAGTGAAGGGTTGGTTGTCTATCCCTTAGACAAATATTGTTTTGGCGCAGGAAGAGAAGCAAATTCAAATTTGAAAATCATGCATTTTTTAAGGGTTTATTCAGTTAAGGGTTGCTTCATAAGTTAATAAAGCTAAGCTTCGCAAAGCAGAAAAATTGAATTTCGGTTATCCGTGATCAAGCACAAAATAAATTCGAGTTTGGAATTAACGCAGGTTTCATGGGTGGATGCAGTTAAGGGATGTTTAGTGAGTCAATAAATTTAAAATAGAAAAACATTTAGAATGTAAGGGTGAATCGAGTGAAGGGTTGGTTGTCCATCCCTTAGACAAATTTTATTTTGGCGCAGGAAGAGAAGCAAATTCAAATTTGGAAATCATGCATTTTTAAGGGTGGATTCGGTTAAGGGTTGCTTCGTAAGAATAAATTTATGCTTCGCAAAGCAGAAAAATTGAATTTAGGTTATCCGAGATCAAGCACAAAATAAATTCGAGTTTGGAAGTGACGCAGGTTTCATGGGTGAATACAGTTAAGGGATGTTTAGTGAGTCAATGAATTTAAAATAGAAAAACATTTAGAATGTAAGGGTGAATCGAGTGAAGGGTTGGTTGTCTATCCCTTAGACAAATATTGTTTTGGCGCAGGAAGAGAAGCAAATTCAAATTTGAAAATCATGCATTTTTTAAGGGTGGATTCAGTTAAGGGTTGCTTCATAAGTTAATAAAGCTAAGCTTCGCAAAGCAGAAAAATTGAATTTCGGTTATCCGTGATCAAGCACAAAATAAATTCGAGTTTGGAATTAACGCAGGTTTCATGGGTGGATGCAGTTAAGGGATGTTTAGTGAGTCAATAAATTTAAAATAGAAAAACATTTAGAATGTAAGGGTGAATCGAGTGAAGGGTTGGTTGTCCATCCCTTAGACAAATTTTATTTTGGCGCAGGAAGAGAAGCAAATTCAAATTTGGAAATCATGCATTTTTAAGGGTGGATTCGGTTAAGGGTTGCTTCGTAAGAATAAATTTATGCTTCGCAAAGCAGAAAAATTGAATTTAGGTTATCCGAGATCAAGCACAAAATAAATTCGAGTTTGGAAGTGACGCAGGTTTCATGGGTGAATACAGTTAAGGGATGTTTAGTGAGTCAATGAATTTAAAATAGAAAAACATTTAGAATGTAAGGGTGAATCGAGTGAAGGGTTGGTTGTCTATCCCTTAGACAAATATTGTTTTGGCGCAGGAAGAGAAGCAAATTCAAATTTGAAAATCATGCATTTTTTAAGGGTGGATTCAGTTAAGGGTTGCTTCATAAGTTAATAAAGCTAAGCTTCGCAAAGCAGAAAAATTGAATTTCGGTTATCCGTGATCAAGCACAAAATAAATTCGAGTTTGGAATTAACGCAGGTTTCATGGGTGGATGCAGTTAAGGGATGTTTAGTGAGTCAATAAATTTAAAATAGAAAAACATTTAGAATGTAAGGGTGAATCGAGTGAAGGGTTGGTTGTCCATCCCTTAGACAAATTTTATTTTGGCGCAGGAAGAGAAGCAAATTCAAATTTGGAAATCATGCATTTTTAAGGGTGGATTCGGTTAAGGGTTGCTTCGTAAGAATAAATTTATGCTTCGCAAAGCAGAAAAATTGAATTTAGGTTATCCGAGATCAAGCACAAAATAAATTCGAGTTTGGAAGTGACGCAGGTTTCATGGGTGAATTCAGTTAAGGGATGTTTAGTGAGTCAATGAATTTAAAATAGAAAAACATTTAGAATGTAAGGGTGAATCGAGTGAAGGGTTGGTTGTCCATCCCTTAGACAAATTTTATTTTGGCACAGGAAGAGAAGCAAATTCAAATTTGAGAATCATGCATTTTTTAGGGGTGGATTCAGTTAAGGGTTGCTTCGTAAGTTAATAAGTTTAAGCTTCGTAAAGCAGAAAAATTGAATTTGGGTTATCCAGGATCAAGCACAAAATAAATTCGAGTTTGGAAGTAACGCAGGTTTCATGGGTGGATTCAGTTAAGGGATGTTTAGTAAGTCAATTTTAAAATAGAAAAACATTTTCAATGTAAGGGTGAATCGAGTACTTAAAGGTTTGGTTGTCCATCCCTTTGACAAATTTTATTTTGGCGCAGGAAGAGAAGCAAATTCAAATTTGGAAATCATGCATTTTTAAGGGTGGATTCGGTTAAGGGTTGCTTCGTAAGAATAAATTTATGCTTCGCAAAGCAGAAAAATTGAATTTAGGTTATCCGAGATCAAGCACAAAATAAATTCGAGTTTGGAAGTGACGCAGGTTTCATGGGTGAATACAGTTAAGGGATGTTTAGTGAGTCAATGAATTTAAAATAGAAAAACATTTAGAATGTAAGGGTGAATCGAGTGAAGGGTTGGTTGTCTATCCCTTAGACAAATATTGTTTTGGCGCAGGAAGAGAAGCAAATTCAAATTTGAAAATCATGCATTTTTTAAGGGTGGATTCAGTTAAGGGTTGCTTCATAAGTTAATAAAGCTAAGCTTCGCAAAGCAGAAAAATTGAATTTCGGTTATCCGTGATCAAGCACAAAATAAATTCGAGTTTGGAATTAACGCAGGTTTCATGGGTGGATGCAGTTAAGGGATGTTTAGTGAGTCAATAAATTTAAAATAGAAAAACATTTAGAATGTAAGGGTGAATCGAGTGAAGGGTTGGTTGTCCATCCCTTAGACAAATTTTATTTTGGCGCAGGAAGAGAAGCAAATTCAAATTTGGAAATCATGCATTTTTAAGGGTGGATTCGGTTAAGGGTTGCTTCGTAAGAATAAATTTATGCTTCGCAAAGCAGAAAAATTGAATTTAGGTTATCCGAGATCAAGCACAAAATAAATTCGAGTTTGGAAGTGACGCAGGTTTCATGGGTGAATTCAGTTAAGGGATGTTTAGTGAGTCAATGAATTTAAAATAGAAAAACATTTAGAATGTAAGGGTGAATCGAGTGAAGGGTTGGTTGTCTATCCCTTAGACAAATATTGTTTTGGCGCAGGAAGAGAAGCAAATTCAAATTTGAAAATCATGCATTTTTTAAGGGTGGATTCAGTTAAGGGTTGCTTCATAAGTTAATAAAGCTAAGCTTCGCAAAGCAGAAAAATTGAATTTCGGTTATCCGTGATCAAGCACAAAATAAATTCGAGTTTGGAATTAACGCAGGTTTCATGGGTGGATGCAGTTAAGGGATGTTTAGTGAGTCAATAAATTTAAAATAGAAAAACATTTAGAATGTAAGGGTGAATCGAGTGAAGGGTTGGTTGTCCATCCCTTAGACAAATTTTATTTTGGCGCAGGAAGAGAAGCAAATTAAAATTTGAAAATAATGCATTCTTTAAGGGTGGATTCAGATAAGAGTTGCTTCGTTGGCTAATAAATTTTAAGAAATTGATCTTTAGTTATCCGTGATCAAGCATAAAATAAATTCGAGTTTGCAAGTAACGCAGGTTTCATGGGTGAATTCAGTTAAGGGATGTTTAGTGAGTCAATAAATTTAAAATAGAAAAAACATTTTGAATGTAAGGGTGAATCGAGTGAAGGGTTGGTTGTCCATCCCTTAGACAAATATTGTTTTGGCACAGGAAGAGAAGCAAATTCAAATTTGAAAATCATGCATTTTTTAAGGGTGGATTCAGTTAAGGGTTGCTTCATAAGTTAATACAGTTAAGTTTCGCAAAGCAGAAAAATTGAATTTCGGTTATCCGTGATCAAGCACAAAATAAATTCGAGTTTGGAATTAACGCAGGTTTCATGGGTGGATGCAGTTAAGGGATGTTTAGTGAGTCAATGAATTTAAAATAGAAAAACATTTAGAATGTAATGGTGAATCGAGCGATGGGTTGGTTGTCCATTCCTTAGACAAATATTGTTTTCGCGCAGGAAAAGAAGCAAATTCAAATTTGAAAATCATGCATTTTTTAAGGGTGGATTCAGTTAAGGGTTGCTTCATAAGTTAATACAGTTAAGTTTCGCAAAGCAGAAAAATTGAATTTCGGTTATCCGGGATCAAGCAGAAAATAAATTCGAGATTGGAAGTAACGCAGGTTTCATGGGTGGAATAAGTTAAGGGATGTTTAGTGAGTCAATAAATTTAAAATAGAAAAACATTTTCAATGTAAGGGTGAATCGAGTAAAGGGTCCATCCCTTTGACAAATTTTATTTTGGCACAGAAAGAGAAGCAAATTCAAATTTGAAAATCATGCATTTTTTAAGGGTGGATTCAGTTAGGGGTTGCTTCATAAGTTAATAAAGCTAAGCTTCGCAAAGCAGAAAAATTGAATTTCGGTTATCCGTGATCAGGCACAAAATAAATTCGAGTTTGGAATTAACGCAGGTTTCATGGGTGAATAAATTCAGTTAAGGGATGTTTAGGGAATCAATGAATTTAAAATAGAAAAACATTTAGAATGTAAGGGTGTATCGAGCGAAGGGTTGGTTGTCCATTCCTTAGACAAATTTTATTTTGGCGCAGAGAAGCAAATTCAAATTTGAAAATCATGCATTTTATAAGGGTGGATTCAGTTAAGGGTTGCTTCATAAGTTAATAAAGTTAAGCTTCGCAAAGCAGAAAAATTGAACTTCGGTTATCCGAGATCAAGCACAAATTAATTCGAGTTTGGAAGTAACGCAGGTTTCATGGGTGGATTCAGTTAAGGGATGTTTAGTGAGTCAACAAATTTAATATAGTGAAAACATTTTGAATGTAAGGGTGAAGGGTAGGTTATCCATCCCTTAGACAAATATTATTTTGGTGCAGGAAACGAGAGACAAATTCAAATTTGAGAATCCTGCATTTTTAAGTGTGGATTCAGTTAAGGGTTGTTTCATAAGTCAATAGAGAGAAAACAAATTGTAAAGTTGAAGTGTGAATCGAGTAATAGCTAAGTTATTCTTTGTTTTGTGATTAGAAAAGCAAAATAAATCAGAAGGTAATGGTGAATCCACTTAGGGGTTGTTTAGTGAGTCAGTAAATGAATATAGGGAGAAAATACATTTTGAATTTGAAAACGTAAGGGTGAATCAAGAGAAGTGTCTGTTGTTCATCCCTTAAACAACTTCTGTCCGCAGAAGTGAGAAATAAATTCAAATTTGGGTTTTAAGGGTGATTTCAATTAAGAGATCTTTCATAAACCAATAAATTTAAAATAGAAGGAAAAGAAGCTTCGATTTCAGAAATATAGTCCTTAATCCAGTAACGATTAAGTTGTTCATCCCTTAAAAAAATTTGCTGTGTCGCAGACAAAGGGAAACAAATTAAAATTTGGAAATCATGCAACGTCTAAGGGTGGCTCCAGTTAAGGGTTGTTTCAAAATTCAAGAAATTTAAAGGACAGAGACAACAAATTTCGAAATGGAAAATTTACTGGTTAATACAGTAATGGGTGGCTTATTCATCCCTTAAACAAGAAAACAGAATTTGGAGATAACGCAGGTCCTAAGGGTCGATGCAGTTAAGGGTTGTTTTGAAAAAATAATTTTGACTAGACAGTATAATGCTGAAGCAAATAAGGGATAAATTTCTGATCCCTTAAACAAATTATGCTCTGTTACGGGAAGAGGAAAATAAATTCGAATTCGTGAGTCACGTATGCTTTAAGGGTGAAACCAGTTAAGGGTTGTTTTTAAATTTTCGTCCCCGTTGTCCCTCCCTAACGTAACTGATCGAAATATCGATTCCGTTATGATAAATTCGGGCGATACGATCGTCGTCCGAGTGGAAAATCGGGAAACCGATTACAAGGGGCGGTGTGTGCGTGTGTATACATCATAGGCATATATTAATAGGAAATTTTAGAACGTCGTCTCTCTTCCCTTCGTCTCGCTCGGAAGGGAGGATGTATTAACCGGGTGAAATATACAGATAGGAAAAATGTGATGGTTTTCGTGTGGAAGTCATGAAGACCCGTTCGGTTTTCTTTGGTGGGGGTGAGGGTGCGCCTGCCCTTATTGTCCCCTGGTGAGTAATTTGTGTATATCCCCTGATTTTTTAGAAGACGATGTATCCCAAAATTTGAAAAATTATGAGGGTTTTCACATAAAATTCATCTTCTGGGAAATCCCTTAACATTTACAAGTGCCTCAAAATTGCTTGTTCTTGGAAAATGTCGTTCCAGAATAAAATTCAATCAGTTTGATTTGGAAGCTCAATTTGGGAAAATTGTCAAATTAGTCTTTCCAGGAATTGTTGTTAAAAGATCCTTATACTCCTCCTTGAAAATTAATGAAGAATCCAGCAAACACACTTCAAGAAAAATGGTCTAGAATAATAGAATAAAATGAAATGGCAGTTATGTTTTGAAGGGGTCAACGACGCCATTAAATTACAAGCTTCTAATAAATCTATATTTCCGTAAAATACATTTTGGGAAAATTCCCTAAAATTGCGTATTAAATCAGGCATTTCAAGAATAAGCATTGTGTTTCTAAAACCTTCCCAAAATAATAGTAAGAGGTGCTAGACCTCTACTTGTTCCCGGAAAATGCATTAGAATTCAGGAAAATGTCATGCTGACATTTAGTGTTCAAAAATGGCAGTGAAAGGACTTTTTTTCCAAAAACTGACCTAGGAAATAATAGTAAGAAATGTTTGAAATGTTCCTGGAAAATGATTGAGAATTCAAAAAATATATTAAAATTTATTACTTGGAATGAAGGTGAAATGTACTTTTTTCTGAAATCTGACAAAAAAAAATTGTTCATGAGGGTACAAAAAGAAGATTTTTTCTAAAAACTAATCCAAAAAATTATAATAAGAGGAGTTTTACCTTTACTTAATCCTGGAAAATGCATGAAAGCTCAGAAAAGTACTAATCTTAATTTTAGTATTGAAAAATGAGAGTGAGAAGCACTTTTCTCTAAATTTGACTTAAAAGTGATATCAAATCGTGATTGATCTTAGCTTGTCTCTGGAAAATGTGTGAAAATTCAAAAATAGTGTGTTGAAATTTATTATTTAAGACTGACGGTGAATTGTACTTTTTACTAAAATCTAACAGAGAAATTAGTTTCTGGAAAATGCGTAGGAGTACCAAAGAAAGTGTTGAAATTTAATATTTAAGACAGAATGAAAGCACTTTTTTCTGAAAACTAACATAAAAATTATAGTAAGAGGAGTTTTACCTTTACTTAATCCTGGAAAATGCGTGAAAGCTGACAAATACTATTATTATGTTTAGTATTGTCACACGCCTGAGGACCTAGTGTCCAAAGAGAGTGCTCTGGTTGGGGGTGTAGCTAGGTAGAAACTAAAAAGAAAGGCATGGTAACACAGACAATATTTATTGGAGCATTAAACATAGGGGAGAGCACATCATAAAACAAAGTTGAGGCAAATGAGCAAATGGCGAGAAGTGAGAAAAAAGTCAAAAGGGAGGTGGTTGCTTACTGTTGGATGACGAAGGGCAGCAGGCGCGAGGCTCCTCCAAGTAGCGGCATGCCGAAAGGACGGGCTCTCAGACGGGCAGCGTGACGTGACTGACTGACTTCCTGATCGTTATGATCGAGCTGTATGAATACAAGCGTGATGTCGTACCTGTCCGAGAGTCGTATCGTCCTTCGGTTTAAGGTCGCCTCGGTGCTGAATAAGCTTAGACGGCGACCTATTTTCGCTAATGGGGGCCGCATCGCGACAGTATTGAAAAATGAGAGTGAAAAGCACTTTTCTCTAAATTTGACCTAAAGGTGATAGCAAATCATGATTGATCTTAGTTTGTCTACGGAAAATGTATGAAAATTCAATAATGACATGTTGAAATTTAATATTAGGAGTGTTAGTGAAATGCATATTTTTCTAAAAAGTGATGGTAAAAGGAGTTTCATCTTTGCTTTATCTCGGAAAATGTATGAATACTCAGAAAAATAGTATTCTTAAATTTAAGACAGTGATCACTTTTTTTAACAACTAACCTAAAAATGATAATAAAATAGATTGATCTCTACTAGTTTGCGGAAAATTCATGAAAACTCAGGAAAGTATTGTTTTTACGCAGTATTTGAAAATGACGCTGAAAAGCACTTTTGTTTCGGCCTTTAAAAGTGATAGTAAAAAGTGTGTGATTTTTGAATTGAAAAATTACAATGGAAAACACTTTTTACTAAAAATTAACCAAAAAATGATGGTAGAAGGAGTTTAAACCATACTTTTAATCGTCACATTTAATACTCAAATGTGACGACAAATCGCACTTTGTTTCAAAAACTGACTTAAGAAACGATAAAAAAACTGTTTGACTTTTAATTAGACCTGGAAAATGCATGAAATTCAGGCAAATAGTGTGCTGAAATTTAATATTTAAATTTGACGGTGAAATTTCCTTCTGAGGCGTGTGCTAGTTTCTGAAAAATTCATAGTGTCTTAAAAATCGAAAAAAGTCCAAATTAGACTTTATAAGAATTAATTTTAAAATAAAAAATTAACGATTACTCAAAATTTACTAACTAAAAGTTCAAATTACCCAAACAACAGAAGACAATTTTGTTAACTTACTTTTCCTCCTTATTTAATAATTACTTACTACTAACTTTTATTTTGGAAGTTGCCCTTTTGGTAACTTTCTTTTGCAATGGGCCACGCCTATTAGTCGATAAATAAATATATAAAAAATCATATTGAGAAGGAAAATTCTCGGAAAACTCGTTTTCTTGGAAGCCGACAAGCCCATTTTGGCCGAAAATGGCATTTACCAAAAATCCCGAAGAAAGTGAGAAACCCATTTCACACATTTCCCAACATTCGAAACGATTATCGGGAGAAATAACCAGATGTGACGTCGGAAATCGTAAAAAGTAAATTTCCCCTCGCCCTTTTTACGGCCGACTAACGTGTTGCTGTCCCTACCTTTTCACGCTTTTCTTTTTACGTCGCTCCCTTTAAAAAAAATTGTATTCACGTCGCGTACAAATTGCCACCCCACAACAAAAAAGTCAGGTCCTGATAAACGTACTTTTTATATTAATTAAATGAAAACCTTAAGTCAGCACCTTAAAAACCATCCCCCGTGCGACGTATTCGGCTCTCTGGATTTAGGGGATGAAGTTTTATTCGAAGGGCGATCATTAAAAGCGAAATGTTACTAAGTCGCATGGTGATTTTCATTCCGTTCTAGCGAAGTGAAGCTGTAATTAAATTTTCGAAAAATACAGGAACACATTGTACCCTAAATTTCAATTTCACATTACGGTTAATTATAACTTCGCTCGCTCTTACTACAGAAATATGAACCGCTCCGCCGCGTTGCCTGAAAGCAATCAACCCCTTACCTTATCAGATCCCAATTTAGAGATTGAGTTACTAATAACAACCCCTAAAATTCCATTGAAGGGTATGTTACACCCTAACGTCACATCCCCGTCGTCGTCGTCGTCGTCGTCTCGATCGATTCGTGGAATTAATCTGCGGTCGATTTAATTTATTTTTGCGCGTCGATTAGTCCGGAAATCAATCACGGCGCATAATCGATCGTCAGCCTTAACCGAGCACTGATCTAATTACGGTTTAATCGACGGTTAATTGATGTGACGGTCGCACGTCTTGAGGTTTTGTTTGGTTTCATCCCCCTCTTCCCTCTTTTAACGTGGGAAGAAGGGACACTTGAGGGAAGGGGTGAACGAGACGTTTGTGACATTTATGGGACGTAAAGGGACTCTTTTTGAAGGAGCTCAAGTGCGTTACACTAACGGAAACTAACGGGAATTGTTTTATAGGGTCGTAGGAACAGTGTTTTTCAACCCTTTATTTTGAGAATGCCATTTTGACACTTGTATTGTCATAGTAATTGGATTTTTGCTACGTTTTATCAATTTTTACAATTAATTGTATTTTGTAGTATTTGTACAATTAGTTTTATTAAATTTTACTACATCATTTTTTTAAGGTTACCCTTAGTACCCTCTTCAAATGCACAACAAGATGTAATAAAGTTTGGTAAAATACGTCCCAAGATTTTCTAGCAAATTTTTAAACTCAAGTTGCTTAAAACATAAGCAATGACAACTCGCACAACTTTTGTGTCAGCTTCAAGCATTAATTTCAAACATTCAAAAATGGAACAGTCATTCATTTATAAAGCAGGAACGTTCAAAAGTTTATGGAGAGCAAATTTGAATTTCAGTTATATTTTTGAAGTCTTAAAAGGTGTGTCATGACTGTAAAATTTCTTCACATTTTCTAAAACATTCTTAACGTTTAGAATGACTTCAGAAACGACATTTGTACAACGCAAATCCTAAGTTCGAAAATTGTAACTTACGAAGATGTCCAGATACGAAATCGTAACATTTTTCACTTATGAATATTTTTTGAAAGTTCATGAATTTCAGTAAAGTGAAGTACCTTCACTGGGGTCTTTAAACGACAAAAATGCTTTCATTAATTGAAGATAAAGTTTTTACAATTTCATAATTTTCAGCTAACTTATTAACGTATGGAATTCAGTTATGAAAGTTAGTTTTTAAAATTGCACGTATTTTAGAAAATCGTAACTAAAGCATACAATTTAGTTATGAACGTTAAAGTTTCTGAAAGTCCATAGAAAAGGATGGATTCTAATAGTTTTTAAATTTCAGGATACTTTTGTCAAAGTTAATTTTTTTATCAATTTCAGGAAGCTTATTGAAATATTCAATTTAGTTATTAGAGTTAGAATTTTGAAAATTTCATGCATTTCAGGAAACGTTTACCAAAGCATACAATTCATTACATTTTATAAAAGTTTATAAATTTAAAACATACAATTCAGTTAAAAACGAGAATTTTTTTAATTCTTGGAGTTTAGCAAACTATTATAAAAACACAATTTTCATATCAAAAGTTCAACATTTTGTAGTTGCAAGAATTTCGGAAAACTTATTAATTTATACAATTCAGTTATTAAGTTAGTTTTCAAATTTTCATGAGTTTCTATGAAGTTTCTATCAGCTAATAGATTTCAGAAAAATATGGAAGTATATAATTTATATATTGAAGTTAAAGTTTTAAAATTTCGTGGATTTCAGGAAACTTTGGTCCAAATATACAATTCTCTTACGGAATTTTAAAAGATTATGGATTTCAGGCATACAAAACCTACAATTAATTTATGAAAATTGAGGTTTTTAAAAATTTTTGATTTCAGGAAACTTATTATTATATTAAATTCTCCTGTGGAAGTTTAACTTTTTACAACTTTTTTAATTGTAGGAAACTTTAATTAACGCATACAATTCAGTTGTGAAAATATGTAAAATTTCATATATTTCTGGAATCTTACATAAACTTTAAAGTTTATTTAGGAATGTGAAAATTTCATCGATTTCAGGAAATTTGTATTAAAGCATACTTTACTTATGGAGTTAAGCATTTTATAGTATCTTGACTTTCAGAAAAATTATTGAAGTATGCAATTCGGTAACAGAGGTTGGAGTTTGTAAAATCTCATATTTCAGAAAATTTTATTAAATAACTGAGTTATGGAAGAGTAGGTTTTTAAACTTTTCTAGAAACTTTTTGACATACAGTTTATTGTGGAAATTAAACTTTTTTTTATAATTTCATGAATTTCAGCAAACTTATTAACGTATGCAGTTCAGTTATTAGGTTGGAGTTTTGGAAATTTCATGAATTTCAGGAAATTTTAAACTAGGAACACAATATTCGCTTATTGAAATTGAAGTTTTCAAATGTTCTAATTCTTAGGAAACTTTTGTTCGAATATAAAAATCTTACGGAATTTTATAATTTCATGGATTTCAGGCATACAAACCGTACAGTTCAACTACGAAAGAGGAGGTTTTTGAAAGTTTTGATTTCGGGAAACTTTTATTATTTTATTAAAAAGTTTAACTTTTACAACTCTATTAATTTAAGGAAACTTTAATTAACTTATACATTTCAGTTGTGAAGATGTATAAAATTTCATATAATTCTGGAATCTTACATAAACTGCACAATTTATGTCGGAAAGGGAAATTTCATAGATTTCGGGAAATTTGTAATAAAGCATACTTCACTTATGGAATTAGGCATTTTATAATTTCGTGATTTTCAGAAAACTTATTGATGTATGAAGTTCGGTACTAGAAGTTGGAGTTTGTAAAATCTCAAATTTCTGAAAATTTTATTAAACAACTCATTTATGTAAGAGAAGGTTTTTTTTAACTTTTCAAGAAACTTTTATTGACACGCAGTCCATTGGGGAAATTCGACTTTTTATGATTTCATGAATTTTTCAGCAAACTTGTTAACGTATGCAATTCAGTTATTAGGTTGGAGTTTTTGGAAATTTCATGGATTTCGGAAAATTTTAACCAAACGACACAATTTAGTCAGGAAAGTTTCTGAAAGTTCATGGATTTCAGGAATATATAGAAATATACTATTTGCTTATTGAAGTTGAAGTTTTCAAATTTCCTAGTTCTTAGGAAACTTCAAGGAATTTTAAAATTTCATGGATTTCAGCCATAAAATCCGTACAGTTCAACTACGAAAGAGGAGGTTTTTGAAAGTTTTGATTTCGGGAAACTTATTATTTTATTAAATTCTCCTGTGGAAGTTAAACTTTTTACAACTTTTTTAATTGTAGGAAACTTTAATTAACGCATACAATTCAGTTGTGAAAATTTGTAAAAATTCATATATTTCTGGAATCTTACATAAACTTTAAAATTTATTTAGGAATGTGAAAATTTCATCCATTTCAGGAAATTTGTATTAAAGCATCCTTTACTTATGGAATTAAGCATTTTATAGTATCTTGACTTTCAGAAATGTTATTGAAGTATGCAATTCGGTAACAGAGTTTGGAGTTTGTAAAATCTCATATTTCAGAAAATTTTATTAAATAACTGAGTTATGGAAGAGTAGGTTTTTAAACTTTTCAAGAAACTTTTTGACACACACAGTTCATTGTGGAAATTAAACTTTTTTTTATAATTTCATGAATTTCAGTAAACTTATTAGCGTATTCAATGAAGTTATTAGGTTAGAGTTTTGGAAATTTCATGAATTTCAGGAAATTTTTATCTAAGAACACAATATTCGCTTATTGAAATTGAAGTTTTCAAATGTTCTAATTCTTAGGAAACTTTTGTTCGAATATAAAAATCTTACGGAATTTTATAATTTCATGGATTTCAGGCATACAAACCGTACAGTTCAACTACGAAAGAGGAGGTTTTTGAAAGTTTTGATTTCGGGAAACTTTTATTATTTTATTAAAAAGTTTAACTTTTACAACTCTATTAATTTGAGGAAACTTTAATTAACTTATACATTTCAATTGTGAAGATAAATAAAATTTCATATAATTCTGGAATCTTACATAAACTGCACAATTTATGTCGGAAAGGGAAATTTCATAGATTTCGAGAAATTTGTAATAAAGCATACTTCACTTATGGAATTAACCATTTTATAATTTCGTGATTTTCAGAAAACTTATTGATATATGAAGTTCGGTACTAGAAGTTGGAGTTTGTAAAATCTCAAATTTCTGAAAATTTTATTAAACAGCTCAGTTATGCAAGAGAAGGTTTTTTTAACTTTTCAAGAAACTTTTATTGACACGCAGTCCATTGGGGAAATTCGACTTTTTATGATTTCATGAATTTTTCAGCAAACTTGTTAACGTATGCAATTCAGTTATTAGGTTAGAGTTTTGGAAATTTCATGAATTTCAGGAAATTTTAAACTAAGAACACAATATTCGCTTATTGAAATTGAAGTTTTCAAATGTTCTAATTCTTAGGAAACTTTTGTTCAAATATAAAAATCTTACGGAATTTTATAATTTCATGGATTTCAGGCATACAAACCGTACAGTTCAACTACGAAAGAGGAGGTTTTTGAAAGTTTCGATTTCGGGAAACTTTTATTGTTTTATTAAAAAGTTTAACTTTTACAACTCTATTAATTTGAGGAAACTTTAATTAACTTATACATTTCAGTTGTGAAGATATATAAAATTTCATATAATTCTGGAATCTTACATAAACTGCACAATTTATGACGGAAAGGGAAATTTCATAGATTTCGGGAAATTTGTAATAAAGCATACTTCACTTATGGAATTAGGCATTTTATAATTTCGTGATTTTCAGAAAACTTATTGATGTATGAAGTTCGGTACTAGAAGTTGGAGTTTGTAAAATCTCAAATTTCTGAAAATTTTATTAAACAACTCAGTTATGCAAGAGAAGGTTTTTTTAACTTTTCAAGAAACTTTTATTGACACGCAGTCCATTGGGGAAATTCGACTTTTTATGATTTCATGAATTTTTCAGCAAACTTGTTAACGTATGCAATTCAGTTATTAGGTTAGAGTTTTGGAAATTTCATGAATTTCAGGAAATTTTAAACTAAGAACACAATATTCGCTTATTGAAATTGAAGTTTTCAAATGTTCTAATTCTTAGGAAACTTTTGTTCAAATATAAAAATCTTACGGAATTTTATAATTTCATGGATTTCAGGCATACAAACCGTACAGTTCAACTACGAAAGAGGAGGTTTTTGAAAGTTTCGATTTCGGGAAACTTTTATTGTTTTATTAAAAAGTTTAACTTTTACAACTCTATTAATTTGAGGAAACTTTAATTAACTTATACATTTCAGTTGTGAAGATATATAAAATTTCATATAATTCTGGAATCTTACATAAACTGCACAATTTATTACGGAAAGGGAAATTTCATAGATTTCGGGAAATTTGTAATAAAGCATACTTCACTTATGGAATTAGGCATTTTATAATTTCGTGATTTTCAGAAAACTTATTGATGTATGAAGTTCGGTACTAGAAGTTGGAGTTTGTAAAATCTCAAATTTCTGAAAATTTTATTAAACAACTCAGTTATGCAAGAGAAGGTTTTTTTAACTTTTCAAGAAACTTTTATTGACACGCAGTCCATTGGGGAAATTCGACTTTTTATGATTTCATGAATTTTTCAGCAAACTTGTTAACGTATGCAATTCAGTTATTAGGTTAGAGTTTTGGAAATTTCATGAATTTCAGGAAATTCTAACCAAACGACACAACTTAGTCATGAAAGTTTCTGAAAGTTCATGGATTTCAGGAAAATATAGAAGTATACTATTTGCTTATTGAAGTTGAAGTATTAAACTTCTTTTTCTTTACGAAACTAATTCAAATATAAAAATATTACAGAATTTTACAATTTCATGGATTTCAGGCGTACAATTTTAAAATTTCAAGGATTTCAGGCATACAAAGCGTACAGTTCAACTATGAAAGGGGAAGTTTCAGGAAACTTTTGTTATATTTTATTAGATTCTCTTGTGGAAGTTTAATTTTCATAAAAATATTAATTTGAGGAAATTTTAAATACGTACATTTCAGTTATGAAGATATATAAAATTTCATATATTTCTGGAATCTTACATAAACTTTACAGTTTATCTAGGAAAGTGAAAATTTCATAGTTTTCAGGAAATTTCTATTAAAGTATACTTCACTTATGGAATGAAGCATTTTATAATTTTTTGAATTTTTTATGGAAGTGAAAGTACTTTTCAGGAATCTTGTTAAGTTTCAAGCAAGTTTACTAGAGCTCTTATTAGGCATTTGTAAGCTCGACAAATAAAACGTCAAATATCACTAATTTTCCTTGATGTCAGGAAACTCTGTTTTTAAAGTTTAATGGATCTCAACTAGTCGAAAAGACCATTTACAGTTTCATAAAACGTATAAAGCACCGTCCAGAAATTTGTCTTTCGAAAACTTAAATTAATAATGTGATATTTGAGCACTGACTGTACAATTTGCATAAAACTTTACCTCCTTTTCCCGAAACTCCCTCTCCACTGTTTGTTCTCGTGAAATTGCGTTCCAAACCATCTCTCTTAGTCTTAAGACTTAGTCTAAGAACTTAACAGAAGTAAGCACTTTATGCAAACGAAGTAAATAATATTAACAATTCCTCGGGTTCTCCTTGCGAAAATTCGAATTTCCCATTCGAAGTCATAAAACGGGATCCGGGATAGTCCCATTCGCCCGCGGACGTTTGTAATACAACAATATCGAACTCTGAATAAAGGAGAGAGAGATGCCTATGCATACATCAACGACGGAGAAAACAAAGTTCCCAAGCTGAAAAACGTAAACTCCGAGCATCACAATCAGAGCAGAAGGAGTTCGCTGCGGAGAACTCCCCCGGAGAGTTTTTCCTTTTCCCCCCTTTTCGAACGTAAAAGTTCTATTTTGTTAAATTAAGCTCCGCGGGAATAGGAGGTCGTGAATAACGTTTCCCGAGCGCACATTGTATCCTTTTTGCTACTGACGTACTTAACATAATTTTGATTCGCGTATAACGCGATCGCTTTGAAGTAATGGGAACTTAATGTATCGACGGGAATCAAAACTCTTAAGGTTTCCTTTGATTTATAATGATCTCGTTGAGCGTGCTTGTTTTGTTCCCGGATTAGAAATTTAAACGAGTAACCCGAGGCGGACGCTTCATCTAAATTTGGTAAAATGAAGACGAATGTACTCATCCAATTACTTCGTTACAACGTTCGATAATTCTAATTGGACCGAATCACCACCCCCCCCCCCCCACTAACTACCCCCTGTAATGTGTACGTATGGCGACCACTGGCGAGGTCGGTTCCGACCCACCTGCAGTGCCTCGATGCGACGCGTTGTCATGGTGATTATCCTTGAAATTTACAACGGATTCCAACCCTTAACCCACCCCCCACCCCCGACACGTATGCACCTGATGACGCAATTAATTCGTGTATTTTAAAATCGTCTCGGAATCGGATTTAATCGAATGGCTCTTAGTGGGAGAAATGGAGGTCTTTCAGGTTGATCCCGAGGGATTACGGGGAGAGATGTTCATGAATTTTGAACGGGGAGGAAATTGAGGGTCGGTTCGAGGGGGGAAATTGGAATTTTCTCGTTGTGGCGCGTGAGGTAGGGGGAAATTGTGTGAAATGGTGAATGCGCCGTAATTTTGTTTTTGGGCGTGGTTCATTAATTTGTTAATACGTTCATCTAATAATTTCAGTTGTTCAGTTTTTCAAAAATCGATCCATGAGTTTCCAAAAAAAATTCGAAAAAATATACAGGGTGTTAAAATACAAGTGTCACAAAATTTAAAGCCTTAATACCCACCTGTCGACGTTTATTTTGAAAATATAATCAATTTTATCTTCAAAATTCAACGACATTCAGGCCTATTACTCAATTGTAATGCCTAAAAACATGAATATCACGAAAATATTGTACAATTATTTACCATTTTGCAGAAAGTATTAAAACGATATTTTTTTTATAAGTACAGGATTATAAGGAAACTGATTTTTATGGATGTCAAACTTTTGACAGTTTGTGAATTTCAAGACTGATTTGTGATAAACAGTAAATGTATTATTCCCTTATGGAAGTTAATTTCTTTCTAAATTTCCCGGTTATAAAGAAACTTTTATACGGAATATTCAATTAACTCGTGGAGATAGTAATTTTAAAATTTCACGTATTTCAGGTGACTTAAGTATATCATTGACTTATGGATGATAAACCTCTTGTAATTCCACGAATTTCCACGAAAAATTATACAATTTACTAATGAACTTAAATTTTTTAAAACTCACTAAAATTGATAAAATATCCAAAATCTACTTATGGAAGATTAATTTCTTTTAAAGATACATTATTTTTATTGATTTATTGATATTGATTTATAGGTTTTTTCATAAGCTTTTCGAAGATAATATACAGGGTGTTAAAATAAAAATCTCGCCAAATATCAAACCTTAGTAGGCACTTGTCAACGTACTCTCGTCGATGTTAAATTTATAACAAATTGATTTACGTTTAAAATGGATTTCAGTTTTTCAAAAATCGTTCCACGACTTTCGAAAAAATATACAGGGTGTTAAAATACAACTCTCGTCAAATTTTAAACCTTAGTAGGCACTTGTCAACGTTTAGTTTTTGAAATACTGGCCGTTAAACGTTATGAAAGCATAATCAGGTTTATCTTCAAAACTCTTTTTAATGTTAAAGCGAAATTCAGGCCTATTATAAATTCCAATACCTAAAAGTACGTGAATGTCACGAACCTTATTAAAAAGACTAAAATTTACTTATTTTGGAGAACGTATTCCCGTCCCTTAGGGAAGTATACATAATTTTCAGGAAATTTATTAAAGTGTGACATTTACTTGTGGATGTCCCATTTTAAAAAGCTTATCAATTTTTAGCTTGGTTTTCAGGATTTCGGGAAACTTTTATATAAAATATTCATCTCACTTATACATGTTATAGTTTTAAAATTTCAAGAAATTCAGGTGGCTTTTATTAAAGTCACGTATTCACTTATGGAAGGTAACCTTTTTGAAGATCCATCAATTTCAGAAAGCTTATTAAATTTACTTATGGAAATTAAAGTTTTGAAAATTCCCTTGTACTTTGGAAAAGTTTGAGGTTTTACTTGTGGAAGTTAATTTTTTTAAAAGTAGTACTACATGATTTTCAGGAAGCTTGTTATAGTATGACATTCACTTATGGATGTCGATTTTTTAAAAGTTATTGAAGATCAAGTCATTTATAAGAAATAAGTTCCACCAATCAAATTCCAGATTTCAAGAAACTTATGGAAATTGTATTTTGAAATTTCACGAATTTCAGGAAACTTCAGGAAAAATTTTCACGAAAACTTTTAATGAACTGCACCATGTTGTAAATTACTAAAAAGTATACAATTTACTTATGGAAATTGAAGGTTTTTAAACTTCATCAATTTCGGAAAACTTATTAAAGATTTCTTCAGAATCTATGATTTTAAGGAAGCTTATATAAGTATGACAGATATACCTATAATATGATACATACGATTCCGAGCATGGAGGGGAGAGAATATAAGTTCTCCTACGCTCTCTTTGTCTCTGGGTACGCCACGGTGATTCGACAGCCACAATTTTTTTTGGCGGAAAATGAACAAAAAACAACAGATGGTGTTGTAAATTACTAAAAAGTATACAATTTACTTATGGAAATTGAAGGTTTTTAAACTTCATCAATTTCGGAAAACTTATCAAAGTTTTCTTCAGAATTTATGATTTTCAGGAAGCTTATATAAGTATGACAGATATACCTATAATATGATACATACGATTCCGAGCATGGATGGGAGAGGATATAAGTTCTCCTACACTCTCTTTCTCTCTGGGTACGCCACGGTGATTCGACAGCCACAATTTTCTTGGCGGAAAATGAACAAAAAAACAAAAAATGATGTTGTAAATTACTAAAAAGTATACAATTTACTTATGGAAATTGAAGGTTTTTAAACTTCATCAATTTCGGAAAACTTATCAAAGACTTCTTCAGAATTTATGATTTTCAAGAAGCTTATATAAGTATGACAGATATACCTATAATATGATACATACGATTCCGAGCATGGAGGGGAGAGGATATAAGTTCTCCTACACTCTCTTTCTCTCTGGGTACGCCACGGTGATTCGACAGCCAGAATTTTTTTGGCGGAAAATGAACAAAAAAACAAAAAATGAAGTTGTAAATTACTAAAAAGTATACAATTTACTTATGGAAATTGAAGGTTTTTAAACTTCATCAATTTCGGAAAACTTATCAAAGACTTCTTCAGAATTTATGATTTTCAGGAAGCTTATATAAGTATGACAGATATACCTATAATATGATACATACGATTCCGAGCATGGAGGGGAGAGAATATAAGTTCCCTTACGCTCTCTTTGTCTCTGGGTACGCCACGGTGATTCGACAGCCACAATTTTTTTTGACGGAAAATGAACAAAAAACAACAAATGATGTTGTAAATTACTAAAAAGTATACAATTTACTTATGGAAATTGAAGGTTTTTAAACTTCATCAATTTCGGAAAACTTATCAAAGACTTCTTCAGAATTTATGATTTTCAGGAAGCTTATATAAGTATGACAGATATACCTATAATATGATACATACGATTCCGAGCATGGAGGGGAGAGAATATAAGTTCTCCTACGCTCTCTTTGTCTCTGGGTACGCCACGGTGATTCGACAGCCACAATTTTTTTTGACGGAAAATGAACAAAAAACAACAAATGATGTTGTAAATTACTAAAAAGTATACAATTTACTTATGGAAATTGAAGGTTTTTAAACTTCATCAATTTCGGAGAACTTATCAAAGTTTTCTTCAGAATTTATGATTTTCAGGAAGCTTATATAAGTATGACAGATATACCTATAATATGATACATACGATTCCGAGCATGGAGGGGAGAGAATATAAGTTCTCCTACGCTCTCTTTGTCTCTGGATACGCCACGGTGATTCGACATAACAATTTTTTTGGCGGAAAATGAACAAAAAACAACAAATGATGTTGTAAATTACTAAAAAGTATGCAATTTACTTATGGAAATTGAAGGTTTTTAAACTTCATCAATTTCGGAAAACTTATCAAAGTTTTCTTCAGAATTTATGATTTTCAGGAAGCTTATATAAGTATGACAGATATACCTATAATATGATACATACGATTCCGAGCACGGAGGGGAGAGAATATAAGTTCTCCTACGCTCTCTTTGTCTCTGGGTACGCCACGGTGATTCGACAGCCACAATTGTTTTAGGCGGAAAATGAACAAAAAACAACAAATTATGTTGTAAATTACTAAAAAGTATGCAATTTACTTATGGAAATCGAAAGTTTTTAAACTTCTTCAATTTCGGAAAACTTATCAAAGATTTCTTCAGAATCTATTATTTTCAGGAAGCTTATATAAGTATGACAGATATACCTATAATATGATACATACGATTCCGAGCATGGAGGGGAGAGGATATAAGTTCTCCTACACTCTCTTTCTCTCTGGGTACGCCACGGTGATTCGACAGCCACAATTTTCTTGGCGGAAAATGAACAAAAAAACAAAAAATGATGTTGTAAATTACTAAAAAGTATACAATTTACTTATGGAAATTGAAGGTTTTTAAACTTCATCAATTTCGGAAAACTTATCAAAGACTTCTTCAGAATTTATGATTTTCAAGAAGCTTATATAAGTATGACAGATATACCTATAATATGATACATACGATTCCGAGCATGGAGGGGAGAGGATATAAGTTCTCCTACACTCTCTTTCTCTCTGGGTACGCCACGGTGATTCGACAGCCAGAATTTTTTTGGCGGAAAATGAACAAAAAAACAAAAAATGAAGTTGTAAATTACTAAAAAGTATACAATTTACTTATGGAAATTGAAGGTTTTTAAACTTCATCAATTTCGGAAAACTTATCAAAGACTTCTTCAGAATTTATGATTTTCAGGAAGCTTATATAAGTATGACAGATATACCTATAATATGATACATACGATTCCGAGCATGGAGGGGAGAGAATATAAGTTCTCCTACGCTCTCTTTGTCTCTGGGTACGCCACGGTGATTCGACAGCCACAATTTTTTTTGACGGAAAATGAACAAAAAACAACAAATGATGTTGTAAATTACTAAAAAGTATACAATTTACTTATGGAAATTGAAGGTTTTTAAACTTCATCAATTTCGGAAAACTTATCAAAGACTTCTTCAGAATTTATGATTTTCAGGAAGCTTATATAAGTATGACAGATATACCTATAATATGATACATACGATTCCGAGCATGGAGGGGAGAGAATATAAGTTCTCCTACGCTCTCTTTGTCTCTGGATACGCCACGGTGATTCGACATAACAATTTTTTTGGCGGAAAATGAACAAAAAACAACAAATGATGTTGTAAATTACTAAAAAGTATGCAATTTACTTATGGAAATTGAAGGTTTTTAAACTTCATCAATTTCGGAAAACTTATCAAAGTTTTCTTCAGAATTTATGATTTTCAGGAAGCTTATATAAGTATGACAGATATACCTATAATATGATACATACGATTCCGAGCACGGAGGGGAGAGAATATAAGTTCTCCTACGCTCTCTTTGTCTCTGGGTACGCCACGGTGATTCGACAGCCACAATTGTTTTAGGCGGAAAATGAACAAAAAACAACAAATTATGTTGTAAATTACTAAAAAGTATGCAATTTACTTATGGAAATCGAAAGTTTTTAAACTTCTTCAATTTCGGAAAACTTATCAAAGATTTCTTCAGAATCTATTATTTTCAGGAAGCTTATATAAGTATGACAGATATACCTATAATATGATACATACGATTCCGAGCATGGAGGGGAGAGGATATAAGTTCTCCTACACTCTCTTTCTCTCTGGGTACGCCACGGTGATTCGACAGCCACAATTTTCTTGGCGGAAAATGAACAAAAAAACAAAAAATGATGTTGTAAATTACTAAAAAGTATACAATTTACTTATGGAAATTGAAGGTTTTTAAACTTCATCAATTTCGGAAAACTTATCAAAGACTTCTTCAGAATTTATGATTTTCAAGAAGCTTATATAAGTATGACAGATATACCTATAATATGATACATACGATTCCGAGCATGGAGGGGAGAGGATATAAGTTCTCCTACGCTCTCTTTCTCTCTGGGTACGCCACGGTGATTCGACAGCCACAATTTTTTTTGACGGAAAATGAACAAAAAACAACAAATGATGTTGTAAATTACTAAAAAGTATGCAATTTACTTATGGAAATTGAAGGTTTTTAAACTTCATCAATTTCGGAAAACTTATCAAAGTTTTCTTCAGAATTTATGATTTTCAGGAAGCTTATATAAGTATGACAGATATACCTATAATATGATACATACGATTCCGAGCACGGAGGGGAGAGAATATAAGTTCTCCTACGCTCTCTTTGTCTCTGGGTACGCCACGGTGATTCGACAGCCACAATTGTTTTAGGCGGAAAATGAACAAAAAACAACAAATTATGTTGTAAATTACTAAAAAGTATGCAATTTACTTATGGAAATCGAAAGTTTTTAAACTTCTTCAATTTCGGAAAACTTATCAAAGATTTCTTCAGAATCTATTATTTTCAGGAAGCTTATATAAGTATGACAGATATACCTATAATATGATACATACGATTCCGAGCATGGAGGGGAGAGGATATAAGTTCTCCTACACTCTCTTTCTCTCTGGGTACGCCACGGTGATTCGACAGCCACAATTTTCTTGGCGGAAAATGAACAAAAAAACAAAAAATGATGTTGTAAATTACTAAAAAGTATACAATTTACTTATGGAAATTGAAGGTTTTTAAACTTCATCAATTTCGGAAAACTTATCAAAGACTTCTTCAGAATTTATGATTTTCAAGAAGCTTATATAAGTATGACAGATATACCTATAATATGATACATACGATTCCGAGCATGGAGGGGAGAGGATATAAGTTCTCCTACGCTCTCTTTCTCTCTGGGTACGCCACGGTGATTCGACAGCCACAATTTTTTTTGACGGAAAATGAACAAAAAACAACAAATGATGTTGTAAATTACTAAAAAGTATGCAATTTACTTATGGAAATTGAAGGTTTTTTAACTTCATCAATTTCGGAAAACTTATCAAAGATTTCTTCAGAATCTATGATTTTAAGGAAGCTTATATAAGTATGACAGATATATCTATAATATGATACATACGATTCCGAGCATGGAGGGGAGAGGATATAAGTTCTCCTACACTCTCTTTGTCTCTGGGTACGCCACGGTGATTCGACAGCCACAATTGTTTTAGGCGGAAAATGAACAAAAAACAACAAATTATGTTGTAAATTACTAAAAAGTATGCAATTTACTTATGGAAATCGAAAGTTTTTAAACTTCTTCAATTTCGGAAAACTTATCAAAGATTTCTTCAGAATCTATTATTTTCAGGAAGCTTATATAAGTATGACAGATATACCTATAATATGATACATACGATTCCGAGCATGGAGGGGAGAGGATATAAGTTCTCCTACACTCTCTTTCTCTCTGGGTACGCCACGGTGATTCGACAGCCACAATTTTTTTGGCGGAAAATGAACAAAAAATGATGTAAATTACTAAAAAGTATACAATTTACTTATGGAAATTGAAGGTTTTTAAACTTCATCAATTTCGGAAAACTTATCAAAGATTTCTTCAGAATCTATTATTTTCAGGAAGCTTATATAAGTATGACAGATATACCTATAATATGATACATACGATTCCGAGCATGGAGGGGAGAGGATATAAGTTCTCCTACACTCTCTTTCTCTCTGGGTACGCCACGGTGATTCGACAGCCACAATTTTCTTGGCGGAAAATGAACAAAAAAACAAAAAATGATGTTGTAAATTACTAAAAAGTATACAATTTACTTATGGAAATTGAAGGTTTTTAAACTTCATCAATTTCGGAAAACTTATCAAAGACTTCTTCAGAATTTATGATTTTCAAGAAGCTTATATAAGTATGACAGATATACCTATAATATGATACATACGATTCCGAGCATGGAGGGGAGAGGATATAAGTTCTCCTACGCTCTCTTTCTCTCTGGGTACGCCACGGTGATTCGACAGCCACAATTTTTTTTGACGGAAAATGAACAAAAAACAACAAATGATGTTGTAAATTACTAAAAAGTATGCAATTTACTTATGGAAATTGAAGGTTTTTTAACTTCATCAATTTCGGAAAACTTATCAAAGATTTCTTCAGAATCTATGATTTTAAGGAAGCTTATATAAGTATGACAGATATATCTATAATATGATACATACGATTCCGAGCATGGAGGGGAGAGAATATAAGTTCTCCTACACTCTTTTTCTCTCTGGGTACGCCACGGTTATTCGACAGCCACAATTTTTTTGGCGGAAAATGAACAAAAAATGATGTAAATTACTAAAAAGTATACAATTTACTTATGGAAATCGAAGGTTTTTAAACTTCATCAATTTCGGAAAACTTATCAAAGATTTCTTCAGAATCTATTATTTTCAGGAAGCTTATATAAGTATGACAGATATACCTATAATATGATACATACGATTCCGAGCATGGAGGGGAGAGGATATAAGTTCTCCTACGCTCTCTTTCTCTCTGGGTACGCCACGGTGATTCGACAGCCACAATTTTTTTTGGCGGAAAATGAACAAAAAATGATGTAAATTACTAAAAAGTATACAATTTACTTATGGAAATTGAAGGTTTTTAAACTTCATCAATTTCGGAAAACTTATCAAAGATTTCTTCAGAATCTATTATTTTCAGGAAGCTTATATATAAGTATGACAGATATACCTATAATATGATACATACGATTCCGAGCATGGAGGGGAGAGGATATAAGTTCTCCTACGCTCTCTTTCTCTCTGGGTACGCCACGGTGATTCGACAGCCACAATTGTTTTAGGCGGAAAATGAACAAAAAATAACAAATTATGTTGTAAATTACTAAAAAGTATGCAATTTACTTATGGAAATCGAAAGTTTTTAAACTTCTTCAATTTCGGAAAACTTATCAAAGATTTCTTCAGAATCTATTATTTTCAGGAAGCTTATATAAGTATGACAGATATACCTATAATATGATACATACGATTCCGAGCATGGAGGGGAGAGGATATAAGTTCTCCTACGCTCTCTTTCTCTCTGGGTACGCCACGGTGATTCGACAGCCACAATTGTTTTAGGCGGAAAATGAACAAAAAACAACAAATTATGTTGTAAATTACTAAAAAGTATGCAATTTACTTATGGAAATCGAAAGTTTTTAAACTTCTTCAATTTCGGAAAACTTATCAAAGATTTCTTCAGAATCTATTATTTTCAGGAAGCTTATATAAGTATGACAGATATACCTATAATATGATACATACGATTCCGAGCATGGAGGGGAGAGGATATAAGTTCTCCTACACTCTCTTTGTCTCTGGGTACGCCACGGTGATTCGACAGCCAATATTTTTTTTTTACGGAAAATGAAGGAAAAATTATAACACACACTACGCTTTTGCGAATCAAATTGTGATAAGAAAACTTACTTTTCGATTTCATTCTCGACATTAACAGGAGTTCGTGTTAATGCGGCGAATTTAAATTTTTAATACCCTCCGTTAAATTGTAACGGGACGGTCCGCCCTCGCGCCATCGAATTATCGATTTCGGCGGATAATCGCTAGCGTTATTAAAAATAATTGAGCGTTATCACGGATGTCTCGATAAATATTAGTTTTGCTGTTAATGCTCGGCGAAAATGAATTTTTAAGGGTCGCGCTAAACGGCGACAACAACAACAAAAACAAACGGCCGATCAATCTCAATCGTCAGAGGGATTTCCAATATTCATGGTAGTCCCTATGGGGAAAAAGGGAGACTTGTCATGTATTAAAATTGACGAGGGATTGATGGGCTCGAGTAGAATTCCCCCTGGAGAACGTTCAGGTGGAATTAAACAGACTTTTTCGAGTTGTGTCGTTCAGCTCAAATTTAATGGAAATCGACGTCGACTTTTGGAATGTTAACTCGCGTCAAATTAAATAATAATATTCCTGTCGCGTATAATTACAAATTCTTGCCCTGCAGGTACGCAGTGTTCACTACATTAATATTAATAGTTAATTAGGACAAGTCAATTAAACTAATTAGTCGTTGCTCTATTTGACTCGTCTCGAAATTTAATTAAACGTGTCCAATCCACTCAACAACTTCTAAGATATAACCTGGGGCGCTGAGAGGTCTTGATGGTACAAGATAATTGGCCAGTTTATTTCCAGACAGACGAATCTGGAAAGAAACGTGCTCTCGATGTCACATTTTTCCTGGGAAATAAGGGAAACTCACGTTTCGGCTCTGCTCCCTGAAAAATATTATTTCTGGATAATTAGTGTTCTGGAGAGAAATGGTAAAGGTTGAAATTTGTTTTTGGGTTCTAGAGAATGGCTTTCAGTTCTGGCTTTGCTCTCAGGATAAAATTACGTTAAATTTAATTTCTGGATAAGACTGAAATCAAGTTCTTTTCCTGAGTGCAAGTTGAAGTTTTATTTAAATTTTAGACAACTTGGGGTAGATTCAAAATAGTCGAGCTCAACTTTATTCAGGAAAAAGATCGAAGTTGCTTTAATTTCTGGAAAAAATAATGGAAGACTTAACTTAGGCTTAACTACCTGGAAACGGTGTTGGCTTGAAAAGATTTAAATTTGTATAAAATTTGGAGCATATTAGAAGATGCCATACTTTTTGAAAAAGGTCGAAACTTTCATTCAGGGGAATAAGGGAATTCAGGGAATTTTCCATAAGTTTAAATTATACTGAACTGAGCTATAAATTGAATTGTATTTCTAGATAAGTCTGAAATTAAGTTCGTTTTCTGAAAAATGATGGCGAAGGTTGGATTTTTATTATAATTTTAAGGCTGATTAAATGAAGTTATGATTTTTGAAAAGGGATGAAAGTTTCTTTCAAAATAACACTGAATTTAACTGAAATATAACTGAAATACGGAATACTGAAAAATATCTTTCTTATAGAGAAAAGGGAAAACATAAGGTTTATTTTTTTGGAAAACATTGTCCAGGATTCAAATTTGCTTTATTGTAGAAAATTTGAGTAGATTGAAAGCAGCTGAACTTTTTGGGAAGAGATGTAAATTTGTTTAAGAAAAAGACTGAAGTTGTCATATTTTCTTAAGAAAAAAGGAAATTTACGCTTAAATTCCTGCAAACGGGTGAAATGGAATTTATTGGCATCAAAAATGGAAATTTATACAGAATTCTGGAAAATTTGGTACAGATCAAAAACTGCTGTGCTTTTTAGAGTAGGTTGATCCCTTTATTTAGAAAAGGAGTTCCCTTTTTCCAGGTGTTTAAATTATACTGAACTGAACTATAAATTGGACTATATTTCTGGACAAGGCTGAATTCAAGTTCATTTTGGGGAAATCAAATTTCATAAATCTGGAAAATCTGAAAAAATCTGGATGTTGAAGATTGAATTTTTATTTAAAGTTCAGGACATTTTGAACACATTAAATGTCGTTTTTCCTTTTGAAAATGGATGATACTTTGTTTTAGAAAAATACTGAGTACTCAAAAGTAATTTTTTTTATAGAGAAAATGAACAAAGTAAGATTGATTTTCTGGATTGAAATTTGTTGTGTGTTCTAGAAAATTTGAGCAGATTGAAACCAGCTGAACTTTTTGGTAAGGGATGTAACATTGTTTAAGAAAATGGCTGTAATTGCCTTATTTTCTAAAAAAAAAAAAATGGAAAATTACGTTTAATTTCCTGGAAGCGGATGAAATAAAATTTGTTGGCTAAAAAGGATTCAAATTTATACAGAATTCTAGAAAATTTGGTACATATCAAAAACTGTTGTGCTTTTTATAGTAGGTTGATCCCTTTATTCAAGAAAGGAGTTACCTTTTTTCCAGGTGTTTAAATTGTATTGAACTGAACTATAAATTGAACTATATTTCTGGACAAGGCTGAATTCAAGTTCATTTTGGGAAAAACAAATTTCAGAAATCTGGAAAATCTAAAAAAATCTGGATGTTGAAGATTGAATTTTTATTTAAAGTTCAGGACATTGTAGACACATTAAATGTCGTTTTTCTTTTTGAAAATGGACTATACTTTGTTTCAGAAAAATACTCAATTCTCAAAAGTACCTTTTTTATAGAGAACAGGAACAAAGTAAGATTGATTTTCTGGATTGAAATTTGTTGTGTGTTCTAGAAAATTTGAACAGATTGAAACCAGCTGAACTTTTTGATAAGGGATGTAACTTTGTTTAAGAAAAAGGCAGAAATTGCCTTATTTTCTAAAAAAAATGGAAAATTACGTTTAACTTCCTGGAAACGGTTGAAATAAAATTGGTTGGCAAAAGAGGATTTAAATTTATACAGTATTCTAGAAAATTTGGTACGGATCAAAAACTGCTGTACTTTTTAGAGTAGGTTGATCCCTTTATTCAAGAAAGGAGTTCCCTTTTTTCCTGGTGTTTAAATTGTATTGAACTGAACTATAAATTGAACTATATTTCTGGACAATGCTGAATTCAGGTTCATTTTTGGGAAAGCAAATTTCAGAAATCTGAAAAATCTGAAAAACTCAATATGTTGAAGATTGAATTTTTATTTAAAGTTCAGGACATTTTGGGCACATTAAATGTCTGTTTTCTTTTTGAAAATCAATGATACTTTGTTTCAGAAAAATACTGACTACTCAAAAGTACCTTTTTTATAGAGAAAAGGGACAAAGTAAGATTGGTTTTCTGGATTGAAATTTGTTGTGTGTTCTAGAAAATTTGAGCAGATTGAAACCAGCTGAACTTTTTGATAAGGGATGTAACTTTGTTTAAGAAAAAGGCTGAAAGTGCCTAAAAAAAATGGAAAATTACGTTTAACTTCCTGGAAACGGTTGAAATAAAATTGGTAAATTTGGATAAATTTGGTACAGATCAAAAACTGCTGTGCTTTTTGGCGGAGATTAACCTTTTATTTAGGAAAGAACGAAGTACCCTTATTTCCAGAAGATTCAATTATATAGAACAGAACTATAAATTGAACTATATTTCTGGACGAGGCTGAATTCAAGTTCATTTTGGGGAAAACAAATTTCAGAAATCTGAAAAATCTGAAAAAATCTAGATGTTGAAGATTAAATTTTTATTTAAAGTTCAGAACATTTTGAACACATTAAATGTCGGTTTTATTTTTGAAAATAGGTGATACTTTGTTTCAGAAAAATAGTAAATACTCAAAAGTACCTTTTTTTTATAGAGAAATTGCCTTATTTTCTAAAAAATGGAAAATTACGTTTAACTTCCTGGAAGCCGTTGAAATAAAATTTGTTGACAAAAAACGATTCATATTTATACAGAATTCTAGAAAATTTGATGCAGATCAAAAACTGCTGTGCTTTTTGGAGGAGGTTAACCTTTTATTTAGGAAAGAACGAAGTTCCCTTATTTCCAGAAGATTCAATTATACTGAACAGAACTATAAATTGAACTATATTTCTGGATAGGTTTGAAATATAGTTCATTTTCTGGCAAGACGATGTCATAGGTTAAATGTTTATTTAAATTTTATGATATTTTGGGCAGATTGAATGAAATTGTGCTTTTTGAAACTTTCTTTCAGAAAAATACTAAATTATACTGAAGAGTATCTTTTTTGTGGAGAAAAGGGAAAACACAAAACCCTATTTCTGGATAAAATTTTGAAAAAGATTTAAATTTGTATGGAATCCTACAAAATTTGCGACAGAGTGAAAGATGGTGTGCCTTTTGCAAGAGGTTAAAAGTTTATTTCAGGAAAGAACCAAACTTCCCCTTTTTCCTTAAATTTAAATTAAGCTTCGCCTTCTGGAATACATTGAAATGGACTTTATTTATGGATAAGGTCAAAATGAAGTTAATTTCCTGAAACAAAATTACAAAACATAAAATTTTGCTTAAATTTTAGGAAATTAGAGGTAGATTGAAAGCAGCTTAGCTTTTTGGAAAGCACGTAACTTCCTTTAAGAAAAAGACTGAAGTTGCCTTATTTTCTTAAGGAAACTGAAAACCACTTACTTCATCTGAGAGGTACGTCCGATTTGTAAATTTATTTAAACGAATCACATTTATTTAAAAATTTCCCGAGCTCGGAAAACTCGCTAATGTTGAAATCTTGATATACACATCATCAACATTGATAAACTTTTTAAACGTATAACGTTTTTATTTCCAGTTTGTAAATAACCCCCTCGGGTATATCGCATAATGAAGCCAGAGACGGGCGGAAAAATTTAAAATTAGCATCCCTTACGGCAGACAAACACGGCAACTTCACCCCTCCTGTATTACGTTACAATGATTTGCGAGGCAATTTCGTAGAATGTACGGTAGTGGCGTGCGCCCTCTCCAAAGATTTAATAATACGTGTCCTTAAAGGATAACACCCCAAAGAGAAAGAGAGAGAGAGAGAAGGGTACTTTTGCTCTTTTATAATTTCAAACGAATTTTATACCAGCAGAGGAGATATCAAGGCTTCCCCTTATCCATCATCCCTTTATTTCGCCTGCGAATGACATTCGATTTAAACACGGAACGTTAAATAACAAAATGGGTTTTGTGTTTCGAAAAGTCGATTATGTCTCGGCTTTTGTCTTTTGATTTTAACAACAAATTTTCTTTTAGTTCATCCCCGACTTACGTCCCATCCGATAATTTATTAGGACACCCATTAGATCACCTACTGTGTCGAAATTCCCAAAAAAAAGTAGATTATCTCAGACGTACGTTAAGTTCAAATATCCGTTAGTTTATAATATGTATTTGAACGTACGTTATCTCAAACTCATTCGATGTCTTATTTGAATACGGTGGAGATTATCTCAGACGTACGTTCAGGTCTCAAAATACCTTAAACTTTTTCTAGTAGATTGTCGTACGTTCAGCTATACACTTTATTTATATAACCATTATGGTGGAAAATTGAACCAATTTTGAAGTTTATTTGAACACTCGTTGTACTAGATGGTCTCGTGGCTTATTTGAATTTCCGTTGTATCGACAAATAAATACATTAATCTCAGACGTACGTTCAGTTGGAGAATTAATTTAAACTTCCTTCATGTTGGATAACCTAGTTATCTCCATGTCATTTAGGAAGACATTCGAAACTTTCTTACTACTAAATACGTACGTTTCATACGTACGTTAGACTGACGGTAATGTAAACACCCGTTACATCTCGGAAAAATCACCCTACGACGTACGTCCCCCTTGGGGAAACCCCATAATTCCATATGAAAGTTACGATAATCTCCACATTAAAATCCGCCCTCTAAGCTCGAAAAGGTCCGCGGAAGTGCGGGAAAGTGCGAAAACTTTCAACTCCTTAAAAGCCGTCTCTCGTCCGGCCCAACTTCGAAACGTAAATTAGTTACGAAGCGGAGTTTAAACGGATTGTTACCGGCGATAGCTAATGACATGATTTTCAGTTATTGTTTTCGATTGAGTCGCACTGGAAGAGTTTCTGGAGTTTAACAAAAGTGTCTTTTCAGACATGTTTTACGTGATACATGATCATATTACAAAATTGTCAAATCGTCTGGGAACTTTTTGGGCCGCCCTGTATTTTATGATTTCCTCATTGTTACATTGTAGCACTTGCGGTGCCTCATCCATTACAATTGTAAAACGGAAATAAATTTAAAAACCGTTAGATTTCGAAACTCTATCCAAACTTCGGCTGTGGCCGCTAGGAGGCGCCTCGATCACAACCGAAATAATACGTTTTGTGTAGAAAACGGCGTTTGAATAGGTCTGAAATATCATGTGGAATAGGAAAATATTTTTTCTTTTGACGTAAATTGTGTTAACTCTGTTACTAAATCAAAATAAATATTTTATGAAAAAATTGTTGCTCGGGCGCCAGATTCGAAGGGTTTACTTCCTTATCCCTCGAGTAGTTCAAACTCGCGAGAATACCATGAGGTTTCGTGTAAATAAAACGCACAAAAAATAATTAATTTTTCGTCGTATATAATTAATTGTCGAAAAGTGGAAAATTCGTAATTTTAATCGACCATAATTGTAATAGGTCGGTAGATGTCTTATTAGTACTGGCTGGTCGGAAAATTCGCGATCTTAATCCGCGAAGGTCGGAAAATGAGCTCTTTTCGGGGTAATATCCAATCCCGAAAATCATACTTTTTTACAAGTTATCCGAGTCGGTTATTAAATTTGAAATCATGGTTTACTCCGAGAGACTGTTAGTAAAGTAAGTTTACTTTCGTACGTTATTTTTTACTCCTGAAGAAGTACGGCCTCAGTACTTTTTATTGAATTTTCCGCCGGTTCCAACCGAAGAAGGCCTTTTTTTATCACTTTTCACGCAATTTTCCAAATTATGGGAAAGATCGGATTTGTAATGATGGTTTACGGTGACGTAATGTCCCATAATGAAGTTTTATGATTGGACGCGAAGTTCCAAAGCTACTTCATTTTCCTTAAAATGTCTAGATTTAATCGTACTAATTGTTTAATGACAGGTTTAGCATAACTTTTACGTTCAAAGGAACAATATATTCTTATTCTGCATGATAGTTAGGGAATATAGTCCCATCGATAAAATGAAAAATGCCAAGAATGCACTTCGAGCATACTGAATGGTTAAAATTGCAATTTTCTGGCAGCTTAAAAGGAAACTTGGAAATAAGAACGCGATCTAACATAAGATGAGGGTATTCGAGTGACCGTTTCGACCCTTAGACCTCTCATTCCATTTTTTAATCAGTTTCGAATTGTTTTTAATGCAGTGCGACGAATTTTTTATTAAGAAAAAATGAGTTTTGAGCATGTTTTTTGATTGAGACGCAGTAGATATACTAGGCCGGCTCAGCGACAAAATTCCGTACATAACCTCACTTTTGACGGAATTTTGTCGCTGAACCGGGCTAGGATATCTACTAGAGGGTACTGATGAAATGACTGCTGAATATGAAGTGGCTGTTAGAAATGTAACTTTGAAAAATCGCCTGCAGGATTTTCTGCTGAAAACTTTCCACCGATTTCTACTCATGTTTCTTGATTGAGACGCAGTAGATATACTAGGCCGGCTCAGCGACAAAATATCGTACATAACCTAACTTTTGACGGAATATTGTCACTGAACCGGCCTAGTATATCTACTAGAGGCCACCGATGATATAGCTGCTGAATATGAAGTGGCTGTTAGAAATGTTACTTTGAAAAATCGGCTGCTGGATTTTCGGCAACTAACTTTACACCTGTTTCTACTCATGAGTTTGTAAATGTTTCTTGATTGAGACGCAGTAGATATAATAGGCCGGCTCAGCGACAAAATATCGTACATAACCTCATTTTTGACGGAATTTTGTAGCTGAACCGGCCTAGTATATCTACTAGGGGCCACAGATAAAATGGCTGCTGAATATAAAGAAGGTAACTTTAAAAAATCGGCTGCTGCATTTTAGGCTGCTAATTTTAAACCGATTTATACTCATGAGTTTTGGAAATTTTCTTAATTTAGACGCAGTAGATATACTAAGCCGGCTCGATGACAAAATTCCGTACATAACCTCACTTTTGATGGAATTTTGTCGCCGAACCGGCCTAGTACATCTACTAGAGGCCACCGATGAAATGGCTGCTGAGTATGAAGCGGCTGTTAGAAATGTAACTTTGGAAAATCAGCTGCTGCATTTTCGGCTGATACCTTTCCACCGGTTTTCACTCATGAGTTTGCAAATGCGCCTTGCCTGATATGCAGTAGATAGACTAGGCCGGTTCAGCGACAAAATATCGTGCATAACGTCACTTTTGACGGAATTTTGTCACTGAACCGGCCTAGTATATCTACTAGAGGCCACCGATGAAATGGCTGCTGAATACGAAGTGGCTGTTAGAAATATAACTCAAAAATCAGCTGCTCGATTTTCTGCTGAAAACATTCCATCGGTTTCAACTCATGAGTTTGTAAATGTTCCATGATTGAGAGGCAGCAGATATACTAGGTCGGTTCAACGACTAAATATCGTGCATAACCTCACTTTTGACGAAATTTTGTCGCTGAACCGACATAGTATATCTACTAGAGGCCACTGATGAAATGGCTGCTGAATATGAAGCGGCTGTTAGAAATGTAACTTTGGAAAATCGGCTGCTGCATTTTCGTCTAATTTTCCACCGGTTTCCACTCATGAGTTTGTAAATGTTTCTTGATTAAGACGCAGTAGATTTACTAGGTCGGTTCAATGACAAAATTCCGTACCTAACCTCACTTTTGACGGAATTTTGTGAATTTTGTCACTGAACCGGCCTAGTATATCTACTAGAGGCCACTGATGAAGTGGCTGCTAGAAATGTAGATTTGGAAAATCGGCTGCCCTGTTTCTACACATGAGTATATTCAAAGTGCACTCTTATCACATTTGGTCAATCGATTGTGGGTGGTAGTATTTGAGACGAAGTCGAAGCCCCTTTTTGAATATTTTCGCGGTATCTTTTCACTAGAAAGAGGAGTCGAGAGTTGAGTGTCGCGATCGAAATCCCCGAAGCGCCATGGAGGACGACGAAGAGGAGACCACCGCCTCGTCGAGGACCTCCTCGACGGTGACGCTCACGCAGCAGAACATCCACACGCTGTCGCACACGTCGATGACGAGGATCGAGGCGATCGCGACGTCCGGCGCCGCGACGCCGCAATGCCACATCGTGATGCACCAGGCGAGCGACTCGCAGGAATCCGAATCGGAGTCGCTGTCGCTGAAGGCGTCGCCGAGGTACTCGCTCATGTCGAAGTCGCCGCACTCGTCCTCCTCGCAGGAGGACTACGAGCCGGACAACAAGCACCCGAACAAGGGCCAGTACCTCTCCGCCTCGGGCCACATGGGCGAGACGGCGAAGAGCATGGAGAGCCTCAGAACGGGCGGCTCGAGGCACGCGTACCTCTCGTCGAGCGAGCGCGACGTGCGGCGCATGCTCTCCGAGTCCGCGGCCTCGGAGACGAAGTCGCTCGAGAGTATCGAGCGCGAGGCGAGGCTCAGGAGGCACGCGGTGAGCGGCGACGGCGGCTCGGACGACGCTATCTCGACGGCGGAACGCAGGCGCGTCCTCTGGTCGGGCAGAATGAGGATACCTCAGCACCTGAGCCTGCCGCCACCGGCCGGCTACCTCAGCCTCAGCCCGGGCGGCGACAGGAAGCTGACGATACTGTCGCCGCACTCGCCGCACAAGATGCCCGAGGCGCTGCTCTACGCCTCGGCGACGCTCAAGGCGAGGCGGAAGAAGGCGACGGTGCTGCCGAAGCTCGTGCTGCCTCGCAGCGACTCGGACATCAGCGAGGTGTTCTCCGAGCACGGCCTAGAGTAAGTAGACGGGTGGGGGAACTGTCATATCGGAACTCGAGTATCACAAGTATCGCACGTCACTATACTCTTTTTCCCAACAAGATAGGCGCATATTAATGATGTGACCTTCAAGGTCATAGGCGTGCAGGTAACAATATCATTTAGGATAACGGAGTACCAAATAATTTCTGTATCTTTCGTTGAAATGAGATTATTTAGGAGCTGGGTTAATAGTAACGAGAAAATATTACGACTAATAGGGGTACGCAGGCAATTTGTAACAAGTGACCCCGTCTTCCTGGAAAAATACATGTAGAGGTGAACGAAGTGTGAAGTGGTCTCTATAGAGAGTGGACTGTATAGAATCTCTCGTAGCTCGTGGGTGGCTGCGGAGATGAATCTTGTCTCCAGGTTGTATGGCTGAAGACTGTCTCGTAGATTGGAGATCAGGGCGTGACGTGATCTCTTAAAGTTCTTGAAGTTGAAGTTCTAGTAGAGTGGAGAGAGGGCGTGACGTGCTCTCCGGGTTGGATCTGAGGGCGTAACGTGCAGATCCGGGGTTGAAGTTCTTGGAGTTAGAAGTTGTCGTATCTTGAAGATCTCGTAGAACTCTCAGGGCGTAACGTGAAAGGGTGTATGTTGGGGTGACGTAAATCAAGACCAACAACACACGTCGTTTTTGAGCATATTATGTGTACTAATTTATTGTTCCAAATTTCAGAGCTTTTATACATCTTATTTTACATTGGCTAAATGAGATATTTGTTTTGTTACCTTGCACCAAACTGACCTTCTCGAGAAGCGCTCGTTATCACGTTACCTAGACGTCGTGTTATGCTTAGTTAGCTGAGTATGGGGATGGGAACTTGACCGGCTCACGTTAGATCGTAATTGTTTTCCTCTAGTAACGTGAAATGATCGCTAGTGTTATTGATTCGTGAAAAACAGGTAAAAATGCAGGTATACTGCTTACGATAACTACCAAATTTTTTCCCTCCGGTGAATGAAAAATCCCTCTGTTGACGAGCTCATTAATATGCGTCTATCTTGTTGGTAAAAAGAGTATGGTTTTGACTAGTTGAGGAGCCGATATCCGTTTAGTGTAATTTCGTCAGTGTAACCGTTGAAAAGATACGAGGAGAGGAAGAGTCTTTTAACTAGCATTATATATAGATATCTATTTATATCTACATTGATATATCTACTCTCCTGAGTTTTTAATTTGCGTTTTTGACCAGCACTGTATCTATCTACATCTATGTAGATTTCTTTTGACGTTGGAATTTTGACCAGCACTGTATACAAGTAGGTATGGCCGCACTTGAGACAATCCCCACCACTTTTTAAGTCCCACCCGCTTCCCCCTTCTCCCCAAAACCCGAGCGCGTGAGTCATCGGTCGAACCTGTTCAAACCTGTTGAACCTGTTCCAAATTGTTCCACAAACCTGTTCAACTACCAGTTCAAAGCGGTTCAAAAACCTGTTAAGCCTGTTCAAATACCGGTTCATTGTGGCTCACAAACCTGTCGAACCTGTTCGAAAAGTGGTTCACAAACCTGTTCACATACCAATTCAAATAGGTTCAAAAACCTGTTCAGAGCGGTTCACACATCTGTTAAACCTGTTCAAATACCAGTTCAAAGCGGTTCAAAAACCTGTGGAACCTGTTCAAACACCGTTTCAATGTGGCTCACAAATCTGTTGAACCTGTTCGAAAGTGGTTCACAAACCTGTTCAAATACCAATTTAAAGTGGTTCAAAAACGACTTCAAAAATCTGTTAAACCTGTTCAAATACAAGTTCAACGAGTTTTTAAACCACTCTGAGCTAATATTTGATCAGGTTCGACAAATTTGTGAACCGCTTTGAACAGGTTTGCGAACAACTTTTGAACAGGTTTGAACGGGTTTAAGGATGGATGACATGAATTTTGCTTAGGTTCGACCGATGACTCGCTTACTCAGGTTTTGGGGGAACGTGGGTTGGGCTTAAAACGTGGTGGGTTTGTTTCAAGTGTCGCCATAACTACTTATCTGACTTTGGACTTTTGACTAACACTTTATCTGGATATCTTTTGAGTTTTGACTTTGGACTTTTAACTAGTACTAGAAAATCATTGAAAACCTAATTTTTATGAAAATAGGATTCATAAAGTTCACAATAACTATATGCATAAATTTAAAAAGATTTCGGCACAATGAACCCCGGTTCTTCCTCGGAATTGGACTACTAAGTCTCAGTTTTCAGAAAACACAAAAAGTTGGTCTAAATGAAAGAAAAACACAAATATTTTGATATCGTGACTGTTTGTATGTATTATATCCAGTTTAAATTTCCTTATTTTTTCGTTGTGTTATCCAGAAAAGTAGACTTTTTTTTCAAAAATAGTTGGTATACTTGGAAATCTGTGGAATTTGAATATTTCAAAAAATTTTTTAGACCAGAAAATCCAATGCTGCGCCCTAAAAAGTGTATTGATCATGAGGAAGAGGAGCAACACCTGTTGGTCTCGTCGAACTACCAAATTCAATTACCATTTTTTGGTGAAGATTATGGTGATTTGGTGATTGAGTGAATTGTATAAAAACGTGATAAGTTCTGGTCGTGTTACTTTATTAATAGTCGCTATGAAAAATATTGTGAAATACCGTTTTCAATAATCGAAAAATGGAGATGCTTGTACATGTATTGTTGGTCGTCAACGTTCGTTTATTGAGTCCGTCATAGATGTCAGCACCGGCACAGTGCAGTGTGGTTTTCGTGGGTTTAGGTTGGTACTACGTTTCCTGTGGCCAAAGGGAAGCAATGGCGTCTTCTCACAGCGACGATGTGACCATATTTTCCTAGTGCCAGTAGTTCTGGACGCCACGTCACCACAGAACGAAGATTAAATATCACGAATCTAACCCTACGTCAAGTTACGAACGAGCGCTGAAATTCCCATTAGATAATAACACCTCGTCGGTGCCGAGGGGGCGGATTAACGTTAACTCCTAATTTCCGATGTCTGGAACACATTCCAGAATTAAACGCCTATGGAAGCGGAGACGGGAATACTCGTATTCGATTTAGCTCCCTTCTCTATGTATATATCGGGTCGCATATATAGATTTTAGCTAATGGGAGACAGACAGAAGAGAGAGAGAGAGAAGGATCAGAGCAGAAGCTTTTGAGATATACGAGAGGATTTTCTGAGGGGGATTTCAGGGACATTTGATTAAAATTCTTTCTACCTTCCTCTCTATTTCTCTCTCTCGCTCTCTCTCTCGTTATTTAATATCTCTTGTTGTGATTTATTGCGTCACACAATCTATCGGCGTGTAGTTTTGTATTGTTTTGTATCGCCTCGATATTCAGTGCAAATGGTAAAAATTCCGTAACTTGTTAATCACAACTTCAAATCCTTTGATCTCCTGCAATGCACATTTTAGGTCGAATCACGTCTCGCCTCGCGTGGACTCGTATTTCAATAATCTCCCTATGACCCAATTTCCAGGGAGAAATTGATATGTAATATTAATTATAGTGGAAATTATCATGGGTATGGCGCCTCCACCATATGTCACGCTCCTCAGCACTTAGGGCCCTGAATGGTACTTGTTTTGTGGGTGGTAAAACAAATAAAAGAAATGTATTACCAGGTTTACAAGGGAATAGTAGCAGTTTGTACAAAGTTACTTAGCAGAGCCAGAGAGATTGGGTACATAATGTAAAGAATCGACAAGGACAAAGTTTAAAAAAACATTAAAAAGGCGCTTACATTATTTTCCCGAGGGCGTGAATGCACAATATATACAGGAATTGCTATTCAGTGAACGAAGGGTATATTGGACTGTATGTAGAATCTCGTAGCTCGTGGTCGGCTGCGGAGATGAAGCTACAGGCTACAGGTTGTAAGGCTGTAGACTGTGTTGTAGATTGGAGACAGGGCGTGACGTAATATTCGGCGTAGATTTGAGGGCGTATCGTGCAGATCCTACTTGAAGTTCTTGTAGATTGCAGACAGGGCGTGACGTAATCTTCGGCATAGATTTCGATGATATTCTAAAAAAATAGTTTACCTATTTCATCATATACTGTTCGTAGGACGTCACTTAACAGAAATTTGATGTGATGTTTCAATAATTTTACTAATTTGGTCTTGTGATTGTGGATAAAACGTTATATTGCATTCGTGTTTTAGTCGCGTTTTATTCACTTAAGGATATTGAACGCTGTCTAAAACACTTGTACAATAAATAAATTAATATTCAGTTGATCTGATGAATAGTTATTAACATTATAAGTAATTGCACAGATGATATTTCTTTGTTTGGAAGTATCTCGATAAATGATAGACCGATTTTGATAAGCAGAACTTCAGTAAAAAGAACTTTACAATGTCTACAACTTCCTTACTTATCATTTTCACCTAGGACGAACTAGATAAATTTTACAACCGAAAATCTAATTTTCCACTTTTATTCATCCAGTTCGCAAAAGTAGCTGTACCTTTTAGTTAAATCCTCCCATGTACGAGAAGGGCAATTAACGAAAAGCTGTTTAAATTTTCTTCACGTTTCCCTTGCTCCTGGGCTACTAATTGATATTTCCCTGACTTACATCCCATAGCGTGTACTTCGGGACGTCCTGAGTTTCCCCCGCCGCGTTTAAAATTTAATCCTACGCCACACTCCGCGACGTTCATTTCCATGACAAACGTCCCTGGGAATTTTTATCTTCCCCTCTGGAAACGGGAAAGATGTCGGGGAAATATGGAATAATGCCATATTCCGCCTCGATCTGTAGTCGTGGGCGGAGGGGAAAGGGGAACTGGAGTAGGGGGGGAGGGGTGTTATGCAGGAGTGTATTGACATATTTGTTTTTGTTTCAGGTAAGTTCCAGTTCCTTTCGCTGAAAACCGTAAGTAGTATGAACGTAATTGTTTGAAGGTTCTTGACGTTGACGTTACCCATATTGATTGTATTACGGTATGTATATTTCCAAAGTACGTTACATGTCGATCTATAAATATACTGAGTGTCCTGCAATTAACGACACAACTTTATTAGATCTTCCAGATGTTCACAAAGAAACTGTTGATTACATTACGGTATTTAAATTTCCAATGTACATTACATGTCGATCTAATGTCGATCAGGCTGTTAGGGGTTTGACTGCCTTTATTTTAATAGGCGATAGTATTCATCAAAACAAGCAAAAAAACCTTATATAACGGGGGTCCTAAAACCAACCGTTTTCGAGAAAAGTCGAGTTATTTTATCAAGGCATTTCACCACGTCTTGGCAACACCGACAAGAAAGGATACGTATAAATATAAACAGCTGTGAGGGGTCAATGTTACGCGACGCGTGCGATAAATTCGCGATGTTGCCATATCACATCATAGCCACTTTATCGAGTTGTATTGATATTGATATTATGTGAGATTCTTTAATAAAACTGAATTTTTACACCTTAAAATTACAAGTTTGCTAATTTTTTTTTCTCGAAAACGGTTTGTTTTAGCACCCCTGTTATATAAGGTTTTTTTGTTTATTTTGGTGAATACTATCGCATGTTAAAATAAAGGCAGTTAAACCCATAACACCCTGTATAAATATACTGAGTGTCCTGCAATTAAAGACACACTATCTTTATTATATCTTCCAGATATGGAAATGGAACTCTTTATTTAATTACGGTATTCATATTTTCAGTGTACGTTACATGTCGAACTATAAATATACTGAGTGTCATGCAATTAAAGACACAATAACTTTATTATATCTTCCAGATGTTGAAAGTAACTGTTGATTATATTTTGTTCTTTATATTTTCAGTTTCGACTCTTTTTCGCCTTACATTAACCTGAGAGTTATATGAGAGTAACTATAATATGATTGGTATTATACAGTTATAGCTAACGTGTGTCCCTTTAATCTCAGGTAATATGTACATAACAACTAAAATAGGCACTTTAGATTTTTTGGCGAATGCGCCATTGTGACTGCCCTTGGCGAATTCAACAATTATTGTATTGCACTCGCCAAAATATGGCCCGCCCCTTCGCAATGTTCGACAACCGGTGGTTTTGGCGAATACGCCTTTTATGATCCCATTGAGCATTCACCAAATGTTCTATCTATCTCATTCCTTCGCCATATTTGATAAAACTGACCTAAATGTGTTCCGCGTGAGGTACAACTGTTTAACAAAGCAATATAGTGAGCGATAAATAAGCTTCTCCGGGCTTCCTTAAGCGGGACGGTGAATTTTACGGCCCACTTATAGGTATGTAAAACAGCCATTTAACCACAATGAGGCACTTGGCTCTTTGATGTCTTACTCAAACGTAAATAATGCACTTTATCGCTAATAAACTCTCTACGATGGTATTGTAAAATCTTCCCTTCTCCCCTAAATAAATGCGCAATTTTCCCGACGGGTTAATTCCCACACATTCCGAACTCCCTCTCCACCCCCTTTTAATAACGCTGAAACGTCATGTTCCATACAAAGCTAAAAGGGTGGAAACGGGACGCGTTAAGAAATTGGAAAAGTTATGCGAGACGAGGCAACAATTCATCACATTCAAATCCCTCGCGCACCTACACATTTCAAGTTCTCTCGGGACACATTAGACTTTTCCACCTCGCGAAATTTTAACTTTGTAATCTATCGACTGAAAGCGACCGCGACACTCCATCTATCGGACTCCGGGAGGTACGAAGTTGTGTCGGGAAAAACCGAATCGATTTTCCTCGGAGCTTCCGTGGATTTTCACGAGGGGGGCGCCACAGATGCCATATAATCAGAGTCGCGAAGTTGGTGTTTCTTGCGATAGACGGCGCTGCGGTAGTAGCAGGAATTGATGGCCAGTAATGGGCGGGAAATTTGAAATTTTGTACACCTCTCTACGTTCCTTAAGCCACTTTGAAAAAATGGAGGAGATACATATATTTTATAGTCTTTGTTTTCCTTTTAAATTAAATTGAGAAACTACTTGAATTAAATTTTCTGACTATATACTTCTTTGATTATCATGTTCCAATTGGGATTTTGGGAAATTTGAGAAAATTCGAATTTAATTTATCACAAAACATCTCGGAAGGAAAGCGCTTTGTTTGTCTGGCAAATGTTCTAAGGAGCAGTAATAGTGAATTTGAATTTGACCACAACTTTGATTTTCAGAGGCGTTTCAAGGTCAAATCATTTTTTAATGGGAATCCTCTGTTTTTATATCAGAAACTGTCTATCCCGATCGATATGCTTTACTTTCGGACATAATATTAGGATCTGACCTTGACATAAATTTAAGGTCATGTCAAGGTCAACTTGACCCACAAGGTCAACTACTTGTACAGATGAAAAACAGCTTTTATTAACGAAAATGAATGTTATATATATTACATAATACATAACACATAATACATATATTCTCACTGTATATGTTTATATAATTTCTTATAAATCATCAGTTATTCATTCAAATATTGAAAACACGCTCACTTACGTTGATATTAGTAATAACTAAAATTAATTATTTACTTACATTGATTTAGAAATAACAATTTTATCAGGCCCCTTTTAACTAAATTCATCACTAGCACTTCCTGAATTCCCATGTTTTTATAGTACTATTTATTTAAAATAGCAACAAAAATTTAATCACAATATTAACATGCTAGAAATCACGTGTTTAGCCAGTCTATTGCAGCACATTTATAACTAATCTTTATCAGACTCCTTTTCACTAAATTCATCACTAGAAATTTCTGAATGTGCAACGTTTTTATTATAATATTTAATTAAAATGTAATAATATTTTATCGTAAAATGAATGTGCTAGAAAGCACGTATTTAGACTGTCTATTGGAACACGTTTATAGCTAATCTTTATCAGACTCCTTTTCACTAAATTCATCACTAGACATTTCTGAATGTGCAACGTGTTTATTATAATATTAAATAAAAATAAAATAATATTTTATAATAAAATTACCATGTTAGAAAGTACGTGTTTAGAGAGTCATCAGACTCCTTTTCACTACATCATCACTAGAACTGTCTGAATGTACACGTTTTTGTTATAATATTTAATAAAAAATATAATAATATTTTATCATAAAGTTGGCCTGTTGTAAAGCACGTGTTTAGACAGTCTATTGCAACACATTTATACTATCTAATCTTTATCAGACTCCTTTTCACTAAATTCATCACTAGAAATTTCTGAATGTGCAACGTTTTTATGACAATATTTAATAAAATTAAAATAATATTTTATCATAATATTAACGTGTTGGAAATCACGTGTTTAGACAGTCTATTGCAACATATTTATAGCTAATCTTTATCAGACTCCTATTCACTAAATTCATCACTAGAAATTTCTGAATGTGTACCGTTTTTATTATAATATTTAATATAACTAAAATAGTATTTTATAATAAAATTGACATGTTAAAGAGCACGTGTTTAGACAGTCATTAGACTCCTTTTCGATATATTCATCACTAGAACTGTCTGAATGTTCAATGTTTTTGTTGTAACATTTAATAAAAATATAATATTATCATATTATAATATTATCATAATATTATCATAAAATTAACGTGTTGTAAAGCAGGTGTTTAGACAGTCTATTCCAACACATTTATAGCTAATGTTTGTCAGACTCCTTTTCACTAAATTTATCACTAGACATTTCTGAGTGTGCAACGTGTTTATTATAATATTTATTAAAAATACAATAATATTTTATAATAAAATTAACATGTTAGAAAGCACGTGTTTAGACAGTCATCAGACTCCTTTTCACTACAATCATCACTAGAACTGCCTGAATGTACACGTTGTGGTTATAATATTTAATAAAAATATAATAATATTTTATCATAAAATTAACGTGTTTGGACAGTCTATTGCAACATATTTATAGCTAATCTTTATCAGACTCCTTTTCACTAAATTCATCACTAGACATTTCTGAGTGTGCAACGTGTTTATTATAATATTAAATAAAAATAAAATAGTATTTTATAATAAAATTACCATGTTAGAAAGTACTTGTTTAGACAGTCATCAGACTCCTTTTCACTACATCCATCACTAGAAATTTCTGAATGTACAATGTTTTTGTTGTAACATTTAATAAAAATATATTAATATTATATCAAAAAATTAACGTGTTGTAAAGCACGTGTTTAGAAAGTCTATTGCAGCACATTTGTAACTAATCTTTATCAGACTCCTTTTCACTAAATTCATCACTAGAAATTTCTGAATGTGCAACGTTTCTATTATAATATTTAATAAAAATAAAGTAATATTTTATCATAAAATTAATATCATAGATAACACGTGTTTAAGCTGTCTGTTTCAGCATATTTATAGCTAAGTAGATATATACTAATACAACGCATGCGTGTATCACGCGGTATAATGTATATGGTAGCGGAGCGTGCGAGAGAGAGAGAGAGTGGGGGTAAAATGTGAATGTATAACTAATGATATATATAGGTCATGTACAGAAACGAAAGCTCTTGATAATCGCGTCGTTCGTCTCGTTCGGTTTTTCGATGTTAACACCTCTCACCGATCCAGCGAGGTCCTCGATAAGAAAGCTATGCTTCCAAAAACGTTTTCATAAATCTGAGGTTTCTACGGGGGACGTAGTAAGACGTCCATTACGTAGCTACAACTACTTAGCTGTCATCTAATAGTGTCGTAATTAGTCTATTTACGTACCCAACCTCGAAATTGGAATGTCGATATTAAATCCGGGACGAGTCTCTTTTACATGAATCCGGTGTAATGTGGGGCGCGTGTTATAATTATTTGTACGCGTCGAGTGGAAAGTTCGTTATTGACAGATTAATTGTGTTCCGGGAGGGGGCGGTGGGGGCGAAACGCTGACGCAGAGTGCGGGACAGATAGAGGGCGCAAGTGGAGAGGGGGATGGAAAGCGAGGCGGGTAATTGGATGGCAAGGGGGCGGAGGGGGGTAGCTCGCTCGGAAATTTAAGGGAATCCGTCTGGGTTACGATTTCGCGATTACGTGATTAGATAACGAAACAAGCGGGACTTCGATTTTAAAAAGTCATATTGATTCATGCGTTAATTACGCATTAAATTGGAGGAACTGGAATAACCACCGCAAAGTTTTACAACAGTAACAGTACAATAACATCACAATGACCGAGTTGTCAGACTTGAGGCTTTTGGTAGATATTTCTTATTGCGTAATGGAGCTATTACTATACCACCAATTGATTGCTAACTAGGTAGTAGCTTTTTCAGCAAGTTGGTTAATGATGTAATTGCATCACAACTAACTAACTTTCGTGGTACTTTCTGTTTCGTTAATGCGTAATGGTTTTTTAAGTGTCACAATTTAATTCTCGTTATGTGTAATAAGACTGTTACAACACCTCTTCTCCTCGTTTGTTACTTAATGAACCAGTTTCGGTACCACCAACGCACCAACTTTTTTACTACAAATTGAAATTACCGCCAACAGTTATGCTTTTCCAGGAGACATGACACTAATGCAATGAAGCTATTACAACACCGTCTTGCGTAATGCGCTAATTACAGCACCACTGATTTTTCCAACACGAGAACGTTCACTACGATTTTATTTTACCAAATTATATTTTCCCCAGGAATCCTCGTTAGGTAATGAGGCCATTTCAACACTTTACAATCTGTCTGTGTATGCACTTTTTCGCTCTCGTATCGTAATGACTTCATTACACCGCCGCTATACTTTAGCTTGCCCAGGTCGAATGATATCGGGTGATTGTTAGGTAATGAGCCAATTACAACACGACCTTTTTCAGTAAACACTGGAAACAGTACAATAACATCACAATGACCGAGTTGTCAGACTTGAGGCTTTTGGTAGATATTTCTTATTGCGTAATGGAGATATTCCTATACCACCAATTGTAGCTAGCTAGGTACTAGCTTTTTTAGCAAGTTGGGTAATGAGGTAATTGCATCACAACTAACTAACTTTCGTGGTACTTTCTGTTCCCTTAATGCGTGATGGTTTTTTGAGTGTCACAATTTAATTCTCGTTATGTGTAATAAGACTGTTACAACACCTCTTCTCCTCCCAGTTTCAATACCACCAACGCACCAACTTTTTTACTGCAAATTGAAATCACCGGCAACAGTTATGCTTTTCCAGGAAACATTACAGTAATGCAATGAAGCTATTACAACACCGTCGTGCGTAATGCACTAATTACAGCACCAATGATTTTTCCAACACGAGATCGTTCACTACGATTTTATTTTACCAAACTATATTTTCCCCATGAGTCCTCGTTAGGTAATGAGGCCATTTCAACACTTTACAATCCGTTTGTGTATGCACTTTTGCGTTCTCGTATCGTAATGACTTCATTACACCGCCGCTATACTTTAGCTTTCCCAGGTCGAATGATATCCGGTGATTGTTAGGTAATGAGCCAATTACAACACGACCTTTTTCAGTAAACACTGGAAACGGTACAATAACATCACAATGACCGAGTTGTCAGAGTTGAGGCTTTTGGTAGATATTTCTTATTGCGTAATGGACCTATTACACTATACCACCAACTTGTAGCTAGCTAGGTAGTAGCTTTTTCAACAAGCTGGTTAATGAGGTAATGCATCACAACTAACTAACTTTCGTGGTACTTTCTGTTCCCTTAATGCGTGAGGGTTTTTTGAGTGTCACAATTTAATTCTCGTTATGTGTAATAAGACTGTTACAACGCCTCTTCTCCTCGTTTGTTACTTAATGAACCAGTTTCAGTACCACCAACGCACCAACTTTTTTACTGCAAATTGAAATTACCGCCAACAGTTATGCTTTTCCAGAAGACATGAAACTAATGCAATGAAGCTATTACAACACCGTCGTGCGTAATGCGCTAATTACAGCACCACTGATTTTTCCAACACGAGAACGTTCACTACGATTTTATTTTACCAAACTATATTTTCCCCATGAGTCCTCGTTAGGTAATGAGGACATTTCAACACTTTACAATCCGTTTGTGTATGCACTTTTGCGCTCTCGTATCGTAATGACTTCATTACATCTCTGCTAAACTTTAGCTTTCCCAGGTAGAATGATATCCGGTGTTTGTTATGTAATGAGCCAATTACAACACGACCGTTTCCAGTAAATACTAGAAACAGTCCAATTACATCACGATGTCCGAGTTGTCACACTTGAGGCTTTTTGGTAGATATTTCTTGTTGCGTAATGGAGATATTACTGTACCACCAATTTAAAGCTAGCTACGTAGTAGCTTTTTCAACAAGTTGGTTAATGAGGTAATTGCATCACAACTAACTAACTTTCGTGGTACTTTCTGTTTCGTTAATGCGTAATGGTTTTTTGAGTGTCACAATTTAATTCTCGTTATGTGTAATGAGACTGTTACAACACCTCTTCTCCTCGTTTGTTACTTAATGAACCAGTTTCAGTACCACCAATGCACCAGCTTTTTTACTACAAATTGAAATTACCGCCAACAGTTGTGCTTTTCCAGGAGACATGACACTAATGCAATGAAGCTATTACAACACCGTCGTGCTTAATACGTTAATTACAGCACCACTGATTTTTCCAACACGAGATCGTTCACTACGATTTTATTTTACCAATCTATATTTTCCCCAGGAGTCCTCGTTTGGTAATGAGGACATTTCAACACTTTACAATCTGTCTGTGTTATGCACTTTTGCGCTCTCGTATCGTAATGACTTCATTACACGGCCGCTATACTTTAGCTTTCCCAGGTGGAATGATATCGTGTGATTGTTAGGTAATGAGCCAATTACAACACGACCGTTTCCAGTAAATACCGGAAACAGTCCAATTACATCACGATGTCCGAGCTGTCACACTTGAGGCTTTTTGGTAGATATTTCTTGTTGCGTAATGGAGATATTACTATACCACCAATTTAAAGCTAGCTACGTAGTAGCTTTTTCAACAAGTTGGTTAATGAGGTAATTACATCACAACTAACTAACTTTCGTGGTACTTTCTGTTTCGTTAATGCGTAAAGGTTTTTTAAGTGTCACAATTTAATTGTCGTTATGTGTAATAAGACTGTTACAACACCTCTTCTCCTCGTTTGTTACTTAATGAGCCAGTTTCAGCACCACCACCGCACCAACTTCTTTATTACAAATTGAAATTACCGCCAACAGTTATGCTTTTCCAGGAGACATGACATTAATGCAATGAAACTATTACAACACCGTCGTGCGTAATGCGCTAATTACAGCACCACTGATTTTTCCAACACGAGAACTTTCACTACGATTTTAATTTAGCAAACTATGTTTTCCCCAGGAGTCCTCGTTAGGTAATGAGGCCATTTCAACACTTTACAATCTGTCTGTGTATGCACTTTTGCGCTCTCGTATCGTAATGACTTCATTACACCGCCGCTATACTTTAGCTTGCCCAGGTCGAATGATATCCGGTGATTGTTAGGTAATGAGCCAATTACAACACGACCGTTTCCAGTAAATACCGGAAACAGTCCAATTACATCACGATGTCCGAGCTGTCACACTTGAGGCTTTTTGGTAGATATTTCTTGTTGCGTAATGGAGATATTACTATACCACCAATTTAAAGCTAGCTACGTAGTAGCTTTTTCAACAAGTTGGTTAATGAGGTAATTACATCACAACTAACTAACTTTCGTGGTACTTTCTGTTTCGTTAATGCGTAAAGGTTTTTTAAGTGTCACAATTTAATTGTCGTTATGTGTAATAAGACTGTTACAACACCTCTTCTCCTCGTTTGTTACTTAATGAGCCAGTTTCAGCACCACCACCGCACCAACTTCTTTATTACAAATTGAAATTACCGCCAACAGTTATGCTTTTCCAGGAGACATGACATTAATGCAATGAAACTATTACAACACCGTCGTGCGTAATGCGCTAATTACAGCACCACTGATTTTTCCAACACGAGAACTTTCACTACGATTTTAATTTAGCAAACTATGTTTTCCCCAGGAGTCCTCGTTAGGTAATGAGGCCATTTCAACACTTTACAATCTGTCTGTGTATGCACTTTTGCGCTCTCGTATCGTAATGACTTCATTACACCGCCGCTATACTTTAGCTTGCCCAGGTCGAATGATATCCGGTGATTGTTAGGTAATGAGCCAATTACAACACGACCGTTTCCAGTAAATACCGGAAACAGTCCAATTACATCACGATGTCTGAGCTGTCACACTTGAGGCTTTTTGGTAGATATTTCTTGTTGCGTAATGGACCTATTACTATGCCACCAATTTGTAGCTAGCTAAGTAGTAGCTTTTTCAGCAAGTTGGTTAATAAGGTAATTGCATCACAACTAACTAACTTTCGTGGTACTTTCTGTTCCGTTAATGCGTAATGGTTTTTTAAGTGTCACAATTTAATTCTCGTTATGTGTAATAAGACTGTTACAACACCTCTTCTCCTCCCAGTTTCAGTACCACCAACGCACCAACTTTTTTACTACAAATTGAAATTACCGCCAACAGTTGTGCTTTTCCAGGAGACATGACAGTAATGCAATGAAGCTGTTACAACACCGTCGTGCGTAATGCGTTAATTACATCACCACTGATTTTTCCAACACGAGAACTTTCACTACGATTTTAATTTAGCAAACTATGTTCTCCCCAGGAATCCTCGTTAGGTAATGAGGACATTTCAACACTTTACATCTGTTTGTGTATGCACTCTTGCGGTCTCGTATCGTAATGACTTCATTACACGGCCGCTATACTTTAGCTTTCACAGGTCGAATGATATCCGGTGATTGTTAGGTAATGAGCGAATTACAACACGACCGTTTCCAGTAAATACCGGAAACAGTCCAATTACATCACGATGTCCGAGCTGTCACACTTGAGGCTTTTTGGTAGATATTTCTTGTTGCGTAATGGACCTATTACTATACCACCAATTTGTAGCTAGCTAGATAGTAGCTTTTTCAGCAAGTTGGTTAATGAGGTAATTGCATCACAACTAACTAACTTTCGTGGTACTTTCTGATCCGTTAATGCGTAATGGTTTTTTAAGTGTCACAATTTAATTCTCGTTATGTGTAATGAGACTGTTACAACGCCTCTTCTCCTCGTTTGTTACTTAATGAACCAGTTTCAGTACCACCAACGCACCAACTTTTTTACTACAAATTGAAATTACCGCCAACAGTTATGCTTTTCCAGGAGACATGACAGTAATGCAATGAAGCTGTTACAACACCGTCGTGCGTAATGCGCTAATTACAGCTCCACTGATTTTTCCAACACGAGAACGTTCATTACGATTTTATTTTACCAAACTATATTTTTCCCAGGAGTCCTCGTTAGGTAATGAGGCCATTTCAACACTTTACAATCTGTCTGTGTATGCACTTTTGCGCTCTCGTATCGTAATGACTTCATTACACCGCCGCTATACTTTAGCTTGCCCAGGTCGAATGATATCCGGTGATTGTTAGGTAATGAGCCAATTACAACACGACCGTTTCCAGTAAATACCGGAAACAGTACAATTACATCACGATGATCGAGCTCTCAGACTTGAAGCTTTTTGGTAGATATTTCATGTTGCGTAATGGAGCTATTACCATACCACCAATTGTAGCTAGCTAGATAGTAGCTTTTTCAGCAAGTTGGTTAATGAGGTAAGTGCATCACAACTAACTAACTTTCGTGGTACTATCTGTTTCGTTAATGCGTAATGGTTTTTTGAGTGTCACAATTTAATTCTCGTTATGTCTAATAAGACTGTTACAATACCTCTTCTCCTCGTTTGTTACTTAATGAACCAGTTTCAGTACCACCAACGCACCAACTTTTTTACTATAAATTGAAATTACCACCAACAGTTATGCTTTTCCAGGAGACATGACACTAATGCAATGAAGCTATTACAACACCGTCGTGCGTAATACGTTAATTACATCACCACTGATTTTTCCAACACGAGAACTTTCACTACGATTTTAATTTAGCAAACTATGTTCTTCCCAGGAATCCTCGTTAGGTAATGAGGACATTTCAACACTTTACAATCTGTCTGTGTATGCACTTTTGCGCTCTCGTATCGTAATGACTTCATTACACCGCCGCTAAACTTTAGCTTGCCCAGGTGGAATGATATCGTGTGATTGTTAGGTAATGAGCCAATTACAACACGACCGTTTCCAGTAAATACCGGAAACAGTCCAATTACATCACGATGTCCGAGCTGTCACACTTGAGGCTTTTTGGTAGATATTTCTTGTTGCGTAATGGACCTATTACTATACCACCAATTTGTAGATAGTAGCTTTTTCAGCAAGTTGGTTAATGAGGTAATTGCATCACAACTAACTAACTTTCGTGGTACTTTCTGTTTCGTTAATGCGTAATGGTTTTTTAAGTGTCACAATTTAATTCTCGTTATGTGTAATAAGACTGTTACAACACCTCTTCTCCTCGTTTGTTACGAAATGGGTCAGTTTCTGTACCACCGACATTTTTACTACGAAAAGCTATTACAACACCGTCGTGCGTAATGAGCCAATTACGGCATTACACCTGAACGAGATCCCCCGAATGTTGTCGGATCTGGGAGATTTTTCGAAAAGGGCGAATTAATTCCGCTCCTTCGTCCTCTTACCCGACAATGTAATTTACTGGGCGGCGTTTATACGGGAACAAAGCTAATTTGTTTTCATTCGGAGCCTTCGTCTTTATATGTATATTTTGTACAATATCGAAGTTTTACGCGTACAAAGTTCAAACCCGGGACCGTTAACGAATCTAATTACGCGGGGGGGTGGGGGGTTATGAGGAGAATTCCGCGACGCGAGAGATAAAATTTACCTTTCCGGCGAGGTACTCTCGTAATAATTATTTCGATGCGAAAGTCGCGAGGCGGGGGAAGCTGGGAGAAGGAGAAGGAGGAGGAGGAGGAGGAGGGAAAAATGAGGACGGGAGGTGAAGACGTTTTCATTAGTTAGCTTTCAATTTTTCGAAGCGGAAATTTTTGTACTTACGAGGTAGGGTCGAAATAAGACATTTGTATAATCTGGTTAAGGTATACAGGGTGAATCAGAATTAACCGCAATACTTACTAATGCCCATCACGCACGTACCATCAGTAAGAACGTAATATAACAAAATCAAAGTTGAGTTGGAATACTTTTTTTTTAGAAATGTTCAAAAATCTGCAATTGGTATATATTCGCCGATCCGGAACTCTTAAGGAACTTCTCGATTAACTAGAAACCTTAAACTGTCCACGATTATAAGTTGAGTCCTCAATAGAAACCACAGATTATTAAATGGACACCCACAACTTCGAAACTACTTCACTAAAAGAGCTAAATCTCACTAAACTCTTTGAAGACACTTTAATCTTCAAAAAACAATTTTAGTAAGTTTCGCCGAAATCTGAGTTTACATACAAAAGCTATAATCGTGGCAAATTGCAACTCCGCTCGTTCGATTGTGTCAATTTTTGATATATAAGGTCACAACTTTATAACTCCTTTATGAACAGTTTTGAAACTCCCTAAATCTTTTCAAAATACTTCACTAAACATCCCTTAGTCAATTTCGTGATAATTTGAGTTTAACTATTTAATTTATGTTTTTTTTAATTCTTGCACATTGCAACTTCATCCAATCACAGTCAGATCGTTGCATAAACACCTCCAATTTCAAAATTCCTTCACCAAAATCGTTGAAACTCATTGTACTTCCAAGAGATACTTCTGTCAACGATTTTAGTGAATTTCATAGTAACCTGAGTTTGGATAATATTTTTAAGAATTTTTGAAATCATTGGAAACTGCTACTTCATGTAATCGACTATATCAGTGCTGAATGAATACCGACTACTTCGAAACTCCTTCACTAAGAGAGTTAAAACTCACTAAACTCTTTGAAGACACTTTAATCTTCAAAAAACAATTTTAGTGAGTTTTGCTGAAATCTGAGTTTACATACAAAAATTATAATCGTGGCAACTTGCAACTCCGCTCGTTCGATTGTGTCAATTTTTGGTATATAAGGTCACAACTTTATAATGTCTTGATGAAAACTTTTGAAACTCACTAAACGTTTTCGAAAAACTTCAATAAACATCCTTTATTGGAATTTTGAACTATTTCATTTATGGATATTTAAAATTCATTGCATATTTCTTCCAAGAACTGTGTTAGATTGCTAAATGGACACTGACAACTTCGAAACTCCTTCACTAAAAGAGCTAAAACTCACTAAACTTATAAAAGACACTTTAATATTTCAAAAACCATTTTAGGGAGTTTTGCTGAAATCTGAGTTTGCATACAAAAATCGTGGCAAATTGCAACTCCGCTCGTTCGATTGTGTCAATTTTCGGTATATAAGGTCACAACTTTATAACTCCTTTATGAACAGTTTTGAAACTCACTAAACATTTTCAAAATACTTCAATAAACTTCCTTTAGTTAAATTTTGAACTTGTTGATTTATGGAGTTTTTAAATTCTTTGCATACTTCTTCCAACAACTGTGTCAGATTGCTAAATGGACACTGACAACTTCAAAACTCCTTCACCAAAAGAGTTAAAACTCACTAAACTATTTAAAGACACTTTAATCTTCCAAAAACAATTTTAGGAAGTTTTGCTGAAATCTGAGTTTACATACAAAAATTATAATCGTGGCAAATTGCAACTCCGCTCGTTCGATTGTGTCAATTTTTGATACATAAGGTCACAACTTTATAACTCCTTTATGAACAGTTTTGAAACTCACTAAATCTTTTCAAAATACTCCACTAAACATCCCTTAGTCAATTTGGTGATAATTTGAGTTTGACTATTTAATTTATGATTTTTTAAAATTCTTGCACATTACAACTTCATCCAATCACAGTCAGTTCGTTGCATAAACACCTCCAATTTCAAAATTCCTTCACCAAAATCGTTGAAACTCACTGCACTTCCAAGAGATACTTCTGTCGACGATTTTAGTGAGTTTTATCGTAACCTGAGTTTAGATAATATTTTTAAGGATTTTTATAATCATTGGAAGCTGCTACTTCATGTAATCGACTATGTCAGAGTGCTGAATGTACACCGACTACTTCGAAACTCCTTCACTAAAGGAGTTAAAACTCACTAAACTGTTTAAAGACACTTTAATCTGTCAAAAACAATTTTAGTGAGTTTAGCTGAAATCTGAGTTTACATACAAACATTATAATCGTGGTAACTTGCAACTACGCTCGTTCAAATGTGTCAATTTTTGGTATATAAGGTCACAACTTTATAACTCCTTTATGAAAAGTTTTGAAACTCACTAAACCTTTTCAAAATACTTCAATAAACATCCTTTAGTGAAATTTTGAACTATTTCATTTATGGATATTTAAAATTCTTTGCATAATTCTTCCAACAACTGTGTCAGATTGCTAAATGGACACTGACAACTTCAAAACTCCTTCACTAAAAGAGCTAAAACTCACTAAACTCTTTGAAGACACTTTAATCTTCAAAAAACAATTTTAGTGAGTTTTGCTGAAATCTGATTTACATACAAACATTATAATCGTGGCAAATTGCAACTCCGCTCGTTCGATTGTGTCAATTTTTGATATATAAGGTCACAACTTTATAACTCCTTTATGAACAGTTTTGAAACTCACTAAATCTTTTCAAAATACTTCACTAAACATCCCTTAGTCAATTTGGTGATAATTTGAGTTTGACTATTTAATTTATGTTTTTTTTTTAAATTCTTGCACATAGCAACTTCATCCAATCATGGTCAGTTCGTTGCATAAACACCTCTAATTTCAAATTTCCTTCACCAAAATCGTTGAAACTCACTGCACTTCCAAGAGATACTTCTGTTGACGATTTTAGTGAGTTTTATCGTAACCTGAGTTTAGGTAATATTTTTTAGGATTTTTATAATCATTGGAAGCTGCTACTTCATGTAATCGACTATGTCAGAGTGCTGAATGTACACTGACTACTTCGAAACTCCTTCACTAAAAGAGCTAAAACTCACTAAACTTTTAAAAGACACTTTAATCTCCCAAAAACAATTTTAGGGAGTTTTGCTGAAATCTGAGTTTACATACAAAAATTGTAATTGTGGCAAATTGCAACTCCGCTCGTTCGATTGTGTCAATTTTTGATATATAAGGTCACAACTTTATAACTCCTTTATTAACAGTTTTGAAACTCACTAAATCTTTTCAAAATACTTCACTAAACATCCCTTAGTCAATTCGGTGATAATTTGAGTTTGACTATTTAATTTATGATTTTTTTAAATTCTTGCACATTGCAACTTCATCCAATCACAGTCAGATCGTTGCATAAATACCTCCAATTTCCAGATTCCTTCACCAAAATCGTTGAAACTCACTGCACTTCCAAGGGATACTTCTGTCGACGATTTTAGTGAGTTTTATCGTAACCTGAGTTTAGATAATATTTTTAAGGATTTTTATAATCATTGGAAGCTGCTACTTCATGTAATCGACTATGTCACAGCGCTGAATGTACACTGACTACTTCGAAACTCCTTCACTAAAAGAGTTAAAACTCACTAAACTCTTTAAAGACACTTTAATCTTCCAAAAACAATTTTAGGGAGTTTTTCTGAAATCTGAGTTTACATACAAAAATTATAATCGTGGCAAATTGCAACTACGCTCGTTCGATTGTGTCAATTTTTGATATATAAGGTCACAACTTTATAACTCCTTTATGAACAGTTTTGAAACTCACTAAATCTTTTCAAAATACTTCACTAAACATCCCTTAGTCAATTCGGTGATAATTTGAGTTTGACTATTTAATTTATGTTTTTTTTTAATCTTGCACATTGCAACTTCATCCAATCACAGTCAGTTCGTAGCATAAACACCTCCAATTTCAAATTTCCTTCACCAAAATCGTTGAAACTCACTGCACTTCCAAGAGATACTTGTGTCGACGATTTTAGTGAGTTTTATCGTAACCTGAGTGTGGATAATATTTTTAATAATTTTTATAATCATTGGAAACTGCTACTTCATGTAATCGACTATATCAGTGCTGAATGAACACCGACTACTGCGAAACTCCTTCACTAAAATAGTTAGAACTTACTATACTCTTTAAAGACTCTTTAATCTTTAAAAAACAGTTTTAGTGAGTTTTGCCGAAATCTGAGTTTACATACAAAAGGTATAATCGTGGCAAATTGCAACTCCGCTCGTTCGATTGTGTCAATTTTTGATATATAAGGTCACAACTTTATAACTCCTTTATGAACAGTTTTGAAACTCACTAAATCTTTTCAAAATACTTTACTAAACATCCCTTAGTCAATTCGGTGATAATTTGAGTTTGACTATTTAATTTATGTTTTTTTTTAATTCTTGCACATTGCAACTTCATCCAATCACAGTCAGTTCGTTGCATAAACACCTCCAATTACAAAATTCCTTCACCAAAATCGTTTAAACTCATTGTACTTCCAAGAGATACTTCTGTCAACGATTTTAGTGAGTTTTATCGTAATCTGAGTGTGGATAATATTTTTAATAATTTTTATAATCATTGGAAACTGCTACTTCATGTAATCGACTATATCAGTGCTGAATGAACACCGACTACTGCGAAACTCCTTCACTAAAATAGTTAGAACTTACTATACTCTTTAAAGACTCTTTAATCTTTAAAAAACAGTTTTAGTGAGTTTTGCCGAAATCTGAGTTTACATACAAAAGGTATAATCGTGGCAAATTGCAACTCCGCTCGTTCGATTGTGTCAATTTTTGATATATAAGGTCACAACTTTATAACTCCTTTATGAACAGTTTTGAAACTCACTAAATCTTTTCAAAATACTTTACTAAACATCCCTTAGTCAATTCGGTGATAATTTGAGTTTGACTATTTAATTTATGTTTTTTTTTAATTCTTGCACATTGCAACTTCATCCAATCACAGTCAGTTCGTTGCATAAACACCTCCAATTTCAAAATTCCTTCACCAAAATCGTTGAAACTCACTGCACTTCCAAGAGATACTTGTGTCGACGATTTTAGTGAGTTTTATTGTAACCTGAGTTTAGGTAATATTTTTAAGGATTTTTATAACCATTGGAAGCTGCTACTTCATGTAATCGACTATATCAGTGCTGAATGAACACCGACTACTTCGAAACTCCTTCACTATAAGAGTTAAAACTTACTAAACTCTTTAAAGACACTTTAATCTGTCAAAAACAATTTTAGTGAGTTTAGCTGAAATCTGAGTTTACATACAAACATTATAATCGTGGTAACTTGCAACTCCGCTCGTTCGAATGTGTCAATTTTTGGTATATAATGTCACTACTTTATAACTCCTTTATGAAAAGTTTTGAAACTCACTAAATCTTTTCAAAATACTTCACTAAACATCCCTTAGTCAATTCGGTGATAATTTGAGTTTGACTATTTAATTTATGTTTTTTTTTAATCTTGCACATTGCAACTTCATCCAATCACAGTCAGTTCGTAGCATAAACACCTCCAATTTCAAATTTCCTTCACCAAAATCGTTGAAACTCACTGCACTTCCAAGAGATACTTGTGTCGACGATTTTAGTGAGTTTTATCGTAACCTGAGTTTAGATAATATTTTTAAGGATTTTTATATTCATTGGAAATTGCTACTTCATGTAGTCGACTATGTCAGAGTGCTGAATGTACACCGACTACTTCGAAACTCCTTCACTAAAGGAGTTAAAACTCACTAAACTCTTTAAAGACACTTTAATCTTCCAAAAAGAATTTTAGGAAGTTTTGCTGAAATCTGAGTTTACATACAAACATTATAATCGTGGCAAATTGCAACTCCGCTCGTTCGATTGTGTCAATTTTTGATATATAAGGTCACAACTTTATAACTCCTTTATGAACAGTTTTGAAACTCACTAAATCTTTTCAAAATACTTCACTAAACATCCCTTAGTCAATTTGGTGATAATTTGAGTTTGACTATTTAATTTATGTTTTTTTTTTAAATTCTTGCACATAGCAACTTCATCCAATCATGGTCAGTTCGTTGCATAAACACCTCTAATTTCAAATTTCCTTCACCAAAATCGTTGAAACTCACTGCACTTCCAAGAGATACTTCTGTTGACGATTTTAGTGAGTTTTATCGTAACCTGAGTTTAGGTAATATTTTTTAGGATTTTTATAATCATTGGAAGCTGCTACTTCATGTAATCGACTATGTCACAGTGTTGAATGTACACTGACTACTTCGAAACTCCTTCACTAAAAGAGCTAAAACTCACTAAACTTTTAAAAGACACTTTAATCTCCCAAAAACAATTTTAGGGAGTTTTGCTGAAATCTGAGTTTACATACAAAAATTGTAATCGTGGCAAATTGCAACTCCGCTCGTTCGATTGTGTCAATTTTTGATATATAAGGTCACAACTTTATAACTCCTTTATTAACAGTTTTGAAACTCACTAAATCTTTTCAAAATACTTCACTAAACATCCCTTAGTCAATTCGGTGATAATTTGAGTTTGACTATTTAATTTATGTTTTTTTTTAATTCTTGCACATTGCAACTTCATCCAATCACAGTCAGTTCGTTGCATAAACACTTCTAACTTCAAAATTCCTTCACCAAAATCGTTGAAACTCACTGCACTTCCAAGAGATACTTCTGTCGACGATTTTAGTGAGTTTTATCGTAACCTGAGTTTAGATAATATTTTTAAGGATTTTTATAATCATTGGAAGCTGCTACTTCATGTAATCGACTATGTCAGAGTGCTGAATGTACACCGACTACTTCGAAACTCCTTCACTAAAGGAGTTAAAACTCACTAAACTGTTTAAAGACACTTTAATCTGTCAAAAACAATTTTAGTGAGTTTAGCTGAAATCTGAGTTTACATACAAACATTATAATCGTGGTAACTTGCAACTACGCTCGTTCAAATGTGTCAATTTTTGGTATATAAGGTCACAACTTTATAACTCCTTTATGAAAAGTTTTGAAACTCACTAAACCTTTTCAAAATACTTCAATAAACATCCTTTAGTGAAATTTTGAACTATTTCATTTATGGATATTTAAAATTCTTTGCATAATTCTTCCAACAACTGTGTCAGATTGCTAAATGGACACTGACAACTTCAAAACTCCTTCACTAAAAGAGCTAAAACTCACTAAACTCTTTGAAGACACTTTAATCTTCAAAAAACAATTTTAGTGAGTTTTGCTGAAATCTGATTTACATACAAACATTATAATCGTGGCAAATTGCAACTCCGCTCGTTCGATTGTGTCAATTTTTGATATATAAGGTCACAACTTTATAACTCCTTTATGAACAGTTTTGAAACTCACTAAATCTTTTCAAAATACTTCACTAAACATCCCTTAGTCAATTTGGTGATAATTTGAGTTTGACTATTTAATTTATGTTTTTTTTTTAAATTCTTGCACATAGCAACTTCATCCAATCATGGTCAGTTCGTTGCATAAACACCTCTAATTTCAAATTTCCTTCACCAAAATCGTTGAAACTCACTGCACTTCCAAGAGATACTTCTGTTGACGATTTTAGTGAGTTTTATCGTAACCTGAGTTTAGGTAATATTTTTTAGGATTTTTATAATCATTGGAAGCTGCTACTTCATGTAATCGACTATGTCAGAGTGCTGAATGTACACCGACTACTTCGAAACTCCTTCACTAAAGGAGTTAAAACTCACTAAACTGTTTAAAGACACTTTAATCTGTCAAAAACAATTTTAGTGAGTTTAGCTGAAATCTGAGTTTACATACAAACATTATAATCGTGGTAACTTGCAACTACGCTCGTTCAAATGTGTCAATTTTTGGTATATAAGGTCACAACTTTATAACTCCTTTATGAAAAGTTTTGAAACTCACTAAACCTTTTCAAAATACTTTAATAAACATCCTTTAGTGAAATTTTGAACTATTTCATTTATGGATATTTAAAATTCTTTGCATAATTCTTCCAACAACTGTGTCAGATTGCTAAATGGACACTGACAACTTCAAAACTCCTTCACTAAAAGAGCTAAAACTCACTAAACTCTTTGAAGACACTTTAATCTTCAAAAAACAATTTTAGTGAGTTTTGCTGAAATCTGATTTACATACAAACATTATAATCGTGGCAAATTGCAACTCCGCTCGTTCGATTGTGTCAATTTTTGATATATAAGGTCACAACTTTATAACTCCTTTATGAACAGTTTTGAAACTCACTAAATCTTTTCAAAATACTTTACTAAACATCCCTTAGTCAATTTGGTGATAATTTGAGTTTGACTATTTAATTTATGTTTTTTTTTTAAATTCTTGCACATAGCAACTTCATCCAATCATGGTCAGTTCGTTGCATAAACACCTCTAATTTCAAATTTCCTTCACCAAAATCGTTGAAACTCACTGCACTTCCAAGAGATACTTCTGTTGACGATTTTAGTGAGTTTTATCGTAACCTGAGTTTAGGTAATATTTTTTAGGATTTTTATAATCATTGGAAGCTGCTACTTCATGTAATCGACTATGTCAGAGTGCTGAATGTACACCGACTACTTCGAAACTCCTTCACTAAAGGAGTTAAAACTCACTAAACTGTTTAAAGACACTTTAATCTGTCAAAAACAATTTTAGTGAGTTTAGCTGAAATCTGAGTTTACATACAAACATTATAATCGTGGTAACTTGCAACTACGCTCGTTCAAATGTGTCAATTTTTGGTATATAAGGTCACAACTTTATAACTCCTTTATGAAAAGTTTTGAAACTCACTAAACCTTTTCAAAATACTTCAATAAACATCCTTTAGTGAAATTTTGAACTATTTCATTTATGGATATTTAAAATTCTTTGCATAATTCTTCCAACAACTGTGTCAGATTGCTAAATGGACACTGACAACTTCAAAACTCCTTCACTAAAAGAGCTAAAACTCACTAAACTCTTTGAAGACACTTTAATCTTCAAAAAACAATTTTAGTGAGTTTTGCTGAAATCTGATTTACATACAAACATTATAATCGTGGCAAATTGCAACTCCGCTCGTTCGATTGTGTCAATTTTTGATATATAAGGTCACAACTTTATAACTCCTTTATGAACAGTTTTGAAACTCACTAAATCTTTTCAAAATACTTTACTAAACATCCCTTAGTCAATTTGGTGATAATTTGAGTTTGACTATTTAATTTATGTTTTTTTTTTAAATTCTTGCACATAGCAACTTCATCCAATCATGGTCAGTTCGTTGCATAAACACCTCTAATTTCAAATTTCCTTCACCAAAATCGTTGAAACTCACTGCACTTCCAAGAGATACTTCTGTTGACGATTTTAGTGAGTTTTATCGTAACCTGAGTTTAGGTAATATTTTTTAGGATTTTTATAATCATTGGAAGCTGCTACTTCATGTAATCGACTATGTCACAGTGTTGAATGTACACTGACTACTTCGAAACTCCTTCACTAAAAGAGCTAAAACTCACTAAACTTTTAAAAGACACTTTAATCTCCCAAAAACAATTTTAGGGAGTTTTGCTGAAATCTGAGTTTACATACAAAAATTGTAATCGTGGCAAAATGCAACTCCGCTCGTTCGATTGTGTCAATTTTTGATATATAAGGTCACAACTTTATAACTCCTTTATTAACAGTTTTGAAACTCACTAAATCTTTTCAAAATACTTCACTAAACATCCCTTAGTCAATTCGGTGATAATTTGAGTTTGACTATTTAATTTATGTCTTTTTTTAATTCTTCCACATTGCAACTTCATCCAATCACAGTCAGTTCGTTGCATAAACACTTCTAACTTCAAAATTCCTTCACCAAAATCGTTGAAACTCACTGCAATTCCAAGAGATACTTCTGTCGACGATTTTACTGAGTTTTATCGTAACCTGAGTTCAGATAATATTTTTAAGGATTTTTATATTCATTGGAAATTGCTACTTCATGTAGTCGACTATGTCAGTGTGCTGAATGTACACCGACTACTTCGAAACTCCTTCACTAAAGGAGTTAAAACTCACTAAACTCTTTAAAGACACTTTAATCTTCCAAAAAGAATTTTAGGAAGTTTTGCTGAAATCTGAGTTTACATACAAACATTATAATCGTGGCAACTTGCAACTCCGCTCGTACGAATGTGTCAATTTTTGATATATAAGGTCATAACTTTATAACTCCTTTATGAACAGTTTTGAAACTCACTAAATCTATTCAAAATACACCACTAAACATCCCTTAGTCAATTTGGTGATAACTTGAGTTTGACTATTTAATTTATGTTTTTTTTTTTAATTCTTGCACATAGCAACTTCATCCAATCATGGTCAGTTCGTTGCATAAACACCTCTAATTTCAAATTTCCTTCACCAAAATCGTTGAAACTCACTGCACTTCCAAGAGATACTTCTGTTGACGATTTTAGTGAGTTTTATCGTAACCTGAGTTTAGATAATATTTTTAAGGATTTTTATAATCATTGGAAGCTGCTACTTCATGTAATCGACTATATCAGTGCTGAATGAACACCGACTACTTCGAAACTCCTTCACTAAAAGAGTTAAAACTTACTAAACTCTTTAAAGACACTTTAATCTGTCAAAAACAATTTTAGTGAGTTTAGCTGAAATCTGAGTTTACATACAAACATTATAATCGTGGTAACTTGCAACTACGCTCGTTCGAATGTGTCAGTTTTCGGTATATAAGGTCACAACTTTATAACGTCTTTATGAAAACTTTTGAAACTCACTAAATCTTTTCAAAATACTTCACTAAACATCCCTTAGTCAATTTGGTGATAATTTGAGTTTGACTATTTAATTTAGGATTTTTTAAAATTCTTGCACTTTGCAACTTCATCCAATCACAGTCAGATCGTTGCATAAATACCTCCAATTTCAAAATTCCTTCACCAAAATCGTTGAAACTCACTGCACTGCCAAGAGATACTTCTGTCAACAATTTTAGTGAGTTTTATCGTAACATGAGTTTGGATAATATTTTTAAAATCATTGGAAACTGCTACTTCATGTAATCGACTATGTCACAGTGCTGAATGTACACCGACTACTTCGAAACTCCTTCACTAAAGGAGTTAAAACTCACTAAACTCTTTATAGACACTTTAATCTTCAAAAAACAATTTTAGTGAATTTTGCCAAAGTCTAAGTTTAAATACAAAAATTATGATGGTGGCAAATTTTCTCTGCACTCTTGTGATTGTGTCAATTTGTTACATTTAAGGTCGCAACTTCATAAGTCCTTTATAAAAAGTGTTGTAACTCATTAAACCTTTTCAAAATACTCCAATACACAACCTTTAGTGAATTTTGCAATAATTTGAGTTTGAATATTTCATCTATGGATTTTAAAATTTCTTACAGATTTCAACTTCTTCCAATCATTCTTAGATCTTGGAACCTCCACTGTTAAACTCTTTCACCAGAATAGTCGACACTCACCTTACTCCCAAATAATACATCTGTCTAGAATTTTAGCAGTTTTACCGTAATCTAAGTTTAAATAATATTTTTTAAAAAAATTAAATAACTGAAAACTCCTATTTCTTCCAATAACTGACAGATTGCTAAATGAACACCGACAACTTCATAACTCCTTCACTAAAGAGTTAAACCTTTTTTCGATTTTCGAAAAAGTCAATACAACACTTTTCACACAAAAGCTAAATTCCTCTACTTCAGCACAAATGTCTGTCCTCCCTTAACGCTTTTTCCGTACAATTCGAAATTCGATCATCCAAAAGTCCTCAAAAAGTTCACTTACACGTGAACTCCCTGTCGGAGAGTAAACCTCTTTTCGATTTCCCATTAATTAGCTCTTCCAGTACTCCCGGAGGCTTCCTCTTCCCAAACAAATACCACACAAGTAAGTTAATTAAATCCCGTGGGATACGCGGCGGGCTCGTCCCCGTCACGTGCTAATCACATTCCGGTCGATTAATAAAGTAAGAAACGAAATGACGGAACGTACTTATCAGTTTTCGGCTATTCCGGAATGGAGATGAAGTAAGGATAATCGGATTAAATCGGGGAAGGGGGATAATCGATGCGAGGGATGGGGGATCGGGGGATTGGATCTATAAATACTTATTAGGAATATCTTGGGGGGGGGGGACTCGAGACCCCGTGATTTGGTATCGAGGGGAAATCTGTTACGCGAGGGAAATTGGGCAGTTTTGGTGGGAAAACTTAATTTTAGTGACGAGAAAACTTATTAAAATTTTTTATTTTTTTTAAATTTTAAACATTTTAAAAAAGGATATTTGGAATTTATGAGAAAAAATTTAAAACCGAAATTGGGGATTGATTACTCTTGATTGATTCTACATTAAATGCGTCACAATTCAAATTCCAAAATTTTTAGGCTAAATGATAAGGTGATAAGCTACCAAAATGTGTAAATTGACAATTTTTCAAAAAATTGAAAGCCACCACCAAACTACTTAGTCTCGAAATCCAACATTTCATTTTTATCCGCTTATCCGGTATAAAATCAGGTGTTTAGAATTCCATTTACACCCTAGAAAACTAATTTTCTAATTATTCCAGTTTGAAAAATGCTATTTTTGAAGTTTTGACCATCTTAAATCATCTTATTTGATTACGTATCAAAAAATTCATAGTGTAAATATTTTGTGATATTTTTAATCGAAATTTGAATATTTCGAATTTCTCAAAAAAAATTTATTTGAGTCCAACACTTTTTTACAAAACAGCACAAACTCAGTAGTGAAACTGGAAAAATTCAAATTTAAGTAATTTTGAAATTTAACCAATTTTATTATAAAATATAACGTATAATATTATTAATTGTACCTATATAATTAGTAATCAATTGTAATACAACTAATATTTATAGTAATAATATTGTCGCAAAAATACTAATACAAATGTTTGAATTTTTTTTAGATTGTGGATTAGTCTAGGTTATTTTTAGAAAATTCTAGAATTCTCTAAATTTATTAACAAGAAGCGTATTTTTCAAACTGACATTTTGCGTAACCTCTTGGGTATCTAGCAACTTCAAACACGCTGTTAATTTTTTAAAGGCGCACCATATAACCCATAAATAAGTTCTTGAACGACTAGTAACTTGTAAAGCTTCTAAATTTCGTAACAGGAAATGTATAGCCACGATTAAACTCTTCAGCAAATTCTAGAAGGTTCTAAATTTATTAGCGAGTAGTGTATTTCCTAGATTGACCTTTTGACTAACTTGTTAGGTATTTATGAAATTCAAGAAGCTTTTTTTAATTCTTAGCAGTGAACGTATTGTGTCTTAGAATCTGGAAATTCTAGTTAACTTCTGACAGCTTCCGAATTGCGTAACAGTAGTCTCTGCTGTTTTTCACAGATTAGACACATCTCAGTATAAGTGAGGCGTTTACGAGATTTAACAGTAATTTACCTTTGGATATGTTTGACGATTTCTCCAGTGATTAGGTCTTCTTTCGAACACGTGACACCACTATTTATATGTTTTTATTTTTATAAGTTTGTCCATATAATAAATATTAGTGTATTGATTGGTAGAGATTGATCTGGCGCATTCATCATAACACAGATCTCTTTCAGTGTCTTGGGAATAGGTAAATTCGATAATTGTAATTAAAATTCTGTCTTTTAGATATGTATGTAGCAAACATTGAAGAAAGAAACGTTACTCCTTGAATTTTCTGTTAGCAATTTCACTATTGCCACAATTTCAATTTATTAGCACTATTTATACCTATTTATATCTATCAGTTTGTTGTTGTAATGACACGTTTCCAGATAAAATAAATATTAATGTATCAATCGGCCATCTGTGCGTAAGGCGCATTCACCATAATATAAAGTTTATTTGAGGGGTAACGGAGTAGGTAAATTCGATGTTTGTAATTAAAATTCTGTCTTTTAGATATGTATTGCATAAAGAAACGTTTCATAATCTTTAAATTTTTCGTCGTTATTAGCAATTTCCTCTCTTATAACATATAACTTATTTTTCATAACATCACATAACATCACTACTTATACCTTTATTATTTTTATAAGTTTGTTGTTGTAATGACACGTTTCCAGATAAAATAAATATTAATGTATCAATCGGCCACCTGTGCGTAAGGCGCATTCACCATACTATAAAGTTTAATTGAGGGGTAAGGGAGTAGGTAAATTCGATGTTTATAATTAAAATTCTGTCTTTTAGATATGTATCGCAGAATGAAACGTTTAATAATCTTAAAATTTTCCGTCGTTATTAGCAATTTCCTCTCTTATAACATATAATTCATTTTTCATAACATCACATGGCATCATTACTTATAAATTTTATTTTTATGTTTGTTGTTGTAATGACACGTTTCCAGATAAAATAAATATTAATGTATCAATCGCTAACTGTGCATAAGGCGCATTCACCATAATACAACGATCAATTGACGGTTAAGGGAGTAGGTAAATTCGATGTTTGTAATTAAAATTCTGTCTTTTAGATACGTATTGCATGAAGAAACGTTTAACGATCTTTTAATCTTCCGTCGTTATTAGCAATTTCCTCCCTAACAGCGTATAACTTCAATACAAAATCGTAAGCATAATCGCAATTCGTACGATATTCCCGATTTGCATAAATACCACCCTTAACTCTCACCTTTCACCCCCCCCCCTCGTCCTCCCGCACCGCAACCTGTTCCTTAATTACGCGTCGTCGTCGTCGTCGTCGCGAATCCACCCCCAGTCCACCCCTGGCGGCCGTCGCGACGCTCGCGCCTGCGCCCACCCCCGCCGCTCACCCCCAACATGGCCGCCGGCACGACGGCAACAGCACACACACACGCCGAACCGGACGCTGAGGACGGTCGTCGCGTCGAGTCCGAGACGTCGTCGGACGTTTACGTCCAGCGCGCGTGAGTGTTCGTGTGTGTGCGTGCGCGCTCGCGTGCGTTCGTATGTGTGCGTTCGGGTGCGTGCGTGCGTCCGAAGGTGGCAACGTCGTCGGGAGACGTGGTGACGACGTCCCGCGGGATATTCCCCCCGCATGGGGTGTACCGGGGATCCCGTCGGCCCGACGGCCCGGTACGGCTTACCCTCTTCCTGCGGGACGCGGCGATCTGTTGCTCCTCTCGAAAAGTATCAAATGTTCGGAAAACGGTGTTTGTCGCATATAAAGCCGACGTGTACGGATTCAATGAACCTCCTGGCATGCTAATACTATTCGAAACCGATTTGGAATTCCCGCTAAAACACAAACGTCCGGAAATCTGTTCCAGAGAGCGAGAGAGAGAGAGAGAGAGAGAGAGAGAGAGTTATGGACACGTTGGGAACTTGTTTCCAACCTGTCCACTTGTAAGAGTGTTTGGAGAGACTTCTGGTAGATTTAAATCAATTGGGAGCTAATCTAATTAACCTGTCGAAAACGAGAGATCTGATTGGACACGAAATCTGTTCCAGAGATAGAGAGAGAGAGAGAGAGAGAGAGAGAGAGAGAGAGAGAGAGAGAGTTGTGGGCACGTTGGGAACTCGTTTCCAATCTGTCCACTTGGAAAAATGTATGGAAAGACTTTTGGTAGATTCGAATCAAATGTGAGCTAATTAACCCTGTCAAATTCGGGAGTCAAAAACGAGGGATCTGATTGTCCACGAAATTTGTAGAAAATCATAACCTCAAAATTGAACAGGTAACAATATTTGTCTAACTGAAAACCAAACCGTAAATTTGAGTTATTTGAACAAATTTTCAGTAGATATGTGGAATACTCAAGTATATGTTGTGTATGAATCTACGTATGAAACTTGTAGAAAGTTATAATCTCAAAATTGAACAGTGACAATGTTTTCCTAACTCCAAACTGCTTATTCGAGTTATTTGCACAAATTTCAGTACAAATTTGAAATATTGTAGTACATATGGTATTTGATTCTTGGTATGAAGTTAGTAGAAAATTATAACCCCAACATTAAACAGTTGACAATAGTTTTCTAACTGAAAACCGTAAATTTCAGTTATTTGAACAAATTTTCACTAGAAATGTGAAGTACTCTAGTTATATATTCTGTATGATTTTTGGTGAAATTAGTAGAAAATTATAACCTCGTAATTGAACAGTTGACAATATATTTCTAACTGAAAACCGTAAATTTCAGTTACTTGAACAAATTTTCAGTAGAAATATGAAATGATCAAGTATATGTTGTGGTGTATGATTCTTGGTAAAAAATTTGTAAAAATTATTACCCCTAAATTGTCTTGTCTTATTGTCTTATTAAGTTAACGTCCCTTTTACGCTGCCAGGGCCAATTTGGAAGGGACCTACAGTTTAACGTGGGCTCCGAACCACGGTCCTCGAGCACGGTTTTACCCTCTTAAGGCTCTCACCCCAGTTGATCCACTCCGTGCTCTACCGACTCAGGGTGTGTGTATCCTAGTCCCGCCCTTCTACAGGATATCCGATCCTATCCGGCCTGGTTACCGGCGTGAATAGGAACGGGATTTTGGATACATTTTACACACTTCCCTCAATATACACAACATCCATGGATTACGTGGGATTCGAACCCACGACGACAAACCTCTAAATTGAATAGCTGACAACAGTTTTCTAACTGAAAACCGCAAATTTGGGTTATTTGACCAAATTTTCAGCATAAATGTGAAATATTGTTAACACAATTAGTTGATATATTGTGTATGATTCTAGTTATGAAATTGGTAGACAATTATAATCTCAAAATTGAACTGTTGACAATTGTTCTCTAACTCCAAACCGCAAAATTTGAGTTATTTAAACTCACTTTCCATTAGAAATGTGAAATATTTGCGGTATATGATTTTAGGTATGCTCCAATGACAGTACTGAACTAATTACTAACTGGTCCGGTTCAATTTTTGATCGTGAGTATTGAGAACATAGCCTCTGGCCTCAAAATTAATAGTAAAAAAACAGCTTTATCTCACCCTAAATTACTTATTTGAGCTGTTTGGAAAAATATCAATTTTCCTAAAATAATTTTAAAAAATATCTGTTAATTTCGATTTTAATTTTTTTTCAACAATAATTAAGTCCAAGTTCAGGTCAATTACAAGATTTCACAATAATATTCGGATATATTGTGATGATGTGAATTTCAGGAGTAAATTTGGTTTCGAATTTAATTATTTTTAATTAATAATTATAAATCGACGAGGTTTAGGATCCGGACACGTGGTTTTAATGTTAGACTAGTGTCAATTTGACTGAACATTTGAACTTTTCTCTTTAGCGTTAGTCGAAAAACTAATTCCCGCAAATTAAAATATTTATAATTAAGTATGACAACCCCCACCACCACTTTTTACAAACTAGATTCATGTGATTCATCCTCAAACCCGTTGAACCATCTCGAAAGTGATTCACAAACTTTTCCGAAACGGCTCAAAAAACCTGTTGAACCTGTTCAAAAGTGGTTCACAAACCTGTTTGGATACCAGTTGGCAAGCGGTTCACAAAACCTGTTCAAGTGCCAGTTCGACGAGTTTTTTGAACTAGTATTTGGACAGGTTCGACAGATTTGTACACCGCTTTGAACATGTTTGTGAACCACTTTTGAACAGGTTCGACGGGTTTGAAGCGGTTTGAGGATGATAATGAGATTTAAATATGTGGTGGGGGTTGACTCAAGTGCCGCCATACCAACTGTTATAATTATCGGTTTCATTCACCGTCCGACTTAACTTATTTCTTTCGGAAATAACTTCTATGATTAATCCACCGCTGTCACGGGCTTAATCTAAATTACATCTCGGCAAGAAGAAAAATCCCCTCTCCCAAAAATATAGGGAAAAAACGATTCTCGAGCGGAATGTCAATATTATCTTTACATTATTGAGGAGTAGACAAAATTTCATTATGTCCCTTTCAGCGGTTATTGATCGGGAGCTAGGGACACGACATCATCGAGGGGTCGTGCACTACTGTTTCACCATAACATAAACGGCGATGATGACACATAATAACGCATGGTAATATTTGATTCTAGCAGTTCTGGCACGTTCTTCGGTTGGCGCAACTCTCCTCGATTGGCATTTTTAAAATTCGCATTAATGGCGGCGACGAATCTAATTAGCCGTCGCGGGAAATTTTCGCTAACGCTAAACGTATCGACGTGTCATTTCCTCGATCGTCCCCAAAAGGTCGATCGTGGGTATTTCAACCGTTCGAGGTGAAAAGTCTCCTTTGGAGAGTGGAAGAAGGTGTAATTTCGTAACGTGCAGTTTTGAAAGTATTTCGCTTTTTTGTTATTGATCACAAATTCTAGTCATTCCATCTAGGCATTCTAGCCATTATTGAACATATTCATTCCTCACGAAGAGGAATGAGAAATTTCGAACGCCGCCATTTTGGTTTTTTTTTGACGAAAAATTTTTCTTTTAGTTCACTCTATAGTGGTTTCGATGCTGATTAAAAACCACTTTCCTTTTTTTTTTGGTCAGACGTTTCAGTGAGCCAAAATCACCTCTTTTTTTTTCAAAAATTTGCAGTGGCCAAAAAACGTCATATAATCCCAGAAAAAAATTAAAAGAAATTTGTAAAGTTTCATTTAGGTATCTCCTTTGATTCTTAAATAAAAATTGCATCTGAAAAATTTGTATTTTATTTTTTTCTAGGGTGTACTGTCCCCTTAAATCTGTTGGCAAATTTGGGGTTTTGTAGCTCCATCTATTCGTGAATTTGAGCGCAGTTGGGGTTAGTTTCCCAAACTTCCACTCGAGAAGCTCAGAACGGTTGAACTCCGATCCCTCGAATCCTCGTGACTCACCCTCTTTCACGTAAAGTACCGAACACGCCTAGGCGAGCGGACATCGGAACTCTCCCCATCGAATGGCAACGCCGCGCGAGTGAGACCGACGACGCGATGACCGTATAATGCTGACGTTATTGTTCTTGTTGTGGTCCCTGATACGCGGCATAAGGAAGCGACGCGCCCCCCCGCGGACGCCCCCGTCGTCCCCCTCCTCTCCGGCGGGCTCGCCGAGCCGCCTCGCCGAGGAGGGGAGGAGCCCCCCGAGGTCCCCGCCGCCGACGCCGAGCCCCAACACGTACTCGCCGAGCCCCGAGATGCAGGAGTTCCTCAGCGAGATCACGACGAGCAGGATCAGCACGGCGGAGAGCAGCTACAGGTCGAGGTATTCCCGGGACGTCCCCCGGGGGACCGATTTCCTCCTGTGACCGGCTGGGAAAGGGGAAGGTTCATTCTGGTGACTGTTCCTCGCTTCCTCCTTTTCTATCTCTCATATTTGAGAAAATAGGGGACATCTTTTCCTTCTCACTTTTCTGAGAACCAAGGATCTCTCTGAGGCACAGTCTGATGGGGAAATACTCACCCTTTCATACTTTCAATAGGGGATGGTTATTGTTGTTAACATCCCCTACCACTTCCCCCCACCCCCTCAGAAACGTATCACCATCGATCGTCGTTCAGTGGGGACGCCTTATTGATCCCTTCCCCTAGAGAATTATCACCCCTAACTAGCTTCTCATATTTTTTTTCTTCCAAGGGACAATCCTGGTTCCCCACGTTCCCCAGGAACCTACTTTTTTAGAAACCAGGAATCTTCATCTTTTCAGGATGTCACAATACACCCCCGAATACGTATTTCCTCGTTTTCAGGAAACAATTCCCACGTTCCCATTGGGAATAGCACATCAGAACCATGAACTTCTTCCACCTCTTTATTCGATGAATGTCATCCTACTTTTCAGATTTGACGTTAACAACCTCTGCGGTTAAGCCTATTTTTCCCTATCTTGCAGACTATTGGAAAGATCAATTCTGTTGACTTATTTCTTCATTGAAAGGTTTGTTAGAGGAAGATATTTCACAACAGATGTTCATTCCTCCAGGAACCTCGTTCTCAATCCAGCGTTTCAGGGTGTTGCGAATACATATTTCTTCTTTTCCTGGGGATAATTCCCACGTTCCCATTCGGGATAGCACATCAGAACCATGAACTTCTTCCACCTCTTTCTTCGATGAATGTCATCCCACTTTTCAGATTTGATGTTAACAACCTCTGCGGTTAAGACTATTTTCCCTATCTTGCAGACTATTGGAAATATCAATTCTTTTTACTTGCTTCTTCATTGGAAGGTTTATTGGAGGAAGATACTTCACAACAGATGTTCATTCCTCCAGGAACCTCCTTCTCAATCCAACTCTTCAGGATGTTGCGAATACATCTTTTGTCTTTTCCAGGGAACAATTCCCACGTTCCCATTAGGGATAGCACATCAGAATCATGAACTTCGTCCACCTCTTTCCTCGAGGGATGTCATCCCACTTTTCAGATTTGACGTTAACAACCTCTGCGGCTAGGTCTATTTTACCCTATCTTGCAGACTATTGGAAAGATCAATTCTGTTGACTTATTTCTTCATTGGAAGGTTTATTGGAGGAAGATACTTCACAACAGGTGTTCATTCCTCCAGGAACCTCTTTCACAATCCAGCTTTTCAGGATGTCTCGAATACATATTTCTTCTTTTCCAGGGGACAATTACCACGTTTGCATTAGGGATAACACATTAGAACCATGAACTTCTTCCACCTCTTTCCTCGAGGGATGTCATCCCATTTTTCAGATTTGACGTAAACAACCTATACGGCTAGGACTATGTTCCCGTATCTTGCAGACTATTTGAAATATTAATTCTTTTAACTTACTTCTTCATTGGAAGGTTTATTGGAGGGGGAGTCATCCCAACAGCTGTTCATTCCTCCAGGAACCTCCTTTCCCTTTCCAACTTTTCAGGATGTCGGAATATACCGCTGAGGACTTACTTCTCCTTTTTTTGGAGACAGTTTGTTGGAATTCTGTTTAGTGGAGGGGTAAGCATGTTGCCCAATTTCAAAAGAACATATTCTCCTGTTTAACTAATGCATCTCCCCAAGGAACATTTCACTCCCTTATCCTGCTAATAGGGAATATTCTCCTATTAGACGTTTTGGAAGATGGGTCTAATTTCTTCCCGCACCAGGAACGTATTACCCCCAATTCCACATTCCAAGAGGGCGTTCTCTAGTTTTTCCAGTTATCTCTATCCTACGTCTTTCCACAACGAAATTGAAATTTGTCCCTATTCCACTTTCCAGGAGTATTGAAAAACATCCATACTTTTTGAAAATAGAGAAATCCACCCTCCGATTAGATCCACTTCTCCTAATTTCCAGGTTTATTGAACTGGAAACTCCCCAAGATATTTCCAACTTCCTGGGGGATAAATTGGAGGTAGCGATACTAGAAGAAGCCATGGGACAACTCCCTTTCCGCTTTCTGGAATTTTGGGACTTCTTTCCCTTCCGACTGTTCTGAGTCTATGATTTATTTAAGGAGGAAGCCTGTTCAGTCACGCCAGGTTATTGGAGGAAAAAAAACCTTACTTTCCTTTCTTCCCTCAGAACCCACTTTTTTGGGTTCTGTGGGGATGATTTATTAAATACACAAACCCTCTTTTCCTGTTCCAATGGTTTATGGGGGAGGAACATCTCCCCCATTTCCCATTTTTCATACATTTTTTAGGGGGAGCGGTTCAATCAAGTGGATGTTTCAAAACTGTAATTGAAACCGGAGTTGGAGTTGGAAGTTCCGTGGGAGTTGTTGGGAGTTTGATTTTAATGGTGTTGGAAAATTATTTGTAACTGAATTATGAGATTAGGTTGTGTAATTGCTTCGCTAAAGCACCCCATATTTCAAGCGGATTATTTACACATAATGTAATCATTGTAATTGTACTACACTTAAAATTTTGTGTAACTGGAAGTAATTTTGTGTATATGCATTACAGATGGTAATTGCACTATTTGAATAAATACCAGTAAAGATGCTTGAAGTTCAATACACAATTTCACCTCAAAACGAACTTTTTTCCAAATTTTCCAGTGTAATGGAAATGGTCACTTAACTGACCTTACATTAAAGATTTTGTTTAATTTTGTAAGAATCTGCCATGCAATTTTAAGATATATTAATTTACAATTTATTGTAATTAATATGTGAAGAAGTTTAGTGGGAAGTTTTGTTCACTAATCGTGCTGAAAAAAAGTTGTATTAAAGACAGTGCAATTTTATGAAATAATTTGTAATTTATTACACATCAAAATTGAGTCACAAGAAGAATAGTTTTACTTGAAGTTCAAAACACAATTTCGCCTCAAATTAACTTTTTACCATTTTTTTCATTATAATAGTAATGCGATATAATTTTAATATAAATTATTTCACAATTGAAATAATACGTAATTAATATATGGGGAAATTTAATGGGAAGTTTCTGTAAGTAATTATGTTGACGAAAACTTCAATTAAAAACAGTGTAATTTTATAATTTTGTAATTATTATACATCAAAATTGGATCAGAAGATAAATATATTAACTCGAAGTTCAATATACAATTTTGCCTCTAAATGAGCTTTTTCTCCAAATTCTCCAATATAGTGGTAATAGTCACTTATTTAATTTTACATTGAAAATTTGGAAAATTTTGTAAGAAGCTACATTGTAATTGTAAGGTTAATCAATTTACGAGTAAAATATATTTAATTACTATATCACTTGAAGTATCATGAAAAACTTGGTACACTGAATTGATTGAAGGTGCGTTTCATTAAACATAGTGCAATTTTATAAGTGAATTTTTGAAATTTATTATACATCAAAGTTGGGTCGGATTAATTTGAAGTTCATTACATAATTTCTACTTTAATTCAATTACAAATTTACAAAAAGGTAATGAGCTTGATGCGACATGAAATATTGTAAGAAATTACGTTATACTTATGTGAGTTGCATTACTACTTTCAATTACAAATTTACAGAAAGGTAATTTGCTAATAGCTGTAACCAATGCTCTGTTACGTGATATGGTCTGGATGCTCACTAGTGAGTGTGGCGGTGTTAACAAGTATTCAGTATTATTCAAGTATTCAGTATTATATGTGCTGTACTATATTGAACCATAAGTAATATACTGTATTAATGGGTTGTGGGATTCCCCGGTCGCTATGGTATGTATTGTAATTTTAGGGGTAGCAATGTAATTTTTGTAATTTCTCCTAATTGAAGTTTCCATTACGTTCGCGTAGGGTTTATTAAAATCGTATCAAGCATGATATACGCAAGAGATGTCATATGGATCTCTTCATCCTTACGTCGCTGTAGGTAAAAATTTCGCCTTCTTCCTTAGAAACGTGCCTTATTTATTCCTTTATTAGATCGAAAAAAGTATGGAGAGCGCCCTGTGTTCACTGAAGCACGCGGATTTAATTAAAACGAATCAAAAGAAAATAAAATTGGATTCGTCTCGTTATCTTCCGAATCGAGTTTGTGTATTAAGTTGGAGATCGTAATCTTAGGATGTGGAGATGGCGAATTAAAGTGACGTTTCCACTTCACCCCATCAATCAAGCACTGTTGAGAACAGGGAAAAAATATGTTCAACTGTTATCGAAACGTCTGTCACCTGTCGGAAAGGGAATGATCGTTGGCTTAATGTTGGTTATTTGGATTTGCCCGTTTTGCAATAGGTGTAATAAAACTAACGTAAATATGATAAGTTTGCTTGTTTTGCTCGTCTAGCTCGGCAGTAAAACCCGCGTCTCGCCTCTTTATATTTCACTTTGCTATCCACGTATAAAAGTGATCGACACGTACGATTAAATCGTCATTTGTCGATCAAGTGGAAAAACACAGACACTCGAATCTCGCCTAATTCGATATAATTAACAATTAACGACGCGGATTTGTCGAACAGTGACAGTTTTATTTAATCCCCGGAGCCATCTGAGACACTTTATTACGATGCGAAAGTTCCATTTCGTGCGAACTAATCGATTATTCCCTTTCCCTTACGGACCTATTTTCGTTACATTTTCCATTTACTTCCCAATAACGTTCGCCCGAGATGTGTTCCTCCGGAGGTGAAAAATTTAACAATCCCCTCCGGGATTTAATTACGGATACGACGGGGGTGCCTAAATGGGAAAATGAAGTTTTCTAGGAATCGAAGGTTTAATGGAAACTTCGACTAGGCGCGACGTAATGTCCTTTTTAAATAATCCAGAAATCGTACTTGAACCTGTCTTAAATCAAGTGTATTACTAGTGAGAGAGACATGGTCTCGTCTGAGTCTCGAAAAATCCCAAAAATATCTCGTCTTAGTCTCGAAAAATCTCGAAAAGTTATCTCGTCCCGGTCTCGAAAAATCTCTGAGTAGATTTGCCTCTAGTAAGAGAGACATGGTCTCATCTCGGTCTCAAAAAATCCCTGATACTTTCGTCTCGTCTCGATCTAAGTCTGATCTAGTCTCAGTCTCGAAAGATCCCAAAAATGTCTCGTATCGGTCTCGGAAAATCTCGAAAAGTTATATCCTGTCTCGGTCTCCTGACATGGTCTCGTCTCGGTCTCTAAAAATCCCTGATACTTGCGTCTCGTCTCGATCTAAGTCTGGTCTAGTCTCAGTCTCGAAAGATCCCAAAAATATCTCGTCTCGGTCTCGGAAAATCTCGAAAAGTTATATCCTGTCTCGGTCTCGAAAAATCTCTAAGTAGATTTCCCTCTAGTGAGGGAGACATGGTCTCGTCTCGGTCTCGGAAATCCCTGATACTTGCGTCTCGTCTCGATCTAAGTCTGGTCTAGTCTCAGTCTCGAAAAATCCCAAAAATGTCTCGTCTCGGTCTCGAAAAATCTCGAAAATTTATATCTCGCTTCAGTCTCGACAAATCTCTATGTAGATTTCTCTCTACTGAGAGACATGGTCTCGTCTCAGCCGCGAAAAATCCCTAAAACTAATATCTGGTCTCGATCTGAGTCTGGTCTAGTCTCAGTCTCGAAAAATCCCAAAAATGTCTCGTCTCGGTATCGAAAAATCTCGAAAAGTTATATCGCGTCTCGGTCTCGAAAAATCTTTAAGTAGATGTCTCTCTACTGAAAGACATGGTCTCGTCTCAACCGCGAAAAATCCCTAAAACTTATGTCTCGTCTCGATCTGAGTCTGGTCTAGTCTCAGTCTCGAAAAATCTCAAAAATGTCTCGTATCGGTCTTGAAAAATCTCGAAAAGTTATATCTCGTCTCGTTCTCGAAAAATCTCTAAGGAAATTTCTCTCTATTGAGAGATATAGTCATGTCTCGGTGGAGAAAAATCCCTGATACTTATGTCTCGTCTCGATCTGAGTCTGGTCTAGTCTCAGTCTCGAAAAATCCCAAAAATGTCTCGTCTCGGTCTCGAAAAATCTCGAAAAGTTATATCTCGCTTCAGTCTCGACAAATCTCTATGTAGATTTCTCTCTACTGAGAGACATGGTCTCGTCTCAACCGCGAAAAATCCCTAAAACTTATGTCTCGTCTCGATCTGAGTCTGGTCTAGTCTCAGTCTCGAAAAATCCCAAAAATGTCTCGTCTCGGTCTCGAAAAATCTCGAAAAGTTATATCTCGCTTGCAGTCTCGACAAATCTCTATGTAGATTTCTCTCTACTGAGAGACATGGTCTCGTCTCAGCCGCGAAAAATCCCTAAAACCAATATCTGGTCTCGAACTGAGTTTGGTCTAGTCTCGGTCTCGAAAGATCCCAAAAATGTCTCGTATCGGTCTCGAAAAATCTCGAAAAGTTATATCTCGTCTCGGTCTCGAAAAATCTGTATGTAGATTTCTCTCTAGTGAGACAGACATGGTCTTGCCTAGGTCTCGAAAAATCCCTAAAACTTATGTCTCGTCTCGGTCTCGAACAATCTCGAAAAGGTATATCTCGTCTCGGTCTCGAAAAATCTTTAAGTAGATTTCTCTCTACTGAGAGACATGGTCTCGTCTTAGCCGTGAAAAATCCCTAAAACTAATGTGTCGTTTCGATCTAAGTCTGGTCTAGTCTCAGTCTCGAAAAATCCCAAAAATGTCTCGTATCGGTCTCGAAAAATCTCGAAAAGTTATATCTCGTCTCAGTCTCGAAAAATCTCTAATTAAATTTCTCTCTATTGAGAGATATAGTCATGTCTCGGTGGAGAAAAATCCCTGATACTTATGTGTCGTCTCGATCTGAGTCTGGTCTGGTCTAGTCTCGGTCTCGAAAGATCCCAAAAATGTCTCGTATCGATCTCGAAAAATCTCAAAAAATTATATCTCCCTTCGGTCTCGAAAAATCTCTAAGTAGATTTCTCTATACTGAGAGACATGCTCTCGTATCAGCCGCGAAAAATCTCTAAAACTCATGTCTGAGCTCGATCTGAGTCTGGTCTAGTCTCATTCTCGAAAAATCCCAAAAATGTCTCGTATCTGTCTCGAAAAATTTCGAAAATTTATTTCGTCTCGGTCTCGCAAAATCTCTAAGTAGATGTCTCTCTACTGAGAGACATGGTCTCGTCTCAGACGCGAAAAATCCCTAATACTAATGTCTGGTCTCGATCTGAGTCTGGTCTAGTCTCAGTCTCGAAAAATCTCAAAAATGTCTCGTATCGGTCTTGAAAAATCTCGAAAAGTTATATCTCGTCTCGTTCTCGAAAAATCTCTAAGTAAATTTCTCTCTATTGAGAGATATAGTCATGTCTCGGTGGAGAAAAATCCCTGATACTTATGTCTCGTCTCGATCTGAGTCTGGTCTAGTCTCGGTCTCGAAAAATCCCAAAAATGTCTCGTATCGGTCTCGAAAAATCTGTATGTAGATTTCTCTCTAGTGAGACAGACATGGTCTTGCCTAGGTCTCGAAAAATCCCTAAAACTTATGTCTCGCCTCGGTCTCCAAAAATCTCGAAAAGTTATATCTCGTCTCGGTCTCGAAAAATCTTTAAGTAGATTTCTCTCTACTGAGAGACATGGTGTCGTCTCAGCCGCGAAAATTCCCTAAAACTAATGTCTGGTCTCGATCTGAGTCTGGTCTAGTCTCAGTCTCGAAAAATCTCAAAAATGTCTCGTATCGGTCTCGAAAAATCTCGAAAAGTTACATCTCGTCTCGTTCTCGAAAAATCTCTAAGTAAATTTCTCTCTATTGAGAGATATAGTCATGTCTCGGTGGAGAAAAATCCCTGATACTTATGTCTCGTCTCGATCTGAGTCTGGTCTAGTCTCAGTCTCGAAAAATCCCAAAAATGTCTCGTCTCGGTCTCGAAAAATCTCGAAAAGTTATATCTCGCTTCAGTCTCGACAAATCTCTATGTAGATTTCTCTCTACTGAGAGACATGGTCTCGTCTCAACCGCGAAAAATCCCTAAAACTTATGTCTCGTCTCGATCTGAGTCTGGTCTAGTCTCAGTCTCGAAAAATCCCAAAAATGTCTCGTCTCGGTCTCGAAAAATCTCGAAAAGTTATATCTCGCTTGCAGTCTCGACAAATCTCTATGTAGATTTCTCTCTACTGAGAGACATGGTCTCGTCTCAGCCGCGAAAAATCCCTAAAACCAATATCTGGTCTCGAACTGAGTTTGGTCTAGTCTCGGTCTCGAAAGATCCCAAAAATGTCTCGTATCGGTCTCGAAAAATCTCGAAAAGTTATATCTCGTCTCGGTCTCGAAAAATCTGTATGTAGATTTCTCTCTAGTGAGACAGACATGGTCTTGCCTAGGTCTCGAAAAATCCCTAAAACTTATGTCTCGTCTCGGTCTCGAACAATCTCGAAAAGGTATATCTCGTCTCGGTCTCGAAAAATCTTTAAGTAGATTTCTCTCTACTGAGAGACATGGTCTCGTCTTAGCCGTGAAAAATCCCTAAAACTAATGTGTCGTTTCGATCTAAGTCTGGTCTAGTCTCAGTCTCGAAAAATCCCAAAAATGTCTCGTATCGGTCTCGAAAAATCTCGAAAAGTTATATCTCGTCTCAGTCTCGAAAAATCTCTAATTAAATTTCTCTCTATTGAGAGATATAGTCATGTCTCGGTGGAGAAAAATCCCTGATACTTATGTGTCGTCTCGATCTGAGTCTGGTCTGGTCTAGTCTCGGTCTCGAAAGATCCCAAAAATGTCTCGTATCGATCTCGAAAAATCTCAAAAAATTATATCTCCCTTCGGTCTCGAAAAATCTCTAAGTAGATTTCTCTATACTGAGAGACATGCTCTCGTATCAGCCGCGAAAAATCTCTAAAACTCATGTCTGAGCTCGATCTGAGTCTGGTCTAGTCTCATTCTCGAAAAATCCCAAAAATGTCTCGTATCTGTCTCGAAAAATTTCGAAAATTTATTTCGTCTCGGTCTCGCAAAATCTCTAAGTAGATGTCTCTCTACTGAGAGACATGGTCTCGTCTCAGACGCGAAAAATCCCTAATACTAATGTCTGGTCTCGATCTGAGTCTGGTCTAGTCTCAGTCTCGAAAAATCTCAAAAATGTCTCGTATCGGTCTTGAAAAATCTCGAAAAGTTATATCTCGTCTCGTTCTCGAAAAATCTCTAAGTAAATTTCTCTCTATTGAGAGATATAGTCATGTCTCGGTGGAGAAAAATCCCTGATACTTATGTCTCGTCTCGATCTGAGTCTGGTCTAGTCTCGGTCTCGAAAAATCCCAAAAATGTCTCGTATCGGTCTCGAAAAATCTGTATGTAGATTTCTCTCTAGTGAGACAGACATGGTCTTGCCTAGGTCTCGAAAAATCCCTAAAACTTATGTCTCGCCTCGGTCTCCAAAAATCTCGAAAAGTTATATCTCGTCTCGGTCTCGAAAAATCTTTAAGTAGATTTCTCTCTACTGAGAGACATGGTGTCGTCTCAGCCGCGAAAATTCCCTAAAACTAATGTCTGGTCTCGATCTGAGTCTGGTCTAGTCTCAGTCTCGAAAAATCTCAAAAATGTCTCGTATCGGTCTCGAAAAATCTCGAAAAGTTACATCTCGTCTCGTTCTCGAAAAATCTCTAAGTAAATTTCTCTCTATTGAGAGATATAGTCATGTCTCGGTGGAGAAAAATCCCTGATACTTATGTCTCGTCTCGATCTGAGTCTGGTCTAGTCTCAGTCTCGAAAAATCCCAAAAATGTCTCGTCTCGGTCTCGAAAAATCTCGAAAAGTTATATCTCGCTTCAGTCTCGACAAATCTCTATGTAGATTTCTCTCTACTGAGAGACATGGTCTCGTCTCAACCGCGAAAAATCCCTAAAACTTATGTCTCGTCTCGATCTGAGTCTGGTCTAGTCTCAGTCTCGAAAAATCCCAAAAATGTCTCGTCTCGGTCTCGAAAAATCTCGAAAAGTTATATCTCGCTTGCAGTCTCGACAAATCTCTATGTAGATTTCTCTCTACTGAGAGACATGGTCTCGTCTCAGCCGCGAAAAATCCCTAAAACCAATATCTGGTCTCGAACTGAGTTTGGTCTAGTCTCGGTCTCGAAAGATCCCAAAAATGTCTCGTATCGGTCTCGAAAAATCTCGAAAAGTTATATCTCGTCTCGGTCTCGAAAAATCTGTATGTAGATTTCTCTCTAGTGAGACAGACATGGTCTTGCCTAGGTCTCGAAAAATCCCTAAAACTTATGTCTCGTCTCGGTCTCGAACAATCTCGAAAAGGTATATCTCGTCTCGGTCTCGAAAAATCTTTAAGTAGATTTCTCTCTACTGAGAGACATGGTCTCGTCTTAGCCGTGAAAAATCCCTAAAACTAATGTGTCGTTTCGATCTAAGTCTGGTCTAGTCTCAGTCTCGAAAAATCCCAAAAATGTCTCGTATCGGTCTCGAAAAATCTCGAAAAGTTATATCTCGTCTCAGTCTCGAAAAATCTCTAATTAAATTTCTCTCTATTGAGAGATATAGTCATGTCTCGGTGGAGAAAAATCCCTGATACTTATGTGTCGTCTCGATCTGAGTCTGGTCTGGTCTAGTCTCGGTCTCGAAAGATCCCAAAAATGTCTCGTATCGATCTCGAAAAATCTCAAAAAATTATATCTCCCTTCGGTCTCGAAAAATCTCTAAGTAGATTTCTCTATACTGAGAGACATGCTCTCGTATCAGCCGCGAAAAATCTCTAAAACTCATGTCTGAGCTCGATCTGAGTCTGGTCTAGTCTCATTCTCGAAAAATCCCAAAAATGTCTCGTATCTGTCTCGAAAAATTTCGAAAATTTATTTCGTCTCGGTCTCGCAAAATCTCTAAGTAGATGTCTCTCTACTGAGAGACATGGTCTCGTCTCAGACGCGAAAAATCCCTAATACTAATGTCTGGTCTCGATCTGAGTCTGGTCTAGTCTCAGTCTCGAAAAATCTCAAAAATGTCTCGTATCGGTCTTGAAAAATCTCGAAAAGTTATATCTCGTCTCGTTCTCGAAAAATCTCTAAGTAAATTTCTCTCTATTGAGAGATATAGTCATGTCTCGGTGGAGAAAAATCCCTGATACTTATGTCTCGTCTCGATCTGAGTCTGGTCTAGTCTCGGTCTCGAAAAATCCCAAAAATGTCTCGTATCGGTCTCGAAAAATCTGTATGTAGATTTCTCTCTAGTGAGACAGACATGGTCTTGCCTAGGTCTCGAAAAATCCCTAAAACTTATGTCTCGCCTCGGTCTCCAAAAATCTCGAAAAGTTATATCTCGTCTCGGTCTCGAAAAATCTTTAAGTAGATTTCTCTCTACTGAGAGACATGGTGTCGTCTCAGCCGCGAAAATTCCCTAAAACTAATGTCTGGTCTCGATCTGAGTCTGGTCTAGTCTCAGTCTCGAAAAATCTCAAAAATGTCTCGTATCGGTCTCGAAAAATCTCGAAAAGTTACATCTCGTCTCGTTCTCGAAAAATCTCTAAGTAAATTTCTCTCTATTGAGAGATATAGTCATGTCTCGGTGGAGAAAAATCCCTGATACTTATGTCTCGTCTCGATCTGAGTCTGGTCTAGTCTCAGTCTCGAAAAATCCCAAAAATGTCTCGTCTCGGTCTCGAAAAATCTCGAAAAGTTATATCTCGCTTCAGTCTCGACAAATCTCTATGTAGATTTCTCTCTACTGAGAGACATGGTCTCGTCTCAACCGCGAAAAATCCCTAAAACTTATGTCTCGTCTCGATCTGAGTCTGGTCTAGTCTCAGTCTCGAAAAATCCCAAAAATGTCTCGTCTCGGTCTCGAAAAATCTCGAAAATTTATATCTCGCTTCAGTCTCGACAAATCTCTATGTAGATTTCTCTCTACTGAGAGACATGGTCTCGTCTCAGCCGCGAAAAATCCCTAAAACTAATATCTGGTCTCGATCTGAGTCTGGTCTAGTCTCAGTCTCGAAAAATCCCAAAAATGTCTCGTCTCGGTATCGAAAAATCTCGAAAAGTTATATCGCGTCTCGGTCTCGAAAAATCTTTAAGTAGATGTCTCTCTACTGAAAGACATGGTCTCGTCTCAACCGCGAAAAATCCCTAAAACTTATGTCTCGTCTCGATCTGAGTCTGGTCTAGTCTCAGTCTCGAAAAATCTCAAAAATGTCTCGTATCGGTCTTGAAAAATCTCGAAAAGTTATATCTCGTCTCGTTCTCGAAAAATCTCTAAGGAAATTTCTCTCTATTGAGAGATATAGTCATGTCTCGGTGGAGAAAAATCCCTGATACTTATGTCTCGTCTCGATCTGAGTCTGGTCTAGTCTCAGTCTCGAAAAATCCCAAAAATGTCTCGTCTCGGTCTCGAAAAATCTCGAAAAGTTATATCTCGCTTCAGTCTCGACAAATCTCTATGTAGATTTCTCTCTACTGAGAGACATGGTCTCGTCTCAACCGCGAAAAATCCCTAAAACTTATGTCTCGTCTCGATCTGAGTCTGGTCTAGTCTCAGTCTCGAAAAATCCCAAAAATGTCTCGTCTCGGTCTCGAAAAATCTCGAAAAGTTATATCTCGCTTGCAGTCTCGACAAATCTCTATGTAGATTTCTCTCTACTGAGAGACATGGTCTCGTCTCAGCCGCGAAAAATCCCTAAAACCAATATCTGGTCTCGAACTGAGTTTGGTCTAGTCTCGGTCTCGAAAGATCCCAAAAATGTCTCGTATCGGTCTCGAAAAATCTCGAAAAGTTATATCTCGTCTCGGTCTCGAAAAATCTGTATGTAGATTTCTCTCTAGTGAGACAGACATGGTCTTGCCTAGGTCTCGAAAAATCCCTAAAACTTATGTCTCGTCTCGGTCTCGAACAATCTCGAAAAGGTATATCTCGTCTCGGTCTCGAAAAATCTTTAAGTAGATTTCTCTCTACTGAGAGACATGGTCTCGTCTTAGCCGTGAAAAATCCCTAAAACTAATGTGTCGTTTCGATCTAAGTCTGGTCTAGTCTCAGTCTCGAAAAATCCCAAAAATGTCTCGTATCGGTCTCGAAAAATCTCGAAAAGTTATATCTCGTCTCAGTCTCGAAAAATCTCTAATTAAATTTCTCTCTATTGAGAGATATAGTCATGTCTCGGTGGAGAAAAATCCCTGATACTTATGTGTCGTCTCGATCTGAGTCTGGTCTGGTCTAGTCTCGGTCTCGAAAGATCCCAAAAATGTCTCGTATCGATCTCGAAAAATCTCAAAAAATTATATCTCCCTTCGGTCTCGAAAAATCTCTAAGTAGATTTCTCTATACTGAGAGACATGCTCTCGTATCAGCCGCGAAAAATCTCTAAAACTCATGTCTGAGCTCGATCTGAGTCTGGTCTAGTCTCATTCTCGAAAAATCCCAAAAATGTCTCGTATCTGTCTCGAAAAATTTCGAAAATTTATTTCGTCTCGGTCTCGCAAAATCTCTAAGTAGATGTCTCTCTACTGAGAGACATGGTCTCGTCTCAGACGCGAAAAATCCCTAATACTAATGTCTGGTCTCGATCTGAGTCTGGTCTAGTCTCAGTCTCGAAAAATCTCAAAAATGTCTCGTATCGGTCTTGAAAAATCTCGAAAAGTTATATCTCGTCTCGTTCTCGAAAAATCTCTAAGTAAATTTCTCTCTATTGAGAGATATAGTCATGTCTCGGTGGAGAAAAATCCCTGATACTTATGTCTCGTCTCGATCTGAGTCTGGTCTAGTCTCGGTCTCGAAAAATCCCAAAAATGTCTCGTATCGGTCTCGAAAAATCTGTATGTAGATTTCTCTCTAGTGAGACAGACATGGTCTTGCCTAGGTCTCGAAAAATCCCTAAAACTTATGTCTCGCCTCGGTCTCCAAAAATCTCGAAAAGTTATATCTCGTCTCGGTCTCGAAAAATCTTTAAGTAGATTTCTCTCTACTGAGAGACATGGTGTCGTCTCAGCCGCGAAAATTCCCTAAAACTAATGTCTGGTCTCGATCTGAGTCTGGTCTAGTCTCAGTCTCGAAAAATCTCAAAAATGTCTCGTATCGGTCTCGAAAAATCTCGAAAAGTTACATCTCGTCTCGTTCTCGAAAAATCTCTAAGTAAATTTCTCTCTATTGAGAGATATAGTCATGTCTCGGTGGAGAAAAATCCCTGATACTTATGTCTCGTCTCGATCTGAGTCTGGTCTAGTCTCAGTCTCGAAAAATCCCAAAAATGTCTCGTCTCGGTCTCGAAAAATCTCGAAAAGTTATATCTCGCTTCAGTCTCGACAAATCTCTATGTAGATTTCTCTCTACTGAGAGACATGGTCTCGTCTCAACCGCGAAAAATCCCTAAAACTTATGTCTCGTCTCGATCTGAGTCTGGTCTAGTCTCAGTCTCGAAAAATCCCAAAAATGTCTCGTCTCGGTCTCGAAAAATCTCGAAAAGTTATATCTCGCTTGCAGTCTCGACAAATCTCTATGTAGATTTCTCTCTACTGAGAGACATGGTCTCGTCTCAGCCGCGAAAAATCCCTAAAACCAATATCTGGTCTCGAACTGAGTTTGGTCTAGTCTCGGTCTCGAAAGATCCCAAAAATGTCTCGTATCGGTCTCGAAAAATCTCGAAAAGTTATATCTCGTCTCGGTCTCGAAAAATCTGTATGTAGATTTCTCTCTAGTGAGACAGACATGGTCTTGCCTAGGTCTCGAAAAATCCCTAAAACTTATGTCTCGTCTCGGTCTCGAACAATCTCGAAAAGGTATATCTCGTCTCGGTCTCGAAAAATCTTTAAGTAGATTTCTCTCTACTGAGAGACATGGTCTCGTCTTAGCCGTGAAAAATCCCTAAAACTAATGTGTCGTTTCGATCTAAGTCTGGTCTAGTCTCAGTCTCGAAAAATCCCAAAAATGTCTCGTATCGGTCTCGAAAAATCTCGAAAAGTTATATCTCGTCTCAGTCTCGAAAAATCTCTAATTAAATTTCTCTCTATTGAGAGATATAGTCATGTCTCGGTGGAGAAAAATCCCTGATACTTATGTGTCGTCTCGATCTGAGTCTGGTCTGGTCTAGTCTCGGTCTCGAAAGATCCCAAAAATGTCTCGTATCGATCTCGAAAAATCTCAAAAAATTATATCTCCCTTCGGTCTCGAAAAATCTCTAAGTAGATTTCTCTATACTGAGAGACATGCTCTCGTATCAGCCGCGAAAAATCTCTAAAACTCATGTCTGAGCTCGATCTGAGTCTGGTCTAGTCTCATTCTCGAAAAATCCCAAAAATGTCTCGTATCTGTCTCGAAAAATTTCGAAAATTTATTTCGTCTCGGTCTCGCAAAATCTCTAAGTAGATGTCTCTCTACTGAGAGACATGGTCTCGTCTCAGACGCGAAAAATCCCTAATACTAATGTCTGGTCTCGATCTGAGTCTGGTCTAGTCTCAGTCTCGAAAAATCTCAAAAATGTCTCGTATCGGTCTTGAAAAATCTCGAAAAGTTATATCTCGTCTCGTTCTCGAAAAATCTCTAAGTAAATTTCTCTCTATTGAGAGATATAGTCATGTCTCGGTGGAGAAAAATCCCTGATACTTATGTCTCGTCTCGATCTGAGTCTGGTCTAGTCTCGGTCTCGAAAAATCCCAAAAATGTCTCGTATCGGTCTCGAAAAATCTGTATGTAGATTTCTCTCTAGTGAGACAGACATGGTCTTGCCTAGGTCTCGAAAAATCCCTAAAACTTATGTCTCGCCTCGGTCTCCAAAAATCTCGAAAAGTTATATCTCGTCTCGGTCTCGAAAAATCTTTAAGTAGATTTCTCTCTACTGAGAGACATGGTGTCGTCTCAGCCGCGAAAATTCCCTAAAACTAATGTCTGGTCTCGATCTGAGTCTGGTCTAGTCTCAGTCTCGAAAAATCTCAAAAATGTCTCGTATCGGTCTCGAAAAATCTCGAAAAGTTACATCTCGTCTCGTTCTCGAAAAATCTCTAAGTAAATTTCTCTCTATTGAGAGATATAGTCATGTCTCGGTGGAGAAAAATCCCTGATACTTATGTCTCGTCTCGATCTGAGTCTGGTCTAGTCTCAGTCTCGAAAAATCCCAAAAATGTCTCGTCTCGGTCTCGAAAAATCTCGAAAAGTTATATCTCGCTTCAGTCTCGACAAATCTCTATGTAGATTTCTCTCTACTGAGAGACATGGTCTCGTCTCAACCGCGAAAAATCCCTAAAACTTATGTCTCGTCTCGATCTGAGTCTGGTCTAGTCTCAGTCTCGAAAAATCCCAAAAATGTCTCGTCTCGGTCTCGAAAAATCTCGAAAAGTTATATCTCGCTTGCAGTCTCGACAAATCTCTATGTAGATTTCTCTCTACTGAGAGACATGGTCTCGTCTCAGCCGCGAAAAATCCCTAAAACCAATATCTGGTCTCGAACTGAGTTTGGTCTAGTCTCGGTCTCGAAAGATCCCAAAAATGTCTCGTATCGGTCTCGAAAAATCTCGAAAAGTTATATCTCGTCTCGGTCTCGAAAAATCTGTATGTAGATTTCTCTCTAGTGAGACAGACATGGTCTTGCCTAGGTCTCGAAAAATCCCTAAAACTTATGTCTCGTCTCGGTCTCGAACAATCTCGAAAAGGTATATCTCGTCTCGGTCTCGAAAAATCTTTAAGTAGATTTCTCTCTACTGAGAGACATGGTCTCGTCTTAGCCGTGAAAAATCCCTAAAACTAATGTGTCGTTTCGATCTAAGTCTGGTCTAGTCTCAGTCTCGAAAAATCCCAAAAATGTCTCGTATCGGTCTCGAAAAATCTCGAAAAGTTATATCTCGTCTCAGTCTCGAAAAATCTCTAATTAAATTTCTCTCTATTGAGAGATATAGTCATGTCTCGGTGGAGAAAAATCCCTGATACTTATGTGTCGTCTCGATCTGAGTCTGGTCTGGTCTAGTCTCGGTCTCGAAAGATCCCAAAAATGTCTCGTATCGATCTCGAAAAATCTCAAAAAATTATATCTCCCTTCGGTCTCGAAAAATCTCTAAGTAGATTTCTCTATACTGAGAGACATGCTCTCGTATCAGCCGCGAAAAATCTCTAAAACTCATGTCTGAGCTCGATCTGAGTCTGGTCTAGTCTCATTCTCGAAAAATCCCAAAAATGTCTCGTATCTGTCTCGAAAAATTTCGAAAATTTATTTCGTCTCGGTCTCGCAAAATCTCTAAGTAGATGTCTCTCTACTGAGAGACATGGTCTCGTCTCAGACGCGAAAAATCCCTAATACTAATGTCTGGTCTCGATCTGAGTCTGGTCTAGTCTCAGTCTCGAAAAATCTCAAAAATGTCTCGTATCGGTCTTGAAAAATCTCGAAAAGTTATATCTCGTCTCGTTCTCGAAAAATCTCTAAGTAAATTTCTCTCTATTGAGAGATATAGTCATGTCTCGGTGGAGAAAAATCCCTGATACTTATGTCTCGTCTCGATCTGAGTCTGGTCTAGTCTCGGTCTCGAAAAATCCCAAAAATGTCTCGTATCGGTCTCGAAAAATCTGTATGTAGATTTCTCTCTAGTGAGACAGACATGGTCTTGCCTAGGTCTCGAAAAATCCCTAAAACTTATGTCTCGCCTCGGTCTCCAAAAATCTCGAAAAGTTATATCTCGTCTCGGTCTCGAAAAATCTTTAAGTAGATTTCTCTCTACTGAGAGACATGGTGTCGTCTCAGCCGCGAAAATTCCCTAAAACTAATGTCTGGTCTCGATCTGAGTCTGGTCTAGTCTCAGTCTCGAAAAATCTCAAAAATGTCTCGTATCGGTCTCGAAAAATCTCGAAAAGTTACATCTCGTCTCGTTCTCGAAAAATCTCTAAGTAAATTTCTCTCTATTGAGAGATATAGTCATGTCTCGGTGGAGAAAAATCCCTGATACTTATGTCTCGTCTCGATCTGAGTCTGGTCTAGTCTCAGTCTCGAAAAATCCCAAAAATGTCTCGTCTCGGTCTCGAAAAATCTCGAAAAGTTATATCTCGCTTCAGTCTCGACAAATCTCTATGTAGATTTCTCTCTACTGAGAGACATGGTCTCGTCTCAACCGCGAAAAATCCCTAAAACTTATGTCTCGTCTCGATCTGAGTCTGGTCTAGTCTCAGTCTCGAAAAATCCCAAAAATGTCTCGTCTCGGTCTCGAAAAATCTCGAAAAGTTATATCTCGCTTGCAGTCTCGACAAATCTCTATGTAGATTTCTCTCTACTGAGAGACATGGTCTCGTCTCAGCCGCGAAAAATCCCTAAAACCAATATCTGGTCTCGAACTGAGTTTGGTCTAGTCTCGGTCTCGAAAGATCCCAAAAATGTCTCGTATCGGTCTCGAAAAATCTCGAAAAGTTATATCTCGTCTCGGTCTCGAAAAATCTGTATGTAGATTTCTCTCTAGTGAGACAGACATGGTCTTGCCTAGGTCTCGAAAAATCCCTAAAACTTATGTCTCGTCTCGGTCTCGAACAATCTCGAAAAGGTATATCTCGTCTCGGTCTCGAAAAATCTTTAAGTAGATTTCTCTCTACTGAGAGACATGGTCTCGTCTTAGCCGTGAAAAATCCCTAAAACTAATGTGTCGTTTCGATCTAAGTCTGGTCTAGTCTCAGTCTCGAAAAATCCCAAAAATGTCTCGTATCGGTCTCGAAAAATCTCGAAAAGTTATATCTCGTCTCAGTCTCGAAAAATCTCTAATTAAATTTCTCTCTATTGAGAGATATAGTCATGTCTCGGTGGAGAAAAATCCCTGATACTTATGTGTCGTCTCGATCTGAGTCTGGTCTGGTCTAGTCTCGGTCTCGAAAGATCCCAAAAATGTCTCGTATCGATCTCGAAAAATCTCAAAAAATTATATCTCCCTTCGGTCTCGAAAAATCTCTAAGTAGATTTCTCTATACTGAGAGACATGCTCTCGTATCAGCCGCGAAAAATCTCTAAAACTCATGTCTGAGCTCGATCTGAGTCTGGTCTAGTCTCATTCTCGAAAAATCCCAAAAATGTCTCGTATCTGTCTCGAAAAATTTCGAAAATTTATTTCGTCTCGGTCTCGCAAAATCTCTAAGTAGATGTCTCTCTACTGAGAGACATGGTCTCGTCTCAGACGCGAAAAATCCCTAATACTAATGTCTGGTCTCGATCTGAGTCTGGTCTAGTCTCAGTCTCGAAAAATCTCAAAAATGTCTCGTATCGGTCTTGAAAAATCTCGAAAAGTTATATCTCGTCTCGTTCTCGAAAAATCTCTAAGTAAATTTCTCTCTATTGAGAGATATAGTCATGTCTCGGTGGAGAAAAATCCCTGATACTTATGTCTCGTCTCGATCTGAGTCTGGTCTAGTCTCGGTCTCGAAAAATCCCAAAAATGTCTCGTATCGGTCTCGAAAAATCTGTATGTAGATTTCTCTCTAGTGAGACAGACATGGTCTTGCCTAGGTCTCGAAAAATCCCTAAAACTTATGTCTCGCCTCGGTCTCCAAAAATCTCGAAAAGTTATATCTCGTCTCGGTCTCGAAAAATCTTTAAGTAGATTTCTCTCTACTGAGAGACATGGTGTCGTCTCAGCCGCGAAAATTCCCTAAAACTAATGTCTGGTCTCGATCTGAGTCTGGTCTAGTCTCAGTCTCGAAAAATCTCAAAAATGTCTCGTATCGGTCTCGAAAAATCTCGAAAAGTTACATCTCGTCTCGTTCTCGAAAAATCTCTAAGTAAATTTCTCTCTATTGAGAGATATAGTCATGTCTCGGTGGAGAAAAATCCCTGATACTTATGTCTCGTCTCGATCTGAGTCTGGTCTAGTCTCGGTCTCGAAAAATCCCAAAAATGTCTCGTATCGGTCTCGAAAAATCTCGAAAAGTTATATCTCGCTTCGATCTCGAAAAATCTCTAAGTAGATTTCTCAATACTGAGGGACATGGTCTCGTCTCAGCCCCGAAAAATCCCTAAAACTAATGTCTGGTCTCGATCTGAGTCTGGTCTAGTCTCAGTCTCGAAAGATTCCAAAAATGTCTCGTATCGGTCTCGAAAAATCTCGAAAAGTTACTCTCTGAGAGACATGGTCTCATCTCAGCCGCGAAAATTTCCTAAAACTAATGTCTGGTCTCGATATGAGTCTGGTCTAGTCTCATTCTCGAAAAATCCCAAAAATGTCTCATATCGGTCTCGAAAAATCTCGAAAATTTATTTCGTCTCGGTCTCGCAAAATCTCTAAGTAGATGTCTCTCCACTGAGAGACATGGCCTCGTCTCAGCCGCGAAAAATCCCTAAAATGAATGTCTCGTCTCGATCTAAGTCTGGCCTAGTCTCGGTCTCGAAAGATCCCAAAAATGTCTCGTATCGGTCTCGAAAAAGCTCGATGAGATCTCGTCTCGGTCTCGAAATATCTCAAAGTAGATTTCTCTATAGTGAGCGAGACATAGTCTCATCTTAGTCTCCAAAAATCCCTGATACTTATATCTCGTCTCGATTTAAGTCTGATCTCGAAAAATCCCAAAAATATCTTGTGTCGATCTCGAAAAATCTCGAAAAGTTATCTCTTCTCTGTCTAGAAATATCTCTAAGTAGATTTCTCCCTAGTGAGAGAGCCATGGTCTCGTCTCGGTCTCTAAAAATCCCTAAAACTTATATCTCGTCTCGATTTAAGTCTGGTCTCGAATAATCCCAAAAATGTCTCGTCTCGGTCTCGAAAAATCTCAAAAAGCTATATCTCGCTTCGGTCTCGAAAAATCTCTGAGTAGATTTCTCTCTACTGAGAGACATGGTCTCGTCTCAGCCTCGAAAAATCCCTAAAACTAATGTCTCTTCTCGATCTGAGTCTGCTCTAATCTCGGTCTCGAAAGATCCCAAAAATGTATCGTATCGGTCTCGAAAAATCTCTGAGTAGATTTCCCTCTAGTGAGAGAGACATGGTCTCGTCTCAGTCTCTAAAAGTCTCTGATACTTGCGTCTCGTTTCGATTTAAGTCTGGTCTCGAAAAATCCTAAAAATGTCTCGTCTTGGTCTGGAAAAATCTCGAAAAGTTATATCTCGTCTCAGTCTCGAAAAATTTCTATGTATATTTCTCTCTAGTCTAAGAGACATTGTCTTGTCTCGGTCTCTAAAAATCTCTGAAACTTTTATCTTGTTTCGATTTAAGTCTGGTCTCGAAAATACCCAAAAATGTCTTGCATCGATCTCGAAAAATCTCGAAAAGTTATTTCTCGTCTCGGTCTTGAAAAATCTCTAAATCGGTGATTGTGTCCTTACTTGACGATATTTACCGATTTTCTTGAAGTATTTCTATATTATGGATATATTATATCTATATATATAGATACATTAATATATATCTATATATTAACCAACACTTGGTGGAAAAGGGACATACATTGGACGTCCTCTGTAGGTCCATGGACGTTTGTACGTTTAATGGACCTGTAGTGGACGTCCATTGGATGTCATGTGTTTACTGGGTAGAGGTCTCTCTCGAAATAACAGTTGATTTTCCCTCGCCGGAATTTTCTCTCTCCACTTTATATAACCACGTCTCCTAACGAAGTTTCAGAACTGCATCTCCAACAATCCCATCACAGCTTTGGGCAGCTTCAGGATATATTTAAGGTTGAGTTAAAGCTGCGGGTATGTCCTGAAGCTGTTCGGACCTGCTTGGGGGAAGTGGATGTGAAGCGTAAAGTGGAGGGGGGTGGCCCAAGTGACGTCTCGCCCACCTACGATCACTTAGAGGTTTGCATTGAAATAGAGGGTGACATCCCAATTTCGGAACTCCAACTCCTCCACGGAACCGCCCCCACCGCGCGACACGACGATCATATTAAGCGTCTCAGGTATCCCAACAGGTACTCGCCGTTCTCGCGAGACTCCTCGATCGACCACCCGACCGAGAGCCGGCACGCCTCCGTCACGAGCATCTCCTCGTTCTCGACGTCGTCGAGGCTGTTCGGCCAGCGCTCGATCGACTCGCGGGCGAGCATCACGAGCCTCTGGTCGTCGGACACGAGCCGCCGCGACTCGGACCTCGGCGGCAGGCGGCTCGCGCTCGGCCAGCAGCAACGCTCTGTGGACTCGCGGGCGAGCATCACGAGCCTCTGGTCGTCGGAGGCGGCGAGCAGGCGCGACTCGGACGCGATCCCCGAGCACGAGGACGGCGGCGACGCGACGAGCGACTCGCGAGCCTCGTTCGCGAGCGTCGGCTCGGCCGAGGCGGGGCGGAGGTGCTCGTCGGAGGCGCTCGCGAAGAGGAGGAGGAGCTCGGCGGCGAGGAGCTCGCAGCAGGGCAGGAGGAGCGCCTCGAGGAGGGTGCCAGCGATCGGAGACAGGCGGAGGACGACCGGGAGGTTCGTAACGTCGTCACGTCGAATGTACTGAATATTTTGGTGATATTTTGGACGATACTGGGACGTTCTGGATATATCCAATATTTAATATTGTTGCGACGCAATATTAACATTACTTCCAAAATACTGTCACACGCCGGAGGGCTTTAGGGCCCAGAGGGTGTGATCATTTAAAACCAGTTTCCTTGCCTCTTCTCCCTTGCCCCTTGAAAAATATTTCACTCTACTTATAATTCAAATCCAACATCGGACTCACTGCGAGCAGGTAGGCTGGGTCCGAACTCGTATTGAAACCCCGCTATGTGAAGGGGTAGCGGGACCGAACTCGCACCCGCCTGCTGATTTAGCTTAGGCGGTGACCTAGTTGCGCTAATTTGGTATTTTCACATTTTTTGAAAACTGGCTAAATGAGAAATTATATGCCTATAAATCTTAGGTTAATATTAAAAATGAAAGATTAAAAACGGTCAAGCAAAAAATCATTTGAAATTCAAATGCTAGGAATTGGCGCCAAAACGCTGTCTGACGTCACACCGCATATAAACAGTGTAGTGAAAACACTATTTTACGACGCGAATAATACAGATCAATAGATTCGGTAGCAATTTAACTCCTACACTCCAGCGGAAACAACAACAAAATCCAAAATACTCGAAAAATCTATTTGTGGACTGCAGAACGGACCCGTGTTTATATGCGGAGTGACGACACTCCTGGTCCTCGCACATTTACTGCTTTTTATACCTGAAATACTTGGTGCTGGGCCTATTACACAATTTTTTATGATTATAAAATTTACCTGACATTTATGGGGTACTGAGACGCAAGTAGCTTTGATTTGATCAAAAAGCTTATTAATTATCTCATAAAAAACGATTTCTTCCACTTGTTGGATAAAACATTGTATGCCACTCGCGTGTTATGTTTCCTAAGTCACTTGAGAATTTATACCACGGTCCGTCAGGACGAGTTGTATAAATAACTATAAGTCCAGCGTCCAATTTATCATAATATCGCTGTAGTTGATAGACGCGTCTCTAAAGGTTAATTAACACGACTTGATTGCGACGAAATAACAACATTACAATTTTTAACAATACTAACCATATTCTCCGAACAAAAATCTTTTCTCGAGATTTCCAAAACACGCGAACTTCTCCCTCTTTCACGTCGGTCGACGAAGGGAATCCAGTCGGAGTCGCGTGAAAGGGAATAGTCATAAAGGTTCCCCGGGGAATCGACGAGCGGCCCCTGGAGGGGCCGTCCAGGAAATAAATAGCTGCCGCGGAATACAATTTCCTGCGGGAGGAAAGTTTATCGCGGGCAGACGCGAAATTACGTGGAATCGACCGAAGGGATCCTCCAGTTCTTACGATTACGTTGAATGTTGATCTTTGATCGATGATTAGCTATCCTAGTTTCTCCTCCTGTGTTCAGTTAAATATAACAAAGTTACTTAGTAGAGCGTAACTCAGTACATATTCAGTTCCGCAATAGTTTTCGCGCAGGGCTGACCATTGCGAGCCAACAAATGTTTCCAATTTTTTATCAACAATTTGCTATCTCAGTTTTTCTTCTACTCAGTTAAATGTAACAGAGTTACTTAGTAGAGCGTAACTTGGTTATAACAGTATTCAGTTCTGCAACTGACCATTGCGAGATAACAAATGTGTCCAATCTGTGATCCACAGTAGTGAGGAAATAATAGAGAGAGAGATTCAATTGTCTAGGATTCAGTTTGCAGGTGTTTGGGGAATTTAACGGTATTTCTGGGGAATTTAACGGTTTTTTTGTAGATGTTTGGGAAATTTAACGGTCATTTGTAGGTGTTTTAACCGTCTTTGCAGGTGTTTGGGGAAGTTAACGATTTTTTGCAGGTGTTTGGGAAATTTAGTGGTTTTTTACAGGGGTTCACACGTGCCAAAAGTCACGTGTTACATCCTCCAGGAAAACCGTTAAAACCAGTTAAATCCCCGGTGCAAAATTGTTAAATTCCCCAAACACCTGCCAAAACCCGTTAAATTCCCCAGAATAACTGTTAAATTCTCCAAACACATACATAAGACCGTTAAAACACCTACAAACGACCGTTTAATTCCCCAAACACCTGCAAAAAACCGTTAAATTTCCTAGAAAAACCGTTAAATTCCCCAGAAAAACCGTTAAATTCCCTAGAAAAACCGTTAAATTCCCCAGAAAAACCGTTAAAATCCCCAGAAAAAACCGTTAAATTCCCAGAAAAACCGTTGAATTCTCCAAACACCTTCAAACCGAATCCTAAACAATTAAATCTCTCTCCCTATTATTTCCTCACTACTATCAGCAATAATTAGTTATCTAAATTTAATTTCTCCTGTGCTCATTTCAATATATCAGAGTTACTTTTTAAGATTTGACGTTAAGGTTTGACGAGGAGTTTTGGGAACGTCCCCCCCCCCTTCAGATCCTGTAAACGCTAAACCGTTGTCATTACGTGTGGACGTATTATCCTACGGATTCATGTCAGACGGGAGCGATAAGGATAGGTACAATAGTTTGTGGAGCTGGATGAACGTATGAACATTGCCCAATAGTGTGTAAGTTTCTTAAACTATCTGCCTGTCCTATCGTCATTAGAGTTTCGGGCGTTGGGATCGTTCAGAAGGGATTTTATCGGCAGTTCGGAATATTTCATAAGGTTTCGTCAGCGATTGGGAATTAAAATGATATCGACCTGTCCCCGTACGAAGGTCACTTGGTGCGCTCTTGTATCATCGATCAATAATTTTTTATTACATTTCAATAAATTTATTTATCCAAGACATGACAATTATGACTGTCATTATTAATGTCATTTTAGACAAGCTATCACATAACAAACTAGTGTGTTATAATCCATTACTCACTAGTGAGTCATGAATTATAAGTTACGTTCATATTTAGAGTATTTCTATTTAAAGGTTGTCCGTGGCAACCAATCAAACAACCTACTTTAACCAAAATGAAAAAAGTCACTGTCAAGTCATTCTGACATTTATAGGGTACTGAGACGCAAGTAGCTCTGATTTGATCACAAAACTTATTATTTATTAGGTCATAAAAAACGATTTCTTCCACTTGTTGGATAAAACATTGTATGCCACTCGCGTGTTATGTTTCCTAAGTTACCTGAGAATTTATATCACTCAGCCTGACGGCCTCGTGGTATAAATCTTCTCGCGTGACTTATTTTCAACATAACACACTAGTATCATAAATAACTATTATCGATGCCTACGAGACTTGTTTAGTTTTCCATAAATTTTGGGAAGGTGTTTTTTTTTAGAATTTCGATATGAAAAATACAAAAATGAATATGACGTTTTGTATTTCGGTATATCTCTTTTAAGCTCCTCCTGTTTCGATAAGTGGCAACCAAAAGTGGCAGCAAAAACTGTTGGCAGTTATGAATTTTAATACTACCCTATTGGTTCCACTGAAGTCACATTGCGTGAAACTGGAAAACATTTTATGTTAGTCTTGTTAAATTAAAAGAAACCAAATTTAATTTTCCAAAAATAATTTACATAAAAATTACTGAAAATAATTGTTACATTTTAGTGTCTGCTGGATATTTTAATGGTTATTTGTATAAAAGCTAAATTGCCAGTTTACTATTAATTAAGTTAGCTTAGGTTAAAGACAACTTTCGGAAAATATATAATGTGTCCAGACTTTCCGAAAATATACAGTGTGTCCCAACTTTATACTAAACACTTTTAGCTAAATTATTGTCGGTTTACTATCGAGTAAAGATAGCTTAGGTAAAAGACAACTTTGGGAAAATATACAGTGTGTCCAAACTTTATACTAAATCATTTTAGCTAAATTGGCAGCTTAATATTGATTAAGTTAGCTTAGAATAGAAACAATTTTCGCAAAATATACAGTGTGTCCCAATTTTATACTAAATAATTTTAGCTAAATTGGCAGTTTACTACCAAGTAAGTTAGCCAAGGTTAAAGACAACTTTCGGAAAATATACAGTGCGTCCCGACTTTTTACATTTTCATTTTTTGAGCAAAGTAGTCCTGTCGCCAATTTTTTCTCAGATACTCATTCTACCATCAGATTAACTTAAACACTTTTTAGCTAAATTAGCAGTTTACTATCGATTAAGTTAGTTTAGGTTAGAGACAACTGTCGGAAAATATACAGTGCGTCCCGACTTTTTACATTTTCATTTTTTGAACAAAGTAGTCCTGTCGCCAATTTTTTCTCAGATACTCATTCTACCATCAGATTAACTTAAACACTTTTTCGCTAAATTGGCAGTTTACTATCGATTAAGTTAGCTTAGGAAACAATTTTCGAAAAATATATAGTGTGTCTCGACTTTCGGAAAATATACGATGTGTCCCAACTTTATACTAAACAATTTTATGTAAATTGGCAGTTTACTACCAAGTAAGTTAGCCAAGGTTAAAGACAACTTTCGGAAAATATACAGTGCGTCCCGACATTTTACATTTTCATTTTTTGAACAAAGTAGTCCTGTCGCCAATTTTTTCTCAGATACTCATTCTACCATCAGATTAACTTAAACACTTTTTAGCTAAATTGGCAGTTTACTATCGATTAAGTTAGCTTAGGAAACAATTTTCGAAAAATATATAGTGTGTCTCGACTTTCGGAAAATATACGGTGTGTCCCAACTTTATACTAAACAATTTTATGTAAATTGGCAGTTTACTACCAAGTAAGTTAGCCAAGGTTAAAGACAACTTTCGGAAAATATACAGTGCGTCCCGACATTTTACATTTTCATTTTTTGAACAAAGTAGTCCTGTCGCCAATTTTTTCTCAGATACTCATTCTACCATCAGATTAACTTAAACACTTTTTAGCTAAATTGGCAGTTTACTATCGATTAAGTTAGCTTAGGAAACAATTTTCGAAAAATATATAGTGTGTCTCGACTTTCGGAAAATATACGGTGTGTCCCAACTTTATACTAAACAATTTTATGTAAATTGGCAGTTTACTACCAAGTAAGTTAGCCAAGGTTAAAGACAACTTTCGGAAAATATACAGTGCGTCCCGACATTTTACATTTTCATTTTTTGAACAAAGTAGTCCTGTCGCCAATTTTTTCTCAGATACTCATTCTACCATCAGATTAACTTAAACACTTTTTAGCTAAATTAGCAGTTTACTATCGATTAAGTTAGTTTAGGTTAGAGACAACTGTCGGAAAATATACAGTGCGTCCCGACTTTTTACATTTTCATTTTTTGAACAAAGTAGTCCTGTCGCCAATTTTTTCTCAGATACTCATTCTACCATCAGATTAACTTAAACACTTTTTCGCTAAATTGGCAGTTTACTATCGATTAAGTTAGCTTAGGAAACAATTTTCGAAAAATATATAGTGTGTCTCGACTTTCGGAAAATATACGATGTGTCCCAACTTTATACTAAACAATTTTATGTAAATTGGCAGTTTACTACCAAGTAAGTTAGCCAAGGTTAAAGACAACTTTCGGAAAATATACAGTGCGTCCCGACATTTTACATTTTCATTTTTTGAACAAAGTAGTCCTGTCGCCAATTTTTTCTCAGATACTCATTCTACCATCAGATTAACTTAAACACTTTTTAGCTAAATTGGCAGTTTACTATCGATTAAGTTAGCTTAGGAAACAATTTTCGAAAAATATATAGTGTGTCTCGACTTTCGGAAAATATACGGTGTGTCCCAACTTTATACTAAACAATTTTATGTAAATTGGCAGTTTACTACCAAGTAAGTTAGCCAAGGTTAAAGACAACTTTCGGAAAATATACAGTGCGTCCCGACATTTTACATTTTCATTTTTTGAACAAAGTAGTCCTGTCGCCAATTTTTTCTCAGATACTCATTCTACCATCAGATTAACTTAAACACTTTTTAGCTAAATTAGCAGTTTACTATCGATTAAGTTAGTTTAGGTTAGAGACAACTGTCGGAAAATATACAGTGCGTCCCGACTTTTTACATTTTCATTTTTTGAACAAAGTAGTCCTGTCGCCAATTTTTTCTCAGATACTCATTCTACCATCAGATTAACTTAAACACTTTTTAGCTAAATTGGCAGTTTACTATCGATTAAGTTAGTTTAGGTTAGAGACAACTGTCGGAAAATATACAGTGTATCTCGACTGTCGGAAAATATACAATGTGTCTAAACTTCATACTGAACAATTTTAGCTAAATTGGCAGTTTACTACCAAGTAAGATAGCCAAGGTTAAAGACAACTTTCGGAAAATATACAGTGCGTCCCGACTTTTTACATTTTCATTTTTTGAACAAAGTAGTCCTGTCGCCAATTTTTTCTCAGATACTCATTCTACCATCAGATTAACTTAAACACTTTTTCGCTAAATTGGCAGTTTACTATCGATTAAGTTAGCTTAGGAAACAATTTTCGAAAAATATATAGTGTGTCTCGACTTTCGGAAAATATACGATGTGTCCCAACTTTATACTAAACAATTTTATGTAAATTGGCAGTTTACTACCAAGTAAGTTAGCCAAGGTTAAAGACAACTTTCGGAAAATATACAGTGCGTCCCGACATTTTACATTTTCATTTTTTGAACAAAGTAGTCCTGTCGCCAATTTTTTCTCAGATACTCATTCTACCATCAGATTAACTTAAACACTTTTTAGCTAAATTAGCAGTTTACTATCGATTAAGTTAGTTTAGGTTAGAGACAACTGTCGGAAAATATATAATATGTCCAGACTTTCCGAAAATATACAGTGTGTTCCAACTTTATACTAAACACTTTTAGCTAAATTATTGTCGGTTTACTATCGAGTAAAGATAGCTTAGGTTAAAGAGAACTTTGGGAAAATATACAGTGTGTCCAAACTTTATACTAAATCATTTTAGCTAAATTGGCAGCTTAATATTGATTAAGTTAGCTTAGAATAGAAACAATTTTCGCAAAATATACAGTGTGTCCCAATTTTGTACTAAATAATTTTAGCTAAATTGGCAGTTTACTACCAAGTAAGTTAGCCAAGGTTAAAGACAACTTTCGGAAAATATACAGTGCGTCCCGACTTTTTACATTTTCATTTTTTGAGCAAAGTAGTCCTGTCGCCAATTTTTTCTCAGATACTCATTCTACCATCAGATTAACTTAAACACTTTTTAGCTAAATTAGCAGTTTACTATCGATTAAGTTAGTTTAGGTTAGAGACAACTGTCGGAAAATATACAGTGCGTCCCGACTTTTTACATTTTCATTTTTTGAACAAAGTAGTCCTGTCGCCAATTTTTTCTCAGATACTCATTCTACCATCAGATTAACTTAAACACTTTTTAGCTAAATTGGCAGTTTACTATCGATTAAGTTAGTTTAGGTTAGAGACAACTGTCGGAAAATATACAGTGTATCTCGACTGTCGGAAAATATACAATGTGTCTAAACTTCATACTGAACAATTTTAGCTAAATTGGCAGTTTACTACCAAGTAAGATAGCCAAGGTTAAAGACAACTTTCGGAAAATATACAGTGCGTCCCGACTTTTTACATTTTCATTTTTTGAACAAAGTAGTCCTGTCGCCAATTTTTTCTCAGATACTCATTCTACCATCAGATTAACTTAAACACTTTTTCGCTAAATTGGCAGTTTACTATCGATTAAGTTAGCTTAGGAAACAATTTTCGAAAAATATATAGTGTGTCTCGACTTTCGGAAAATATACGATGTGTCCCAACTTTATACTAAACAATTTTATGTAAATTGGCAGTTTACTACCAAGTAAGTTAGCCAAGGTTAAAGACAACTTTCGGAAAATATACAGTGCGTCCCGACATTTTACATTTTCATTTTTTGAACAAAGTAGTCCTGTCGCCAATTTTTTCTCAGATACTCATTCTACCATCAGATTAACTTAAACACTTTTTAGCTAAATTAGCAGTTTACTATCGATTAAGTTAGTTTAGGTTAGAGACAACTGTCGGAAAATATACAGTGCGTCCCGACTTTTTACATTTTCATTTTTTGAACAAAGTAGTCCTGTCGCCAATTTTTTCTCAGATACTCATTCTACCATCAGATTAACTTAAACACTTTTTAGCTAAATTGGCAGTTTACTATCGATTAAGTTAGTTTAGGTTAGAGACAACTGTCGGAAAATATACAGTGTATCTCGACTGTCGGAAAATATACAATGTGTCTAAACTTCATACTGAACAATTTTAGCTAAATTGGCAGTTTACTACCAAGTAAGATAGCCAAGGTTAAAGACAACTTTCGGAAAATATACAGTGCGTCCCGACTTTTTACATTTTCATTTTTTGAACAAAGTAGTCCTGTCGCCAATTTTTTCTCAGATACTCATTCTACCATCAGATTAACTTAAACACTTTTTCGCTAAATTGGCAGTTTACTATCGATTAAGTTAGCTTAGGAAACAATTTTCGAAAAATATATAGTGTGTCTCGACTTTCGGAAAATATACGATGTGTCCCAACTTTATACTAAACAATTTTATGTAAATTGGCAGTTTACTACCAAGTAAGTTAGCCAAGGTTAAAGACAACTTTCGGAAAATATACAGTGCGTCCCGACATTTTACATTTTCATTTTTTGAACAAAGTAGTCCTGTCGCCAATTTTTTCTCAGATACTCATTCTACCATCAGATTAACTTAAACACTTTTTAGCTAAATTAGCAGTTTACTATCGATTAAGTTAGTTTAGGTTAGAGACAACTGTCGGAAAATATACAGTGCGTCCCGACTTTTTACATTTTCATTTTTTGAACAAAGTAGTCCTGTCGCCAATTTTTTCTCAGATACTCATTCTACCATCAGATTAACTTAAACACTTTTTAGCTAAATTGGCAGTTTACTATCGATTAAGTTAGTTTAGGTTAGAGACAACTGTCGGAAAATATACAGTGTATCTCGACTGTCGGAAAATATACAATGTGTCTAAACTTCATACTGAACAATTTTAGCTAAATTGGCAGTTTACTACCAAGTAAGATAGCCAAGGTTAAAGACAACTTTCGGAAAATATACAGTGCGTCCCGACTTTTTACATTTTCATTTTTTGAACAAAGTAGTCCTGTCGCCAATTTTTTCTCAGATACTCATTCTACCATCAGATTAACTTAAACACTTTTTCGCTAAATTGGCAGTTTACTATCGATTAAGTTAGCTTAGGAAACAATTTTCGAAAAATATATAGTGTGTCTCGACTTTCGGAAAATATACGATGTGTCCCAACTTTATACTAAACAATTTTATGTAAATTGGCAGTTTACTACCAAGTAAGTTAGCCAAGGTTAAAGACAACTTTCGGAAAATATACAGTGCGTCCCGACATTTTACATTTTCATTTTTTGAACAAAGTAGTCCTGTCGCCAATTTTTTCTCAGATACTCATTCTACCATCAGATTAACTTAAACACTTTTTAGCTAAATTAGCAGTTTACTATCGATTAAGTTAGTTTAGGTTAGAGACAACTGTCGGAAAATATACAGTGCGTCCCGACTTTTTACATTTTCATTTTTTGAACAAAGTAGTCCTGTCGCCAATTTTTTCTCAGATACTCATTCTACCATCAGATTAACTTAAACACTTTTTCGCTAAATTGGCAGTTTACTATCGATTAAGTTAGCTTAGGAAACAATTTTCGAAAAATATATAGTGTGTCTCGACTTTCGGAAAATATACGATGTGTCCCAACTTTATACTAAACAATTTTATGTAAATTGGCAGTTTACTACCAAGTAAGTTAGCCAAGGTTAAAGACAACTTTCGGAAAATATACAGTGCGTCCCGACATTTTACATTTTCATTTTTTGAACAAAGTAGTCCTGTCGCCAATTTTTTCTCAGATACTCATTCTACCATCAGATTAACTTAAACACTTTTTCGCTAAATTGGCAGTTTACTATCGATTAAGTTAGCTTAGGAAACAATTTTCGAAAAATATATAGTGTGTCTCGACTTTCGGAAAATATACGATGTGTCCCAACTTTATACTAAACAATTTTATGTAAATTGGCAGTTTACTACCAAGTAAGTTAGCCAAGGTTAAAGACAACTTTCGGAAAATATACAGTGCGTCCCGACATTTTACATTTTCATTTTTTGAACAAAGTAGTCCTGTCGCCAATTTTTTCTCAGATACTCATTCTACCATCAGATTAACTTAAACACTTTTTAGCTAAATTAGCAGTTTACTATCGATTAAGTTAGTTTAGGTTAGAGACAACTGTCGGAAAATATACAGTGCGTCCCGACTTTTTACATTTTCATTTTTTGAACAAAGTAGTCCTGTCGCCAATTTTTTCTCAGATACTCATTCTACCATCAGATTAACTTAAACACTTTTTCGCTAAATTGGCAGTTTACTATCGATTAAGTTAGCTTAGGAAACAATTTTCGAAAAATATATAGTGTGTCTCGACTTTCGGAAAATATACGATGTGTCCCAACTTTATACTAAACAATTTTATGTAAATTGGCAGTTTACTACCAAGTAAGTTAGCCAAGGTTAAAGACAACTTTCGGAAAATATACAGTGCGTCCCGACATTTTACATTTTCATTTTTTGAACAAAGTAGTCCTGTCGCCAATTTTTTCTCAGATACTCATTCTACCATCAGATTAACTTAAACACTTTTTAGCTAAATTAGCAGTTTACTATCGATTAAGTTAGTTTAGGTTAGAGACAACTGTCGGAAAATATACAGTGCGTCCCGACTTTTTACATTTTCATTTTTTGAACAAAGTAGTCCTGTCGCCAATTTTTTCTCAGATACTCATTCTACCATCAGATTAACTTAAACACTTTTTAGCTAAATTGGCAGTTTACTATCGATTAAGTTAGTTTAGGTTAGAGACAACTGTCGGAAAATATACAGTGTATCTCGACTGTCGGAAAATATACAATGTGTCTAAACTTCATACTGAACAATTTTAGCTAAATTGGCAGTTTACTACCAAGTAAGATAGCCAAGGTTAAAGACAACTTTCGGAAAATATACAGTGCGTCCCGACTTTTTACATTTTCATTTTTTGAACAAAGTAGTCCTGTCGCCAATTTTTTCTCAGATACTCATTCTACCATCAGATTAACTTAAACACTTTTTCGCTAAATTGGCAGTTTACTATCGATTAAGTTAGCTTAGGAAACAATTTTCGAAAAATATATAGTGTGTCTCGACTTTCGGAAAATATACGATGTGTCCCAACTTTATACTAAACAATTTTATGTAAATTGGCAGTTTACTACCAAGTAAGTTAGCCAAGGTTAAAGACAACTTTCGGAAAATATACAGTGCGTCCCGACATTTTACATTTTCATTTTTTGAACAAAGTAGTCCTGTCGCCAATTTTTTCTCAGATACTCATTCTACCATCAGATTAACTTAAACACTTTTTAGCTAAATTAGCAGTTTACTATCGATTAAGTTAGTTTAGGTTAGAGACAACTGTCGGAAAATATACAGTGCGTCCCGACTTTTTACATTTTCATTTTTTGAACAAAGTAGTCCTGTCGCCAATTTTTTCTCAGATACTCATTCTACCATCAGATTAACTTAAACACTTTTTAGCTAAATTGGCAGTTTACTATCGATTAAGTTAGTTTAGGTTAGAGACAACTGTCGGAAAATATACAGTGTATCTCGACTGTCGGAAAATATACAATGTGTCTAAACTTCATACTGAACAATTTTAGCTAAATTGGCAGTTTACTACCAAGTAAGATAGCCAAGGTTAAAGACAACTTTCGGAAAATATACAGTGCGTCCCGACTTTTTACATTTTCATTTTTTGAACAAAGTAGTCCTGTCGCCAATTTTTTCTCAGATACTCATTCTACCATCAGATTAACTTAAACACTTTTTCGCTAAATTGGCAGTTTACTATCGATTAAGTTAGCTTAGGAAACAATTTTCGAAAAATATATAGTGTGTCTCGACTTTCGGAAAATATACGATGTGTCCCAACTTTATACTAAACAATTTTATGTAAATTGGCAGTTTACTACCAAGTAAGTTAGCCAAGGTTAAAGACAACTTTCGGAAAATATACAGTGCGTCCCGACATTTTACATTTTCATTTTTTGAACAAAGTAGTCCTGTCGCCAATTTTTTCTCAGATACTCATTCTACCATCAGATTAACTTAAACACTTTTTAGCTAAATTAGCAGTTTACTATCGATTAAGTTAGTTTAGGTTAGAGACAACTGTCGGAAAATATACAGTGCGTCCCGACTTTTTACATTTTCATTTTTTGAACAAAGTAGTCCTGTCGCCAATTTTTTCTCAGATACTCATTCTACCATCAGATTAACTTAAACACTTTTTAGCTAAATTGGCAGTTTACTATCGATTAAGTTAGTTTAGGTTAGAGACAACTGTCGGAAAATATACAGTGTATCTCGACTGTCGGAAAATATACAATGTGTCTAAACTTCATACTGAACAATTTTAGCTAAATTGGCAGTTTACTACCAAGTAAGATAGCCAAGGTTAAAGACAACTTTCGGAAAATATACAGTGCGTCCCGACTTTTTACATTTTCATTTTTTGAACAAAGTAGTCCTGTCGCCAGCATTTTCCAGATACTCATTCTACCATCAGATTAACTTAACCACTTTTTAGCTAAATTGGCAGCTTAGTATCGATTAAGTTAGCTTAGAATAGAAACAATTTTCGGAAAATATACAGTGTGTCTCGACTTTCGGAAAATATACAGTGTGTCCAAACTTCATACTAAACACTTTTAGCTAAATTGCCGGTTTACTATCGAGTAAAGATAGCTTGGGTTAAAGCAACTTTGGGAAAATATACAGTGTGTCCCGACTTTTTCAGTTTTTGAACAAAGTAGTCCTGTCGCCAATTTTCTCTCAGATACTCATTCTACCATCAAATAAACTTAAACACCTTCTAGTTAAATTGGCAGTTTACTATCGATTAAGTTAGTTTAGAATAGAAACAATTTTCGGAAAATATACAGTGTGTCTCGACTTTCGGAAAATATACAGTGTGTCCAAACTTTATACCAAATCATTTTAGATAAATTAGCAGATTAATATTGATTAAGTTGGAATAGGATAGAAGCAACTTTCGCAAAATATACAGTGTGTCCCGACTTTATACATTTTAATTACTTTGATTAAAGTAGATCGCCAATTTTTCCAGGAAATGCTAATACATTCCCAGCGCAATAATTGTCGCATGTAACATTACACAATTCCCTCTGACGTCACGCCAGTCACAGACCGATCCCTCGCACTTAATAATACCATACGTAACATTTACATACATAGAATCATTCCGTCCTTGCCGTGGTCAGTCATCGATACGTTTCCCTACGTCGCTCGTTAATTACCAGAGAGAGAGAGAGAAAGAGAGAAATACAATCGTAATGACATGTATTTGTGCGTCGGCACGACTATCGCTTAATCAGCATCGAAATCACGAGGAGATTACGTACTATCTTATCGGAGTAAATTGTTTATTTACGTTTCGGCCGAGAGAGAGCTGTCGGCAGTTTGGTGCCGGAGAGTAGAGAGTGACGCGACACGTTTCACCGACGTAAAGGCAAATGTCTACGGAATGGCGAGCGGCGTCACTCTAGTCAAAAAGCAGAAGCTGCGGCAGCCGATGCGCATCTCGATCGGCAGGAACCCGAGGAGGTTCTCGGATTTTAACTTTAACTACTGGAACAGGTAAAAATCGAAGTATAATATCATTGATCGCACGGTATAAGTACAATAACTAGCACATTGGTAAGCATGTATGATAATATTATTTTTTGCTCAGCACTTATTGTGGATACGAAACGTGATAGCGTTTTTTATGATCGCACGGTATATACATTACCTTACTCGTATAACACTGGAGAGACAAATTATAGTTAAAAGTAGTTCTTATGATCACACGGTATATTTTTCGTCAATTTTCCCATTGGAAAATCCACTATCTTACGTATAACACTGGAGAGACAAATTATAGTTATAAATAGCTTATTATAATCACACCATATATTTTTCGTCAATTAGCTCATTACAGGATGCATTTCCTTGTTCGTGTAACACTGAAAAAACAGTATGTGCACTTTAAATTGCTACAGGTTGCTTTTTTATGATCACACCGTATATTTTTCGTCAATTATCTGATTGGAATGTCCATTACCTTAATCGTATAACACTGGAGAAACAAATTATAGTTAAAAGTAGTTTCTTATGATCACACGTTATATTTTTCGTCAATTAGCACATTAGACGATGCATTTCCTTGCTCGTATAACCCTGAAAAGACAGTATGTGCACTTTAAATAGGTACAGGTATCTTTTTTATGATCACACGGTATATTTTTCGTTAATTATCTCATTGGAAGATCCATTACCTTACTCGTATAACACTGGAGAAACAAATTATAGTTAAAAGTAGCTTCTTTTGATCACCCGGTATTTTTTTCGTCAATTAGCTCATTGGAAAATCCATTACCTTACTCGTATAACACTGGAGAGACAAATTATAGTTAAAAGTAGTTCTTATGATCACACGGTATATTTTTCGTCAATTTTCCCATTGGAAAATCCACTATCTTACGTATAACACTGGAGAGACAAATTATAGTTATAAATAGCTTATTATGATCACACCATATATTTTTCGTCAATTAGCTCATTACAGGATGCATTTCCTTGTTCGTGTAACACTGAAAAAACAGTATGTGCACTTTAAATTGCTACAGGTTGCTTTTTTATGATCACACCGTATATTTTTCGTCAATTATCTGATTGGAATGTCCATTACCTTAATCGTATAACACTGGAGAAACAAATTATAGTTAAAAGTAGTTTCTTATGATCACACGTTATATTTTTCGTCAATTAGCACATTAGACGATGCATTTCCTTGCTCGTATAACCCTGAAAAGACAGTATGTGCACTTTAAATAGGTACAGGTATCTTTTTTATGATCACACGGTATATTTTTCGTTAATTATCTCATTGGAAGATCCATTACCTTACTCGTATAACACTGGAGAAACAAATTATAGTTAAAAGTAGCTTCTTTTGATCACCCGGTATTTTTTTCGTCAATTAGCTCATTGGAAAATCCATTACCTTACTCGTATAACACTGGAGAGACAAATTATAGTTAAAAGTAGTTCTTATGATCACACGGTATATTTTTCGTCAATTTTCCCATTAGATAATGCATTTCCTTGTTCGGATAACACTAAAAAAAACAGTATGTGTACTTTAAATAGGTACAGGTATCTTTATTATGATCACACGGTATATTTTTCGTCAATTATCTCATTGGAAAATCCACTATCTTACGTATAACACTGGAGAGACAAATTATAGTTAAAAATAGCTTATTATGATCACACGGTATATTTTTCGTCAATTAGCTCAATACACGATGCATTTCCTTGTTCGTATAACACTGAAAAAACAGTATGTGCACTTTAAATTGCTACAGGTATCTTTTTTATGATCACACCGTATATTTTTCGTCAATTATCTGATTGGAATGTCCATTACCTTAATCGTATAACACTAGAGAGACAAAATATAGTTAAAAGTAGCTTCTTATGATCACACCGTATATTTTTCGTCAATTAGCTCATTACACGATGCATTTCCTTGTTCGTATAACACTGAAAAAACAGTATGTGCACTTTAAATAGGTAATGGTATCTTTATTATGATCACACGGTATATTTTTCGTCAATTATCTCATTGGAAAATCCACTATCATACGTATAACACTGGAGAGACAAATTATAGTTATAAATAGCTTCTTATGATCACACGGTATATTTTTCGTCAATTAGCTCATTAGACTATGCATTTCCTTGTTCGTATAAGACTGAAGAAGCAGTATGTGCACTTTAAATAGGTACAGGTATCTTTTTTATGATCACTCGGTATATCCTTCGTTAATTATCTCATTGGAAAATCCATTACCTTACTCGTGTAGCTTCTTATGATCACACGGTATATTTTTTGTCAATTAGCTCATTGGAAGATCCATTTCCTTGCTCGTATAACACTGAAAAAACAGTATGTGCACTTTAAGTAGGTACAGGTATCTTTTTTATGATCACACCGTATATTTTTCGTCAATTATGTCATTGTAAAGTCCATTACCTGACTCGTATAACACTAGAGAGACAAATTATAGTTAAAAGTAGCTTCTTATGATCACACGGTATATTTTTCGGCAATTAGCTCAGTAGATGATGCATTTACTTGTTCGTATAACACTGAAGAAGTAGTATGTGCACTTTAAATAGGTACAGGTATATTTGTTATGATCACACCGTATATTTTTCGTCAATTATCTCATTGGAATATCCATTACCTTACTCGTATAACACTAGAGAGACAAAATATAGTTAAAAGTAGCTTCTTATGATCACACCGTATATTTTTCGTCAATTAGCTCATTGGAAGATCCATTTCCTTGCTCGTACAACACTGAAAAAACAGTATGTGCACTTTAAGTAGGTACAGGTATCTTTTTTATGATCATACCGTATATTTTTCGTCAATTATGTCATTGGAAAGTCCATTACCTGACTCGTATAACACTAGAGAGACAAATTATAGTTAAAAGTAGCTTCTTATGATCACACCGTATATTTTTCGTCAATTATCTCATTGGAAGATCCATTATCTTACTCGTATAACACTGGAGAGACAAATTATAGTTAAAAGTAGCTTCTTATGATCACACGGTATATTTTTCGTCAATTAGCTCATTACACGATGCATTTCCTTGTTCGTATAACACTGAAAAAGCAGTATGTGCACTTTAAATAGGTACAGGTATCTTTATTACGATCACACGGTATATTTTTCGTCAATTATCTCATTGGAAAATCCACTATCATACGTATAACACTGGAGAGACAAATTATAGTTAAAAATAGCTTATTATGATCACACGGTATATTTTTCGTCAATTAGCTCATTAGACGATGCATTTCCTTGCTCGTATAACACTGAAAAAACAGGATGTGCACTTCAAATAGGTACAGGTATCTTTTTTATGATCACACGGTATATCCTTCGTTAATTATAACACTGGAGAGACAAATTATAGTTAAAAGTAGCTTCTTATGATCACACGGTATATTTTTCGTCAATTAGCTCATTAGACTATGCATTTCCTTGTTCGTATAACACTGAAGAAGCAGTATGTGCACTTTAAATAGGTACAGGTATCTTCTTTATGATCACACGGTATATTTTTCGTTAATTATCTCGGTAGAAAATCCATTACTTTACTCGTATAACACAGGAGAGACAAATTATAGTGAAACGTTTATTTCTAATTTATTTACACTCTCGTAATTATACACTACACACTACCTAATTTATCTTAACTATTTCCTAACTAATTAATTTATATAACACGCTTAACTTTTAATTTATTTATACCATTCGCTTGTCCGTTCATCGCACTGTTTACTCTTTCGTGGTTTCACGTCTAATCTAATCTCCTTCGTCCACAGCGTTTACTTTTATAACCCTCCATAATGTATTCGAGAACCTACTAGTATTTGCTCGATAATTATGCTTTTCTAGAAACGCCCATAAGGTAATAAACCATTCTTCCTTTACTAAGATGTTGCCGGGACGTTCGGGACCGTTCTTATTGCTCACTTAAGCGTAGCGGCGTTCCTTTGAGGTAAGCCGCCGTCCGAAAACACGTTTCGCGCTGCTGTTTACATTTCGCGTTACAATAGTTAATTTCGTCAATTAGCTCATTACAAGATGTATTTCCTTGCTCGTATAAGTATGTGGACTTTACACGACTTATTGGTATAGGTGACGTGATATTTATGATCATACGATGTACTTACGTCGACTAACTTAACGGAAGCTACATTTTCTTGATCGTCTTGGTATACTTAAGTCGATTAGCTTATAGCTGTAGGTATTTTCTTGATCGTATGCAACTGGAGAAGCAATCTATGTATAAATAAATAGCTTATTGGCACAAGTAATGCAGCTTTTATGATCACACTGTGTATCTACCGTAAGTAACCTAATGTAAAATACGTTTTATTGATCATATCGTACAGGTATGTCAAGCAGCTTTTATTAACATTAGTTTTCTTAATTTTATAACGTTAACACATTATATACACATAATGACTTATAGTCACAGGTAACGTATTTTTTTGACCACATGGTGTATCAGCTTTATTAACCTGTAGGACGATACATTTTTTATTAGAGTATTACATTGGTGAGACAGTATATTATGTACAATTAGTGATCATGTGCGTTAAGTGACTTTTAGGAACACACATTACCTCTATCTTCTTTATAGCATATAAACTTTAAATAGCTTATTGTCACTGGTAATACAGTTTGTGTGATCGCAGGGTGCATAATCGTTAATTATCTTATTAGAATTGTTAATTTATTGGATTTATTTATTTATTATTATATTTAATTGAAGACTCATTTTATTGATCATACGGTTTACCAACGTCGAGTATTATTTTGATAATATATGTATACTCTATTCAAAACAAATCCCGATGCACGTCATTTTGATGACGTCAGAATCATCCAATACTACCAACTTAATATAGTCACAGGATATTGCAACTTATGTGTTCCGTGTATATTTTAGGTTGGCAATATATATGGTTATGTATATTGTCAACCTAAAATATACACGGAACACATAAATTGCCATGTGCTGGAAATATATTAAGTTGGTAGTATTCTGACGTCATCAAAATGACGTGTATCGGGATTTGTTTTGAATAGAGTATACGTTAAATGTCATTAAGGTGTATGTAACGCATTTTTTTAGATCACACGGTGTATCTACGTCAAGTAGCTTAAGTATATTTTCTTGACCCTATATTATACATAAATATAACTCCAGATGAACTCACTTAAGTTTGATCGTACGGTATATTTGCGTTCGATGTCTTGTTGGAACACATAAAACAAAGCTTACATATTCCTATTATTTTATTGACGGTAAAGGAAGTCCTAAATTACTTTCGTTATTAAATCAGACCCATTTTGCGTATGTGTATTACATGTATAATCACAATTAATGAGCACTCTCAATTACCTACATGAACGTAGAGTGGACTCACAATGAAAATCGTATGTTTTCAACCAAATAATTAATAATAACTTGTTATTAATATAAATTATTAATTAAAATATTTAAATATTGAATAGATATTAAATGTTGTCCAGACATAATAATGTCGGGATAATGAAGTGCAGGTATATGAAAAGGATAGACAAATATGCTTGGTGGGTAGTGGTGTATTACAACACGGACTCGAAATACCTGTCTAGCGGAATGACATGTATTACTCACGTCACAACAAAAGATATGAATACCTCTCCAAGCGAACCATTTTATCGTCACAAATGAAACGTCCATTGGACCTCCACCAATAACTTTACGACCACTTTTAACACTTCACGTCGCTGCACATATACATTAACATTACCAACACAAGAAAAATCAATTAATAAAAGCACGTCGTGCTACGTAACGCACAGTATGTGTACTTATGTCAAACAGCTTTCGCCATGCCTGCTGTTATCTCTCTCAGTTTTTCTCCCGTCTCTATTTGAACTTAGTAATGTTTTCGAGGCTTATACCAACGTGAAATGTTTTTCGATTTGATAGTGACTTATCTCCGGATTTAAAATGGATACTTCGACTTCCCTTCATGACACTTGTAATTCCCGCCATAATAATCTTTATCTCTTAATGCCTTGCGTTAAATTTATCTCGACTGTAATGTAAACTGCGGATATTATAGGTTGGTAAGACATGTAATGGGTATAAGTGAAGTGTGAAAACAGTTTACTTTTTGGTGATATTTTGGAATTGATGAGTATTTGCTTTGAAATAATGTGTAATTCTGTTGTTTAATTGTTACTTTATTAACACAATTTCGACAAGTCGTTCTTTTGTAATGAATGAATTTCTGATTCTAAAACAAGAATAAATTACAACTTGTGTAACAATTTTTTTGAAAATTGTTATGCAATCAATGAAATAATATTCTAATTATTAACATTGATTATTAAATTAATGCAATTTTCATTATGATATTGTAACCAACATGTAAATCTCTGTAAAACAATTATTAATATGATATTCATAAGTAGAAAGTGAGTTATGCACAAAATGCATTCAAATGTTATTGGTTTATTTAATTATTTTATAATAATAATAATACCAATAACCAATAAATATAATATACCAAAAATATAAATAGAATAACCAATAAATTAATAATTAAATTTATTGGTTAAACAGTGTATCTTTGTGTCATGTGGAAAATCCATTTTACATTTAGTTATAACTGTGTTAACTTTACAGTTAATAACCAAACATGACACTTTCTTGAGTTAATGGGTTATTTAAATAACAATAATTTTCTAGAAATTTCCATAAAATTGTTGAATGATAAATACAATAACCCTAATTACCTCAATTTAGTGAAATAATACAATATAAAATAATGCTGTGCATATCGCAGAAAAATAAGTTGATTTTGTTATCGTTAATATCAATTTTAGTCACTCACAAACATTTATCAAAACAAATTGTCTAGTTTTGTGTCAACGTTGATTAAAATGTTTTTTTTTTTCAAATTTCTATGAATTCGATGACATTTGATTAAATTGGGATGAACTTATTGATTTGGTGAAGATTATTGTATCGTTTTGATCCGATTAAAAAAATTAATTTGCAACTATAAAATAATTTTACTACATCCCCGTATGACCGTTTATTGGGTTATTAAAGTTACCTTACCCTAAGAATTTATTTATTAGAACGTTTGCAATTAATTTTTTTAATTAAAAAAATTAATTTCGGGTTTTAATTAAAGTTTTTTTTAAGTTACCCGTTAGCCCAATAAATGGGTATTATTGGATTATAAGTTTATATTTATGATTTTAAAAAATAAATGTTCCCGTCAGGCTACTTTTTCATATATTATTATAAACATTGGGCAGTGGAATAAATATTATCTAAGAAAAAGAAGAATTATCCATATAAAACTAAAATAAATTCAAATTTAATAATATATGTAACAGAGATTCAAACTGGGTCAATGACCCCACATCGAAAAACCTGTTTTTGGTGACATTGAAAACAAGTTTTGTGGCATTTTAAACCTGTATTGGTGACCTTGAGAAACCTATTTTGCGCCACAGGACCTTAAGAGAGAAATTTTCAATGTCACAAAACTTGCTTCCTATTGCGGGTTCAATGACCTGATTATAATCCTTTTTTAAAGTATGTTTTTAAATGCCAGTAAATACCAGTTCCGTTTTTATAAAAAATGTCAAGGAAGGTTTAATGAGAATGCAATAAAATTGGGTCATTGACCCCACAGTGACAAACAGGTTTTGGTGACTTTGATAACCAGTTTTGAGACATTTAAAACCTGTCTTGGTGACCTTGAGAAACCTGTTTTGTGTAACAGGACCTTAAGAGACGTCTGTCGAAAGGCCAGCGAACTAATTTTCAATTTCACAAAACTTGTTTTCCATGGCGAGTTCAATGACCTCATTCGAAACTTGTTATAGAAGTGTCATTTCCACACTACTTTCAATCAATAAGAATTGGGTGATAAAGTAAATATACAAAGTTTAAAAAAACGTTGGACAAGTAATCAAAAAAAAAACTAAAAATGACAAGAGTAAAGTGCCCTTTGCTCTTAACTCATTCCAATGCAATTTATATGATCGCGAGTTTTGAGGGGAGTCAGCTTAAATACAAAATTATAACGTTCCACTATTTATAGTTTCTGAGAAAACGTTAAGAAATTTCACAAAACTTGCTTTCCATGGCGAGTTCAATGACCTCATTCCAATCTTGTTATAGAAGTGTCATTTCCACACTACTTTTAATACTCTTTTAACTGTAATTATGGTCAAATATAAAACATTTAATAAGAATACTATTACAAGTATCAGTTGACATGCACTAAGTCAAACTGTGCTATAATTACAATTGACCTCGCTGAGTTAAAAGATATAAAACTGTCTTAATTAATAGTACTTCTGTAGTTTTTGAAATATCAATTTAAAATTAAAATATGGCGATGTACAACATCGTGTAAAGACTTTCTCATATGGCCGGACCAAATATTCATGCCAACATTATTAAAGTGTCTTTTAAGGAGGTTTTAGAAAAAATTGTTTCAAATAAAAGTTGTTTCCATTACTAACTTCAGTTAAAATCTAAAATTTAGTAAAAATCGGTGAAGCTGTTTTCGAGGAAATTGAGAAAAACTGAAAATTCACAGGAGTAAAGGGCCCTTCGTACAAGATTAGTCAAGTTAACGAAAACGGCAATCAATAAGAATTGAATGATAAAGTAAATATACAAAGTTTAAAAAAAGTTGGACAAGTTTTTGAGGTAATACAAAAAAAAAATAGAAATGACAAGAGTAAAGTGCCCTTTGCCCTTAAGTGATTCTAATGAAATTTATATGATCTCGAGTTTTCAGGACACTCATCCTGAGTACGAAATTTCAACGTTCCACTATCTCTAGTTTCTGAGAAAACATGGCGAGTTCAATGACCTCATTCGAATCCTGTTATAGAAGTGTCATTTCCACACTACTTTTAATGCACTTTTAACTGTAATTATGGTCGAATATAAAACATTTAATAAGAACACTATTACAAGTATCAGTTGACATGGACTAAATCAAACTGTGCTATAATTATTATAATTGACATCGCTGAGTTAAAAGATATAAAAGTGTCTTGATTAATAGTACTACTGTAGTTAAATTTAAATTAACAATTTATAATTAAAACATGGCGATGTACAACATCGTGTAAAGACTTTCTCATATGGCCGGACCAAATATTCATGCCAACATTATTAAAGTGTGTTTTAGGGAGGTTTTAGAAAAAATTGTTTCAAATAAAAGTTGTTTTTATTACTCACTTCAGTTAAAATCTAAAATTTAGTAAGAATCGGTAAAGCTGTTTTCGAGAAAATTGAGTAAAACTGAAAATTCACAGGAGTAAAGGGCCCTTCGTACAAGATAAGTCAAGTTAACGAAAACGGCAATTCATAAGAATTGAATGATTCAGTAGATATACAAAGTTTAAAAAACGTTGGACAAGTTTTTGAGGTAATTAAAAAAAAAACTAAAAATGACAAGAGTAAAGTGCCCTTTGCCCTTAACTGATTCTAATGAAATTTATATGATCTCGAGTTTTCGGGACACTCATCCTAAGTAAGAAATTTCAACGTTCCACTATTTCTAGTTTCTGAGAAAACATGGCGGGTTCAATGACCTCATTCGAATCCTGTTATAGAAGCGTCATTTCCACACTACTTTTAATACACTTTTAACTGTAATTATGGTCGAATTTAAAACATTTAATAAGAATACTATTACAAGTATCAGTTGACATGCACTAAATCAAACCATGCTATAATTACAATTGACATCGCTGAGTTAAAGATATAAAACTGTCTTAATTAATAGTACTTCTGTAGTTAAATTAGGGATAATTTATCGACGTTTTACATAAAAACGAGAATTTTGTGTAGTGAATTAATAATGCAATTAGGAATATTTTAACCTCTTGTTAACTCACATATATTTAATTTAATTTAATTGAAAACAGATTTAATATTTTCTGTAACAGGGATTCGAATTGGGGGTTATTGACCTCACAGTGAAAACCGGTTTGGTGAGTTTGAAAACCAGTTTGACCTTGAAGGACCGGTGTGTCGAAAGCACCTGAAACTAATTTTTAATTTCATAAAACTTGCTTTTAAAGGCGGGGTCAATGACCTAACATGGCTCCTGTTGCAGAAGTACCATTTCCCATTATTTTTAATAGATGGTTTAAATATAATTATAGTTGAATTGCCACCAGTGGTCACTGTGATTAATTTACATTACGAACACTTCTTAGACCCAAAACATGAAGTAAAATATAAAATTACCAACGTTTGAGTGGTAATAAAATCTAGTTTCCAATTAAACAGTACACTAGTGGGTAGTGTACTGACTTGTACTAATTGTGTACTAATATTTCCCGTTTTGTCGTTTTCCAGCTTCGATGTGGAGAATGGGGCTAGCCCGGGCAGGAGTCCCCTGGACGGGGCCGCCTCCCCCTCCTCCGGCCTCGTCCTCCAGAACCTCCCCCAGAGGAGGGAGAGTTTCCTCTACAGGTCCGACAGCGACTTCGAGATGTCGCCCAAGTCGATGTCGAGGAATTCTTCCATCGCGAGCGAAAGGTCAGCACCAGGACGTACTGAAGAGTGACGTGGGGGAAATTTCCTCGGCGGCGGAGTAATATTTCCAATGGGAACACTTAATCTCCCGACTCGCCCAGGGAAGTTTCCCCCACGAAAACTCAGTACAACGTTGCGTTAAGTTCTCTCTAAACTCTTACGACAGTCTCATCCATGAAAACACTTTGATACACCATTTTTCTAAATTATTTCACTATTTATGGATGCAATTGTATTGCTTGGCTTGGTATCTTACACACGTACTTCCCCCACTACAGACTTTCTGTAAAACGCGCCACTACCGACATCTATCGGTACACATAGGCGATCTCAACGCCACCTGTTGAACACTAGCGGTATTAACAACCACTCGTTCGGTCGATACCGTTTAACGTAGATTCCTTTTCGACTCTCGTTATTGGTTTTTTTTCTTTAAATCGCCTTCTCTGTATATTTTGCAGATTCAAGGAAACCGAAAATATTTTGGAACGATCGTATGTATTACATTTTTTAAGCTGTTCTGCATGGCACGCTGAATTGATTAATTGGATTAATTAGAGATGTGTTAATTAATTTGATTGTTAATTTGGTAATTTAGTAGTTTGCAATGGTTTCGCTTAACAGTAGAGTAGAATCGACTTATTCCCAACGAAACCTTTCCAAAGTTGGACCTGTTTTCTCCTCCCAATGAAGTTTTAATTAAGATTCCAACGTTCAAACAAAATTAGCGAGTTTTCTTTAAACGTTCTCGCCGTTAATTCAACCAATCACTCGATTACAGCCTTATCGGGTTTCGACGCTTTAACGCAACGATTAAATTTTGACAACTTCACTTGACAACTTTTGACGAACAATTCTTGTTCGTCTTTTCATTTGAATTTCCCACATTTTAAACATTTCGTTATAATTTAATGGGCTAATTAAATTCTGACAAGTGTTGTACAAATATAGTCTTTTATCGCAGAGGTCACGGTTTCGTAAGAATTTAACGGGTCGGTTAATATTTAACAATTCGATACCAAATCAAATCTCGCTTTTTTTTTACTCTCACTAATCAATTGAATGGACCGATTAAAATTTAATGTTTTGAAATAAATTTTGTCGAAACAATTTACATTTTTACGGACCGATTAAAATTTTGACAAACTGAAACGCTTCGTCTTGTTTCTCGTTAAAATTTTACAGGTTTTCAATCTCCCGCACGTCCGTTATAATTTTAAGACTCGATTAAATTGGAAAATTTGCCTGTTTGGTAAAAATTAACGGACCGATTTTAAAATTAACAAAATCATCCTCGTCTTGCCAAGGTCTTCTCTGTACACTCTCACACATTTAATTTTATTCTAATGTTGATTATAATTTTAGACAAGTTATGATCATTTTCGTAACCATTAAACGGGTCGATTAAAATTTGACACGTCGAAAAGAAATTTAATTTCCCATCTTCTTTTGTCTGCTGTTTGGAACCTCACAATTTCAAGTTTCTACACTCCCAATTATTAACCGGGGTGATTAAATTTTAACAAACCGAATCAAATCGCAGTCTCCATTTTTTCGTCGTAATATTTTAACGGCCCGATTGAAAAATATGACAAAGCGAATCTTGTCTGCCTTGTGTACTGAATCTCCCTTATGTTTAACGGACCGATTAGATTTTGATCTATTGAAGCCAGTTACAATGCCCATCTTGTCATTGTAATAATTTAACCGACCGTTTTAGTAACTGACAATTCAAAATTGCCTTGACTAATTCCCGAATTTCCCAAATTTTGGATACGTTGATAATAGTGTAAGGCTCCAATTTAATTTTGACTAATACAACCAAATTACAACATCCTTTTTGTCAATGTAATATTTTAACGGGCCGATTAGAAATCTGACGAATTGAATATTGTCCTTCTTCTGCTCCGAATCTCACATAACTTAATTACCTTGTTAAGAGCTTAACTGACCGATTAAATTTTGATCTATTAATCTCAGTTACAGTCCCCATTCTCTTACTGAAATAATTTAACGGACCGATTATGTATCTGAAAATTCAAAATTACCCTTGACCTAATTACCTGAAAATCCCAGATTTTGAATACGTTGGTAATAGTTTAACGCGTCGATTTAATTTTGACCAACACAACCAAATTATAGTATTCTTTTTGTCAATGTGATATTTTAACGGGCTGATTAAAATTTGACAAATAGAACCCCGTCTCTCTTGTTCCGAATCTCATATATCTCGAAATACTTTGTTAAGAGCTCAACGGGCCGGTTAAATTTTGATCTATGAATCTCAGTTGCAGTCCCCATTCTCTTACTGAAATAATTTAACGGACCGATTATGTATCTGAAAATTTAAAATTACCTTGACCTAATTACCTGAATCTCCCAGCTTTTGTATAGGTTGGTAATAGTTTAACGCGCTGATTTAATTTTGCCTAACACAACCAAATTACAACGTCCTTTTTGTCAATGTAATATTTTAACGGGTCGATTAGAAATCTGACGAATTGAATATTGTCCTTCTTCTGCTCCGAATCTCACATAACTTAATTACCTTGTTAAGAGCTTAACTGACCGATTAAATTTTGATCTATTAATCTCAGTTACAGTCCCCATTCTCTTACTGAAATAATTTAACGGACCGATTATGTATCTGAAAATTCAAAATTACCCTTGACCTAATTACCTGAAAATCCCAGATTTTGAATACGTTGGTAATATTTTAACGCGTCGATTTAATTTTGACCAACACAACCAAATTATAGTATTCTTTTTGTCAATGTGATATTTTAACGGGCTGATTAAAATTTGACAAATAGAACCCCGTCTCTCTTGTTCCGAATCTCATACCTATATCTCGAAATACTTTGTTAAGAGCTTAACGGGCCGGTTAAATTTTGATCTATGAATCTCAGTTGCAGTCCCCATTCTCTTACTGAAATAATTTAACGGACCGATTATGTATCTGAAAATTTAAAATTACCTTGACCTAATTACCTGAATCTCCCAGCTTTTGTATAGGTTGGTAATAGTTTAACGCGCTGATTTAATTTTGCCTAACACAACCAAATTACAACGTCCTTTTTGTCAATGTAATATTTTAACGGGTCGATTAGAAATCTGACGAATTGAATATTGTCCTTCTTCTGCTCCGAATCTCACATAACTTAATTACCTTGTTAAGAGCTTAACTGACCGATTAAATTTTGATCTATTAATCTCAGTTACAGTCCCCATTCTCTTACTGAAATAATTTAACGGACCGATTATGTATCTGAAAATTCAAAATTACCCTTGACCTAATTACCTGAAAATCCCAGATTTTGAATACGTGGATAATAGTTTAACGCGCTGATTTAATTTTGACCAACACAACCAATTTACAACGTCCTTTTTGTCAATGTGATATTTTAACGGGCCGGTTAAAAATCAGACAAATTGAATATTTTCTGTCTTCTGCTCCGAATCTCACATAACTTAATTACGTTATTAAGAGCTTAACTGGCCGATTAAATTTTGATCTATTAATCTCAGTTGCAGTCCCCACTGTCTTATTGAAATAATTTAACGGGCTGATTATATATATCTGAAAATTCAAAAATACCCTGGCTAATTTCTGCATCTCTCAGATTTTGAATACGTTGGTAATAGATTAACGCGTCGATTAAATTTTGACCAACACAACCAAATTATAGTATTCGTTTTGTCAATGTGATATTTTAATGGGCTGGTTAAAATTTTACAATAGAACCCCGTCTCTCTTGTTCCGAATCTCATATATCTCGAAATACTTTGTTAAGAGCTTAACGGGCCGGATAAATTTTGATTTATTAATCTCAGTTGCATTCTCTTATTGAAATAATTTAACGGACCGATTATAATATATATATCTGAAAATTCAAAAATACCTTGACTAACCTGTAAATCGCCCAGATTTTGAATACGTTGGTAATAGTTTAACGCTCCGAAATTTGACCAACACAACCAAATTACAATATGCTTTTTGGTAATGTTATATTTTAACCGGTCGATTAAAAATCTGACTAATCGAACAATGTCTGTCTTCTGTTCCTAATTTCACATAAGTATTTTAAATACCCCGTTAATTGCTTGACGTGCCGATTATACTTCGATTTATTGTCACTGTAATAATTTAACAGCCCGATTAGGTTTCTGATCATTCTAAATCATTTTAATTGCTTTCTTTTGTAATAGTTTAACGTACCGATTTAATTTTGATTAACAAAACAAAATTGAAATCGTAATTTAACCGCAATTTAACCGGTCGATTGAGAACCTGGAAATTCTACACTTCTTCCTGATTATAATTATATGTAACTAATTAATAGTACTAATTGCAGTGTCATTTTTGTCTTTGTAACCGTTTAACGGACCGATTAAATACCTGACGATTCGAACCACGGATTTTTAGACACGTTGGTAGCATTATGACGGGGCGATTAATTTTAACGAACCGAATTAAGTTATAATTACGATTTTGTCATCGTAAGAGCCGATTAAGAATCTTCCATTTCCATTGAATTATACGTTTTGGTTATAATATAACGAGCCGATTAAAATTTTGTCAAACAGTAGGCGTAACGATCGCTAGGGATAATTCTGTGATTCGGCGCATAGGTAATTAGTGCGGTAGCACAAACATTTAGAAATACGGTAGATATTTAGACCTTAATTAATTTTTATCTCATATGTACATATGTATGTACGTACGTATGTATGCTATACACTCTCAAACATACACACCTCTAAAATAGCAACAGATCATTAAGATAAGATAACCGCGCCGTAATTAAAAGGGATACGATTACATTATGCTAATACCAATCGATTTACGGGACGAATACGCTAACATACACACACACCTTTAGAGCAAATTAAAAATATTATCTTAAGTAAAAATACCGCCATCTAATAATAACTTTACGGCGCGAGCGGGAACAATGCGAAACGTGCCGTAAAAATAATTTTAGTCAAATAAACGTCCGACGCAGATAGATCGCAATCTGATTAGAACGCGTACTAGTCAGTCCTTTGATCGTATGACGTTAATATAGTGAAGAGGATCTGGGATAAAATTCCCCTCTCGATTCCAATTTACTCCAGCACTTTAACTTTCCCCCTTTGCGAGTCCACATCAGACGTGACGGCTTCGTTGAAATTTAATCGGCCCTTTAAACATCCGAACCGCATATTTAAAACCCATCTCTACTCCCACATTGATATCGTGACGTAGGGCTCATCCCGCCTTATGACGTCAACGGCGGTTTAGTCCGTCCCGATTGCCGTCCCGAACTAATTCCATTATGCCCACGAAGCTTTTCCACCAATGACAGTTGATGGGTTGCTACTGGAACGAACCCAAATCCGTTCATGAGTTCAAAATGGAACAATGTAGCTTTCCATTGGTTGAAGTTGAAGTTGAATTGGTCTCGTTCAGTGGGTTCACGTGATTTAGGCCAGGAACGAAGCTTCTCGTTGGTCCAAAGGTCTTTGGGATACACATTGGAACAAACCTTTTGCAGGCTGGTTCCAATTGCTATTTGAAGTGATCCTGGTCAATGAATTCAATGAAACAACGAGGCTTTTCATTGGTTGGAACTGCTATTTCTACCTGTGAACCCATTATTAATCCCTTGCATTCGGTGTCTTGTCCCATGGATGCAAGTAATTCAAAAACAAAGTATCTCATTGTTCAAAAGCTGTTTGGGATTCATATTGGAACAAATCCATTGGAGGTTCATTCCAATGGCTATTTGAAGTGATCCTGGTCAATGAGTTCAATGAAACAACGAGGCTTCTCATTGGTTGGAACTGCTATTTCTACCTATGAACCCATTAGTGATCTCTAGCATTCGATGGATTGGGTCTTGTCCCATGGATGCAAGTAATTCAAAAACAAAGTATCTCATTGGTCAAAAGCTGTTTGGGATTCATATTGGAACAAATCCATTGGAGGTTCGTTCCAATAGCTATTTGAAGTGGTCCTGGTCAATGAGTTCAATGAAACAACGAGGCTTCTCATTGCTTGGAATTGCTATTTCTACCTATGAACCCATTAGGGATCCCTTTCAATATCATTTGATGGATTGGGTCTTGTCCAAAGGATGCAAGTAATTCAAAAACAAAGTTCCTCATTCGTGAAAGGCTCTTTGGGATTGATATTGGAACAAACCCATTGCAGGCTGGTTCCAATATCTATTTGAAGTGATCTTGTTCAATGAATTCAATATTACAAAGAAGCTTCTCATTGGTTGGAACTGCCATTTCTACCTATGAACCCATTAGTGATCCTTAGCATTCGATGGATTGGGTTTTGTCCAATGGATGTAAGTAATTTAAAAACAAAGTATCTCATTGGTCAAAAGCTGTTTGGAATTCATATTGGAACAAACCCATTGCAGGTTTATTCCAATAGCTATTTGAAGTGATCCTGTTCAATGAGTTCAATGAAACCAAGAGGCTTCTCATTGGTTGGAACTGCTATTTCTACCTATGAACCCATTAGGGATCCCTAGCATTTGATGGATTGGGTCTTGTCCAATAGATGCAAGTAGTTCAAAAATAAAGTTCCCAATGGTCAAAAGCTGTTTGGGATTCATATTGGAACAAACCCATTGCAGGCTGGTTCCAATATCTATTTGAAGTGATCTTGTTCAATGAATTCAATATTACAAAGAAGCTTCTTATTGGTTGGAACTGCTATTTCTACCTATGAACCCATTAGTGATTCCCTTCAATAGCATTTGATGAATTGGGTCTTGTCCAATAGATGCAAGTAGTTCAAAAATAAAGTTCCCAATGGTCAAAAGCTGTTTGGGATTCATATTGGAACAAATCCATTGCAGGTGCGTTCCAATAGCTATTTGAAGTGATCCTGTTCGATGAGTTCAATGAAACAACGAGGCTTCTCATTGGTTGGAACTGCTATTTCTACCTATGAACCCATTAGGGATCCCTTTCAATAGCATTCGATCGATTGGGTCTTGTCCAATGGATGCAAGTAATTCAAAAACAAAGTATCTCATTGGTCAAAAGCTGTTTGGGATTCATATTGGAACAAACCCTTTGCAGGTTGGTTCCAATTGCTATTTGAAGTGATCCTGTTCGATGAGTTCAATGAAACAATGAAGCTTCTCATTGGTTGGAACTGCTATTTCTACCTATGAACCCATTAGTGATCCCTAGCATTCGATGGATTGGGTCTTGTCCAATGGATGCAAGTAATTCAAAAACAAAGTATCTCATTGGTCAAAAGCTGTTTGGGATCCATACTGGAACAAACCCATTGCAGGTTCGTTCCAATAGCTATTTTAAATGATCCTGTTCAATGAGTTCAATATTACAAAGAAGCTTCTTATTGTTTGGAACTGCTATTTCTACTTATGAACTCATTAGTGATCCCTTTCAATAGCATTTGATGAATTGGGTCTTATCCAATGGATGCAAGAAGTTCAAAAACAAAGTATCTCATTGGTCAAAAGCTGTTTGGGATTCATACTGGAACAAACCCATTGCAGGTTCGTTCCAATAGCTATTTGAAGTGATCCTGTTCAATGAGTTCAATAAACCAAAGAAGCTCCTCATTGGTTGGAATTGCTATTTCTACCAATGAAACTATTAGAAATCCCTTTCAATAGCAGCTGATGAATTGGGTATTGCCAATGGTTGCAAGTGATTCAGTTCAAAAATCAAGCTTCTCATTGGTCGAAAACACTTTTGGACTCGATATGTGTTAGTTTCCATAGCTGTTGATAAAGTGTTCCTGTTCAACAACGAAGCTTCTCATTGGTTGGAATTGCTATTGCTACCAGTAAATCTATTAGGTACCCATCAACAGCAGTTTCTAAATTGTGTCTTGTCCCAGTGATGCAAGTGATTTAGTTGAAAAAGAAACCTCCTGATTGGTCGAAAATACTCTGCAACACATCCATTGCAAGTTGGTTCCAATAGCTGTTAATTAAGTTTTTTTATTCAATGGAAGAACAAGGTTTCTCATTGGTTGGAATGTCCAATTGGTTCTTCATTGGTAGATTGCATTTTGAGATAACTATTGGACTTTAAGCACGAGTTCATCACTTTGAATAAACGTTCAAAATATGACAAAATATCCACAATCAAATATTGCGCCTCCATAACAAATTGAGAATTATTTTAAAGTTTCATTTTATCAAATAAATTACGGTGTGTTTTGTACACAGCAACGCATCACTTTTAATAACCAAATATTCAGTCAAGGACCCATCAGAATAACATCCCTACGTGCGAGATCAAGCGTAATCAAAATATTTTCTCGCGTTAACTAAACGTTATCCAAGCCCGACAAGTATTTATTACAAGATTGATTCCTTTGGAACGTCATCGGTATTTTCACCGAGTACATTTTTATTCATGAGTGATACTTAATTTGTTGCAGGCGACAGGTAGATGCTGACGAAATAAACGCTACGTTTTAATACGTCATGTGCGCTGCGAACTGAACCTAATGGGTTTGTACCAATAGCAATCCCGAATTGGATTCAATAAACGAAATACTTACAAACCAAATTGTAGGTCTTCGTTGGACCAATTAAACAATGAAGGGCGTAAAATCTGTTTATTTCAGAAGACTTCCCAACCAATGAGAAATGTTGATTTAAATGTTACTAGCTCATTGTAATGGGTTCTACCATCAACTTGAAGGACCTCGTCTTGTTCCAACCTCCTAGCTCCCTTCTAAGGGATCTATGTCGATTGGTAGCAATAGCAATTCCAACATTGTAGGCTCTCCTCTTTGTACGCGCCGGTTAATACTACTTATTCATAAAAGCATAAAGTTCTTGGACTACAACCACTTGAATTATTGGTAACTTTTGGGTATTCTGTTGGGTAGTTCAAATTTTGACAATTTTTGAAATCTCACTTAAGGGGATAAAGTGTATTTTACTCTTCACGAACCCCGAGGGTAATTCTGCTGATATACTTAAGGTTTTTGGACTACCATTTGAAGGAACAAACTTAATTAGTACTGCATGAAAGGCCTTTGGGTATTCTGTTGTGTAGTTCAATCTTTAACAAATTTTGATCTCTGATTTAAGTTCACATTTTGCAAAACTTATGGGATATTTTGGTCCAATGTGTTGGTCATCAATTGTACTTCTTGAAGACGTAAGATTTTTGGTCTTAAGTGTGAAATAAAAAAAACTTAATATTTGTTATGTAAAATGCATTTGGATATTGTGTAAAGTGAATTTAGACAATTCTTGAACTTCCATTTACTACAGTTTATTACAGTGAATTTCCATTCTTACCAAAGGTGTAAGATGTTCTACTGCTGTATGCTAGTTTGGCTATAGGTATTTTAAGAAACCTACAGTTTTTGGACTACAATTTAAAGCAATAAGCTTGATTTCTGAATAGTCTTCCGAGTATCTTGAATTTCTTTATTTAGAGCGACGAAACCTGGAGAATATTCTGAGTATTCTGAGAGTTCGTCATGAGATCTAATAGGTCTTCTGAGGATTTTGAGTTTCTTGATTTGGAGGACGAAACACGAAGTTCTGAGTATTCTGAGAGAGTATTCATAAAAGTATTCTGATTAGTCTTCTGAGTATCTTGAATTTCTTGATTTAGAGCGACGAAACCTGAAAAATATTCTGAGTATTCTGAGAGAGTGTCCATGAGAGTATTCTGATTAGTCTTCTGAGTATCTTGAATTTCTTGATTTAGAGGACGAAACCTGAAGAATATTCTGAGTATTCTGAGAGAGTATTCATGAGGGTATTCTGATTAGTCTTCTGAGTATCTGGAATTTTTTGATTTAGACCGACGAAACCTGAAGAATATTCTGAGTATTATGAGAGAGTATTCATGAGAGTATTCTGATTAGTCTTCTGAGTATCTTGCATTTCTTGATTTAAAGCAACGAAACCTGAAGAATGTTCTGCGTATTCTGAGAGTTCTTCATCAGATCTGATGAGCCTTCTGAAGATTTTGAGTTTCTTGATTTGGAGGACGAAACCTGAAGAATATTCTGAGTATTCTGAGAGAGTATTCATGAGGGTATTCTGATTAGTCTTCTGAGTATCTGGAATTTTTTGATTTAGAGCGACGAAACCTGAAGAATATTTTGAGTATTCTGAGAGAGTATTCATGAGAGTATTCTGATTAGTCTTCTGAGTATTTTGAGTTTCTTGATTTGGAGGACGAAACCTGAAGAATATTCTGAGTATTCTGATAGAGTATTCATGGGAGTATTCTGATTAGTCTTCTGAGTATCTGGAATTTCTTGATTTAGAGCGACGAAACCTGAAGGATATTCTGAGTATTCTGAGAGAGTATTCATGAGGGTATTCTGATTAGTCTTCTGAGTATCTGGAATTTTTTTATTTAGACCGACGAAACCTGAAGAATATTCTGAGTATTATGAGAGAGTATTCATGAGAGTATTCTGATTAGTCTTCTGAGTATCTTGCATTTCTTGATTTAAAGCAACGAAACCTGAAGAATGTTCTGCGTATTCTGAGAGTTCTTCATCAGATCTGATGAGCCTTCTGAGGATTTTGAGTTTCTTGATTTGGAGGACGAAACCTGAAGAATATTCTGAGTATTCTGAGAGAGTATTCATGAGGGTATTCTGATTAGTCTTCTGAGTATCTGGAATTTTTTGATTTAGAGCGACGAAACCTGAAGAATATTTTGAGTATTCTGAGAGAGTATTCATGAGAGTATTCTGATTAGTCTTCTGAGTATTTTGAGTTTCTTGATTTGGAGGACGAAACCTGAAGAATATTCTGAGTATTCTGATAGAGTATTCATGGGAGTATTCTGATTAGTCTTCTGAGTATCTGGAATTTCTTGATTTAGAGCGACGAAACCTGAAGGATATTCTGAGTATTCTGAGAGAGTATTCATGAGAGTATTCTGATTAGTCTTCTGAGTATTTTGAGTTTCTTGATTTGGAGGACGAAACCTGAAGAATATTCTGAGTATTCTGATAGAGTATTCATGGGAGTATTCTGATTAGTCTTCTGAGTATCTTGAATTTCTTGATTTAGAGCGACGAAACCTGGAGAATATTCTGCGTATTCTGAGTGTTCTTCATCAGAACTGATGAGTCTTCTGAGGATTTTGAGTTCCTTAATTTAGAGGACGAAACCTGAAGAATATTCTGAGTATTCTGAGAGAGTATTCATGGGAGTATTCTGATTAGTCTTCTGAGTATCTGGAATTTTTTGATTTAGAGCGACGAAACCTGAAGAATATTCTGAGTATTTTGAGAGAGTATTCATGGGAGTATTCTGATTAGTCTTCTGAGTATCTGGAATTTCTTGATTTAGAGCGACGAAACCTGAAGGATATTCTGGGTATTCTGAAAGAGTATTCATGAGATCTGATAAGTCTTCTGAGTAATTTGAGTTTCTTGATTTAGAACGACGAAACCTGGAGAATATTCTAAGTATTCTGAGTGAGTATTCATGAGAGTATTCTGATTAGTATTCTGAGTATTTTGAGTTTCTTGATTTGGAGGACGAAACCTGAAAAATAGTATGATTAGTCTTCTGAGTATTTTGAGTTTCTTGATTTGGAACGACGAAACCTGAAAAACATTCTGCATTCTGAGTATTCTGAGAATATTCTGAGAGTCCCTCGTTCTTCCCTTAACTCGCCAAGTTGGGAACTACCTCCCCATTTCCGAAATTTTCCAGGAGCTGCAGCTCCCGGATCCGAGCGTCGCTCCCGCCACTACAGATGGCGCCACCCCGTCTCCCTCTCTTTCTCCCTCCCCCACTCCTCTCCCTCACCAACTTCCGAACTCCCGAATCCCCAGCAGTATGACGGCGACGGCGACGGCGGCGCGTCACGACGCTCTGCTCCCTCTCTCCTTCTTTCTCCTCTTTTCTCTCCCACTTTCTTACATCGTCGTGTCCAGAAGTGGACAAGTGAATCGGTCTCGTTAAGGAAAAGTGCCGCGGAGTGATACCCTCCCTCGGCCCTCCCCTCCTACTCCCGCGGGTTATGCAATCCCCCTGCGGGATCGTTTTTCGGGAACGAGAGGGACGTGTGTGTGTGCGTGTATGTGTGCGCGCGGTTATTTTTATTTTTTCGACCAATCCTGTACTTACTTAAGTAGTAAGTCGTAAGTTACGAGTTACGGCGGGAGTTATAGGAGTTCCCTAGGGATCGCACCCCGAGTCGAAATCGAGTTTGCCGTGCTGCGAGACGAGACTGAAAATCTAATTCACTTGTGTGTAATGTCGATGATTAGCCTGGAGAGATTTTTATTCGAAGCGAATTAGGCGTTTGAAACTTTTGCCTAATTTGATTTTGTCGAGGCAATAATTTGCCGAAAAATTTTGTATTTGCCTGACGGTGCCTTTCGTTGATTTCACAATTTTTAATCGAATTTAAGCCACAAGATTCCTGTTGAAAAGTTACTGCCTTACTAGTGAGTGCTACGTTAATCTCTACGTAGTTCCACAAGTTCTCATGTCAATTTTATCTCAATGGAAATCTCTAATATGTTACAACCAATGATATATTTCCATTTTGAACAATAGATCAGTCACGTAACTCAAATCGGACCTTATATAGGCCGTCTTCATTTAAACTGAGAGATAAAATTGTGCTTTTCACCTAGAAAGTGTCCTTTTTGAAATTTAACACTCTTTAATACGTGAAATTAGCCTTTGAAATTTTGTCTAATTGAATTTCGTGAAGGCAATAATATGCCAAAAATTGTGTATTTTCGAGAGAATGCCTTTTATTGCTTGCTAAATTTTTGATAAAATTTTAGTCACAAATTTCTTGTTGGAAGCTCTCTGCACTAAGCGAGAATTTACTTGCCTTATCTGCCATTGGTTTCATAAAAATCCTCTCTATATAGTTCCACATTGCAACAAATGATATCTTCCCATTTTGAACTATGGATGTCACGTGACTCAAATCGTATTTTTCATAGGCTGTTTTAATTCAAAGTGAGAGATAAAACTGTAGTGCTTTACACTAAGAGAGTGTCTTTTTAGAAATTTAAAACTCTTCAATTAGTGAATTTAGCCTTTGAAAATTTGCCAAATTTAATTTGGTGAAGGCAATAATATGCCAAAAATTGTGCATTTGCGTGAGAATGCCGTTTATTGCGTACTAAATTTGTAACTAAATTTTAGCCATAACTTTCCTGTTGGAAGCTCTCTGCACTAAGCGAGAATTTACTTGCCTTACCTGCCATTTATTCCATAAAAATCCTCTCTATATAGTTCCACATTGCAACAAATGATATCTTCCCATTTTGAACTATGGATGTCACGTGACTCAAATCGTATTTTTCATAGGCTGTTTTAATTCAAAGTGAGAGATAAAACTGTAGTACTTTACACTAAGAAAGTGTCTTTTTTGAAATTTAAAACTTCAATTAGTGAATTTAGCCTTTGAAAATTTGCCAATTTTAATTTGGTGAAGGTAATAATATGCCAAAAATTGTGCATTTGCGTGAGAATGCCGTTTATTGCGTACTAAATTTGTAACAAAATTTTAGCCACAAATTTCCTGTTGGAAGCTCTCTGCACTAAGCGAGAATTTACTTGCCTTATCTGCCATTGCTTTCATAAAAATCCTCTCTATATAGTCCCACATTGCAACAAATGATATCTTCCCATTTTGAACTATGGATGTCACGTGACTCAAATCGTATTTTTCATAGGCTATTTTAATTTAAAGTGAGAGATAAAACTGAAGTGCTTTACACTAAGAGAGTGTCCTTTTAGAAATTTAAAACTCTTCAATTAGTGAATTTAGACTTTGAAAATTTGCCAATTTTAATTTGGTGAATGCAATAATATGCCAAAAATTGTGCATTTGCGTGAGAATGCCTTTTATTGCGTATTAAATTTGTAACTAAATTTTAGCCATAACTTTCCTGTTGGAAGCTCTCTGCACTAAGCGAGAATTTACTTGCCTTACCTGCCATTGCTTTCATAAAAATCCTCTCTATATAGTTCCACATTGCAACAAATGATATCTTCCCAATATGAACTGTAGATGTCACGTGACTCAAATCTTGCCTTCCATAGGCTGTTTTAATTCAAAGTGAGAAATAAAACTGTAGTACTTTACACTAAGAAAGTGTCTTTTTTGAAATTTAAAACTCTTCAATTAGTGAATTTAGCCTTTGAAAATTTGCCAAATTTAATTTGGTGAAGGCAATAATATGCCAAAAATTGTGCATTTGCGTGAGAATGCCTTTTATTGCGTACTAAATTTGTAACTAAATTTTAGCCATAAATTTCCTGTTGGGAGCTCTCTGCACTATGCGAGAATTTACTTGCCTTACCTGCCATTTATTCCATAAAAATCCTCTCTATATAGTTCCACATTGCAACAAATGATATCTTCCCGTTTTGAACTATAGATGTCACGTGACTCTAATCGTGCCTTCCATAGGCTGTTTTAATTCAAAGTGGGAGATAAAACTGTAGTACTTTACACTAAGAAAGTGTCTTTTTTGAAATTTAAAACTTCAATTAGTGAATTTAGCCTTTGAAAATTTGCCAATTTTAATTTGGTGAAGGTAATAATATGCCAAAAATTGTGCATTTGCGTGAGAATGCCGTTTATTGCGTACTAAATTTGTAACAAAATTTTAGCCACAAATTTCCTGTTGGAAGCTCTCTGCACTAAGCGAGAATTTACTTGCCTTACCTGCCATTTATTCCATAAAAATCCTCTCTATATAGTTCCACATTGCAACAAATGATATCTTCCCATTTTGAACTATGGATGTCACGTGACTCAAATCGTATTTTTCATAGGCTGTTTTAATTCAAAGTGAGAGATAAAACTGTAGTGCTTTACACTAAGAAAGTGTCTTTTTTGAAATTTAAAACTCTTCAATTAGTGAATTTAGCCTTTGAAAATTTGCCTAATTTAATTTCGCGAAGGCAATAATATGCCAAAAAATTGGGCATTTGCGTGAGAATGCCGTTTATTGCGTACTAAATTTGTAACTAAATTTTGGCCATAACTTTCCTGTTGGAAGCTCTCTGCACTATGCGAGAATTTACTTGCCTTACCTGCCATTTATTCCATAAAAATCCTCTCTATATAGTTCCACATTGCAACAAATGATATCTTCCCGTTTTGAACTATAGATGTCACGTGACTCTAATCGTGCCTTCCATAGGCTGTTTTAATTCAAAGTGGGAGATAAAACTGTAGTACTTTACACTAAGAAAGTGTCTTTTTTGAAATTTAAAACTTCAATTAGTGAATTTAGCCTTTGAAAATTTGCCAATTTTAATTTGGTGAAGGTAATAATATGCCAAAAATTGTGCATTTGCGTGAGAATGCCGTTTATTGCGTACTAAATTTGTAACAAAATTTTAGCCACAAATTTCCTGTTGGAAGCTCTCTGCACTAAGCGAGAATTTACTTGCCTTATCTGCCATTGCTTTCATAAAAATCCTCTCTATATAGTCCCACATTGCAACAAATGATATCTTCCCATTTTGAACTATGGATGTCACGTGACTCAAATCGTATTTTTCATAGGCTATTTTAATTTAAAGTGAGAGATAAAACTGAAGTGCTTTACACTAAGAGAGTGTCCTTTTAGAAATTTAAAACTCTTCAATTAGTGAATTTAGACTTTGAAAATTTGCCAATTTTAATTTGGTGAATGCAATAATATGCCAAAAATTGTGCATTTGCGTGAGAATGCCTTTTATTGCGTATTAAATTTGTAACTAAATTTTAGCCATAACTTTCCTGTTGGAAGCTCTCTGCACTAAGCGAGAATTTACTTGCCTTACCTGCCATTGCTTTCATAAAAATCCTCTCTATATAGTTCCACATTGCAACAAATGATATCTTCCCAATATGAACTGTAGATGTCACGTGACTCAAATCTTGCCTTCCATAGGCTGTTTTAATTCAAAGTCAGAAATAAAACTGTAGTACTTTACACTAAGAAAGTGTCTTTTTTGAAATTTAAAACTCTTCAATTAGTGAATTTAGCCTTTGAAAATTTGCCAAATTTAATTTGGTGAAGGCAATAATATGCCAAAAATTGTGCATTTGCGTGAGAATGCCTTTTATTGCGTACTAAATTTGTAACTAAATTTTAGCCATAAATTTCCTGTTGGGAGCTCTCTGCACTATGCGAGAATTTACTTGCCTTACCTGCCATTTATTCCATAAAAATCCTCTCTATATAGTTCCACATTGCAACAAATGATATCTTCCCGTTTTGAACTATAGATGTCACGTGACTCTAATCGTGCCTTCCATAGGCTGTTTTAATTCAAAGTGGGAGATAAAACTGTAGTACTTTACACTAAGAAAGTGTCTTTTTTGAAATTTAAAACTTCAATTAGTGAATTTAGCCTTTGAAAATTTGCCAATTTTAATTTGGTGAAGGTAATAATATGCCAAAAATTGTGCATTTGCGTGAGAATGCCGTTTATTGCGTACTAAATTTGTAACAAAATTTTAGCCACAAATTTCCTGTTGGAAGCTCTCTGCACTAAGCGAGAATTTACTTGCCTTACCTGCCTTTGCTTTCATAAAAATCCTATCTATATAGTTCCACAATGCAACAAATGATATCTTCCCATTTTGAACTATAGATGTCACGTGACTCAAATCATATTTTTCATAGGCTATTTTAATTTAAAGTGAGAGATAAAACTGTAGTGCTTTACACTAAGAGAGTGTCTTTTTTGAAATATAAAACTCTTTAATACGTGAATTTGGCCTTTGAAAATTTGCCTAATTCAATTTCGTGAAGGTAATAATATGCCAAAAAATTGGGCATTTGCGTGAGAATGCCGTTTATTGCGTACTAAATTTGTAACAAAATTTTAGCCACAAATTTCCTGTTGGAAGCTCTCTGCACTAAGCGAGAATTTACTTGCCTTATCTGCCATTGGTTTCATAAAAATCCTCTCTATATAGTTCCACATTGCAACAAATGATATCTTCCCAATTTGAAGTATGGATGTCACGTGACTCAAATCGTGCCTTCCATAGGCTGTTTTAATTCAAAGTGAGAGATAAAACTGTAGTGCTTTACACTAAGAAAGTGTCTTTTTTGAAATTTAAAACTCTTCAATTAGTGAATTTAGCCTTTGAAAATTTGCCTAATTTAATTTCGCGAAGGCAATAATCTGCCAAAAAATTGGGCATTTGCGTGAGAATGCCTTTTATTGCGTACTAAATTTGTAACTAAATTTTAGCCATAACTTTCCTGTTGGAAGCTCTCTGCACTAAGCGAGAATTTACTTGCCTTACCTGCCTTTGCTTTCATAAAAATCCTCTCTATATAGTTCCACATTGCAACAAATGATATCTTCCCATTTTGAACTATAGATGTCACGTGACTCAAATCATATTTTTCATAGGCTATTTTAATTTAAAGTGAGAGATAAAACTGTAGTGCTTTACACTAAGAGAGTGTCTTTTTTGAAATTTAAAACTCTTCAATTAGTGAAGTTAGCCTTTGAAAATTTGCCTAATTTAATTTCGCGAAGGCAATAATATGCAAAAAATTGTGCATTTGCGTGAGAATGCCTTTTTTTGCTTGCTAAATTTTTGATAAAATTTTAGCCACAAATTTCTTGTTGGAAGCTCTCTGCACTAAGCGCGAATTTACTTGCCTTATCTGCCATTGGTTTCATAAAAATCCTCTCTATATAGTTCCACATTGCAACAAATGATATCTTCCCAATTTGAAGTATGGATGTCACGTGACTCAAATCGTGCCTTCCATAGGCTGTTTTAATTCAAAGTGAGAGATAAAACTGTAGTGCTTTACACTAAGAAAGTGTCTTTTTTGAAATTTAAAACTCTTCAATTAGTGAATTTAGCCTTTGAAAATTTGCCAAATTTAATTTGGTGAAGGCAATAATATGCCAAAAATTGTGCATTTGCGTGAGAATGCCGTTTATTGCGTACTAAATTTGTAACAAAATTTTAGCCACAAATTTCCTGTTGGAAGCTCTCTGCACTAAGCGAGAATTTACTTGCCTTACCTGCCTTTGCTTTCATAAAAATCCTATCTATATAGTTCCACAATGCAACAAATGATATCTTCCCATTTTGAACTATAGATGTCACGTGACTCAAATCATATTTTTCATAGGCTATTTTAATTTAAAGTGAGAGATAAAACTGTAGTGCTTTACACTAAGAGAGTGTCTTTTTTGAAATTTAAAACTCTTCAATTAGTGAAGTTAGCCTTTGAAAATTTGCCTAATTTAATTTCGCGAAGGCAATAATATGCAAAAAATTGTGCATTTGCGTGAGAATGCCTTTTATTGCTTGCTAAATTTTTGATAAAATTTTAGCCACAAATTTCTTGTTGGAAGCTCTCTGCACTAAGCGAGAATTTACTTGCCTTATCTGCCATTGGTTTCATAAAAATCCTCTCTATATAGTTCCACATTGCAACAAATGATATCTTCCCAATTTGAAGTATGGATGTCACGTGACTCAAATCGTGCCTTCCATAGGCTGTTTTAATTCAAAGTGAGAGATAAAACTGTAGTGCTTTACACTAAGAAAGTGTCTTTTTTGAAATTTAAAACTCTTCAATTAGTGAATTTAGCCTTTGAAAATTTGCCTAATTTAATTTCGCGAAGGCAATAATCTGCCAAAAAATTGGGCATTTGCGTGAGAATGCCTTTTATTGCGTACTAAATTTGTAACTAAATTTTAGCCATAACTTTCCTGTTGGAAGCTCTCTGCACTAAGCGAGAATTTACTTGCCTTACCTGCCATTTATTCCATAAAAATCCTCTCTATATAGTTTCACATTGCAACAAATGATATCTTCCCATTTTGAACTATAGATGTCACGTGACTCAAATCATATTTTTCATAGGCTATTTTAATTTAAAGTGAGAGATAAAACTGTAGTGCTTTACACTAAGAGAGTGTCTTTTTTGAAATATAAAACTCTTTAATACGTGAATTTGGCCTTTGAAAATTTGCCTAATTCAATTTCGTGAAGGTAATAATATGCCAAAAAATTGGGCATTTGCGTGAGAATGCCGTTTATTGCGTACTAAATTTGTAACAAAATTTTAGCCACAAATTTCCTGTTGGAAGCTCTCTGCACTAAGCGAGAATTTACTTGCCTTATCTGCCATTGGTTTCATAAAAATCCTCTCTATATAGTTCCACATTGCAACAAATGATATCTTCCCAATTTGAAGTATGGATGTCACGTGACTCAAATCGTGCCTTCCATAGGCTGTTTTAATTCAAAGTGAGAGATAAAACTGTAGTGCTTTACACTAAGAAAGTGTCTTTTTTGAAATTTAAAACTCTTCAATTAGTGAATTTAGCCTTTGAAAATTTGCCTAATTTAATTTCGCGAAGGCAATAATCTGCCAAAAAATTGGGCATTTGCGTGAGAATGCCTTTTATTGCGTACTAAATTTGTAACTAAATTTTAGCCATAACTTTCCTGTTGGAAGCTCTCTGCACTAAGCGAGAATTTACTTGCCTTACCTGCCATTTATTCCATAAAAATCCTCTCTATATAGTTTCACATTGCAACAAATGATATCTTCCCATTTTGAACTATAGATGTCACGTGATTCAAATCATATTTTTCATAGGCTATTTTAATTTAAAGTGAGAGATAAAACTGTAGTGCTTTACACTGAGAGAGTGTCTTTTTTGAAATATAAAACTCTTTAATACGTGAATTTGGCCTTTGAAAATTTGCCTAATTTAATTTCGCGAAGGCAATAATCTGCCAAAAAATTGGGCATTTGCGTGAGAATGCCTTTTATTGCGTACTAAATTTGTAACTAAATTTTAGCCATAACTTTCCTGTTGGAAGCTCTCTGCACTAAGCGAGAATTTACTTGCCTTACCTGCCATTTATTCCATAAAAATCCTCTCTATATAGTTTCACATTGCAACAAATGATATCTTCCCATTTTGAACTATAGATGTCACGTGACTCAAATCATATTTTTCATAGGCTATTTTAATTTAAAGTGAGAGATAAAACTGTAGTGCTTTACACTAAGAGAGTGTCTTTTTTGAAATATAAAACTCTTTAATACGTGAATTTGGCCTTTGAAAATTTGCCTAATTCAATTTCGTGAAGGTAATAATATGCCAAAAAATTGGGCATTTGCGTGAGAATGCCGTTTATTGCGTACTAAATTTGTAACAAAATTTTAGCCACAAATTTCCTGTTGGAAGCTCTCTGCACTAAGCGAGAATTTACTTGCCTTATCTGCCATTGGTTTCATAAAAATCCTCTCTATATAGTTCCACATTGCAACAAATGATATCTTCCCAATTTGAAGTATGGATGTCACGTGACTCAAATCGTGCCTTCCATAGGCTGTTTTAATTCAAAGTGAGAGATAAAACTGTAGTGCTTTACACTAAGAAAGTGTCTTTTTTGAAATTTAAAACTCTTCAATTAGTGAATTTAGCCTTTGAAAATTTGCCTAATTTAATTTCGCGAAGGCAATAATCTGCCAAAAAATTGGGCATTTGCGTGAGAATGCCTTTTATTGCGTACTAAATTTGTAACTAAATTTTAGCCATAACTTTCCTGTTGGAAGCTCTCTGCACTAAGCGAGAATTTACTTGCCTTACCTGCCATTTATTCCATAAAAATCCTCTCTATATAGTTTCACATTGCAACAAATGATATCTTCCCATTTTGAACTATAGATGTCACGTGATTCAAATCATATTTTTCATAGGCTATTTTAATTTAAAGTGAGAGATAAAACTGTAGTGCTTTACACTGAGAGAGTGTCTTTTTTGAAATATAAAACTCTTTAATACGTGAATTTGGCCTTTGAAAATTTGCCTAATTTAATTTCGCGAAGGCAATAATCTGCCAAAAAATTGGGCATTTGCGTGAGAATGCCTTTTATTGCGTACTAAATTTGTAACTAAATTTTAGCCATAACTTTCCTGTTGGAAGCTCTCTGCACTAAGCGAGAATTTACTTGCCTTACCTGCCATTTATTCCATAAAAATCCTCTCTATATAGTTCCACATTGCAACAAATGATATCTTCCCATTTTGAACTATAGATGTCACGTGACTCAAATCATATTTTTCATAGGCTATTTTAATTTAAAGTGAGAGATAAAACTGTAGTGCTTTACACTAAGAGAGTGTCTTTTTTGAAATATAAAACTCTTTAATACGTGAATTTGGCCTTTGAAAATTTGCCTAATTCAATTTCGTGAAGGTAATAATATGCCAAAAAATTGGGCATTTGCGTGAGAATGCCGTTTATTGCGTACTAAATTTGTAACAAAATTTTAGCCACAAATTTCCTGTTGGAAGCTCTCTGCACTAAGCGAGAATTTACTTGCCTTATCTGCCATTGGTTTCATAAAAATCCTCTCTATATAGTTCCACATTGCAACAAATGATATCTTCCCAATTTGAAGTATGGATGTCACGTGACTCAAATCGTGCCTTCCATAGGCTGTTTTAATTCAAAGTGGGAGATAAAACTGTAGTACTTTACACTAAGAAAGTGTCTTTTTTGAAATTTAAAACTTCAATTAGTGAATTTAGCCTTTGAAAATTTGCCAATTTTAATTTGGTGAAGGTAATAATATGCCAAAAATTGTGCATTTGCGTGAGAATGCCGTTTATTGCGTACTAAATTTGTAACAAAATTTTAGCCACAAATTTCCTGTTGGAAGCTCTCTGCACTAAGCGAGAATTTACTTGCCTTACCTGCCTTTGCTTTCATAAAAATCCTCTCTATATAGTTCCACATTGCAACAAATGATATCTTCCCATTTTGAACTATAGATGTCACGTGACTCAAATCATATTTTTCATAGGCTATTTTAATTTAAAGTGAGAGATAAAACTGTAGTGCTTTACACTAAGAGAGTGTCTTTTTTGAAATATAAAACTCTTTAATACGTGAATTTGGCCTTTGAAAATTTGCCTAATTCAATTTCGTGAAGGTAATAATATGCCAAAAAATTGGGCATTTGCGTGAGAATGCCGTTTATTGCGTACTAAATTTGTAACAAAATTTTAGCCACAAATTTCCTGTTGGAAGCTCTCTGCACTAAGCGAGAATTTACTTGCCTTATCTGCCATTGGTTTCATAAAAATCCTCTCTATATAGTTCCACATTGCAACAAATGATATCTTCCCAATTTGAAGTATGGATGTCACGTGACTCAAATCGTGCCTTCCATAGGCTGTTTTAATTCAAAGTGAGAGATAAAACTGTAGTGCTTTACACTAAGAAAGTGTCTTTTTTGAAATTTAAAACTCTTCAATTAGTGAATTTAGCCTTTGAAAATTTGCCTAATTTAATTTCGCGAAGGCAATAATCTGCCAAAAAATTGGGCATTTGCGTGAGAATGCCTTTTATTGCGTACTAAATTTGTAACTAAATTTTAGCCATAACTTTCCTGTTGGAAGCTCTCTGCACTAAGCGAGAATTTACTTGCCTTACCTGCCATTTATTCCATAAAAATCCTCTCTATATAGTTTCACATTGCAACAAATGATATCTTCCCATTTTGAACTATAGATGTCACGTGACTCAAATCATATTTTTCATAGGCTATTTTAATTTAAAGTGAGAGATAAAACTGTAGTGCTTTACACTAAGAGAGTGTCTTTTTTGAAATATAAAACTCTTTAATACGTGAATTTGGCCTTTGAAAATTTGCCTAATTCAATTTCGTGAAGGTAATAATATGCCAAAAAATTGGGCATTTGCGTGAGAATGCCGTTTATTGCGTACTAAATTTGTAACAAAATTTTAGCCACAAATTTCCTGTTGGAAGCTCTCTGCACTAAGCGAGAATTTACTTGCCTTATCTGCCATTGGTTTCATAAAAATCCTCTCTATATAGTTCCACATTGCAACAAATGATATCTTCCCAATTTGAAGTATGGATGTCACGTGACTCAAATCGTGCCTTCCATAGGCTGTTTTAATTCAAAGTGGGAGATAAAACTGTAGTACTTTACACTAAGAAAGTGTCTTTTTTGAAATTTAAAACTTCAATTAGTGAATTTAGCCTTTGAAAATTTGCCAATTTTAATTTGGTGAAGGTAATAATATGCCAAAAATTGTGCATTTGCGTGAGAATGCCGTTTATTGCGTACTAAATTTGTAACAAAATTTTAGCCACAAATTTCCTGTTGGAAGCTCTCTGCACTAAGCGAGAATTTACTTGCCTTACCTGCCTTTGCTTTCATAAAAATCCTCTCTATATAGTTCCACATTGCAACAAATGATATCTTCCCATTTTGAACTATAGATGTCACGTGACTCAAATCATATTTTTCATAGGCTATTTTAATTTAAAGTGAGAGATAAAACTGTAGTGCTTTACACTAAGAGAGTGTCTTTTTTGAAATATAAAACTCTTTAATACGTGAATTTGGCCTTTGAAAATTTGCCTAATTCAATTTCGTGAAGGTAATAATATGCCAAAAAATTGGGCATTTGCGTGAGAATGCCGTTTATTGCGTACTAAATTTGTAACAAAATTTTAGCCACAAATTTCCTGTTGGAAGCTCTCTGCACTAAGCGAGAATTTACTTGCCTTATCTGCCATTGGTTTCATAAAAATCCTCTCTATATAGTTCCACATTGCAACAAATGATATCTTCCCAATTTGAAGTATGGATGTCACGTGACTCAAATCGTGCCTTCCATAGGCTGTTTTAATTCAAAGTGAGAGATAAAACTGTAGTGCTTTACACTAAGAAAGTGTCTTTTTTGAAATTTAAAACTCTTCAATTAGTGAATTTAGCCTTTGAAAATTTGCCTAATTTAATTTCGCGAAGGCAATAATCTGCCAAAAAATTGGGCATTTGCGTGAGAATGCCTTTTATTGCGTACTAAATTTGTAACTAAATTTTAGCCATAACTTTCCTGTTGGAAGCTCTCTGCACTAAGCGAGAATTTACTTGCCTTACCTGCCATTTATTCCATAAAAATCCTCTCTATATAGTTTCACATTGCAACAAATGATATCTTCCCATTTTGAACTATAGATGTCACGTGACTCAAATCATATTTTTCATAGGCTATTTTAATTTAAAGTGAGAGATAAAACTGTAGTGCTTTACACTAAGAGAGTGTCTTTTTTGAAATATAAAACTCTTTAATACGTGAATTTGGCCTTTGAAAATTTGCCTAATTCAATTTCGTGAAGGTAATAATATGCCAAAAAATTGGGCATTTGCGTGAGAATGCCGTTTATTGCGTACTAAATTTGTAACAAAATTTTAGCCACAAATTTCCTGTTGGAAGCTCTCTGCACTAAGCGAGAATTTACTTGCCTTATCTGCCATTGGTTTCATAAAAATCCTCTCTATATAGTTCCACATTGCAACAAATGATATCTTCCCAATTTGAAGTATGGATGTCACGTGACTCAAATCGTGCCTTCCATAGGCTGTTTTAATTCAAAGTGAGAGATAAAACTGTAGTGCTTTACACTAAGAAAGTGTCCTTTTTGAAATTTAAAACTGTTCAATTAGTGAATTTAGCCTTTGAAAATTTGTCTAATTTAATTTCGTGAAGGCAATAATATGCCAAAAATTGTGTATTTGCGAGAGAACACCTTTTATTGCTTGCTAAATTTTTGATAAAATTTTATTCACAAATTTCCTGTTGGAAGCTATCTGCACTAAGCAAGAATTTACTTGCCTTACCTGCCATTTCTTCCATAAAAATCCTCTCTATATAGTCCCACATTGCAACAAATGATATCTTCCCATTTTGAACTATGGATGTCACGTGACTCAAATCGTACCTTCCATAGGCTGTTTTAATTTAAAGTAAGAAATACAACTTTACTGTTTTACACGGAGCAAGTTTCATTTTGGAAATTTTATTTCTCTTCAAGAGGTGAAAATCCGCCTTATTTAATTCTTTAGAGGCTAAAATATGCCAAAAATGTTTGCCAGCAACGCCTTCGTTAATAAAATTGCCATTTTTCCATTAAAATTTTAGCCACAAAATTCCTGTTGTAATCCAATGATATGTTTCAGCTTCGCCATTTTGTTTCCTCCATCAAAATCCTACTAGGATTCCCTAGGGACGATCTATCCAGGACCTTCCCTAGATGAACTTAAATTTGGCCGTATCAAATTACCGTAAATTAAATAGACTATTATTACATTCACCCTGGATTTGTGGATTTATCCACATCCATACTTTTCAATTTCTGGCCCTTCGTCGTAATTAAACGAGCCTCCGTCCCTTTCCCCCTCAGGAGTAGATATCTCGGTTTTACGGTTTGTTGTTTACCTCGAGCCGAGACGTAATTAAAGTTAATTGGATCATCGACAGAGGACATATTCAATTCAATCGGAGTGATTAAAGGGCTGGGGAGGGGGTGGTGGTGGAGTTTCCCTTTTATATTTTTCGTCGAGGGAGCTTCCCTTAAGGTCGCTGACAATGCACCTCTTATTTCAATTAGAGTCGAGAGGTCAAGGGAGATAATTAACGAGAAAGAGATGCTCCAAGAATCGAAAGAACGCTCTCAGGAATGTTGGAGTTGTAATGACGTGCTTCTCGTTTATGTCGAGGGACGAGCTAATTTGGGCGTGTGGTGTGGAATTAAATTGGGGAATTCTCTAAATACCAGAAATTCAGGGAAACATCAAAACTGTTCTACCCTTTGCGAGATTGTGAGCTGTAGTTGCAGCTCAGATTGCTCAGAAATCTGGGAATTGCGAACCGGTTAAACGGGACACTGTCACTAACATTAATACCGTCATTATCATTGGCAGGCACAACCGTAGCAAAGGCAACACTAGGGAAACAAAGGGAACATTTGAAAAGTGTTGTGAGAGCCTTTCTGAGCTGACTTGACAGCTCATTATTGAGATTATGCGTTCTAAATTAGTCTTAAGAAGATTCCTTAAGAATTCCTTAACATCAATTTAAAATTTTTTTTTTATTAAAAATTAGATTTGGATAAAACTAAAATTTGGATTAGATCTTCAAGTACATGAATTTTCATAAGTGAACTCCATTTACCTATGTACAGATCTGGAAAAAGTACAATTGGCTCTTACCGAAGCACAATAAGATTTCTCTTTAACGAATTAATAAGTTTGAAGGCATCAAATTGGTCAAATTGTTACAATCGAGTCGATAAAAATTATTAAAATCACGATACACGTCATTTTGATGACGTCACCAAACGTCCAGTACTACCAACTTAATATAGTCACAGGACATCGCAATTTATGTGTTCCGTGTATATATTAGGTTGGCAATATATACACGGAACACATAAATTGCGATGTCCTGTGGCTATGTTAAGTTGGTAGTATTGGATGATTCTGACGTCATCACAATGACGTGCATCGGGATTTGTTTTGAAAAGAGTATACAACATTAATTTTAACAGAAATCATTAAATTCTATCATCTTCTTTGATAAAAAGTTATGAATTTCAAACGAGCAATCAACCATCGAGCATTCCCTTTCAATTCAATATTGTCTATTAACAATTCTTCCTTAACGACTAACAACCGACACGGTCCAGTAAACTCCTCGACTCATTATAACAAGTATTATTACCCCTCGTGAATAATTACGGGTTTATAGGTCAATAGCTTAATGACTATTTCTCACATGTCCTAGTTCATCTCGTCTCCCTTTTGAATTACTTAATGGGTGACCCACGTTCCGGTCGTTTGATGGAGTTTAGGCGTGATGACGTGCGGTAATTTCCATGTCGGGATAAACAAGTGTCTTTTTGTCTATGGGGATTGGATCGATGGAATATTTACGAGAGAGAATGAGAGTAATTAATGACAAATGGGTCAGTTAGCAATGCATAAAATGAAAATATGCAAATGTTGCAACTCAATAAAAGTAGAAATTTGAGGTTATGTATTTTGAAATATCGCACTTATTTACATAAAGCTGTTTGTACCTTCTTTTTTTGCCTGATTGGTTAAATATGTAATGTATCTAATCTAATCCTAATTTTAGTCCCCAATCTTACATCATATAACGTAATTTGATATGACATAACCATAATGACATGATGTCATAAATATGACATTAATTAATGGCACATAGGTTAGTCAAATTAGTGACAGTTGAAGATTCTAAAATATAAGTAAAGTATTACAACAATTTGAGGTGCGGCGGTGGTCGTGTGGTTTAAGGCGCTGGCTTTGAGTCAGGGGGTCACTGTCGTCGTGGGTTCGAATCCCACGTAATCCATGGATGTTGTGATTGTTGCGGGAAGTGTGTAAAATGTATCCAAAATCCCGTTCCTATCCACGCCGGTAACCAGGCCGGATAGGATCGGATATATCCTGTAGGAGGGCGGGACTAGCATACACACACCCTGAGTCGGTAGAGCACGGAGTGGATCAATTGGGGTGAGAGCCTTAGGGGGTACAACCGTGCTGAGACCGTGGTTCGGAGCCCACGTTAAGCTGTAGGTTAGAAATAACAAAATAAATAAAAATTTAATAAATAGGACGAAATAGACAATACCACAATAGTTTATATACGAAATCAGAGTAGAATCAAAAAATGGGCAATAACAAAAGAACCTATTTTATCTAAATAAAAAAAAAACACAAATTGTTTATTAATGTTATTAATATTAATATAATTGTTATTAAATTATTAATGAAAATAACACGAAACAAACAAAATACGTGTTTCAGATAAATAATATAAATCATATAAAATACAAAATCAATAAACTGAACAAAATGGGGATAATAAATATGTTTAGTCAAAAGCATTAAGAAAGTACTGAGTAAGATAAAAATAAGTTTTGTACAAATATGGCACAATGAAACCAATAAATATAACAAAACAAGTAATGCCATGAAATATTTGGTAAGCAGAAAACATAATAGTCAAAAAAATAGGCAAAGTTAGATAAAACATGTTTTAGGGAATGATATGGCATAATATAGACAAAAATGTATTGTAGGCAATATAGGCAGTATACTCAAAGAGCAGGCAAAAAGAAGGGCACACTGAAACCAAAGAATAGCACGAAACAGGAATTTGTTATGGTTTTATAGGCAAAAAGGGCAAAAATGCAGGCAGTAGGCAAAATTTAAAAAGAACATTTATTCTAAAAGGCAAAAATTGGGATACTGAACGTACTGATTCTGTATTTCTTCCGAGGCTAATAAATAGCTCAAAATAATGTGTTACAGGCAGAAGAGACAATCTAGTCAAGAAATAGGCAAATATACAAAAAGTTTTTAACAAAGAAAGTACAGTGATAACAAGAAATAGACGGCACTTCACGAAATTGTAGATTAAACTGGTATTACAGAAAATACAATAGTAAAAAAAAATAGGCAATGTTAGGGAAAAATTTATTATAGGCAATAATGGCAGTATATTCAAAAAGTAGGCAAAAATAGTAGGAATCGAAATGTATTTGTATGGTTTCAGAAGCGCATACTGAAATCAAAGAATAACACGAAACAGGAATTTGTTATGATTTTATAGGCAAAAAGGGCAAAAATGCAGGCAGTAGGCAAATTTTAAAAAGAACATTTATTCTAAAAGGCAAAAAGTGGGATACTGAACGTACTGATTCTGTATTTCTTCCGAGGCTAATAAATAGCTCAAAATAATGTGTTACAGGCAGAAGAAACAATCTAGTCAGGAAATAGGCAAAAATACAACATGTTTTTAACGGAGAAATCACAGTCATAACAAGAAAGTAGGCGACACGACACGAAATCGTAGATAGAGTATAAGTTTAGGGGACCAAGGAATTGAATACAAGGTACTGATACCGAAAACACACCTAAATCCTGCGGGAACCAATCTGCTCCGACGCACACCACGTCCCGGATTCCCGAAACTCCCGCGACTCGAACAGGACGCTCGGCGAAATTATGTGACTCGCCCACGCTGGCCTCGCTCGGCGCCTGCTCCCCGACTTCCCCCCGCTCCCCCGTCGCCGCGAGGCAGCGAGGCTCTCTCTCCAGGTCCTCCCTGGGGAACTGCTCGAGCCCCTCGCTGCTCATGTCGCAGGAGCAGACCGAGGCGACGGCCTCGGCCTCGTCAGCCTCGGCCGGCGAGGCGGCGGGGGACTCGCCCCTGCGTCTCCCGCGGACGCTCTCGACGTCCGCTCTCAGGGTGAGGCCGAGGCAGTCCTTCTGGGACAAGTTCTGGAACGAGAGGCGGGAGAAGATATAGTGAGTGCCCCGATGGGATATAGATTAGGGCTAGTTTAGGGGCGATCTAGGTGGTCTGAGGAGTTTAGTTTGGGTTAAGCAGGAGAATTCTATATCTACACAATTTAGAGTTAGAAATTCTGTAGAGGATATGTCATAAGGGACAAGATCCAAAAAAAAATTATATGGGATAATATCTAGAAGGCATCTTTCTAGACGATCTAATTTTAGGGGCATCTAGAACATCTTAGGAATTTACTACGTGGATTAGTAAACAGAAGGTTTAACAACATAGCATCTAGAAGAATACCCAGAGTACATTACATTGTGTGCACAATTCTATAGAAATAAAATCTAGAGGGAATGTTGTCTAGCTAGATAGTCAAATGTAAAGAGATCTATAAGATCTGGGACAGATTTTATTTTCGATAAAGGAGAATTTATCTCTACACAATTTAGGCAAGAAGCTATAGAACATTTAAATAGGTTAGATCCAAGAAGAAGGTTTGGTAGCTAATGGAATCTAGAAGAAAATTTAAAGTAGATTACGTTAATGCGCAAAATCATATTGAGAATATACCATAAAGGACAAAATCAAATTATTTTTATATGGTCTATATAGATCTATCTAGACTCTAGACGATCCATGTTTAAGACATCTAGAAGATTTTTACTATAGATTTCTGGAAAGAATAATTTGTTTATCAGAGGAATCTAGAGGAACATCTAGAGTAGATTAGAGATGTCATTAGAGAAAATTTCTATGAGATAAAATCTAGAAAAATATTCTTCTAGATTTAGTATCTAGGTTTAGAGCAAATAAAGGGTGATCTCAATTTAACAGGATACAGAAGATCTCAGAAATTTAGTTTAGGTTCAATTCTAGAATTATTTATCTACACAATTAACAATTCTAGAATATTTAAGTGCGTTACATTAAAGAAGAAGGTTTTATAACATGGAATCTAGAAGAATATCTAGAGTATATTACATTGAGGTGCCAAATTCTATAGAGAACATGTCATCTAGAAGGAAATCTAATATACCTGCAATTAGGTTTAAGGAAAAACATTTGGTACGATGTATGACCTATAAGAACTAAACAAAGTTAGAAACGAAGATTTATAGAAGATTGAATCTACAAGGTAAATGCAGCTGCATGATTTCATAGAAAAGATATAGAAGACCGTCCAGGTTTTATATGAGGATCAGGTTTAAGAATAGGGGAGTAGATGTAGATTGTATAGAAGGCTATCAAAAAGTGTCTAGATTTATAAAAAAATCATGGGAGGCATTATCTAGAAGGTCTATGTGGGATTTAACATCTGACATCTAGATTTAATAGGAAAATTGTGTTAAGGGGTGAAATTTGGGTTGTCTTAATCTAGGCGTTCTAGATTTATAATAGGAAATTTCTTGGAAGACATTATCTAGATGGTCTATGAGAATTTTACATTTAACAAAATCTAGATTGAATAGGAAAATCGCGTTAAAGGATGAGATTTGGGTTGTCTTAATCTAGGCGTTCTAGATTTATAATAGGAAATTTCATGGGAGATCCAGGTCCATGGGAGATAATATCTAGAAGGTCTATGGGGATTTTACATCTAACAAAATTTAGATTTAGGAGGAAAATTGTGTTAATGGATGAAATTTAGGTGTTCTTAATGTACGCGTTCTAGATTTATAATAGGAAATTTCTTGGAAGACATTATCTAGATGGTCTATGAGAATTTTACATTTAACAAAAATCTAGATTTAATAGGAAAATCGCGTTAAGGGATGAAATTTGGGTTGTCTTAATCTAGGCGTTCTATATTTATAATAGGAAATTTCATGGGAGATCCAGGTCCATGGTAGATAATATCTAGAAGGTCTATGGGGATTTTACATCTAACAAAATTTAGATTTAGGAAGAAAGTTGTGTTAATGGATGAAATTTAGGTGTTCTTAATGTACGCGTTCTAGATTTATAATAGGAAATTTCTTGGAAGACATTATCTAGATGGTCTATGAGAATTTTACATTTAACAACATCTAGATTTAATAGGAAAATCGCGTTAAGGGAAGAAATTTGGGTTGTCTTAGTCTAGGCGTTCTAAATTTATAATAGGAAATTTGATGAGAGATCCAGGTCCATGGGAGATAATATCTAGAAGGCCTATGAAAATTTTACATTTAACAAAATCTAGATTTCATAGGAAAATGGCGTTAAGGGATGAGATTTGGGTTGTCTTAATCAAGGCGTTCTAGATTTATAATAGGGAATTTCATGGGAGATCCAGGGCCATGGGAGATAATATCTAGAAGGTCTATGGGGATTTTACATCTAACAAAATTTAGATTTAGGAGGAAAATCGCGTTAAGGGATGAAATTTGGGTTGTCTTAATCTAGGCGTTCTAGATTTATAATATGAAATTTCATGGGAGATCCAGGTCCATGGGAGATAATATCTAGAAGGTCTATGGGGATTTTACATCTAACAAAATTTAGATTTAGGAGGAAAATTGTGTTAATGGATGAAATTTAGGTGGTCTTAATGTACGCGTTCTAGATTTTTATAATAGGAAATTTCTTGGAAGACATTATCTAGATGGTCTATGAGAATTTTACATTTAACAAAATCTATATTTTATAGGAAAATCGCGTTAAGGAATGAAATTTGGGTTGTCCTAATCTAGGCGTTCTAGATTTATAATAGGAAATTTCATGGGAGATCCAGGTCCATGGGACATAGATCTAGAAGGTCTATGGGGATTTTACATCTAACAAAATTTAGATTTAGGAGGAAAATTGTATTAATGGATGAAATTTAGGTGGTCTTAATGTACGCGTTCTAGATTTATAATAGGAAATTTCTTGGAAGACATTATCTAGATGCTCCATGAGAATTTTACATTTAACAAAATCTAGATTCAATAGGAAAATCGCGTTAAGGGATGAAATTTAAGTTGTCTTAATATAACCGTTCTAGATTTATAATAGGAAATTTCATGGGAGATCCAGGTCCATGGTAGATAATATCTAGAAGGCCTATGAGGATTTTACATTTAACAAAAATCTAGATTTAGGAGGAAAATTGTGTTAAGGGATGAGATTTGGGTTGTCTTAATCTAGGCGTTCTAGATTTATAATAGGAAATTTCATGGGAGATCCAGATCCATGGGAGATAATATCTAGAAGGTCTATGGGGATTTTACATCTAACAAAATTTCGATTTAGGAGGAAAATTGGTGTTAATGGATGAAATTTAGGTGGTCTTAATGTACGCGTTCTAGATTTATAATAGGAAATTTCTTGGAAGACATTATCTAGATGGTCTATGAGAATTTTACATTTAACAAAATCTAGATTTAATAGGAAAATCGCGTTAAGGGATGAAATTTAAGTTGTCTTAATATAACCGTTCTAGATTTATAATAGGAAATTTCATGGGAGATCCAGGTCCATGGGAGATAATATCTAGAAGGCCTATGAGAATTTTACATTTAATAAAATCTAGATTGAATAGGAAAATCGCGTTAAGGGATGAGATTTGGGTTGTCTTAATCTAGGCGTTCTAGATTTATAATAGGAAATTTCATGGGAGATCCAGGTCCATGGGAGATAATATCTAGAAGGTCTATGGGGATTTTACATCTAACAAAATTTAGATTTAGGAGGAAAATTGTGTTAATGGATGAAATTTAGGTGGTCTTAATGTATTACGCGTTCTAGATTTTTATAATAGGAAATTCCTTGGAAGACATTATCTAGATGGTCTATGAGAATGTAACAAAATCTAGATTTAATAGGAAAATCGCGTTAAGGGATGAAATTTGGGTTGTCTTAATCTAGGCGTTCTAGATTTATAATAGGAAATTTCATGGGAGATTCAGGTCCATGGGAGATAATATCTAGAAGGTCTATGGGGATTTTACATCTAACAAAATTTAGATTTAGGAGGAAAATTGTGTTAATGGATGGAATTTAGGTGGTCTTAATGTACGCGTTCTAGATTTATAATAGGAAATTTTTTGGAAGACATTTTCTAGATGGTCTATGAGAATTTTATATTTAACAAAACCTAGATTTAATAGGAAAATCGCGTTAAGGGAGGAAATGTGGGTTGTCTTAACCTAACCGTTTTAGATTTATAATAGGAAATTTCATGGGAGATCCAGGTCATGGGAGATAGATCTAGAAGGTCTATGGGGATTTTACATCTAACAAAATTTAGATTTAGGAGGAAAGTTGTGTTAATGGATGAAATTTAGGTGTTCTTAATGTACGCGTTCTAGATTTATAATAGGAAATTTCTTGAAAGACATTATCTAGATGGTCTATGAGAATTTTACATGTAACAAAATCTAGATTTAATAGGAAAATCGGGTTAAGGGATGAAATTTGGGTTGTCTTAGTCTAGGCGTTCTAAATTTATAATAGGAAATTTCGTGAGAGATCCAGGTCCATGGAAGATAATATCTAGAAGGCCTATGAGGATTTTACATTTATCAAAAATCTAGATTTAAGAGGAAAATTATATTAAGGGATGAAATTTGGGTTGTCTTAATCTAGGCGTTCTAGATTTATATTAGGAAATTTCATGGGAGATCCAGGTCTATGGGAGATAATATCTAGAAGGTCTATGGGGATTTTAATCTAACAAAATTTAGATTTAGGAGGAAAATTGTGTTAATGGATGAAATTTAGGTGGTCTTAATGTACGCGTTCTAGATTTATAATAGGAAATTTCTTGGAAGACATTATCTAGATGGTCTATGAGAATTTTACATTTAACAAAATCTAGATTTAATAGGAAAATCGCGTTAAAGGATGAAATTTGGGTTGTCTTAATCTAGTTGTTCTAGATTTATAATAGGAAATTTCATGGGAGATCCAGGTCCATGGTAGATAATATCTAGAAGGCCTATGAGGATTTTACATTTAACAAAAATCTAGATTTAGGAGGAAAATTGTGTTAAGGGATGAGATTTGGGTTGTTTTAATCTAGGCGTTCTAGATTTATAATAGGAAATTTCATGGGAGATCCAGATCCATGGGAGATAATATCTAGAAGGTCTATGGGGATTTTACATCTAACAAAATTTAGATTTAGGAGGAAAATTGGTGTTAATGGATGAAATTTAGGTGGTCTTAATGTACGCGTTCTAGATTTATATAGGAAATTTCTTGGAAGACATTATCTAGATGGTCTATGAGATTTTTACATTTAACAAAATCTAGACTTAATAGGAAAATGGCGTTAAGGGATGAAATTTGGGTTGTCTTAATGTAGGCGTTCTAGATTTATAATAGGAAATTTCATGGAAGATCCAGGTCCATGGGAGATAATATCTAGAAGGCCTATGGGGATTTTACATTTAACAAAATCTAGATTTCATAGGAAAATGGCGTTAAGGGATGAGATTTGGGTTGTCTTAATCAAGGCGTTCTAGATTTATAATAGGAAATTTCATGGGAGATCCAGGTCCATAGGAGTTAATATCTAGAAGGTCTATGGGGATTTTACATCTAACAAATTTTAGATTTAGTAGGAAAATCGCGTTAAGGGATGAAATTTGGGTTGTCTTAATCTGGGCGTTCTAGATTTATAATATGAAATTTCATGGGAGATCCAGGTCCATGGGAGATAGATCTAGAAGGTCTATGGGGATTTTACATCTAACAAAATTTAGATTTAAGAGGAAAATTGTGTTAATGGATGAAATTTAGGTGGTCTTAATGTACGCGTTCTAGATTTATAATAGGAAATTTCATGGAAGACATTATTTAGAAAGTCTATGAGGATTTTACGTCTAACAAAATCTAGATTTAATAGAAACATTCTGTTAAGGGATGAAATTTAGGTGGTCTTAATCTAGGCGTTCTAGATTTATAATAGGTAATTTCGTGGGAGATATTATCTAGAAGGTCTATGGAGATTTTACATCTAAAAAAATCTAGATTTAATAGGAAAATTGTGCTAAGGGATGAAATTTTGGTGGTCTTAATCTAGGCGTTCTAGATTTATTATTGTTAATTTCATGGGAGATCCAGGGTCCATGGGGGATAATAACTAGAACGTCTAAGCAGATGAGATTTACTATGCGTAATATAAGGGCTGTGATCTAGAAAACGCGATGGGTTTAAATAGACTTCCCAGAGAAGAAACTCTGGAAAATATATTGCAATTTAGATTAACTGGGATAATTCTACTTTAGACGAGGAAGCCATTCCATCCGCCACACACGCCAAAGTTTTAATCCAATCATTTCATTCCTGTCGTCCTGTGGAAATTATAATTATGATCATGACGCCCCATGGGGATCTCTCAAAGATAGATAACACGTGTAGGCGAAGGTAATGCGGTTATTGCAAATAAGACAATAAACGAGATTACAGATGATAAAATCCCCTACGTCGGTATATCAAAGGAGAGAGTTTTATTTCCTTTGCGGCCTGATGTATTCAAATTTGCAACAGGGAAACTTCAAAAAGGGAAATGTACGCATTTAAATTTCGTTACAGTGTACCGTAAAACACCTTTTACGCTACGGTCTCACTTCGTTACAGGTCCGACTTTAACTTTCCGCCCTCCAGGCCCGTACCGGGTCGATTCCCGATCGATCCCTTAATATCCGCATTGCGTCCAATAACTTTCTATTTTCGGGATTGTACGTAGCAATTAGCCGTCGTTCGGGATACGTGCCGTATCTCGTCTTTCCAGCGGGAACGAGGCGAGGATTACACTTAATTAGGCTTTTGTTTTTCCGGAGAAGGAAACGGAGGAAATGCATCCTCCGGTCGAGTAGAAATGCTGTCGAGTGTGTCGGGGAAAATTGCACGTAAAGTCGATTACGGCGAGGCGAATGAAGGTGGGGACCTGAGGAAGAAAATGTAGTTTAGATTGTGTAATTTTGGGAAAGCGTCGGCCATCTTTGGTTTTCCAATTTCCGGTTGCGAACGATGGTTTGAGGAGAAAATTCAAATATGTTTTGTCCTGAAATTTAGGACATAAAGCATTTTCAAAAATGTGTTATTTTGCAAAAGTGACAAATTCTACCATTTCTACGTGTTTTGGTCCTAGGGTTAACCTAGCGATTTTGCTAAATTCGAAAATTTCGGAAAAAAATGTTTGGTGGTGTTAAAAGAGTCATTTCTGAATGGAAAAGTTAAGCCGTGTTCGTTCGTGAAATAGTTAATTTCGGAAATATCGACTTTTCCAAAATTCAATATATTCACAAAATTACTTAATATTTCGAAAACGATTTTGCCGGGGATGTCAAAATTCGATCTTGGCAATACAAATAGTACTTCCAACTTACCCTGCGAGTTTCATCCCCAAATTAGAATTTAGAAATTTGTGCATAGAGCAAAGTTAGCCCTTGCGATTTAGCCAAATATACGACAATCTCCGATTTTGAAAATTTTAGTTGTAATTGTTATAATACAACTTTCTGAAACGAAAAGTTAAATTGTGTTTATTCTTAAATGGATTAGTTTCGAAGATATGGGTTTTTCAAAAATTCTTAATATTCATAACAGTTTCAATATTTCGAAAAGTACTGTAATTGGGATGTCAAAAGTCAAACTAAACACTAAAAACAACACATTCGACTTATTGTACGAGTTTGGTCCTTAAATTCCAATTTACATTTTTGAGCATAGAGCAAAGTTAGCCCTTGCGATTTTGCCAAAGATGCGACAATCTCCGATTTTGAAAATTTTGTTTTTAACTGTTATAATACAACTTTCTGAAACGAAAAGTTAAATTGTGTTTATTCTTAAATGGATTAGTTTCGAAGATATGGATTTTTTCAAAATTCTTAATATTCATAACAGTTTCAATATTTCGAAAAGTACTGTAATTGGGATGTCAAAACTCAAACTAAACACTAAAAACGACACATTCGACTTATTGTACGAGTTTGGTCCTTAAATTCCAATTTACATTTTTGAGCATAGAGCAAAGTTAGCCCTTGCGATTTTGCCAAAGATGCGGCAATCTCCGATTTTAAAAATTTTGTTTTTAACTGTTATAATACAACTTTCTGAAACGAAAAGTTAAATTGTGTTTATTCTTAAATGGATTAGTTTCGAAGATATCGACTTTCCAAAAAACAGTCATATTCACAAAAATTACAAAATTTCGTAAAGTATTATAACTGGAGTGTCAAAACTTGGCCAAAATACTGGAAACGACACATCCGACTTAACCTGTTAGTTTCATCACGAAATTCTAATTTAAAGTTTTTACCACAGAGCCAAGTTAGCCCTTATAAGATTTAGCCAAATATACGACAATCTCCGATTTTAAAAATTTCACTTGGTAACGTCAAAATACAACTTCCCGAACAGAAAAGTTAAGTTGTGTTTATTCTCAAGTGGATTAGTTTCGAAGATATCGACTTTCCAAAACACCGTCACATTTACAAAAATTCCAAAATTTCGAAAAGTATTATAACTGGAGTGTCAAAACTTGACCAAAATACTGGAAACGACACATCCGACTTACCCTGTGAGTTTCATCACGAAATTAGAATTTAAATTTTTGACCGTAGAGCCAAGTTAACCCCTTATTGTGATTTGGCCAAAGACGCGACAATCTCCGATTTTGAAAATTTCGCTTGGTAACGTCAAAATACAACTTCCCGAACAGAAAAGTTAAGTTGTGTTCATTCTCAAGTGGATTAGTTTCGAAGATATCGACTTTCCAAAAAACCGTCATATTGACAAAAATTCCAAAATTATCGTAACTCGGCCCAGGCCCGACAATTGACACCCTCGACCTACCCTGTGAGTTTCACCCCGAAACTCTAAACTCCCTCCCTGCGTTCCCATGGAAATTAATTTTTTGTTCTTCGAAGGTCAAGAGCGAGTCGAATCTCGAGAGTGAGGGAACAAAGAGATCAGCATTAAATATTCACCTTAATTAAAAACCGCAGAGGGTGATAAGGGATCGATCGGAGACCACCCTTCCCTCCCTTCCTCCACCCTGAGGGACAACTATCTGAACTTCGGTGTTAGTTTGTAGATTTTGATTTGATGTTTGTTTGTGTGTGTTATTAGATTCCTAGTCTAATTTGGTTGGTTTCGGAGGTGTCTTATAATCTGTGTATTTTATTTTTACAGTCATGGTGAAGATCTCATCGTAACACCGTTCGCACAAATTCTTGCCAGTTTGCGCAGCGTACGTAATAATTTTCAATGTCTCACCAATGTGCCCTCAAACAAGTAAGTATACAACAAGAAACCAAAAATTCTTTTAACTAATTTCAAAGTCAAACTACCAAAAAATGTATCAGGTAACACCAATCATCAATTTTAGCTGAAAATTACTTGAAAATCACTACCCTTACCTGAATTTCATCCCTCCTATTTCGCGAGATTTAAACAACATCACAAACATCTCCCTACATCATTTTTTGATTAAGTTTCCCCTCGTGAACTTCGTAATAAGAAAAGTTCTCAAGTACAGTCACAACTACACTTATATGACTTGTGAGACTCAAAGGAAGGACTCCCTTCTTTTTTTTCTCTTGATTTCATTATAAAACGAAGAAAGGAATTTAATAATTCTTCTGTCTCTCTCTCTCGTTGCCGTTTCAGGTCCCGAAGGTCGTCGGGAGCAGCCGCTATGGCAACCCCCCAACCGAAAAATCTTACCCCCGGAGGTGAGTAATTTTTTTCTAGAAAGAAAAATCTTAGAAATATAATATTAGAGCGCGGTGGTGTCTTCTTTCGATTAATTGATTGATTAATTACCCGCGGGTACGTTTTATCGCTCATAAAAGCAGGGGGCGCCTTTAATAAAAATATAGATTCGAGGTAAAGTTGGTTTTACTAGGGCGAAAATTTATAGGAGGTTTACGGTAGTAGATAGACACGTTGATGGCCGCGCCCCAGACGAAGTGTCAGCTTCCATTTATGTTTCTTAAATAATTTTTCCTGAAGTAATTCTTAACAACGTTATACCGTTAATTACACCTAATTAAAATAACTCTTCACATTGCCACTTGAGACATACGAATTAACTCTACCAATCAATATGTCCATTGAGTTTCTATGATTGTCACAATGGAGCGTTACGTACTGGGACATATGAACTAATTCCACCTGAACACGATGCTTTATATATGTCAAAACACTTCGGTTTAGTTAAGAGACGCTTAATTATACAATTCTTTACATCACCACTTGAGACACACGAACTAATTCTATCAATTAATACGTCCGGTAAGTTTTCCTGATGAACACCTGGGACATATGAACTAATTTCAACCGACCATAATAATTTATACTTTTCATGACACTTTGATTTGGTTGAAATACGCTTAATTAAAGTCTCTTTACAATGCCACTTGAGACATACGAACTAATTTGACCAATCAATACCGTAATTGATTTTCCCCGATCGCCATATGTACTGGGACATATTCACTATAATTTCATCTTACCACACTAATTAATGTTTTTTGAAACACACATCAGTTTAGTTGAAATCCGCTTAATTATATATAATTCTTTACATCGCCGTTTGAGACGTACGAACTAATTCCACCAATCAATACGTCCGTCGAGTCTGCCTGATCGCCAGAAAGGAGTTCCGCCTCAGTCGGAACGGATTTTGATCGCTAAAGCCTCTTAATTAGCTTTCGACGTGCGGTCTAACATTTGGCGGAAGCGCCGTGAAATCCGCTAATTGTCGAGGGGCTCCGTTCTCATTGAGTCAGCGGTAAACTTTCCGTAAATTGAAATACGCTCCATACGAACGGAGTTCGACTAATTACTTTTAAAAATCGTATTCGGCGGAGTTGTATCGATATTTGATACGTCTGTTTTGGCTGGTGAGGTAATGCGATATATTTTCGAATTGACGGGATGTTAATCCGCCTCGAATCTCCAATTATGCGCTATTGAAGTTAGTTGTAATGAGTAACCTTGTACTGTAATCCGAGGCGTGTTTTCGACTATAACAGTGTCTTATGTATCTAACGCTCTGTGGATAAGTACATTCTCTTATTTCGTTTGATCCGATATTACAAACTAATTGGTTTGCAAATTTGATACAGTCGCTACAAATAAACTATACTGGAAATCAACTTCCCTTTAGCTTTCTGAAATTTCTTAACTTAATTAATTTTAGACTCGAGAAGTACCAAAAAGTGCTTCTAAGTCTTAGAATTTAAGAGAGAATTAAAGGAAAAATTGTTTCAGAAAACATAATTTAATCTTGTCTTACCCTGTAGATAAAAATTTATGCATTCCTGATATATATGATTGTTTAGTGGGAAACCACCCCTTTTGACAGCACTCAAATATGGAAAATAAATATTGTTTCGTGCTCTGGTACATAATTACACCCTTTGAAACCACCCCTTGTAACTAAATTAAATCAAAATAGTCCACCAGATTTTAACGCTTCAGTAGCGAATTAAGGATTGTCCCTACACAGTTTGTATTGCAATCTACGATTTATTACAACGTTTCAACCCTTACTTACCACCCCTTGTTACTCAAATTTACGCCCACATTTTTGGTTCTTCAAAGATAATTTCCATAATTTTTGAACTGTTTTGAGGGGAATTTCAAGGGCTGTAAGTCGTGTGTTTCAACCCTTACTTACCACCCCTTGTGATTCAAATTTACGCCCACAATTTTACTTCTTCAAAGATAATTTTCTTAATTTTTGAACTGTTTTGAGGGGAATTTCAAGGGCTGTAAGTCGTGTGTTTCAACCCTTACGTACCACCCCTTCTGAGTCAAATTTACGCCCACATTTTTACTTCTTCAAAGATACTTTTCTTAATTTTTTAACTGTTTTGGGGGGAATTTCAAGGGCCGTAAGTCGTGTGTTTCAACCCTTACTTACCACCCCTTGTGATTCAAATTTACGCCCACATTTTTACTTCTTCAAAGATACTTTTCTTAATTTTTTAACTGTTTTGGGGGGAATTTCAAGGGCCGTAAGTCGTGTGTTTCAACCCTTACTTACCACCCATTTTGATTCAAATTTACGCCCACATTTTTGCTTTTTCAAAGATGGTTTTCTTAATTTTTGAACTGTTTTGAGGGGAATTTCAAGGGCCGTAAGTCGTGTGTTTCAACCCTTACTTACCACCCCTTGTGATTCAAATTTACGCCCACATTTTTGCTTGTTCAAAGATGGTTTTCTTAATTTTTAAACTGTTTTGAGGGGAATTTCAAGGGTCGTAAGTCGTGTGTTTCAACCCTTACTTACCACCCCTTGTGATTCAAATTTACGCCCACATTTTTACTTCTTCAAAGATACTTTTCTTAATTTTTTAACTGTTTTGGGGGGAATTTCAAGGGCCGTAAGTCGTGTGTTTCAACCCTTACTTACCACCCCTTCTGATTCAAATTTACGCCCACATTTTTACTTCTTCAAAGATAGTTTTCTTAATTTTTGGACTGTTTTGAGGGGAATTTCAAGGGTCGTAAGTCGTGTATTTCAACCCTTACTTACCACCCCTTGTGATTCAAATTTACGCCCACATTTTTGGTTCTTCAATGATAATTTTCTTAATTTTTGAACTGTTTTGAGGGGAATTGCAAGGGCCGCATGTCGTGTGTTTCAACCCTTACTTACAACCCCTTCTGATTCAAATTTACGCCCACATTTTTACTTCTTCAAAGATAGTTTTCTTAATTTTTGGACTGTTTTGAGGGGAATTTCAAGGGTCGTAAGTCGTGTATTTCAACCCTTACTTACCACCCCTTGTGATTCAAATTTACGCCCACATTTTTGGTTCTTCAATGATAATTTTCTTAATTTTTGAACTGTTTTGAGGGGAATTGCAAGGGCCGCATGTCGTGTGTTTCAACCCTTACTTACAACCCCTTCTGATTCAAATTTACGCCCACATTTTTACTTCTTCAAAGATAGTTTTCTTAATTTTTGGACTGTTTTGAGGGGAATTTCAAGGGTCGTAAGTCGTGTATTTCAACCCTTACTTACCACCCCTTGTGATTCAAATTTACGCCCACATTTTTGGTTCTTCAATGATAATTTTCTTAATTTTTGAACTGTTTTGAGGGGAATTGCAAGGGCCGCATGTCGTGTGTTTCAACCCTTACTTACCACCCCTTCTGATTCAAATTTACCCCCACATTTTTGTTTCTTCAAAGATAGTTTTCTTAATTTTTGGACTGTTTTGAGGGGAATTTCAAGGGCCGCAAGTCGTGTGTTTCAACCCTTACTTACAACCCCTTCTGATTCAAATTTACCCCCACATTTTTGTTTCTTCAAAGATAGTTTTCTTAATTTTTGGACTGTTTTGAGGGGAATTTCAAGGGCCGCAAGTCGTGTGTTTCAACCCTTACTTACAACCCCTTCTGATTCAAATTTACGCCCACATTTTTGCTTTTTCAAAAATAATTTTCTTAATTTTTGAACTGTTTTGAAGGGAATTTCAAGGGCTGTAAGTCATGTAAAGTTTGATCTGTCGTTTTATAGATTTTTGGGCTTAAAAGGGCGTCCTCTCAAATCCAAATTTCATATATAATTGTATCAAGTAATTTTTGTCCTACACAAATAAAAAGAAAACTACAATATCCAATAAAACACTATTTGTTTGTACTGGAGGTTTTACAGGGGATGGAATCTAGAAGAAAATCTAGATGGATCACGTTAAGGCCGAAAATTTAAGTAGGTTTTACATGGGATAATATGTAAAAGAAGACCCTTCTACACAATTTTAGTTTATATGCATCTAGGATGTAGATCTGGAATTGAGAGTATTACGATACTAAGGATAGGGTAGTTTTGAAGATCAAGAACATTTAAGAGAGTCAGGTTTAAATGAAGGTTTTACAGCAGATGAAATCTAGAAGAAAATCTAGACAGGTTAGAAGGTTAGAATCTAGAAGGATAAAAGCAATGAAAACTTGGGTCTAAGAATATTTTATCAAAAATTAGCTTTAAAAATTAATTAGAAACAAATTAGATTTAGAGGGAAGATGTTACAATACGATCTAGAAGAAGGTATCTAGAAGTTTCGGTTAAATTACATTTAGGAAAAGGTTTAATATCGAATTGAATCTTGAAAATGAATCTAGATAGAATAGGTTAAAGAGGAAATATTCTAGATTCTTGTGAATTGTATATTGTAGATTATAGAGGAATCTGTATTAAATTAGAGTTAACAACTTCCATAAAGAACTCAATTCTATGGTTTAAAGGTGAGATTTAGAAGCACTGAAAGATATAAAATAAGATATAGGGAAAAGCGTCGTGGAGGATATTATCTAGAAGATCTAAAGGATTCTATTATACAGTAGCGAGAATGTAAGATTAGATTTAGACGATCAATGGGAAGATTTTATAAAGAAATATAGACAATGTAAGCAAATTAATTTACAGGAAATATGAAATGTGTATTTGTTTAATTTATAAGCTTACTATTTCATTTTCTCTATTTTGAAATCTTAATTGCATAAGTGTTATGCCTGTTATTACATTATTTTACTGATGTATATAACTCTTAAATGCAAAGTGCTAAGTTAAATGCTAGTCTGCATAAGTGTTTATAGCAACTATTACATACAAACCTTAATATTTTAAGCCTGACGCTCGTTTAAGTAAAAGCAAATCCCGAGCATAACCAGTTTCGTATTAAAACGTTGTACATCTTCAGAGCGAAATTGATATGTCATTACACCTCATTTTAATTCGCTCGATATTATGGCGGACTTCCGCGCATTCGCCAAAATCTCGTTTCGTCCCATATCTAAATATTAATTGAATACATAATTCAAAAGGGGAAATACAGTATGTATCGTACGTTTAATCGCGCAATAAAATCGAATTTTTATCGAAAAAAACGTTTTATACAACTTACGTTTATTGTTTTGTATCGAACGAGGATTTAAAGATTTTATACGATCAAGATGATTTATTGTGTATCTAACAATCAAATCAGGCTGTCGTTTTGTAAATATAATCTAATACCTCGAGTGCTCCAACATACATAAACATGAAAACAAAGAGTACAACTCGCCACACGCATATAACACTAAATTCGCCAAAAACAATGCAACACACACACACACACTAGTCTAATTTTATTCCATAATTAAACTAATAATCTCCGCAGATTAACTAAATCATAGTAATCCCTTAATTAAACGAGTGTGTTTTTTTTTCTGATGAACGCAATAAAAACTTATCCGACTTTATTGCGCAATTAAAAGGCGTCGACTACCGAAACTGTCTTTCCCCTTTCTAATAAATAAATAATAAATAATGAAAAAGCCGGCGGTTACGCCTAGATGAATCAAGGCGAGCCCTAAGTAAAAACATAAAATGAGGACGAAATTAATTAGCAGACTAAATTACGAAAACTCCCTCAGACTTTAATCTCAGGATTGAACTCTCCAAGTCGGTGTTTGTGGAGATTTAGATTAACAAAATGAAATCACAAAGAACGACAAGATAGAGGTGAAGTGGAAGATGGAAGGTTCTCTTGAACTCCAACTTCGAACTGAGTGAAATTCGGTAAATGTTTTATTGAAAATTAAAAATATTTTAAAAATTGTAATGGAGGAAAAGTGACTATTTCCCAAAGTTAGAATGAACAGATACGACAACTTCGTATTGAGACTTAAATATTTAGCTCGGTGGAACAATGAACTCCAAAATCTTGGAGTTCAATTGGAGGTATCTAATTTAGTAGTCTTATGTTGTTAATCTTCCATTACTGAACGAGATGGGAAACTTTCCTCTAGGTTAAAAGGTAATTCTTCAGGTTTTAACATTCTAGAGTATTGAACCTCTGCAACGTTGAACCATGACACCTCTCATAAACCAGAAATGTGTTCACAAAGGAAGGGAGCCGAAACTAATAACTTAACCCTTAATGAGGGACAACATGCTATCCTATCCCTTGCGACACCAGTCCTGTTACACCGGCCCTATTCCTGAGGTTAGAGGTTATAATCTACATTTACCTTCACTACCTGACTCCTGTTGGCCTTAGGGGCAAACGAGCTATGTCAACAGGTTATTCTGGCTCCAGGGGAAGTGAATTGCATAAAATGTGTGAGTGTAAAGTTAAGTGGAGTTGCTAAGTAAAGAGCTAAGTTGGTTGCATATCAAAGGATCTTGAATAATTTTTATTCATCTGGCTACGGTTGTCGATTCATGCCTTCTCTCAAAAAAATATCGTTACAGCTGTTTGATAAGGTCGACATGGAGTATACATTTTAAGATTTTAGATTCTAGATTCTTGGAGTGGAAGTTGCCCAACAGTCAAGTGGCACAACTCCATAGGATTTTCAAGGCCTAAACCTTAAACCTTAAATGGATCTAAATGAAGCTGTTGGTCTTTTTGAACTTCGCACTGGTGGACAAGATGGGAAACCTTTTTCTAGATGAAATGGTTGTTTAGTAGGCTTCAAATTTCTAGCATATTCGACTTTTGAAACCTTGAATCTCGACAGGATTGAAACCTAAAATGACATTAAGTTTTGGTCGAATCTTTGCTGTTAGATAAGGTCGACGTAGAGTACACATTTCAAGATTTTAGATTCTAGATTCTTGGAATGGGAGTTGCACCACAGTTCAATGGCGCAACTTCATGGGATTTTCAAGGACTAAACCTTAAACCTTGAATAGATCTAAATGTTGGTCGTTTTGAGCTTTGCACCGGTGGACCAGATGGGAAACCTTTATCTAGATTAAAGGGTCGTTCAGTAGGCTTCAAAATTCTAGAATATTCGACTTTTGAAACCTTGAAACATTGGCAGGATTGAAACCTTAAATAACATTAAGTTTTGGTCGAATCGTTGCTGTCAGATAAGGTCGACATAATGTTTACATTTCGAGATTTTACATACTAGAGTCTTGGAGTGGGAGTTGCGCCACAGTCCAGTGGCGCAACTCCATAGGATTTTCAAGACCTGAACCTTAAACCTTGAATAGATCTAGATGAGGCAGATGTTCTTTTTGAACTTTCTACTGCTGGACGAGATGAGAAACCTTTCTATAGATTAAAGGGTCGTTCAGTAGGCTTAAAAATTCTAGAATATTCGACTTTTGAAACCTTGAAACCTCGACAGGATTGAAACCTAAAATGACATTAAGTTTTGGTCGAATCGTTGCTGTTAGATAAGGTCAACGTAGAGCACACATTTCAAGATTTTAGATTCTAGATTCTTGGAATGGGAGTTGCACCACAGTCAAGTGGCGCAACTCCATAGGATTTTCAAGGCCTAAACTTTAAACCTTAAATGGATCTAAATGAAGCTGTTGGTCTTTTTGAACTTTGCACTGGTGGACAAGATGGGAAACCTTTCTCTAGATTAAAGGGTCGATTGTTGGCTTCAAAATTCTAGAATATTCGACTTTTGAAACCTTGAACCTCGACAGGATTAAAACCTAAAATTACATTAAGTTTTGGTCGAATGGTTGCTGTTAGATAAGGTCGACGTAGAGTACACATTTCAAGATTTTAGATTCTAGATTCTTGGAATGGGAGTTGCACCACAGTCCAGTGGCGCAACTCCATAGGATTTTCAAGACCTGAACCTTAAACCTTGAATAGATCTAGATGAGGCAGATGTTCTTTTTGAACTTTCTACTGCTGGACGAGATGAGAAACCTTTCTATAGATTAAAGGGTCGTTCAGTAGGCTTAAAAATTCTAGAATATTCGACTTTTGAAACCTTGAAACCTCGACAGGATTGAAACCTAAAATGACATTAAGTTTTGGTCGAATCGTTGCTGTTAGATAAGGTCAACGTAGAGCACACATTTCAAGATTTTAGATTCTAGATTCTTGGAATGGGAGTTGAACCACAGTTCAATGGCGCAACTTCATGGAATTTTCAAGGACTAAACCTTAAACCTTGAATAGATCTAAATGTTGGTCGTTTTGAGCTTTGCACCGGTGGACCAGATGGGAAACCTTTATCTAGATTAAAGGGTCGTTCAGTAGGCTTCAAAATTCTAGAATATTCGACTTTTGAAACCTTGAAACATTGGCAGGATTGAAACCTTAAATAACATTAAGTTTTGGTCGAATCGTTGCTGTCAGATAAGGTCGACATAATGTTTACATTTCGAGATTTTACATACTAGAGTCTTGGAGTGGGAGTTGCGCCACAGTCCAGTGGCGCAACTCCATAGGATTTTCAAGACCTGAACCTTAAACCTTGAATAGATCTAGATGAGGCAGATGTTCTTTTTGAACTTTCTACTGCTGGACGAGATGAGAAACCTTTCTATAGATTAAAGGGTCGTTCAGTAGGCTTAAAAATTCTAGAATATTCGACTTTTGAAACCTTGAAACCTCGACAGGATTGAAACCTAAAATGACATTAAGTTTTGGTCGAATCGTTGCTGTTAGATAAGGTCAACGTAGAGCACACATTTCAAGATTTTAGATTCTAGATTCTTGGAATGGGAGTTGAACCACAGTTCAATGGCGCAACTTCATGGAATTTTCAAGGACTAAACCTTAAACCTTGAATAGATCTAAATGTTGGTCGTTTTGAGCTTTGCACCGGTGGACCAGATGGGAAACCTTTATCTAGATTAAAGGGTCGTTCAGTAGGCTTCAAAATTCTAGAATATTCGACTTTTGAAACCTTGAAACATTGGCAGGATTGAAACCTTAAATAACATTAAGTTTTGGTCGAATCGTTGCTGTCAGATAAGGTCGACATAATGTTTACATTTCGAGATTTTACATACTAGAGTCTTGGAGTGGGAGTTGCGCCACAGTCCAGTGGCGCAACTCCATAGGATTTTCAAGACCTGAACCTTAAACCTTGAATAGATCTAGATGAGGCAGATGTTCTTTTTGAACTTTCTACTGCTGGACGAGATGAGAAACCTTTCTATAGATTAAAGGGTCGTTCAGTAGGCTTAAAAATTCTAGAATATTCGACTTTTGAAACCTTGAAACCTCGACAGGATTGAAACCTAAAATGACATTAAGTTTTGGTCGAATCGTTGCTGTTAGATAAGGTCAACGTAGAGCACACATTTCAAGATTTTAGATTCTAGATTCTTGGAATGGGAGTTGCACCACAGTCAAGTGGCGCAACTCCATAGGATTTTCAAGGCCTAAACTTTAAACCTTAAATGGATCTAAATGAAGCTGTTGGTCTTTTTGAACTTTGCACTGGTGGACAAGATGGGAAACCTTTCTCTAGATTAAAGGGTCGATTGTTGGCTTCAAAATTCTAGAATATTCGACTTTTGAAACCTTGAACCTCGACAGGATTAAAACCTAAAATTACATTAAGTTTTGGTCGAATGGTTGCTGTTAGATAAGGTCGACGTAGAGTACACATTTCAAGATTTTAGATTCTAGATTCTTGGAATGGGAGTTGCACCACAGTCCAGTGGCGCAACTCCATGGAATTTTCAAGGCTTAAACCTTAAACCTTGAATAGATCTAAATGTTGGTCGTTTTGAACTTTGCATCGGTGGACCAGATGGGAAACCTTGCTCTAGATTAAAGGGTCGTTCAGTAGGCTTCAAAATTCTAGAATATTCGACTTTTCAAACCTTGAAACCTTGGCAGGATTGAAACCTTAAATCACTGTAAGTTTTGATTGAATCATTATTGTTTGACCAGGCCGACATGGAGTTTACATTTCGAGATTTTAGATTCTAGAGTATTGGAGTGGGAGTTGTATCCATGGGGTTCTTAAGTCCTAAACCTTAAACCTTGAATGGATCTAAATGAAGATGTTGGTCGTTTTGAACTTTGCACCGGTGGACCAGATGGGAAACCTTTCTCTAGATTAAAGGGTCGTTCAGTAAGCTTCAAAATTCTAGAATATTCGACTTTTGAAATCTTGAAACCTTGGCAGGATTGAAACCTTAAATCACTGTAAGTTTTGATTGAATCATTATTGTTTGACCAGGCCGACATGGAGTTTACATTTCGAGATTTTAGATTCTAGAGTATTGGAGTGGGAGTTGTATCCATGGGGTTCTTAAGTCCTAAACCTTAAACCTTGAATGGATCTAAATGAAGATGTTGGTCGTTTTGAACTTTGCACCGGTGGACCAGATGGGAAACCTTTCTCTAGATTAAAGGGTCGTTCAGTAAGCTTCAAAATTCTAGAATATTCGACTTTTGAAATCTTGAAACCTTGGCAGGATTGAAACCTTAAATCACTGTAAGTTTTGATTGAATCATTATTGTTTGACCAGGCCGACATGGAGTTTACATTTCGAGATTTTAGATTCTAGAGTATTGGAGTGGGAGTTGTATCCATGGGGTTCTAAGGCCTAAACCTTAAACCTTGAATGGATCTAATTGAAGCTGTTGGTCTTTTTGAACTTTGCACTGCTGGACAAGATGGGAAACCTTTCTCTAGATCAAAGGGTCGTTCAGTAGGCTTCAAAATTCTAGAATATTCGACTTTTGAAACCTTGAAACCTTGGCAGGATTGAAACCTTAAATCACTGTAAATTTTGATTGAATCATTATTGTTTGACCAGGCCGACATGGAGTTTACATATCGATATTCTAGAATCTAGAGTATTGAAGTGGGAGTTGTGCCACAGCCCAGTGGCGCAACTCCATGGGTTTCTTAAGGCCTGTACCTTAAACCTTGAATGGATGTAATTTTGAACTTTCCCCTGCTGGATGAGATGGGAATCTTTCCTCTAGGTTAAAAGATAATTCTTCAGGTTGTAACATTCTAGAATATTGAAGCTCTACAACCTTAAACTTTGGCAGGATTAAAACCTTAAATGACTAAGTTTTGGTTCAATCTTTGTTGTTTGATATGGCCAACATGGATTTTACATTTCGAGATTTTAGATTCTAGAGTATTGGAGTGGGAGTTGTGCTACCAACTCCATAGGATATTGAACGCCCAAACCTTAAACCTTGAATGGATTTAAATGAAGCAGTTGTACTTTTTGATTTATCTACTGCTGGATGAGATGAGAAACTTTCCTCTAGGTAAAAAGGTAATTCTCCAGGTTGTATCATTCTAGAATATTGAACCTCCAAATCCTTGAACCTCAGCAGGATTAAAACCTTAAATGACTGAAAGTGTAGGTTGAATCGGTGTTGTTTGACCAGGCCGACATGGAGTTCGATATTTCAGATTCTAGAATATTGGAGTGGGAGTCGCGCCACAGTCCAGTGGCGCGACTCCGTCCTTTTGTACCTTGACCTTGGTACAATAGCCTGCCAGCCCCCATCGTAGCGGTTCGCACCAGAACCGGCATAGCTTACCTACTGTAGTTAAACTACCGTTTACTTAGAAATCAAAGTACCGTTACGTCCGACTGGATTTGCGCGTGCGTGCGTGTAGCACACACACCCTTGACGGCCCGTTTCTTCCATATTAATCCGAGCCTCGTCAAGTTTAACGAGCTCGTCTCGTCTCGATAGAGAACTAATAAATTATTAACAATGAAAAAAGAATAACAACGAATCGATCAGTTCAGGTAAAGTTGAACGAACTCCGTCTCGCAATCGATCGCGAATAAGTTCGGGATCGGTTCGAAACAGGTCGCCTTTCTAAATTTAAAACCATTGTGTACGTGCAGCCTTGAGTGCCGAGCCGTTCGTTTATTTTTGTATAAATAATAACAAAACAAACACACAGACACACGCTATGTTGATGTTATAGGGAGCATCTAGAAGATTGTTGTAAAGGAGTTTATCCGCGTTTACGTCACGACGCCATGCCACATACGCCGAGCGTGAACGATTACGAGGCGTCGTGTTGTCGATTTCGATTAATACGACGTTAAGTGACGACGACGATTATTATAATAATAATAATAATGAATCGTTCGAATTATAATTTTTTCGGATTCCGGATGGGAACGCTATCGTTAATAATAATAACAACGCTCTCTTAGAGGTCAGGACGCACCTTAATGACGTACACGTCCGTCAATTCGACTGCAGATCGTTGCTGCTTCGTCGGAATTTTCGGTTTTTGATGATTTCGATTTACGCTAAGGTCGATTACGATTCGAGACTTTGTAAAATGTATTTTCGAAATATCTACATTAATCTGGGATGGAGACACTTGCAAAGATCAGGCGAAAGCACCGTTTCCAATGTATCACCTTTCAATAATGCAATAGTAATTAAAGATATAATTATAGTATAGCATTATATTAATGATAATAATTACATTAGATCCTAAATATATGGCTATGTGTATTCATGGCAAGATTATTGAAGTGCCCTTTAGGGAGGTTTTAGGAAAAAATGTTTCAAATAAAAGTTATAGTGATTAGTTAGTCGAGTACATATCTAAAATGTGGTAAAAATCGCTAAAGCCGTTTTGGAACAAATCGGGAAAAACTGAGAATTCGCAAGAGTAAGAGGGCCTTTCGCAGAAAATCAGTCAACACCCCAAATTCCCAAATAAGTTTTTGACCAATTAAATATCTTTAAAATTAAAGAAAGCATCGTTAAGTCATTTTTTTCGGAGCGTACAAATATCTCGAGTTTCAACTATTTTGGAGCAGCAAAATAGCAATTATAATTTTAAAAATATAATTTTTTTTAATTTTTTCTATAATATTTTGTAAGATTTTTAGGGGTTGAAACAGCGAAATATTTGAGAAATAATATTAGCAATAACGAGGAGATTTTATTTAATTGTTCTCACCACATTGACCAATTTGAAATTACAGAAAACAATTTTTGTGAATTACCCTATAAAGGGTGGTTCAATAAATGTATTATATCACAAAGTAGATTTATAAAAGGTAAAATAAGTGTAACGTATCATAAATGGACCGTTTAAAATTTCGACATATGGAAAAAAAAATTTTAATAAATTTTATTTTAAGGGGTGGTTTATAAGGGTTGAAACTATTAAATAGTTAAGAAATTAAACTATGTGTTAAACTATGTATTAAACTATTATATCACAAAGTAGATTTATAAACGGTAAAATAAGTGTAACGTATCATAAATAGACCATTTAAAATTTCGACATATGGAAAAAAATTGTTTTAATAAATTTCATTTTAAGGGATGGTTTATAAGGGTTGAAACTATTAGATAGTTAAGGAATTAAACTATGTGTGCGAAATATGAATAAAATTTTGAAAAGCAGATAGAGTGGAAAAAAGAAGGTAGAAAGTAATAAATATACAAAAAAAATTCTTTAATGATAATAAGTGATAATTTAATATTTTTGTCTTCAGACGAAGCGTACATGAAGTTAGCGATGGAGACGATGGAGGAGCTGGACTGGTGCCTGGACCAGCTGGAAACTATCCAGACCCACCGGTCAGTCTCCGACATGGCGTCGCTAAAGGTAATATTTTTATTTTATTTTCATATTTACATGTTATTTTAATAAGTTTTTGAATCATATTTTGTATATTGTAAAAAAATTTTTTCGCCTATAAAATATCGAAAATGAGGCAAAAAGTGTCACGTTTGAGGTATTTGGGGTGACTTATATATACAATAACTGAAAATATTTTGAGATATCTAATCTCAAAAAAGGAAGACCACTGTCATGTTCATAAATCAAAAATGACATGAAATGCGTCACATTTGAGGTAACATTCTTATATGGATACATTCCAGCTTTAAAATAAAAATAAAACGGCACTTTTGAAACGTGAAAAGTGTGACGTTTTGAGATATTTGTGATTATTAAACGAAATTCCTCTTAAAGATATTTATAGTATTTAAAATAATAATATCTTCACATCTCCAAAAAAATACAACGTAACTTACATTTTGGAGATGTTTTACGTTACTAAGACAAATCCTCTTTTTTTTATTACAAAAACGAGAAGTGACGTGTACGTTCGAGATATTTTCTTTACTAAAACTACTTTTCAGCTCGAAAACGCATTAATTGATCGTCACTTACTGTACGTTTGTATTTTTATACAAGCATTTTTCGTCTTCAAAATATAGCGTGACATACAACGTGTCACTGTGAGATATATCTGTCACGCAAGTTCCGTCGAACCCCAAAAAATTTATGTGTCACATTTGAGATATTTGACTTTATTGGACGTTAAAAAGCTCCAAAAAGTTTAAAGCGATATCAAAATTGTCATTTGAGGTATTTGCCCTTATTGAACATAAGAAACTAAGACGACGTAAACAGTGTCACATTTGAGATATGTGGTCTTATTGAACGTCACGGAGGTTCTCTCTGGCTGCAAAAAATTTAAAACGACGTCAGAAATGCCGCATTTCAGATATCTGGTCTTATTGAACTTCTAAATGCTCCAGAAATTTTAAACAAAATGTCTTACATTTGAGATATCTGGATATATAGATCTTAAAAAAATTTTAAGGCGACATGAAATGTGTCACATTTGAGATATCTGCCTTCATTACATATCACCAAAGTACACTCGAACTCTAGAAAATTTAAAGCAACATGCAATACATCAGATTTGAGATATTTGCCTTTATTAGATAGGATTTAGATATCTGGTCTTATTGAAAGCCACAGACTTTTATAATGCTCCAGAAATTTTAAACAAAATGTATTACATTTGAGATATCTGGCTATATAGATCTCAAAAAAAATTAAGGCGATATGAAATGTGTCACATTTGAGATATCTGCCTTTATTACATATCACCAAAGTACACTCGAACTTTAGAAAATTTAAAGCAACATGAAATGCATCAGATTTGAGATATTTGCCTTTATTATATAGGATTCAGATATCTGGTCTTATTGTAAGCCGCAGACTTTTATAATGCTCCAGCAATTTTATACAAAATGTCTTACATTTGAGATATCTGGCTATATAGAGCTCAAAAAAATTTAAGGCGACATGAAATGTGTCACATTTGAGATATCTGTCTTTATTACATATCACCAAAGTACACTCGAACTCTAGAAAATTTAAAGCAACATGAAATGCATCAGATTTGGTATATTTGCCTTTATTGGATAGGATTCAGATATCTGGTCTTATTGAAAGCCACAGACTTTCATTATGCTCCAGAAATCTTAAACAAAATGTTTTACATTTGAGATATCTGGCTATATAGATTTCAAAAAAATTTAAGGCGACATGAAATGTGTCACATTTGACATATCTGCCTTTATTACATATCACCAAAGTACAATCGAACTCCAGGAAATTTAAAGCAACATGCAATACATCAGATTTGAGATATTTGCCTTTATTAGATAGGATTTAGATATCTGGTCTTATTGAAAGCCACAGACTTTTATAATGCTCCAGAAATTTTAAACAAAATGTATTACATTTGAGATATCTGGCTATATAGATCTCAAAAAAAATTAAGGCGACATGAAATGTGTCACATTTGAGATATCTGCCTTTATTACATATCACCAAAGTACACTCGAACTTTAGAAAATTTAATCCAACATGAAATACATCAGATTTGAGATATTTGCCTTTATTATATAGGATTCAGATATCTGGTCTTATTGTAAGCCACAGACTTTTATAATGCTCCAGAAATTTTAAACAAAATGTTTTACATTTGAGATATCTGGCTATATAGAGCTCAAACAAATTTAAGGCGACATGAAATGAGTCACATTTGAGATATCTGCCTTTATTACATATCACCAAAGTACACTCGAACTTTAGAAAATTGAAAGCAACATGAAATGCATCAGATTTGAGATATTTGCCTTTATTAGATAGGATCCAGATATCTGGTCTTATTGAAAGCCACAGACTTTTATAATGCTCCAGAAATTTTAAACATTATTTTACATTTGAGATATCTGGCTATATAGATCTCAAAAAATTTAAGGCGACATGAAATGTGTCACATTTGAGATATCTGCCTTTATTACATATCACCAAAGTACACTCGAACTCTAGAAAATTTAAAGCAACATGAAATGCATCAGATTTGAGATATTTGCCTTTATTGGATAGGATTCAGATATCTGGTCTTATTGAAAGCCACAGACTTTCATTATGCTCCAGAAATCTTAAACAAAATGTTTTACATTTGAGATATCTGGCTATATAGATTTCAAAAAAATTTAAGGCGACATGAAATGTGTCACATTTGACATATCTGCCTTTATTACATATCACCAAAGTACAATCGAACTCCAGGAAATTTAAAGCAACATGCAATACATCAGATTTGAGATATTTGCCTTTATTAGATAGGATTCAGATATCTGGTCTTATTGAAAGCCACAGACTTTTATAATGCTCCAGCAATTTTATACAAAATGACTTACATTTGAGATATCTGGCTATATAGAGCTCAAAAAATTTAAGGTGACATGAAATGTGTCACATTTGAGACATTTGTCTTTATTACATATCACCAAAGTACACTCGAACTCTAGAAAATTTAATCCAACATGAAATACATCAGATTTGAGATATTTGCCTTTATTAGATAGGATTTAGATATCTGGTCTTATTGAAAGCCACAGACTTTTATAATGCTCCAGAAATTTTAAACAAAATGTTTTACATTTGAGATATCTGGCTATATAGAGCTCAAACAAATTTAAGGCGACATGAAATGTGTCACATTTGAGATATCTGCCTTTATTACATATCACCAAAGTACACTCGAACTTTAGAAAATTGAAAGCAACATGAAATGCATCAGATTTGAGATATTTGCCTTTATTAGATAGGATCCAGATATCTGGTCTTATTGAAAGCCACAGACTTTTATAATGCTCCAGAAATTTTAAACATTATTTTACATTTGAGATATCTGGCTATATAGATCTCAAAAAATTTAAGGCGACATGAAATGTGTCACATTTGAGATATCTGCCTTTATTACATATCACCAAAGTACACTCGAACTCTAGAAAATTTAAAGCAACATGAAATGCATCAGATTTGAGATATTTGCCTTTATTAGAAAGGATTCAGATATCTGGTCTTATTGAAAGCCACAGACTTTTATAATGCTCCAGCAATTTTATACAAAATGACTTACATTTGAGATATCTGGCTATATAGAGCTCAAAAAATTTAAGACGACATGAAATGTGTCACATTTGAGATATCTGCCTTTATTACATATCACCAAAGTACACTCGAACTTTAGGAAATTGAAAGCAACATGAAATGCATCAGATTTGAGATATTTGCCTTTATTAGATAGGATCCAGATATCTGGTCTTATTGAAAGCCACAGACTTTTATAATGCTCCAGAAATTTTAAACATTATTTTACATTTGAGATATCTGGCTATATAGATCTCAAAAAATTTAAGGCGACATGAAATGTGTCACATTTGAGATATCTGCCTTTATTACATATCACCAAAGTACACTCGAACTCTAGAAAATTTAAAGCAACATGAAATGCATCAGATTTGAGATATTTGCCTTTATTAGAAAGGATTCAGATATCTGGTCTTATTGAAAGCCACAGACTTTTATAATGCTCCAGCAATTTTATACAAAATGACTTACATTTGAGATATCTGGCTATATAGAGCTCAAAAAATTTAAGACGACATGAAATGTGTCACATTTGAGATATCTGTCTTTATTACATATCACCAAAGTACAATCGAACTCCAGGAAATTTAAAGCAACATGCAATACATCAGATTTGAGATATTTGCCTTTATTAGATAGGATTCAGATATCTGGTCTTATTGAAAGCCACAGACTTTTATAATGCTCCAGCAATTTTATACAAAATGACTTACATTTGAGATATCTGGCTATATAGAGCTCAAAAAATTTAAGGTGACATGAAATGTGTCACATTTGAGACATTTGTCTTTATTACATATCACCAAAGTACACTCGAACTCTAGAAAATTTAATCCAACATGAAATACATCAGATTTGAGATATTTGCCTTTATTAGATAGGATTTAGATATCTGGTCTTATTGAAAGCCACAGACTTTTATAATGCTCCAGAAATTTTAAACAAAATGTTTTACATTTGAGATATCTGGCTATATAGAGCTCAAACAAATTTAAGGCGACATGAAATGTGTCACATTTGAGATATCTGCCTTTATTACATATCACCAAAGTACACTCGAACTTTAGAAAATTGAAAGCAACATGAAATGCATCAGATTTGAGATATTTGCCTTTATTAGATATGATCCAGATATCTGGTCTTATTGAAAGCCACAGACTTTTATAATGCTCCAGAAATTTTAAACATTATTTTACATTTGAGATATCTGGCTATATAGATCTCAAAAAATTTAAGGCGACATGAAATGTGTCACATTTGAGATATCTGCCTTTATTACATATCACCAAAGTACACTCGAACTCTAGAAAATTTAAAGCAACATGAAATGCATCAGATTTGAGATATTTGCCTTTATTAGAAAGGATTCAGATATCTGGTCTTATTGAAAGCCACAGACTTTTATAATGCTCCAGCAATTTTATACAAAATGACTTACATTTGAGATATCTGGCTATATAGAGCTCAAAAAATTTAAGACGACATGAAATGTGTCACATTTGAGATATCTGCCTTTATTACATATCACCAAAGTACACTCGAACTTTAGAAAATTGAAAGCAACATGAAATGCATCAGATTTGAGATATTTGCCTTTATTAGATAGGATTCAGATATCTGGTCTTATTGAAAGCCACAGACTTTTATAATGCTCCAGCAATTTTATACAAAATGACTTACATTTGAGATATCTGGCTATATAGAGCTCAAAAAATTTAAGGTGACATGAAATGTGTCACATTTGAGACATTTGTCTTTATTACATATCACCAAAGTACACTCGAACTCTAGAAAATTTAATCCAACATGAAATACATCAGATTTGAGATATTTGCCTTTATTAGATAGGATTTAGATATCTGGTCTTATTGAAAGCCACAGACTTTTATAATGCTCCAGAAATTTTAAACAAAATGTTTTACATTTGAGATATCTGGCTATATAGAGCTCAAACAAATTTAAGGCGACATGAAATGTGTCACATTTGAGATATCTGCCTTTATTACATATCACCAAAGTACACTCGAACTTTAGAAAATTGAAAGCAACATGAAATGCATCAGATTTGAGATATTTGCCTTTATTAGATAGGATCCAGATATCTGGTCTTATTGAAAGCCACAGACTTTTATAATGCTCCAGAAATTTTAAACATTATTTTACATTTGAGATATCTGGCTATATAGATCTCAAAAAATTTAAGGCGACATGAAATGTGTCACATTTGAGATATCTGCCTTTATTACATATCACCAAAGTACACTCGAACTCTAGAAAATTTAAAGCAACATGAAATGCATCAGATTTGAGATATTTGCCTTTATTAGAAAGGATTCAGATATCTGGTCTTATTGAAAGCCACAGACTTTTATAATGCTCCAGCAATTTTATACAAAATGACTTACATTTGAGATATCTGGCTATATAGAGCTCAAAAAATTTAAGACGACATGAAATGTGTCACATTTGAGATATCTGCCTTTATTACATATCACCAAAGTACACTCGAACTTTAGGAAATTGAAAGCAACATGAAATGCATCAGATTTGAGATATTTGCCTTTATTAGATAGGATCCAGATATCTGGTCTTATTGAAAGCCACAGACTTTTATAATGCTCCAGAAATTTTAAACATTATTTTACATTTGAGATATCTGGCTATATAGATCTCAAAAAATTTAAGGCGACATGAAATGTGTCACATTTGAGATATCTGCCTTTATTACATATCACCAAAGTACACTCGAACTCTAGAAAATTTAAAGCAACATGAAATGCATCAGATTTGAGATATTTGCCTTTATTAGAAAGGATTCAGATATCTGGTCTTATTGAAAGCCACAGACTTTTATAATGCTCCAGCAATTTTATACAAAATGACTTACATTTGAGATATCTGGCTATATAGAGCTCAAAAAATTTAAGACGACATGAAATGTGTCACATTTGAGATATCTGTCTTTATTACATATCACCAAAGTACAATCGAACTCCAGGAAATTTAAAGCAACATGCAATACATCAGATTTGAGATATTTGCCTTTATTAGATAGGATTCAGATATCTGGTCTTATTGAAAGCCACAGACTTTTATAATGCTCCAGCAATTTTATACAAAATGACTTACATTTGAGATATCTGGCTATATAGAGCTCAAAAAATTTAAGGTGACATGAAATGTGTCACATTTGAGACATTTGTCTTTATTACATATCACCAAAGTACACTCGAACTCTAGAAAATTTAATCCAACATGAAATACATCAGATTTGAGATATTTGCCTTTATTAGATAGGATTTAGATATCTGGTCTTATTGAAAGCCACAGACTTTTATAATGCTCCAGAAATTTTAAACAAAATGTTTTACATTTGAGATATCTGGCTATATAGAGCTCAAACAAATTTAAGGCGACATGAAATGTGTCACATTTGAGATATCTGCCTTTATTACATATCACCAAAGTACACTCGAACTTTAGAAAATTGAAAGCAACATGAAATGCATCAGATTTGAGATATTTGCCTTTATTAGATATGATCCAGATATCTGGTCTTATTGAAAGCCACAGACTTTTATAATGCTCCAGAAATTTTAAACATTATTTTACATTTGAGATATCTGGCTATATAGATCTCAAAAAATTTAAGGCGACATGAAATGTGTCACATTTGAGATATCTGCCTTTATTACATATCACCAAAGTACACTCGAACTCTAGAAAATTTAAAGCAACATGAAATGCATCAGATTTGAGATATTTGCCTTTATTAGAAAGGATTCAGATATCTGGTCTTATTGAAAGCCACAGACTTTTATAATGCTCCAGCAATTTTATACAAAATGACTTACATTTGAGATATCTGGCTATATAGAGCTCAAAAAATTTAAGACGACATGAAATGTGTCACATTTGAGATATCTGCCTTTATTACATATCACCAAAGTACACTCGAACTTTAGAAAATTGAAAGCAACATGAAATGCATCAGATTTGAGATATTTGCCTTTATTAGATAGGATTCAGATATCTGGTCTTATTGAAAGCCACAGACTTTTATAATGCTCCAGCAATTTTATACAAAATGACTTACATTTGAGATATCTGGCTATATAGAGCTCAAAAAATTTAAGGTGACATGAAATGTGTCACATTTGAGACATTTGTCTTTATTACATATCACCAAAGTACACTCGAACTCTAGAAAATTTAATCCAACATGAAATACATCAGATTTGAGATATTTGCCTTTATTAGATAGGATTTAGATATCTGGTCTTATTGAAAGCCACAGACTTTTATAATGCTCCAGAAATTTTAAACAAAATGTTTTACATTTGAGATATCTGGCTATATAGAGCTCAAACAAATTTAAGGCGACATGAAATGTGTCACATTTGAGATATCTGCCTTTATTACATATCACCAAAGTACACTCGAACTTTAGAAAATTGAAAGCAACATGAAATGCATCAGATTTGAGATATTTGCCTTTATTAGATAGGATCCAGATATCTGGTCTTATTGAAAGCCACAGACTTTTATAATGCTCCAGAAATTTTAAACATTATTTTACATTTGAGATATCTGGCTATATAGATCTCAAAAAATTTAAGGCGACATGAAATGTGTCACATTTGAGATATCTGCCTTTATTACATATCACCAAAGTACACTCGAACTCTAGAAAATTTAAAGCAACATGAAATGCATCAGATTTGAGATATTTGCCTTTATTAGAAAGGATTCAGATATCTGGTCTTATTGAAAGCCACAGACTTTTATAATGCTCCAGAAATTTTAAACAAAATGTTTTACATTTGAGATATCTGGCTATATAGAGCTCAAACAAATTTAAGGCGACATGAAATGTGTCACACTTGAGATATCTGTCTTTATTAAATGTCACGAAAGTACAATCGAACTCCAGGAAATTTAAAGCAACATGCAATACATCAGATTTGAGATATTTGCCTTTATTATATAGGATTCAGATATCTGGTCTTATTGTAAGCCACAGACTTTTATAATGCTCCAGCAATTTTATACAAAATGTCTTACATTTGAGATATCTGGCTATATAGAGCTCAAAAAAATTTAAGGCGACATGAAATGTGTCACATTTGTGATATCTGTCTTTATTACATATCACCAAAGTACAATCGAACTCCAGGAAATTTAAAGCAACATGCAATACATCAGATTTGAGATATTTGCCTTTATTAGATAGGATTCAGATATCTGGTCTTATTGAAAGCCGCAGACTTTTATAATGCTCCAGCAATTTTATACAAAGTGACTTACATTTGAGATATCTGGCTATATAGAGCTCAAAAAATTTAAGGTGACATGAAATGTGTCACATTTGAGACATTTGTCTTTATTACATATCACCAAAGTACACTCGAACTCTAGAAAATTTAATCCAACATGAAATACATCAGATTTGAGATATTTGCCTTTATTATATAGGATTCAGATATCTGGTCTTATTGTAAGCCGCAGACTTTTATAATGCTCCAGCAATTTTATACAAAATGACTTACATTTGAGATATCTGGCTATATAGAGCTCAAAAAATTTAAGACGACATGAAATGTGTCACATTTGAGATATCTGTCTTTATTACATATCACCAAAGTACACTCGAACTCTAGAAAATTTAAAGCAACATGAAATGCATCAGATTTAAGATATTGCCTTTATTAGATAGGATTCAGATATCTGGTCTTATTGTAAGCCACAGACTTTTATAATGCTCCAGCAATTTTATACAAAATGACTTATATTTGAGATATCTGGCTATATAGAGCTCAAAAAATTTAAGACGACATGAAATGTGTCACATTTGAGATATCTGTCTTTATTACATATCACCAAAGTACACTCGAACTTTAGAAAATTTAAAGCAACATGAAATGCATCAGATTTGAGATATTTGCCTTTATTAGATAGGATCCAGATATCTGGTCTTATTGAAAGCCACAGACTTTTATAATGCTCCAGAAATTTTAAACATTATTTTACATTTGAGATATCTGGCTATATAGATCTCAAAAAATTTAAGGCGACATGAAATGTGTCACATTTGAGATATCTGCCTTTATTACATATCACCAAAGTACACTCGAACTCTAGAAAATTTAAAGCAACATGAAATGCATCAGATTTGAGATATTTGCCTTTATTAGAAAGGATTCAGATATCTGGTCTTATTGAAAGCCACAGACTTTTATAATGCTCCAGAAATTTTAAACAAAATGTTTTACATTTGAGATATCTGGCTATATAGAGCTCAAACAAATTTAAGGCGACATGAAATGTGTCACACTTGAGATATCTGTCTTTATTAAATGTCACGAAAGTACAATCGAACTCCAGGAAATTTAAAGCAACATGCAATACATCAGATTTGAGATATTTGCCTTTATTATATAGGATTCAGATATCTGGTCTTATTGTAAGCCACAGACTTTTATAATGCTCCAGCAATTTTATACAAAATGTCTTACATTTGAGATATCTGGCTATATAGAGCTCAAAAAAATTTAAGGCGACATGAAATGTGTCACATTTGTGATATCTGTCTTTATTACATATCACCAAAGTACAATCGAACTCCAGGAAATTTAAAGCAACATGCAATACATCAGATTTGAGATATTTGCCTTTATTAGATAGGATTCAGATATCTGGTCTTATTGAAAGCCGCAGACTTTTATAATACTCCAGCAATTTTATACAAAGTGACTTACATTTGAGATATCTGGCTATATAGAGCTCAAAAAATTTAAGGTGACATGAAATGTGTCACATTTGAGACATTTGTCTTTATTACATATCACCAAAGTACACTCGAACTCTAGAAAATTTAATCCAACATGAAATACATCAGATCTGAGATATTTGCCTTTATTATATAGGATTCAGATATCTGGTCTTATTGTAAGCCGCAGACTTTTATAATGCTCCAGCAATTTTATACAAAATGACTTACATTTGAGATATCTGGCTATATAGAGCTCAAAAAATTTAAGACGACATGAAATGTGTCACATTTGAGATATCTGTCTTTATTACATATCACCAAAGTACACTCGAACTCTAGAAAATTTAAAGCAACATGAAATGCATCAGATTTAAGATATTGCCTTTATTAGATAGGATTCAGATATCTGGTCTTATTGTAAGCCACAGACTTTTATAATGCTCCAGCAATTTTATACAAAATGACTTATATTTGAGATATCTGGCTATATAGAGCTCAAAAAATTTAAGACGACATGAAATGTGTCACATTTGAGATATCTGTCTTTATTACATATCACCAAAGTACACTCGAACTTTAGAAAATTTAAAGCAACATGAAATGCATCAGATTTGAGATATTTGCCTTTATTAGATAGGATCCAGATATCTGGTCTTATTGAAAGCCACAGACTTTTATAATGCTCCAGAAATTTTAAACATTATTTTACATTTGAGATATCTGGCTATATAGATCTCAAAAAATTTAAGGCGACATGAAATGTGTCACATTTGAGATATCTGCCTTTATTACATATCACCAAAGTACACTCGAACTCTAGAAAATTTAAAGCAACATGAAATGCATCAGATTTGAGATATTTGCCTTTATTAGAAAGGATTCAGATATCTGGTCTTATTGAAAGCCACAGACTTTTATAATGCTCCAGAAATTTTAAACAAAATGTTTTACATTTGAGATATCTGGCTATATAGAGCTCAAACAAATTTAAGGCGACATGAAATGTGTCACACTTGAGATATCTGTCTTTATTAAATGTCACGAAAGTACAATCGAACTCCAGGAAATTTAAAGCAACATGCAATACATCAGATTTGAGATATTTGCCTTTATTATATAGGATTCAGATATCTGGTCTTATTGTAAGCCACAGACTTTTATAATGCTCCAGCAATTTTATACAAAATGTCTTACATTTGAGATATCTGGCTATATAGAGCTCAAAAAAATTTAAGGCGACATGAAATGTGTCACATTTGAGACATTTGTCTTTATTACATATCACCAAAGTACACTCGAACTCTAGAAAATTTAATCCAACATGAAATACATCAGATTTGAGATATTTGCCTTTATTATATAGGATTCAGATATCTGGTCTTATTGTAAGCCGCAGACTTTTATAATGCTCCAGCAATTTTATACAAAATGACTTACATTTGAGATATCTGGCTATATAGAGCTCAAAAAATTTAAGACGACATGAAATGTGTCACATTTGAGATATCTGTCTTTATTACATATCACCAAAGTACACTCGAACTCTAGAAAATTTAAAGCAACATGAAATGCATCAGATTTAAGATATTGCCTTTATTAGATAGGATTCAGATATCTGGTCTTATTGTAAGCCACAGACTTTTATAATGCTCCAGCAATTTTATACAAAATGACTTACATTTGAGATATCTGGCTATATAGAGCTCAAAAAATTTAAGACGACATGAAATGTGTCACATTTGAGATATCTGTCTTTATTACATATCACCAAAGTACACTCGAACTTTAGAAAATTTAAAGCAACATGAAATGCATCAGATTTGAGATATTTGCCTTTATTAGATAGGATCCAGATATCTGGTCTTATTGAAAGCCACAGACTTTTATAATGCTCCAGAAATTTTAAACATTATTTTACATTTGAGATATCTGGCTATATAGATCTCAAAAAATTTAAGGCGACATGAAATGTGTCACATTTGAGATATCTGCCTTTATTACATATCACCAAAGTACACTCGAACTCTAGAAAATTTAAAGCAACATGAAATGCATCAGATTTGAGATATTTGCCTTTATTAGAAAGGATTCAGATATCTGGTCTTATTGAAAGCCACAGACTTTTATAATGCTCCAGAAATTTTAAACAAAATGTTTTACATTTGAGATATCTGGCTATATAGAGCTCAAACAAATTTAAGGCGACATGAAATGTGTCACACTTGAGATATCTGTCTTTATTAAATGTCACGAAAGTACAATCGAACTCCAGGAAATTTAAAGCAACATGCAATACATCAGATTTGAGATATTTGCCTTTATTATATAGGATTCAGATATCTGGTCTTATTGTAAGCCACAGACTTTTATAATGCTCCAGCAATTTTATACAAAATGTCTTACATTTGAGATATCTGGCTATATAGAGCTCAAAAAAATTTAAGGCGACATGAAATGTGTCACATTTGTGATATCTGTCTTTATTACATATCACCAAAGTACAATCGAACTCCAGGAAATTTAAAGCAACATGCAATACATCAGATTTGAGATATTTGCCTTTATTAGATAGGATTCAGATATCTGGTCTTATTGAAAGCCGCAGACTTTTATAATGCTCCAGCAATTTTATACAAAGTGACTTACATTTGAGATATCTGGCTATATAGAGCTCAAAAAATTTAAGGTGACATGAAATGTGTCACATTTGAGACATTTGTCTTTATTACATATCACCAAAGTACACTCGAACTCTAGAAAATTTAATCCAACATGAAATACATCAGATTTGAGATATTTGCCTTTATTATATAGGATTCAGATATCTGGTCTTATTGTAAGCCGCAGACTTTTATAATGCTCCAGCAATTTTATACAAAATGACTTACATTTGAGATATCTGGCTATATAGAGCTCAAAAAATTTAAGACGACATGAAATGTGTCACATTTGAGATATCTGTCTTTATTACATATCACCAAAGTACACTCGAACTTTAGAAAATTTAAAGCAACATGAAATGCATCAGATTTGAGATATTTGCCTTTATTAGATAGGATCCAGATATCTGGTCTTATTGAAAGCCACAGACTTTTATAATGCTCCAGAAATTTTAAACATTATTTTACATTTGAGATATCTGGCTATATAGATCTCAAAAAATTTAAGGCGACATGAAATGTGTCACATTTGAGATATCTGCCTTTATTACATATCACCAAAGTACACTCGAACTCTAGAAAATTTAAAGCAACATGAAATGCATCAGATTTGAGATATTTGCCTTTATTAGAAAGGATTCAGATATCTGGTCTTATTGAAAGCCACAGACTTTTATAATGCTCCAGAAATTTTAAACAAAATGTTTTACATTTGAGATATCTGGCTATATAGAGCTCAAACAAATTTAAGGCGACATGAAATGTGTCACACTTGAGATATCTGTCTTTATTAAATGTCACGAAAGTACAATCGAACTCCAGGAAATTTAAAGCAACATGCAATACATCAGATTTGAGATATTTGCCTTTATTATATAGGATTCAGATATCTGGTCTTATTGTAAGCCACAGACTTTTATAATGCTCCAGCAATTTTATACAAAATGTCTTACATTTGAGATATCTGGCTATATAGAGCTCAAAAAAATTTAAGGCGACATGAAATGTGTCACATTTGTGATATCTGTCTTTATTACATATCACCAAAGTACAATCGAACTCCAGGAAATTTAAAGCAACATGCAATACATCAGATTTGAGATATTTGCCTTTATTAGATAGGATTCAGATATCTGGTCTTATTGAAAGCCGCAGACTTTTATAATGCTCCAGCAATTTTATACAAAGTGACTTACATTTGAGATATCTGGCTATATAGAGCTCAAAAAATTTAAGGTGACATGAAATGTGTCACATTTGAGACATTTGTCTTTATTACATATCACCAAAGTACACTCGAACTCTAGAAAATTTAATCCAACATGAAATACATCAGATTTGAGATATTTGCCTTTATTATATAGGATTCAGATATCTGGTCTTATTGTAAGCCGCAGACTTTTATAATGCTCCAGCAATTTTATACAAAATGACTTACATTTGAGATATCTGGCTATATAGAGCTCAAAAAATTTAAGACGACATGAAATGTGTCACATTTGAGATATCTGTCTTTATTACATATCACCAAAGTACACTCGAACTCTAGAAAATTTAAAGCAACATGAAATGCATCAGATTTAAGATATTGCCTTTATTAGATAGGATTCAGATATCTGGTCTTATTGTAAGCCACAGACTTTTATAATGCTCCAGCAATTTTATACAAAATGACTTACATTTGAGATATCTGGCTATATAGAGCTCAAAAAATTTAAGACGACATGAAATGTGTCACATTTGAGATATCTGTCTTTATTACATATCACCAAAGTACACTCGAACTTTAGAAAATTTAAAGCAACATGAAATGCATCAGATTTGAGATATTTGCCTTTATTAGATAGGATCCAGATATCTGGTCTTATTGAAAGCCACAGACTTTTATAATGCTCCAGAAATTTTAAACATTATTTTACATTTGAGATATCTGGCTATATAGATCTCAAAAAATTTAAGGCGACATGAAATGTGTCACATTTGAGATATCTGCCTTTATTACATATCACCAAAGTACACTCGAACTCTAGAAAATTTAAAGCAACATGAAATGCATCAGATTTGAGATATTTGCCTTTATTAGAAAGGATTCAGATATCTGGTCTTATTGAAAGCCACAGACTTTTATAATGCTCCAGAAATTTTAAACAAAATGTTTTACATTTGAGATATCTGGCTATATAGAGCTCAAACAAATTTAAGGCGACATGAAATGTGTCACACTTGAGATATCTGTCTTTATTAAATGTCACGAAAGTACAATCGAACTCCAGGAAATTTAAAGCAACATGCAATACATCAGATTTGAGATATTTGCCTTTATTATATAGGATTCAGATATCTGGTCTTATTGTAAGCCACAGACTTTTATAATGCTCCAGCAATTTTATACAAAATGTCTTACATTTGAGATATCTGGCTATATAGAGCTCAAAAAAATTTAAGGCGACATGAAATGTGTCACATTTGTGATATCTGTCTTTATTACATATCACCAAAGTACAATCGAACTCCAGGAAATTTAAAGCAACATGCAATACATCAGATTTGAGATATTTGCCTTTATTAGATAGGATTCAGATATCTGGTCTTATTGAAAGCCGCAGACTTTTATAATGCTCCAGCAATTTTATACAAAGTGACTTACATTTGAGATATCTGGCTATATAGAGCTCAAAAAATTTAAGGTGACATGAAATGTGTCACATTTGAGACATTTGTCTTTATTACATATCACCAAAGTACACTCGAACTCTAGAAAATTTAATCCAACATGAAATACATCAGATTTGAGATATTTGCCTTTATTATATAGGATTCAGATATCTGGTCTTATTGTAAGCCGCAGACTTTTATAATGCTCCAGCAATTTTATACAAAATGACTTACATTTGAGATATCTGGCTATATAGAGCTCAAAAAATTTAAGACGACATGAAATGTGTCACATTTGAGATATCTGTCTTTATTACATATCACCAAAGTACACTCGAACTCTAGAAAATTTAAAGCAACATGAAATGCATCAGATTTAAGATATTGCCTTTATTAGATAGGATTCAGATATCTGGTCTTATTGTAAGCCACAGACTTTTATAATGCTCCAGCAATTTTATACAAAATGACTTACATTTGAGATATCTGGCTATATAGAGCTCAAAAAATTTAAGACGACATGAAATGTGTCACATTTGAGATATCTGTCTTTATTACATATCACCAAAGTACACTCGAACTTTAGAAAATTTAAAGCAACATGAAATGCATCAGATTTGAGATATTTGCCTTTATTAGATAGGATCCAGATATCTGGTCTTATTGAAAGCCACAGACTTTTATAATGCTCCAGAAATTTTAAACATTATTTTACATTTGAGATATCTGGCTATATAGATCTCAAAAAATTTAAGGCGACATGAAATGTGTCACATTTGAGATATCTGCCTTTATTACATATCACCAAAGTACACTCGAACTCTAGAAAATTTAAAGCAACATGAAATGCATCAGATTTGAGATATTTGCCTTTATTAGAAAGGATTCAGATATCTGGTCTTATTGAAAGCCACAGACTTTTATAATGCTCCAGAAATTTTAAACAAAATGTTTTACATTTGAGATATCTGGCTATATAGAGCTCAAACAAATTTAAGGCGACATGAAATGTGTCACACTTGAGATATCTGTCTTTATTAAATGTCACGAAAGTACAATCGAACTCCAGGAAATTTAAAGCAACATGCAATACATCAGATTTGAGATATTTGCCTTTATTATATAGGATTCAGATATCTGGTCTTATTGTAAGCCACAGACTTTTATAATGCTCCAGCAATTTTATACAAAATGTCTTACATTTGAGATATCTGGCTATATAGAGCTCAAAAAAATTTAAGGCGACATGAAATGTGTCACATTTGTGATATCTGTCTTTATTACATATCACCAAAGTACAATCGAACTCCAGGAAATTTAAAGCAACATGCAATACATCAGATTTGAGATATTTGCCTTTATTAGATAGGATTCAGATATCTGGTCTTATTGAAAGCCGCAGACTTTTATAATGCTCCAGCAATTTTATACAAAGTGACTTACATTTGAGATATCTGGCTATATAGAGCTCAAAAAATTTAAGGTGACATGAAATGTGTCACATTTGAGACATTTGTCTTTATTACATATCACCAAAGTACACTCGAACTCTAGAAAATTTAATCCAACATGAAATACATCAGATTTGAGATATTTGCCTTTATTATATAGGATTCAGATATCTGGTCTTATTGTAAGCCGCAGACTTTTATAATGCTCCAGCAATTTTATACAAAATGACTTACATTTGAGATATCTGGCTATATAGAGCTCAAAAAATTTAAGACGACATGAAATGTGTCACATTTGAGATATCTGTCTTTATTACATATCACCAAAGTACACTCGAACTTTAGAAAATTTAAAGCAACATGAAATGCATCAGATTTGAGATATTTGCCTTTATTAGATAGGATCCAGATATCTGGTCTTATTGAAAGCCACAGACTTTTATAATGCTCCAGAAATTTTAAACATTATTTTACATTTGAGATATCTGGCTATATAGATCTCAAAAAATTTAAGGCGACATGAAATGTGTCACATTTGAGATATCTGCCTTTATTACATATCACCAAAGTACACTCGAACTTTAGAAAATTTAAAGCAACATGAAATGCATCAGATTTGAGATATTTGCCTTTATTAGAAAGGATTCAGATATCTGGTCTTATTGAAAGCCACAGACTTTTATAATGCTCCAGAAATTTTAAACAAAATGTTTTACATTTGAGATATCTGGCTATATAGAGCTCAAACAAATTTAAGGCGACATGAAATGTGTCACATTTGAGATATCTGCCTTTATTACATATCACCAAAGTACACTCGAACTCTAGAAAATTTAAAGCAACATGAAATGCATCAGATTTAAGATATTGCCTTTATTAGATAGGATTCAGATATCTGGTCTTATTGAAAGCCACAGACTTTTATAATGCTCCAGAAATTTTATACAAAATGTCTTACATTTGAGATATCTGGCTATATAGAGCTCAAAAAATTTGAGGTGACATGAAATGTGTCACACTTGAGATATCTGCCTTTATTAAATGTCACCAAAGTACAGTCGAACTCCAGGAAATTTAAAGCAACATGAAATACATCAGATTTGAGATATTTGCCTTTATTAGATAGGATTCAGATATCTGGTCTTATTGAAAGCCACAGACTTTCATAATACTCCAGAAATTTTAAACATTATTTTACATTTGAGATATCTGGCTATATAGATCTCAAAAAATTTAAGGCGACATGAAATGTGTCACATTTGAGATATCTGCCTTTATTACATATCACCAAAGTACACTCGAACTCTAGAAAATTTAATCCAACATGAAATGCATCAGATTTGAGATATTTGCCTTTATTCGACGTGACAGACTTTCTAACTCCAACAAAAAAATAAGGCGGCATAAATAGTGTGATATTTGAGATATTCGGCCTTATTTGACGTCACTGAAATCCAGTCAGGCTCAGAAAAATTTAAAACAACTGGAAATATGTCATATTTGAGGTATTTATCTCTACTGGCCATCACAATAGTCCTCTCCGGCTCCAAAAAATCTAGATATTCCCAATTTTCCGTAAAAGCCCGTTTGGTTCTTTAAAAATTAAAAAGTGTAATGTGTCATTTTTGAGATATTTCTCTTTGGTAGAAGTGCAGTTTTGAACCGCAAACAAATAGACAGCATCAAACTTAAATTACATTTGATTTTTATCTTCAGACATACTTACCACAATTTTTCGTACAAATAATTAATTGTGGCCTTCCAAAAACTAAAAAAATATGTGAAACGGGTCATATTTGAGATATTTGTCTTTGGTAAAAGTGCAGTTTAGAACCGCAAACAGATAGAAAGCATCACACTTAAAATACCTTTAAAACGTTATTTTCATAAATATTCACAATTTTCTGTACAAGCCCATTTGGTTCTTCAAAAATTAAAAAATGTAACGTGTCATTTTTGAGATATTTGTCTTTAGTAAAAGTACATTTCGAACCGCAAACAAATAGAAAGTGTCAAACTCAAAATACTTTTGAAACGTTGTCTTCATAGATATTCACAATAATTTTTCGTAAAGCGCTTTTAGTCCTCTAAAAATTGGAAAACGTAAAGTGTCGTTTTTGAGATATTTGTCTTTAGTAAAAGTGCAGTTTTGAACCACAATTTATTTATCTTCATAAATATTCAAAATATTGTTTCGTACGAACACTTTTGGTTCTCCAAAAATTAAAGTATAAAATATTTCAAAAATGTAAATTTTGAGATATGTCTTTGATAAAGGTACAGTTTTGAACAGCAAACAAATAGGAAACTCAGCACACCTTTGCGACGTTATCATCTTAGTTATCTCCATGAAATATACAGGGTGTTTCGCAGAACCGCCCCCATTAATTTTTCGAATTTCCCTGTCTTTCCTTTTCTCGTAAGTGAAAATGGGTCTACGTGCAACTTAACAGTTCTCGCGTTACTCACATTGATAATTACAAAGAACACATGACGCAAGGTTCGTTACCGGGAACGGTTGTCATAAATTAAGACGCGTCCGCTAAAGTTTACTTTTACGCAAAAATTACTAATAATAGTAACGATAGTGACGATCAAAGGGAGTCATTGACGAGAGTTCGAAAAATGATATTTAAAAAGATTGATCGATTTTGGAAAGTTTGAAACTCCCGCGTCCCTCGTTAAGTCGACTTCGCTTTACTACGCGCACGCGCATGTTTATAGAAAGGATCATATGTTTCGATTACGTTGTCGGATTTTTATCAGGCCCGCCCGTTACACTCACACATTATACTGTAGCGTTGATTAATTACTAATACTCGCCGTGACGCAAATATCTCCTTCTCTCTCAGTTTCTTTCTTAGGTTAAATAGATAAAATTCGGAGATAAGATCACGAGCGCGCCCAAAGACACGGACAGATTATCGGGTCAAAAATGCAATTAAATTTATCCTTATCGTAACTTTGAATTTTGGCTAAGTTATCTGTTTGGGAATAAACACGCTCGAGTACCTAAATTGAGGCTAATATGACGGATTTACGAGATTACCTCAGATTCGTATCTCGGATCGCCACGTGCTTTGTAATTTATTTAGGGCGCGGAATAAGAGAGAATTAATTAACGAGATAAGTGTGTAATTAAGTAATTACTAATTACCTTCCGTAAGTGCGTAGGAAATGCTAACTGTTGCGAGTAATTTGATATAATTTTATTCGGAATCTGAAGCTGTTTACCTCAACAGCTCAATCTTTTCCCATCATAATTCCCAACGGTCCTCGAGGGGTAGCAGGTGCAGGAATCTCAGCGTCACGTAGTTCGACAAACATACGTGCCTCGCCAGGAGATTCCTTTACGAGGCAATTCTTGTTAAATTTTGTTTTATAATTTTGTAATAAAGTCGTATTACGTTTTCTTGAAAGATGCTTGATTTCAGAGATATCTATAAATTTTTGAAAACGTTAATTTTGGGAAAAATCAACCTTCCCCGATTTTTCAATTTCCGGCTGCAAATGTAAAAAGGGGATTTCTAGAAAGGAAAAAATTACAAGTTTTGTCGTAAAGGTATTATTGAAATTTCAAAAAATTGGGGGATTTTCCCAAAAATACAAATATTTCTAAAAGTTAAAATTACTGAGTGCCAACACGTTTGAATTTGGCATGATCTCTTTATAAGCTTCATTAAGAAATTAATGATATTCAATTTAGACCCAAAATATGGAGGTTAAGCATTTGGATTTTTCTGAAAAATACCACAAACTCATTTAATCAATTTGCGTACTGACAGAGGAATATGGTTCCCAATAAAGAATTTGAGATACGTTTCTCCTCGTCAAATGCTCACTTTTTTGATTTTCGATATGTTGAATTTTGAAGAAAATATCAACCTTTTCCAAACTTTAAATTTCTAACTGGAAAAGCAAAAAAATATTTTCGAAAATATTTACATTTCCAATAAGAAAGTGTCCCAAAAATGAAAATCTTCGGAAAAGTGTCGTAACTGGAAATTTTAAACTTGACCCAAACACTGAAGATGGCGCATTTAAGACGTTTTCCTCGTCAAATGTGTATTTTCTAAATTTACAAATTTTTCAAAAAAATGTATTAACCATTTCAAAATTTTGATTACTAGTAATACAATATTGCAAATAATAATTTAATAGATATTATTAATTTAGGATAATACAATTGTATCAAATTGTATAGAAATGTGTATTTTCTAAACTTACAAATTTTTGAAAAAACAAATTAACCCTATCAAATTTTCGATTACAAATAATACACTATTGCTAATAATAATTTAATAGGTATTATTAATTTTGGATAATACAATTATATTTCCGGAGATAACTGTAAACTCGACCCATGGCCATGTAATAAAAAATAACGTGATAAGTTTCTAAAAATAGACCCTAAACAATAGAGTGGTAAAAAAAAATTTTCAAAAATATTAAACTAAGCCGTTTGCTTATAAACAATTCTTAAACAAATAGCTGTAAAAAAAGTTATCAACAATTACTTAATCCTTATTTTGAATATAAAAACAGCCACACCATAAGAAAAAAAATTTAACAGTAATTTCCAGATTTTTCGTTAATTTGTTGTAAACAAAATAAACTAATTTTAAATAATTTTATGACGTCATCTTATTGAGTACACTCATAGAAAGGAGTCCAAGAAGCCAAAAATTTATAGGGAGATTATTTCAACATTTAACATGCTTTCAATGAAGATAGTAGTACGAAAAAAAAAATAGTTTATTAAAAATAGGGTAGCTTTTTGAAAAATGGATTCAAAATTTTTTTTTCAACGGGACTTTCTTGATTAAAGTATATAGAATACACTAAAAATTTTTTAAATTTTCAAACTAATATTTAATACTTCAAAAAAATTATTTTCTATGACGTACTCGCTTTAGAGGAGACTAGCATACTTTCCGCAACAAATTAAGATTACAAATGTTAGAGATAGAAATTCTGGAGTGAAGACTTTTTTGTCTGAAATTTCCTCCTCTTTCAGGATCTTTTTTGCGATTTCGGCTACCTGTTATGGTTTTTGAGTTATGATCCAAAAACCGAAATAGCTTTTTTTTCGTTTTTTGTTAATAACAATTGCAATTTTTCTTGGTATAGAAAATCCTCAAAACGGCTGTCTCAGATTTGCATTCCGCGTAGAATAGGATATCACTCATATCTTTCGAAGCCTTCTCACTATTTTTAAACACACTTTTCGACTATTATCAGCATCAGTTGATTTCGTTCATCTAATTCTATCTCTATGAGCAGTGCTGATTTGTTTCTCTCTTAATGACTAGACTAGAACTGTATGTTGTTAACACCCTTTATGAGAATTTCTTATCCACACTGTAACGAAAATGTACTGCTCATACTAATCTATCAACTTCTAAATTAGTAGAATACATAAATTAGCAAAAGTCAAGCTTATAGCAATTACACAACCTGTCACAACTTCATTTTCCTAAAAGGAATGACTTCGAAGCTTTAAACTTTTAGGAAAATCTCCAGCTTTATTTTACTAGAATATTACTAGAGTTTGAAGAGACCTTTTCATTTTTTCAAAAAAATTTTGAAATTATTTTTGAGTTTGTTTGTTTAAAAAAATCCTAACTTTGGCCTAAATTGACTTAGAACAATTTTTTTTCTAAAATTCGTTTAAAAATGACAGCTTCTCGAATATCAAAAAATATTTAACTTTCGAGCAATAGGGAAAAAGTTATTCTTAAATGTTTATAATTAAAAATGTTAATATTTTCGTACAATGATTTTGCAATAGGAAAAACGACTTTTTTACATTTTTTTTATTTATATTGATAGTTCACCTCTTCTTCTTTCTTATGGTATGCGTGCAATTGTTGTAGCTTTATTATTTTATGACTTACGTTATTGCAACAAAATGGTTTCTGGGATAAACAAATGGAATAAAATTCCAACTATTTAATGAATCGTTCTGAAATTTGGAGGGTTCATGTAGTACCACGAGACGCGAATTTAGGCGAATTTAACATAGTTCTAAGTGAATTTTTGAAAAATTTTGGAAACATCATCATCAACAAACGATTTCAATTCCTTAATTTCCAACTCTCGATGATTGTTCCGCCACTGGTCGACAAAGGCGAGTACTTGTACTTACTCCCGAGTATGTCGAAACAAACATTAGTACCTAGTTACTAATGGTCGGTACACGACTTTACATATTACGTCGTTGTCGATACGTTTTTACCGTATTTCAGGAAAAATCGACGCGCACGTCAATCGTACGCCTTTCATGTTAATTTCGCGTCGGGAGACCCTGCGGCGTTTTAATTGCGAACTGTTTGTTTGATTATTCAAAAGTCGTATTTACTTTATTATTAATTCGCCGGGTGGGATTTCATCGACGACATTTTCCGCTTAATTAATCCCCGCTCATCGCAGCCTCGTAAATTCCGATTATAATTTTTCCTTGTTTGATTTAGTGTTATAGCGAGGACGTCTCACCTTCAAAAAATTGAAAAAACGAGTTTTCACCACTTCTTTCGCTTCTAACTTTTTGAGTATTGAATTTAGAAGAATGTTGAAGAGAGAAAAAAGTTGCAGAATCGCTGTTTGCATAATATAGCAAAGGTTAGAAATTGAAAAATTTATTAGCGGTTTTGCAAAATAGCTATAAACAAAACGAAAGCGGCCCAAAAAAGTTTTTTTTTTAAATTTATTATTTTAGGCACTTTAAAATGTAGTGACAACTTCCATATCACAGGTAGAAAATCTTGAAGTCATGATAAAAGCACCCCGTAAATTTCGTTTCGATTGGTTTTTTAGATTTTTCACAATAATTTTGCAATCCAGAAAAAACTAAAAATATTGCAAATTTTCAAATTGTTTAAAAATTTTTCCAGCTATTTAATTTTAACTAAACTCGCTGAGCATATATAAGAAGGAACAAGCTTTCATGTGCTTTTTTCAGAATTAAAAAATGTTTATTAGAACGTTCACAGTCATTGTTTAAATTTGGTGTCTTTTTTTGCCTATAAACAAATAGATTATCTCGGCGAATTTTTTGTTAAGTGAAATTCTGAAAACATAGCCGGAAAGTACTCGGAAAGACGCTTCTTTTGATATATAACAAGTTGATATTTTGTTCATTAGTTTCTGAGATATAACTCCTCAAAATTAGTATTTAATAATGGTTAATAAAATTACTATTTTTTCTCATATCTTAAGAAATAATTGTTTCTCACACTAACCAGTATAATATTTTTGTCGAAATTTAGATTAGAAATATTGAAATTTACATTAAAAAAAATTCTCGTTTCGAATTTTAACTAATTTCTAAATTTGACAACTTTAAACAATGACTGTGACCGTTCTAATAAATATTTTTTAATTCCGAAAAAAGCACCTGAAAGCTCGTTCCCACTTATATGTGCTCAGCCATTTTTGTTAAAATCGAATCATGGAAAAAAAATATAAACAATTTTGAAAATTTTCATTATTTTTTGGATTTTTCTGGATTGCAAAATTATTATGCAAAATCTAATAAACCGATCGAAACTTTTGCTTCTAACTTTTTGAGTATTGAATTTAGAAGAATGTTGAAGAGAGAAAAAAGTTGTAGAATCGCTGTTTGCATAATATAGCAACGGTTAGAAATTGAAAAATTTATTAGCGGTTTTGCAAAATAGCAATAAACAAAAAACCGTCTGCCCAAAAAATTGTTTTTTTAATTTATTATTTTAGGCACTTTAAAATGTAGCGACAACTTCCATATTACAGGTAGAAAATCTTGAACTCATGATAAAAGCACCCCGTAAATTTCGTTTAAATCGGTTTTTTAGATTTTGCACAATAATTTTGCAATTCAGAAAAATCGAAAAATATTGCAAATTTTCAAAAATTTTTAAAAAATTTTCCAGTTGTTCAATTTTAACAAAACTCGCTGAGCATATATAAGAGGGAACAAGCTTTCATGTGCTTTTTTCAGATTTGAAAAATATTTATTAGAACGGTCACAGTCATTGCTTAAATTTGGTGTCGTTTTTTTGCTTATAAACAAATAGATTATCTCGGCGAATTTTTTGTTAAATGAAATTCTGAAAACATAGCCGGAAAGTACTCGGAAAGACGCTTCTTTTGATATATAACAAGTTGATATTTTGTTCATTAGTTTCTGAGATATAACTCCTCAAAATTAGTATTTAATAATGTTTAATAAAATTACTATTTTTCTCATATTTTAAGAAATAATTGTTTCTCACAGTAACCAGTATAATATTTTTGTCGAAATTTAGATTAGAAATATTGAAATTTACATTAAAAAAAATTCTCGTTTCGAATTTTAACTAATTTCTAAATTTGACAACTTTAAACAATGACTGTGACCGTTCTAATAAATATTTTTTAATTCCGAAAAAAGCACCTGAAAGCTCGTTCCCACTTATATGTGCTCAGCCATTTTTGTTAAAATCGAATCATGGAAAAAAAATATAAACAATTTTGAAAATTTTCATTATTTTTTGGATTTTTCTGGATTGCAAAATTATTATGCAAAATCTAATAAACCGATCGAAACTTTTGCTTCTAACTTTTTGAGTATTGAATTTAGAAGAATGTTGAAGAGAGAAAAAAGTTGTAGAATCGCTGTTTGCATAATATAGCAAAGGTTAGAAATTGAAAAATTTATTAGCGGTTTTGCAAAATAGCTATAAACAAAACGAAAGCGGCCCAAAAAAGTTTATTTTAAATTTATTATTTTAGGCACTTTAAAATGTAGTGGCAACTTCCATATTACAGGTAGAAAATCTTGAACTCATGATAAAAGAATCCCATAAATTTCGTTTAAATCGGTTTATTAGATTTTGCACAATAATTTTGCAATCCAGAAAAATCGAAAAATATTGCAAATTTTCAAAATTGTTTAAAAAATTTTCCAGCTATACTCGCTGAGCATATATAAGAGGGAACAAGCTTTCATGTGCTTTTTTCAGAATTGAAAAATATTTATTAGAACGGTCACAGTCATTGCTTAAATTTGGTGTCGTTTTTTTGCTTATAAACAAATAGATTATCTCGGCGAATTTTTTGTTAAATAAAATTCTGAAAACATAGCCGGAAAGTACTCGGAAAGACGCTTCTTTTTATACATAACAAGTTGATATTTTGTTCATTAGTTTCTGAGATATAACTCCTCAAATTTAGTATTTAATAATGATTAATAAAATTACTATTTTTTCTCATATCTTAAGAAATAATTGTTTCTCACACTAACCAGTATAACATTTTTGTTGAAATTTACATTAAAAAGATTGAAATTTACATTCAAAAAAGTTTCTCGCTTCGAATTTTCACAAATTTATAAATTTGACACCAACTTTAAACAATGACTGTGACCGTTCTAATAAATATTTTTTAATTCCGAAAAAAGCACCTGAAAGCTCGTTCCCACTTATATGTGCTCAGCCATTTTTGTTAAAATCGAATCATGGAAAAAAAATATAAACAATTTTGAAAATTTTCATTATTTTTTGGATTTTTCTGGATTGCAAAATTATTATGCAAAATCTAATAAACCGATCGAAACTTTTGCTTCTAACTTTTTGAGTATTGAATTTAGAAGAATGTTGAAGAGAGAAAAAAGTTGTAGAATCGCTGTTTGCATAATATAGCAAAGGTTAGAAATTGAAAAATTTATTAGCGGTTTTGCAAAATAGCTATAAACAAAACGAAAGCGGCCCAAAAAAGTTTATTTTAAATTTATTATTTTAGGCACTTTAAAATGTAGCGACAACTTCCATATTACAGGTAGAAAATCTTGAACTCATGATAAAAGCACCCCGTAAATTTCGTTTAAATCGGTTTTTTAGATTTTGCACAATAATTTTGCAATTCAGAAAAATCGAAAAATATTGCAAATTTTCAAAAATTTTTAAAAAATTTTCCAGTTGTTCAATTTTAACAAAACTCGCTGAGCATATATAAGAGGGAACAAGCTTTCATGTGCTTTTTTCAGATTTGAAAAATATTTATTAGAACGGTCACAGTCATTGCTTAAATTTGGTGTCGTTTTTTTGCTTATAAACAAATAGATTATCTCGGCGAATTTTTTGTTAAATGAAATTCTGAAAACATAGCCGGAAAGTACTCGGAAAGACGCTTCTTTTGATATATAACAAGTTGATATTTTGTTCATTAGTTTCTGAGATATAACTCCTCAAAATTAGTATTTAATAATGTTTAATAAAATTACTATTTTTCTCATATCTTAAGAAATAATTGTTTCTCACAGTAACCAGTATAATATTTTTGTCGAAATTTAGATTAGAAATATTGAAATTTACATTAAAAAAAATTCTCGTTTCGAATTTTAACTAATTTCTAAATTTGACAACTTTAAACAATGACTGTGACCGTTCTAATAAATATTTTTTAATTCCGAAAAAAGCACCTGAAAGCTCGTTCCCACTTATATGTGCTCAGCCATTTTTGTTAAAATCGAATCATGGAAAAAAAATATAAACAATTTTGAAAATTTTCATTATTTTTTGGATTTTTCTGGATTGCAAAATTATTATGCAAAATCTAATAAACCGATCGAAACTTTTGCTTCTAACTTTTTGAGTATTGAATTTAGAAGAATGTTGAAGAGAGAAAAAAGTTGTAGAATCGCTGTTTGCATAATATAGCAAAGGTTAGAAATTGAAAAATTTATTAGCGGTTTTGCAAAATAGCTATAAACAAAACGAAAGCGGCCCAAAAAAGTTTATTTTAAATTTATTATTTTAGGCACTTTAAAATGTAGTGGCAACTTCCATATTACAGGTAGAAAATCTTGAACTCATGATAAAAGAATCCCATAAATTTCGTTTAAATCGGTTTATTAGATTTTGCACAATAATTTTGCAATCCAGAAAAATCGAAAAATATTGCAAATTTTCAAAATTGTTTAAAAAATTTTCCAGCTATACTCGCTGAGCATATATAAGAGGGAACAAGCTTTCATGTGCTTTTTTCAGAATTGAAAAATATTTATTAGAACGGTCACAGTCATTGCTTAAATTTGGTGTCGTTTTTTTGCTTATAAACAAATAGATTATCTCGGCGAATTTTTTGTTAAATAAAATTCTGAAAACATAGCCGGAAAGTACTCGGAAAGACGCTTCTTTTTATACATAACAAGTTGATATTTTGTTCATTAGTTTCTGAGATATAACTCCTCAAATTTAGTATTTAATAATGATTAATAAAATTACTATTTTTTCTCATATCTTAAGAAATAATTGTTTCTCACACTAACCAGTATAACATTTTTGTTGAAATTTACATTAAAAAGATTGAAATTTACATTCAAAAAAGTTTCTCGCTTCGAATTTTCACAAATTTATAAATTTGACACCAACTTTAAACAATGACTGTGACCGTTCTAATAAATATTTTTTAATTCCGAAAAAAGCACCTGAAAGCTCGTTCCCACTTATATGTGCTCAGCCATTTTTGTTAAAATCGAATCATGGAAAAAAAATATAAACAATTTTGAAAATTTTCATTATTTTTTGGATTTTTCTGGATTGCAAAATTATTATGCAAAATCTAATAAACCGATCGAAACTTTTGCTTCTAACTTTTTGAGTATTGAATTTAGAAGAATGTTGAAGAGAGAAAAAAGTTGTAGAATCGCTGTTTGCATAATATAGCAACGGTTAGAAATTGAAAAATTTATTAGCGGTTTTGCAAAATAGCAATAAACAAAAAACCGTCTGCCCAAAAAATTGTTTTTTTAATTTATTATTTTAGGCACTTTAAAATGTAGCGACAACTTCCATATTACAGGTAGAAAATCTTGAACTCATGATAAAAGCACCCCGTAAATTTCGTTTAAATCGGTTTTTTAGATTTTGCACAATAATTTTGCAATTCAGAAAAATCGAAAAATATTGCAAATTTTCAAAAATTTTTAAAAAATTTTCCAGTTGTTCAATTTTAACAAAACTCGCTGAGCATATATAAGAGGGAACAAGCTTTCATGTGCTTTTTTCAGATTTGAAAAATATTTATTAGAACGGTCACAGTCATTGCTTAAATTTGGTGTCGTTTTTTTGCTTATAAACAAATAGATTATCTCGGCGAATTTTTTGTTAAATGAAATTCTGAAAACATAGCCGGAAAGTACTCGGAAAGACGCTTCTTTTGATATATAACAAGTTGATATTTTGTTTATTAGTTTCTGAGATATAACTCCTCAAAATTAGTATTTAATAATGTTTAATAAAATTACTATTTTTTCTCATATCTTAGGAAATAATTGTTTCTCACAGTAACCAGTAGATATAATATTTTTGTTGAAATTTACATCAAAAACATTGAAATTTACATTCAAAAAAATTTCTCGCGTCGAATTTTGACAAATTTATAAATTTGACACCAACTTCAAACAATGACTGTGACCGTTCTAATAAATATTTTTTAATTCTGAAAAAAGCACCTGAAAGCTCGTTCCCACTTATATGTGCTCAGCCAATTTTGTTAAAATCGAATCGTGGAAAAAAAGTCTAAACAATTTTGAAAATTTTCATTATTTTTTTGGATTTTTCTGGATTACATAATTATTATGCAAAATCTAATAAACCGATCGAAACTTTTGCTTCTAACTTTTTGAGTATTGAATTTAGAAGAATGTCGAAGAGAGAAAAAAGTTGTAGAATCGCTGTTTGCATAATATAGCAAAGGTTAGAAATTGAAAAATTTATTAGCGGTTTTGCAAAATAGCAATAAACAAAAAACCGTCTGCCCAAAAAAGTGTTTTTTTAATTTATTATTTTAGGCACTTTAAAATGTAGTGACAACTTCCATATTACAGGTAGAAAATCTTGAACTCATGATAAAAGCACCCCGTAAATTTCGTTTAAATCGGTTTTTTAGATTTTGCACAATAATTTTGCAATCCAGAAAAAACTAAAAATATTACAAATTTTCAAAATTGTTTAAAAAAATTTCCAGCTATACTCGCTGAGCATATATAAGAGGGAACAAGCTTTCATGTGCTTTTTTCAGATTTGAAAAATATTTATTAGAACGGTCACAGTCATTGCTTAAATTTGGTGTCGTTTTTTTGCTTATAAACAAATAGATTATCTCGGCGAATTTTTTGTTAAATAAAATTCTGAAAACATAGCCGGAAAGTACTCGGAAAGACGCTTCTTTTTATACATAACAAGTTGATATTTTGTTCATTAGTTTCTGAGATATAACTCCTCAAATTTAGTATTTAATAATGATTAATAAAATTACTATTTTTTCTCATATCTTAAGAAATAATTGTTTCTCACACTAACCAGTATAACATTTTTGTTGAAATTTACATTAAAAAGATTGAAATTTACATTCAAAAAAGTTTCTCGCTTCGAATTTTCACAAATTTATAAATTTGACACCAACTTTAAACAATGACTGTGACCGTTCTAATAAATATTTTTTAATTCCGAAAAAAGCACCTGAAAGCTCGTTCCCACTTATATGTGCTCAGCCATTTTTGTTAAAATCGAATCATGGAAAAAAAATATAAACAATTTTGAAAATTTTCATTATTTTTTGGATTTTTCTGGATTGCAAAATTATTATGCAAAATCTAATAAACCGATCGAAACTTTTGCTTCTAACTTTTTGAGTATTGAATTTAGAAGAATGTTGAAGAGAGAAAAAAGTTGTAGAATCGCTGTTTGCATAATATAGCAACGGTTAGAAATTGAAAAATTTATTAGCGGTTTTGCAAAATAGCAATAAACAAAAAACCGTCTGCCCAAAAAATTGTTTTTTTAATTTATTATTTTAGGCACTTTAAAATGTAGCGACAACTTCCATATTACAGGTAGAAAATCTTGAACTCATGATAAAAGCACCCCGTAAATTTCGTTTAAATCGGTTTTTTAGATTTTGCACAATAATTTTGCAATTCAGAAAAATCGAAAAATATTGCAAATTTTCAAAAATTTTTAAAAAATTTTCCAGTTGTTCAATTTTAACAAAACTCGCTGAGCATATATAAGAGGGAACAAGCTTTCATGTGCTTTTTTCAGATTTGAAAAATATTTATTAGAACGGTCACAGTCATTGCTTAAATTTGGTGTCGTTTTTTTGCTTATAAACAAATAGATTATCTCGGCGAATTTTTTGTTAAATGAAATTCTGAAAACATAGCCGGAAAGTACTCGGAAAGACGCTTCTTTTGATATATAACAAGTTGATATTTTGTTTATTAGTTTCTGAGATATAACTCCTCAAAATTAGTATTTAATAATGTTTAATAAAATTACTATTTTTTCTCATATCTTAGGAAATAATTGTTTCTCACAGTAACCAGTAGATATAATATTTTTGTTGAAATTTACATCAAAAACATTGAAATTTACATTCAAAAAAATTTCTCGCGTCGAATTTTGACAAATTTATAAATTTGACACCAACTTCAAACAATGACTGTGACCGTTCTAATAAATATTTTTTAATTCTGAAAAAAGCACCTGAAAGCTCGTTCCCACTTATATGTGCTCAGCCAATTTTGTTAAAATCGAATCGTGGAAAAAAAGTCTAAACAATTTTGAAAATTTTCATTATTTTTTTGGATTTTTCTGGATTACATAATTATTATGCAAAATCTAATAAACCGATCGAAACTTTTGCTTCTAACTTTTTGAGTATTGAATTTAGAAGAATGTCGAAGAGAGAAAAAAGTTGTAGAATCGCTGTTTGCATAATATAGCAAAGGTTAGAAATTGAAAAATTTATTAGCGGTTTTGCAAAATAGCAATAAACAAAAAACCGTCTGCCCAAAAAAGTGTTTTTTTAATTTATTATTTTAGGCACTTTAAAATGTAGTGACAACTTCCATATTACAGGTAGAAAATCTTGAACTCATGATAAAAGCACCCCGTAAATTTCGTTTAAATCGGTTTTTTAGATTTTGCACAATAATTTTGCAATCCAGAAAAAACTAAAAATATTACAAATTTTCAAAATTGTTTAAAAAAATTTCCAGCTATACTCGCTGAGCATATATAAGAGGGAACAAGCTTTCATGTGCTTTTTTCAGATTTGAAAAATATTTATTAGAACGGTCACAGTCATTGCTTAAATTTGGTGTCGTTTTTTTGCTTATAAACAAATAGATTATCTCGGCGAATTTTTTGTTAAATAAAATTCTGAAAACATAGCCGGAAAGTACTCGGAAAGACGCTTCTTTTTATACATAACAAGTTGATATTTTGTTCATTAGTTTCTGAGATATAACTCCTCAAATTTAGTATTTAATAATGATTAATAAAATTACTATTTTTTCTCATATCTTAAGAAATAATTGTTTCTCACACTAACCAGTATAACATTTTTGTTGAAATTTACATTAAAAAGATTGAAATTTACATTCAAAAAAGTTTCTCGCTTCGAATTTTCACAAATTTATAAATTTGACACCAACTTTAAACAATGACTGTGACCGTTCTAATAAATATTTTTTAATTCCGAAAAAAGCACCTGAAAGCTCGTTCCCACTTATATGTGCTCAGCCATTTTTGTTAAAATCGAATCATGGAAAAAAAATATAAACAATTTTGAAAATTTTCATTATTTTTTGGATTTTTCTGGATTGCAAAATTATTATGCAAAATCTAATAAACCGATCGAAACTTTTGCTTCTAACTTTTTGAGTATTGAATTTAGAAGAATGTTGAAGAGAGAAAAAAGTTGTAGAATCGCTGTTTGCATAATATAGCAACGGTTAGAAATTGAAAAATTTATTAGCGGTTTTGCAAAATAGCAATAAACAAAAAACCGTCTGCCCAAAAAATTGTTTTTTTAATTTATTATTTTAGGCACTTTAAAATGTAGCGACAACTTCCATATTACAGGTAGAAAATCTTGAACTCATGATAAAAGCACCCCGTAAATTTCGTTTAAATCGGTTTTTTAGATTTTGCACAATAATTTTGCAATTCAGAAAAATCGAAAAATATTGCAAATTTTCAAAAATTTTTAAAAAATTTTCCAGTTGTTCAATTTTAACAAAACTCGCTGAGCATATATAAGAGGGAACAAGCTTTCATGTGCTTTTTTCAGATTTGAAAAATATTTATTAGAACGGTCACAGTCATTGCTTAAATTTGGTGTCGTTTTTTTGCTTATAAACAAATAGATTATCTCGGCGAATTTTTTGTTAAATGAAATTCTGAAAACATAGCCGGAAAGTACTCGGAAAGACGCTTCTTTTGATATATAACAAGTTGATATTTTGTTTATTAGTTTCTGAGATATAACTCCTCAAAATTAGTATTTAATAATGTTTAATAAAATTACTATTTTTTCTCATATCTTAGGAAATAATTGTTTCTCACAGTAACCAGTAGATATAATATTTTTGTTGAAATTTACATCAAAAACATTGAAATTTACATTCAAAAAAATTTCTCGCGTCGAATTTTGACAAATTTATAAATTTGACACCAACTTCAAACAATGACTGTGACCGTTCTAATAAATATTTTTTAATTCTGAAAAAAGCACCTGAAAGCTCGTTCCCACTTATATGTGCTCAGCCAATTTTGTTAAAATCGAATCGTGGAAAAAAAGTCTAAACAATTTTGAAAATTTTCATTATTTTTTTGGATTTTTCTGGATTACATAATTATTATGCAAAATCTAATAAACCGATCGAAACTTTTGCTTCTAACTTTTTGAGTATTGAATTTAGAAGAATGTCGAAGAGAGAAAAAAGTTGTAGAATCGCTGTTTGCATAATATAGCAAAGGTTAGAAATTGAAAAATTTATTAGCGGTTTTGCAAAATAGCAATAAACAAAAAACCGTCTGCCCAAAAAAGTGTTTTTTTAATTTATTATTTTAGGCACTTTAAAATGTAGTGACAACTTCCATATTACAGGTAGAAAATCTTGAACTCATGATAAAAGCACCCCGTAAATTTCGTTTAAATCGGTTTTTTAGATTTTGCACAATAATTTTGCAATCCAGAAAAAACTAAAAATATTACAAATTTTCAAAATTGTTTAAAAAAATTTCCAGCTATACTCGCTGAGCATATATAAGAGGGAACAAGCTTTCATGTGCTTTTTTCAGATTTGAAAAATATTTATTAGAACGGTCACAGTCATTGCTTAAATTTGGTGTCGTTTTTTTGCTTATAAACAAATAGATTATCTCGGCGAATTTTTTGTTAAATGAAATTCTGAAAACATAGCCGGAAAGTACTCGGAAAGACGCTTCTTTTGATATATAACAAGTTCATATTTTGTTCATTAGTTTCTGAGATATAACTCCTCAAAATTAGTATTTAATAATGTTTAATAAAATTACTATTTTTTCTCATATCTTAGGAAATAATTGTTTCTCACAGTAACCAGTAGATATAATATTTTTGTTGAAATTTACATCAAAAACATTGAAATTTACATTCAAAAAAATTTCTCGCGTCGAATTTTGACAAATTTATAAATTTGATACCAACTTTAAACAATGACTGTGACCGTTCTAATAAATATTTTTTAATTCTGAAAAAAAGCACCTGAAAGCTTGTTCCCTCTTATATATGCTCAGCGAGTTTTGTTAAAATCGAATCATGGAAAAAAAATATAAACAATTTTGAAAATTTTCATTATTTTTTTGGATTTTTCTGGATTGCAAAATTATTATGCAAAATCTAATAAACCGATCGAAACGAAATTTACAGGATTCTTTAATTATAACCTCAAGATTTTCCACCTGTGATATGGAAGTCATAACTACATATTAATGTGCCTAAAATAATAAATTAAAAAACCACTTTTTTGAGCCTTCTTTTTTTTGTTTATTGCTATTTTGCAAAACGGCTGATAAATTTTAGAACCTCTATCCTACGCCATATTACGTAAAAAACGATTCTGCAACTTTTTCCTCTCTTCAACTTTCTTCTAAATTCAATACTTAAAAAGTTAGAAGCAAAACAAGTCTGAAAAAAAACGATGTGTCCTGGACTATAACTCCTTTTGTAACTTTTGATGAGTTACGAGCGTAAACTATCGAGAAAAATGGGTTCCGCGAACGAGAGTTCTATTTTACGAATTGCGCCCGTCATGTAAGTCTGTTCACCTTAGGATTAATTATTAGATTGTAAATCCATAAAGCGCTCAGACTCAGGTGGAGGAAAACAACAGATTAACGCCGAAATTTCTATTATCCGAAGGTCTGGGGGAAAACATTTTTGCGTATTTCTGTCGAGCGGACTAATAGACCAGGGAAATGAGGGAAGACGGTCCCTGTGAAATATCCAAATATCTGAGAAGCGTTTTAAGTAATATTGAGAGAGATTCTACCACTTTCCTACTTGAGATTGGCTCATATTTTTTACTTATTATCAATTGAGTACAAAAAATCCAAATTCTGGCTATTATCACCTAAACTGTCAATGTGACTTAAAGAAAGTAAAAAGAAACTTACGTTTTTTTTTATTGCAAAAACATTGCACACAAATATTAACATTCTTAGTTATAAATTTAATAATAACTTTTTCCCTATTATTCGAAAATAAAATATTTTTTCCTCTTCGACAAGCTGGCATTTTTACTCAAATTTTAATAAAAGAAAAAATTTCCTAGGTCAACATGGGCCAAAATTATAATTTTTTTTTTAAATTCATAAATAATTTGGTGTTTTATGTCTTTGGATCTAGTTGATGGATTTTAATATTTCTTTTTTTTAATTTGTACATACTCTTTGCGGACATAACAAGTAGTCAATTTGTTTATCATTTTATAAAAAAAAATTTTTTTAGCACTTTCATTAGTGACCAATTTTCTTAAAAAAAATGTATTATTATTAACTTATAACGGAAAGTCTGTTTAAGACGTTTTTAAGTAAACCATTTTTTTATATTCGAGAATCTGGCATGTTTACACAAATTAAAAAAAAAATAAAAAAAATTGTTCTGCGTCGATTGGGGCCAAAGTTAACATTTAAAACAAATCTTAAATAATTTCAAAAATTTTTGAAAAATGAGAAGGTCTCTTCAAACTCGAGTAATATTCTATGTCTTTGGATCTAGTTCAATTCTTTGTGAACATCACAAATATACAATTTGTTTATCATTTTATTCATACAAAAACAGTAACATGTTTAAATGAATAAAAATAAAATAATTTTTACATTTTTTTGATATTGTAGGAAGAGGTTCTTGCATTAATAACTGATTTTCATAAAAAATTTAAATAATAAATAAATAAATAATAAATAAAACTTTAACAATTTATCTACGTGGTAATATTTTTCACTATTTACAAATATTGCTCCAATTTATTTATTAATGTACAATTTTAATAATAATTTTTTTTTCCCAAAATATGATTTGTTTTTGCTATTTTGATTCGTAACGACCGGATAAGTAATTTTGATGGTAAAGGAAACGAGTGAAATTAAAAATTAATTTTTATTTTTTTCCTTATTTTGCAAATTTCTAAGCAAATAATTAATTTATCGACAATTATAGAAAACTGGTAGAATCTCTTCCTATAGCTCAATATTACCTAAAACGCTTCTCAGATACCTGGATATTTCACAGTCCTGTCAACTGTTCATTTCACGGTACTATAAGCAGTACTATATCGTCCCATTACGACTCGTAATTATGTTTTTACGGAATCCACAATCTCGTCCGTTGTCCCGCGATGATAAGTTAAGGTTTCTTTTTTTGATAAAATGTGTTTTTCGTTTAAACGGCCTCGATTAAATCACAGCTTTAGTTTGTTTGTAATGAGATAACTTCCAAGTTTACCTAATTCGTTATCGGTCCTGTGACAGCTCAGTTAATAATAATAATTATACTGGTGATGGTTAATTCAATTCAATTTTCATTAAAACTCGGCAGATTCTCAACAAAACTAATATTTTGAAAATATTTTGAAATCCGGCATTAAATAATTGCATTCTTGGCTCGATTTGTCTCCAAAAACACTTAATTTAAGTATCTAAATACTTACTAACCGAACATGAAAGTCGGTTAAAATTTCTTCTCGATACCTGCAACTGGCTCAATTTTACATCCCAAACTTCAAAATGTGACTCAATTTTACCGAGACTTTTTCAACTTTCTCGACAAAACTATTTGACTAATAATTTTTACACCATTTGAAATCTGGGCCAAAATTTCCCTAAATTGTTGCACTTTTGGCTCAATTCGCCTCCGAGAGCTCAAATTTTAACTCCAAAAAATTTAATAACACCATGAAAGTTGATTAGAGTCTCAGGTCAATAACTTTAACTGACTCAATTTTACACCCCCAATGTCATAATCTGGCTCAATTTTACTGAGAGAGACTTTCTTTCAACTTTCTCGACAAAACTATTAGACAAATAATTTTTACACAATTTGAAATCTGAGCCAAAATTTACCTAAATTATTGCACTTTTGGCTCAATTCGCCTCCGAGAGCTCAAATTTTAACTCGCAAAAAATTTAATAACTGACCATGAAAGTTGATTAGAGTCTCAGGTCAATGACTTCCAATGACTCAATTTTACACCCCAAATCCCAAATTTTGCCTCAATTTTACTGAGAGAGAGACTCTGTTTCAACTTTCTCGACAAAACTACTTGACTAATAATTTTACACAATTTGAAATCTGAGCCAATATTTCCCTAAATTGTTGCACTTTTGGCTCAATTCGCCTCCGAGAGCTCAAATTTTAACTCACAAAAAATTTAATAACTGACCATGAAAGTTGATTAGAGTCTCAGGTCAATAACTTCCAATGACTCATTTTTATACCCCAAATCCCAAAATGTGTCTCAATTTTACTGAGACTTTCTCAACTTTCTCGACAAAACTGTTTGACTAATAATTTTACACAATTTGAAATCTGAGCCAATATTTCCCTAAATTGTTGCACTTTTTGCTCAATTTGCCTCCGAGTGCTCAAATTTTAACTCACAAAAAAATTTATTAACTGACCATGAAAGTTAATTAGAGTCTCAGGTCAATAACTTCCAATCATTCAATTTTACACACCAAATCCCAAAATCTGGATCAATTTTACTAAGCGACACTTTTTCAACTTTCTCGACAAAACTATTTAACTAATAATTTTTACACAATTTGAAATCTGGGCCAAAATTTCCCTAAATTGTTGCACCTTTGGCTCAATTCGCCTCCGAGAGCTCAAATTTTAACTCCCAAAAAATTGAATAACCGACCATGAAAGTTGATTAGAGTCTCAGGTCAATGACTTCCAATGACTCAATTTTACACCCCAAATCCCAAATTCTGGCTCAATTTTACTGAGAGAGACTTTATTTCATCTTTCTCGACAAAACTATTTGACTAATAATTTTTACACAATTTGAAATCTGGGCCAATATTTTCCTAAATAATTGCACCTTAGGCTCAATTTGCCTCCGAGAGCTCAAATTTTAACTCCCAATAAATTTAATAACTGACCATGAAAGTTGATTAGTCTCAGGTCAATAACTTCCAATGACTCAATTTTACACCCCAAATCCCAAAATCTGGATCAATTTTACTAAGCGACACTTTTTCAACTTTCTCGACAAAACTATTTAACTAATAATTTTACACAATTTGAAATCTGGGCCAAAATTTCCCTAAATTATTGCACCTTTGGCTCAGTTCACCTCCGAGTGCTCAAATTTTAACTCACAAAAAATTTAATAACTGACCATGAAAGTTGATTAGAGTCTCAGGTCAATGACTTCCAATGACTCAATTTTACACCCTAAATCCCAAATTCTGGCTCAATTTTACTGAGAGAGACTTTATTTCAACTTTCTCGACAAAACTATTTGACTAATAATTTTTACACAATTTGAAATCTGGGCCAATATTTTCCTAAATAATTGCACCTTAGGCTCAATTTGCCTCCGAGAGCTCAAATTTTAACTCCCAATAAATTTAATAACTGACCATGAAAGTTGATTAGTCTCAGGTCAATAACTTCCAATGACTCAATTTTACACCCCAAATCCCAAATTCTGACTCAATTTTACTGAGAGAGACTTTTTCAACTTTCTCGAGAAACCTATTTGACTAATAATTTTTACACAATTTGAAATCTGAGCCAATATTTCCCTAAATTGTTGCACTTTTTGCTCAATTCGCCTCCGAGAGTTCAAATTTTAACTCCCAAAAAATTGAATAACTGACCATGAAAGTTTATTAGAGTCTCAGGTCAATGACTTCCAATGACTCAATTTTACACTCCAAATCCCAAAATCTGGCTCAATTTTACTGAGAGAGACTTTCTTTCAACTTTCTCGACAAAACTATTTAACTAATAATTTTTACACAATTTGAAATCTGGGCCAAAATTTCCCTAAATTGTTGCACTTTCGACTCAATTCGCCTCCCAGAGCTCAATTTTTAACTCACAAAAAATTAATAACTGACTATGAAAGTTGATTAGAATCTCAGGTCAATAACTTCCAATGACTCAATTTTACACCCCAAATCCCAAAATCTGGCTCAATTTTACTGAGAGAAACTTTCTTTCAACTTTCTCGACAAAACTATTTGATTAATAATTTTTACACAATTTGAAATCTGGGCCAAAATTTCCCTAAATTGTTGCACTTTTGGCTCAATTTGCCTCCGAGACCTCAAATTTTAACTCCCAAAAAATTTAATAACTGACCATGAAAGTTGATTAGAGTCTCAGGTCAATAACTTCCAATGACTCAATTTGACACCGCAAATCCCAAAATCTGGCTCAATTTTACTGAGAGAGACTTTCTTTCAACTTTTTAGACAAAACTACTTAGCTAGCAATTGTGTACAAAATTTTAAATCTGGGTAAGTGGATTTATATAATATGTAATTACACTTTTGCTCAATTTGGTTTTGAAAGCTCAAAATTTTACTATGATCTTTTCGGTTTTGCGACCCATTAAAAATTCGAGTTAAGGTTAAATATTATGTAAAGGTTAAATATAATTTTAAATTAATTATTATGTTATAAATTACAAAATTAGTAAATTAAATTAATATTAGGGTTATATGGTAATATTGGGTAATAAATTAAGGTTAAATATGTTGCTCAATATCTGAACCTGTGGCTCAATTTCACACGTGAAAATCAGCACGTGACGCAACTTTCTTGAAAAAATCGTTCAGTTGTGTCATAATTGAATCATTTGTTACAATTTTACCGCCGGATATCAAAATATGACTCAAATCTCATGAGATCGCCTTGATAATAACATCAAACTTTCCCCGAGCACATTGTTCATTGCGTCGATAAAAATTTCTTTTTACGATCGCACCGCTACCAATTAATTTTCCCTCTCGATCGATCGTACTTTCCGTAATCAATCAATTTTGACACTTCATCGAACGTGTTAGTCATTAGGATTCCTGCCGTTCGTAATTGAGATGTACTAATTATGCAAATTAACTGCGACGTTTCGGAATAGAAATCGCCGCCTTAATTGAACTTCGGGAATGCCGATCGATTGTTTAGTAAACGTCGATTAATATATATCGATCGGGAGAACGTGCCAGCGTGATCGCTCTTCCAGGAAAACCGCGGGTTTCCTTTGTTTTCCCGCGGGAAATTTATATGATTTATAATAAGCGTAGAATTGAGTGGGGGATTTTAGGGAATCTATCCCGATCAATTATCGCGCTTGGACTGTGTTTCGCGAAACATAATAATAAAGAGGATACTAGAGGAAAATTTGAGAGCGGCCGAGAAACAAGTATGTAACGATAATAAACTCTGATTTCTCTCTTTCTCGGAACTTTTTGGCAAGCGTTCAAGATAGGATTAGGTCGATTTAGCCGGAACAAAGCACATTCACAGCCAGAACTTCTTGTGTTCCCCAAATATTATTTTAAGTAAATTCCAATTATATATAATATTAGCGAGAAGTTGAGAGGGATCGGGAAAACCACAGGGGAACATATTTTCACGTCCTATGGAAGCCTAAAAGTGTTGTTAGAATTTTAATCGATAATTAACAGTTATAGGCACAATAGTTTCCCATTGAGGTGTCGAACTGTCCTCGATCAAAACTTGAACTGTTTTAAACCGTAGCAAGAGTGATCATTCTAATGAAATAATGAAATTGCAATATTATCACATTCATCATTCAACCTGTAACCAATCAATTTCTAAACTGTTTGGACCTGTGGAAAGCCTTATCACTTCTTTATAAAACGATATGAATATATCCTTCACGTCTTTTCAGATTGTTAAACTGTGGTAGGGAGAGACTGGACACGTCACTTCTGAAGTAATTGCAATGTTATCACATTCGTAACTCAAATTGTACTCATTGTACTCAGTCAATTTTTGAACTGGTTGAACCTCTGGGAAGCCTGTACATTTCTTTATTGAATACTATGAATACTATGAACCTTAGTACTGGTTAAATTTTTTAAACTGTGATAGGGAGAGACGCGACAGGTCATAATTGAAATAGTTCCTGTATCACCACGTTTCTAATTCAAAACGTGTTTAATGGAATTTTGAACTGTTTCAACCTGAGGGAAGTCTAAACAGTTCTTTATAAAACGCTATGAATGGATATTTAATTTGTGTTCGATTTTTTAAATTGTGGTAGTGAAACACGCTGCACGTCACTCTTGAAATAATTGCAATATTACCACATTCGTAACTCAAACTGTGCTTATTCAATTTTTGAACTGTTAGAACCTGTGGAAAGCTTGTGCATTTCTTTATTGAAAACTTTAAATAAATCCTTAGTACTCGTTCAATTTTTTAAACTGTGATAGGGAGAGACGCGACAGGTCATAACTGAAATAATTCTTGTATCACCACGTTTCTAATTCAAAACGCGTTGGATGGAATTTTGAACTGTTTCAACTTGTGGGAAGTCTAAACAGTTCTTTATAAAACGCTGTGAATGGATATTTAATTTTTGTTCGATTTTTTAATCTGTGGTAGGGAGACAGGTTGCACGTCACTCCTGAAATAATTTCAATATTATCACATTCGTAACTCATACTGTACTTGTTTAATTTTTGAACTGTTTGAACCTGTGGGAAGCTTGTGCATTTCTTTATTGAACACTGTGTATAAATACTTAGTACTGGTTCAATTTTCTAAACTGTGATAGGACGAGACGCGACAGGTCATAACTGAAATAATTCCTGTATCAGCACGTTTCTAATTCATAACGCGTTGGATGGATTTTTGAACTGTTTTATCCTGTGGGAAATGTAAACAGCTCTTTATAAAACGCTATGAATGAATATTTCATATTTGTTCGATTTTTGGAACTGTGGCAGGGAGAAACTCTGCACATCACTCCTGAAATAATTTAAATATTATCACATTCGTAACTCAAACTGTACTAATCCAATTTTTGAACTATTTAAACCTGTGGAAAGCTTGTGCATTTCTTTATTAAACACTGTAATAAAAATTTAGTAATGGTTCAATTTTTTACACTGTGATAGGGAGAGACGCGACAGGTCATTCGTTGCCTGTATTCCTGTATTTCCTGTATCACCACGTTTCTAATTCATAACGCATTGAATAGAATTTTGATTTGTTTCAACCTGTGGAAAGTCTAAACAGTTCTTTATAAAACGCTATGAATGGATATTTAATTTTTGTTCGATTTTTTATACTGTGGTAGGGAGACACGCTGCACGACACTTTTGAAATAATTGCAATATTACCACATTCGTAACTCAAACTGTGCTTATTCAATTTTTGAATTGTTAGAACCTGTGGAAAGCTTGTACATTTCTTTATTGAACACTGTGAATAAATCCTTAGTACTGGTTTAATTTTTTAAACTGTGATAGGGAGAGGCGCGACAGGTCATAACTGAAATAATTCTTGAATCACCACGTTTCTAATTCAAAACGCGTTGGATGGAATTTTGAACTGTTTCAACCTGTGGGAAGTCTAAACAGTTCTTTATAAAACGCTATGGATGAATGTTTAATTTTTGTTCAATTTTTTAAACTGTGGTAGGGAGAGACTCTGCACATTACTCCTGAAATAATTTTAATATTATCACATTCGTAACTCAAACTGTACTAATCCAATTTTTGATCTTTTTCAACCTGTGAGATGCTTGTACATTGCTTTATTGAACACCATGAATAAATCTTTAGTAATAGTTCAATTTTTTAAACTGTGATAGGGAGAGACGTGACAGGTCATTACTGAAATAATTCCTGTATCACCACGTTTCTAATTCAAAACGCATTGGATGGAATTTTGAACTGTTTTAACCTGTGGGAATTCTAAACGGTTTTTTATAAAAGGCTGTAAATGGATATTTAATTTTTGTTCGATTTTTTAAACTGTGGTAGTGAGACACGCTGCACGTTACTCCTGAAATAATTGCAAAATTACCACATTCGTAACTCAAACTGTACTAATCCAGTTTTTGAACTGTTTAAACCTGTGGAAAGCTTGTGCATTTCTTTATTAAAAACTGTAAATAAATCCTTAGTACTGGTTAAATTTTTTAAACTGTGATAGGGAGAGACGCGACAGGTCATAATTGAAATAGTTCCTGTATCAACACGTTACTAATTCAAAACGCGTTGTATAGAATTTTGGACTGTTTCCACCTGTGAAAAGTCTAAACAGTTCTTTATAAAACGCTATGAATAGATATTTAATTTTTGTTCGATTTTTTAAACTGTGGAAGGGAGACACGCTGCACGTCACTTTTGAAATAATTGCAATATTACCACATTCGTAACTCAAACTGTGCTTATTCAATTTTTGAACTGTTAGAACCTGTGGAAAGCTTGTACATTTCTTTATTGAACACTGTGAATAAATCCTTAGTACTGGTTTAATTTTTTGAACTGTGATAGGGAGAGACGCGACAGGTCATAACTGAAATAATTCCTGTATCACCACATTTCTAATTCAAAACGCGTTGTATAGAATTTTGGACTGTTTCCACCTGTGAAAAGTCTAAACAGTTCTTTATAAAACGCTATGAATAGATATTTAATTTTTGTTCGATTTTTTAAACTGTGGTAGGGAGAGACTCTGCACATCATCCTTGAAATTATTTCAATATTACCACATTCGTAACTCAAACTGTGCATATTCAATTTTTGAACTGTTTCAACCTGTGGAAAGCTTGTACATTTCTTTATTGAACACTATGAATAAATCCTTAGTACTGGTTCAATTTTCTAAACTGTGAAAGGGAGAGACGCGACAAGTCATAACTGAAATAATTCTTGTATCACCACGTTTCTAATTCATAACGCGTTGGATGGAATTTTGAACTGTTTTAACCTGTGGGAGTCTAAACAGCTCTTTATAAAACGCTATGGATGAATGTTTAATTTTTGTTCGATATTTTAAACTGTGGTAGTGAAACACGCTGCTCGTCACTCTTGAAATAATTGCAATATTACCACATTCGTAACTCAAACTGTGCTTATTCAATTTTTGAACTGTTAGTACCTGTGGAAAGCTTGTACATTTCTTTATTGAACGCTATGAATAAATCCTTAGTACTAGTTCAATTTTCTAAACTGTGATAGGGAGAGACGCGACAGGTCATAACTGAAATAATTCCTGTATCACCACGTTTCTAATTCAAAACGCGTTTGATGGAATTTTGAACTGTTTCAACCTGTGGGAAGTCTAAACAGTTTTTTATAAAACGCTATGAATGGATATTTAATTTTTGTTCGATATTTTAAACTGTGGTAGTGAAACACGCTGCTCGTCACTCTTGAAATAATTGCAATATTACCACATTCGTAACTCAAACTGTGCTTATTCAATTTTTTAATTGTTAGAACCTGTGGAAAGCTTGTACATTTCTTTATTGAACACTGTGAATAAATCCTTAGTACTGGTTTAATTTTTTAAACTGTGATAGGGAGAGACGCGACAGGTCATAATTGAAATAGTTCCTGTATCAACATGTTTCTAATACAAAACGCGTTGGATAGAATTTTGGACTGTTTCCACCTGTGAAAAGTCTAAACAGTTCTTTATAAAACGCTGTGAATGGATATTTAATTTTTGTTCGATTTTTTAAACTGTAGTAGTGAGACACTCTGCACGTCACTCTTGAAATAATTGCAATATGACCACATTTGTAACTCAAACTGTGCTTATTCAATTTTTGAACTGTTAGAACTTGTGGAAAGCTTGTAGATTTCTCGATTGAACACTGTGAATAAATCCTTAGTACTGGTTCAATTTCCTAAACTATGAAAGGGAGAGACGCGACAAGTCATAACTGAAATATTTCTTGTATCACCACGTTTCTAATTCAAAACGCGTTGGATGGAATTTTGAACTGTTTCAACCTGTGGGAAGTCTAAACAGTTCTTTATAAAACGCTGTGAATGGATATTTAATTTTTGTTCGATTTTTTAAACTGTGGTAGGGAGACACGCTGCACGACACTTTTGAAATAATTGCAATTTTACCACATTCGTAACTCAAACTGTGCTTATTCAATTTTTTAATTGTTAGAACCTGTGGAAAGCTTGTACATTTCTTTATTGAACACTGTGAATAAATCCTTAGTACTGGTTTAATTTTTTAAACTGTGATAGGGAGAGACGCGACAGGTCATAACTGAAATAATTCCTGTATCAACACGTTTCTAATTCAAAACGCGTTTGATGGAATTTTGAACTGTTTTAACCTGTGGGAAGTGTAAACAGCTCTTTATAAAACGCTACGGATGAATGTTTAATTTTTGTTCGATATTTTAAACTGTGGTAGTGAAACACGCTGCTCGTCACTCTTGAAATAATTGCAATATTACCACATTCGTAACTCAAACTGTGCTTATTCAATTTTTTAATTGTTAGAACCTGTGGAAAGCTTGTACATTTCTTTATTGAACACTGTGAATAAATCCTTAGTACTGGTTCAATTTTCTAAACTATGAAAGGGAGAGACGCGACAAGTCATAACTGAAATATTTCTTGTATCACCACGTTTCTAATTCAAAACGCGTTGGATGGAATTTTGAACTGTTTCAACCTGTGGGAAGTCTAAACAGTTCTTTATAAAACGCTGTGAATGGATATTTAATTTTTGTTCGATTTTTTAAACTGTGGTAGGGAGACACGCTGCACGACACTTTTGAAATAATTGCAATTTTACCACATTCGTAACTCAAACTGTGCTTATTCAATTTTTGAACTGTTAGAACCTGTGGAAAGCTTGTACATTTCTCGATTGAACGCTATGAATAAATCCTTAGTACTGGTTCAATTAACTAAACTGTGAAAGGGAGAGACGCGACAAGTCATAACTGAAATAATTCTTGTATCACCACGTTTCCAATTCATAACGCGTTAAATAGAATTTTGAACTGTTTCAACCTGTGGGACGTCTAAACAGTTCTTTATAAAACGCTATGGATGAATGTTTAATTTTTGTTCGATTTTTTAAACTGTGGTAGGGAGAGACTCTGCACGTCACTCCTGAAATAATTGCAATATTACCACATTCGCAACTCAAACTGTGCTTATTCAATTTTTGAACTGTTTGAACCTCTTGGAAGCTTGTACATTTCTTTATTGAACACTATGAATAAATCCTTAGTACTGGTTCAATTTTTTACACTGTGATAGGGAGAGACGCGACAGATCATGACCAAAATAATTGTTGTGTTACCGCGTTTCTATTTCATAACGCGTTGAATAGAATTTTAAACTGTTTCAACCTGTGGAGGGTTTAAACAGTTCTTTATGAAACGCTTTGAATGAATATTTTATTTTTGTTGGATATTTTAAATTGTGTTAGGGAGAGACTCTGCACGTCACTCCCGACAATAATTTCAATATTATCACATTCGTAACTCACACTGTATTCAATCAATTTTTGAACTGATTGACCCTGTGGAAAGCCTTCCTATACCTCTATTGAATGCCATGAATGAACTTTTAACGTTTGTTCAAATATTTAAACTATGGTCTAACGAATTTCGACTTGTGAAAATCCATCAGTCACATTAAACTTTCGAAGATTTGAACGTCCCTGCTGATCACGTTGGATACCATGTTTCCTAAATTATATAATATATAGGTTAGTATGTACACATATCGATCGAAAACACACAAACAATATTACCCACCCTCTTGTTTATTATTATTACGTTGCGCTTCAGATTAATATTCGATACAAAGTAACGATAAACAACGTAAACAGTTTTTTGTTTTGATTGATAACACCTCGATATCAGATACGAAGGACGCTATTGTTCTGCCGTCTACATTTCGGCGGATTTTCCTGCAGGTGACACTTTTCTCCGTACCAAAATCGGAACAACAAACATAATTGACACGGAAATACCTAAAACTTATTAATTATGTCGCCAAAATTTTCGCACGCGTTCCAGGCAAGTGACTCACTAGACATACGTTCGAAACAAATAACACACAAAATTAAACAAAAAAAATTGGAACGAAAGTCAAGTGCGCACCGTCGACTTTTGAAGATCGCTGTTTGTTTCGCGTAACACAATTGGAGAGATAAAGATTATGTAACGCAAGCTTTGAAACTTGACATTTATCTTCTACGTTACAATTATATTGTGCCCCTGCGCGCCGCCTATGGGCACCCAAACAGTATAATTAGTACCGACAGCGAAATAAATTAGTCCACCCACAAGGACGATTCTCCCTTGACGCCTAAACAACTAATTGCAAATGCTAACTTGTTCCTTACCAAAGGTTTGAATTATTTTTTTAATTTCTTTTTGTACTTCAACTGTCTTTGATTGGATGAGATATCGAGAAAACTTCCATGCGTCGAGAGGAGTCGATGGAAGTTCAATTTGAAGTTGTAATGGGAGTTGTTCGCTGCGTCCAATTAATTCTACGAATTTTACTCATGTATTACAAGTTTACATGTAGAGATCAGTCAACTCCGTGTTTACTTCGGTACGTTATCGGTCAGTCGCCCGTCGAGATGAACTTCCGAAATCGAAACTTCAAACTGCGTCTGCGTCGTTTTGAAGTTTAAAGTCTCAAAGGCGATACGCCCGTCTTACGTAAACACAATAGTTTCGGAATTATCGCACTTCTGCTATATGTACCTAACGTATAATGGGCGATATTACATTAGCGCGGACGTTCGAAAAACGAATTTTTTTCCGCTCTTAATACCGAATTGACGTCCAAAACGTGGCTCTTTCTCTCTCTGTTTTATTAGCGGAAAATTTGTTCGCGTTTCCCGAGAGGAACAATACAAAACACACATAACATATTCGTTCGTACGTCACGGGAGTACTACAATTGATTTTCACGTTATAAACAACAACAACAACTACAACAAAAGTGTTTTATCTCTCGTCGAGTGTTGTATCTCGATTTACGCTAATGGACCCAAAATTTCGGCGAAACGTCAAGGGAAGGTAAATGAGAGTCGAAATGACGTGGTGATGGTAAATTACAAAACAATCTGAATTTTACTCTTTTGTCTTAAATTTTACTAACTACTTAGGCTAAGCATTAACTTACTGAGCTTACTAGGCTTACTAGGCACTTTGGAAAAAAAATATCTTTTGGGAAGCACCATCTTCATATAAAATCGATGTTTAGTCCATTAGGCTTCTCAGAAAACTACTGAATTTAATTCAACATCGTCAGTCATATCAGTTTCTGGAGAATTGACAAGAATATTAGATTTTTTTTTTTATTTATATTTTTTTATTTATTTTTTATTAATGCGAATGATTGACTGGGTTTGACTTAATTTTTGGGAAAATATTTCAATAAGAGAATATCCAGAAGTGCCCATGGATCAATTGGATGGTTACTTAATTATATGCCATGCATAATATGCACTACATAAACTGACTATCATACATCATATTTTTCTGCAAACTACTAAATTAGATGCAAAAGTCAATTTTGACTAAAAGTTGTATTGATTTTTTGATATCATACCAGATTTCATTAGATTAATAAAATTAATAAAAATTAATAAATAAATTATTAAAATTAATTAGGAACTATATTTTACGAAAATACAGTTAATCCAGATTAACTAGTCAGATTTGAAATAAAAAGTACAAAAATAGGAATACAACTGTTTAAGGCTCGTCTGTACTTAACTGTCGATTACGATAGCCTCGCTTAAAAATTGAAACCTAAATAATGGCACTTCAAAAAATAAAGTTAATATAGGAGTAAATCGAGCTACTACTACTAAAGTTTTAAATTTAGAAACATATTAGAAAAATATTGCTATAATTAATAAAAAGTTAATACTAGTTACTTTATGAATTTATTTATATTTAATAACTTAATTAATATACATTGTATAATAAATTTATATTATGATATATCATATCAATTAATTAATTGGTTAATTAATAAGAGGTTAATATAGATTAACTGTTACAGGATTAAATCGAGCCAATAACGTTTACCAAAGTTTCAAATTTAGAAACAAATTACAAAACCAGACAAAGTTATATTTGCTTCAATAAAAAAAAATTAATTACTTTATGAATTTGTTTATATATAATTAATTAGTTAATATACATTATATATTAAATTGTTTATTTATATATTATAGTATAAGTATATCATATTATATAATTAATATATAATATTAATTAAATCATTAATAAATTAATAAGAAGTTAATATATATATTAACCGCTTCAGGAGTAAATTGGGCTACTAACGTTTACTAAAGTTTCAAATTTAGAAACAAATTATAAAAAATATACTGTATTAATAAAAAGTTAATATCAATTTATATTTAATTACCCTATTAATATACATTGTTTATTAAATTTTATATTTATATATTATATCATAATATATATCATATTATATAATTAATATATAATATTAATTAATTCGTTAGTTATTTAATAAGAAGTTAATATAGCTTAACGGGTTCAGGAGTAAATCGAGCCTCTAACGTTTACTATAGTTTCAAATTTAGGAGCAAATTACAAAAATAGACAGTTAAATTTGCTGTAAATAATAAAAAGTTAATATTAATTAATTTATGAATTTATTTATATTTCATTACTTAATTGATACAAATTATATATTAACTTTTATATATCTGTATATTATAATATATACCATATTATATAATTAATATATAATATTAATAATTCATTAGTTAATTAATGAGAAGTTAATATAGATTAACCCGTTCAGGAGTAAGTCGAGTCACTAACGTTTACCAAAGTTTCAAATTTAGAAACAAATTATAAAAATATAGTTACATTATTATACTGTAATTAATAATGAATTTATTTCTATTTAATTACTCAATGAATATAAATTGTATATTAAATTTTATATGTATATATTGAATCATAATATTGTATATTGTATAATTAATATTTAATATTAATTAATTCGTTAGTTAATTAATAAGAGTTTAATATAGCTTAACGGGTTCAGGAGTAAATCGAGCCTCTAACATCTACTAAAGTTTCAAATTTACAAACAAATTACAAAAATAGACAGTTACATTTGCGGTAATTAATAAAATGTTAATGTTAATTAATTTATGAATATATCTATTACTTAATTAATACACATTGTATATTAAATTTCATATATCTAAATATTATAATATATGTCACAATATATAATTAATATATAATATTAATAATTCATTAGTTAATTAATGAGAAGTTAATGTAGATTAACCGGTTCAGGAGTAAATCGAGCCATTAACTATAGTTTCAAATAAGAAACAAATTACAAAAATAGACAAATTTACATTTGTTGTAGTTAATAATAGACTTTGCAATGAATTTAATTAAAAATAATATTCAAAAATAGTGAATTAACATCTTTTGAAAAATGATTATTAATACCTATTATGAGTATTTTAAATAAAAATTAACTTTACTAATAGGGCTGGTTAATTGAGAGCAACTAGCTTAGGAGTATAAATCTAGCCATTAGTCATCTTTAGTTAAAAGCTGTAATTGCTATATCTTCTCTAGGAACTGTATTGTAACTAAACGCTGATTATAAGAGTCTCGTTTAGAAATTAAACCAGATTAAAGTGATTACCACAGTTTTTTCGGCTTTCCTCGAAAAAAGCTTAAATCATGACAAACAGAAAGCGATTCTCTAAAAATGCCCCGTCACCGCAACAATACACGCGCTAAATTAATTTTTCTAGATACAATTAAAAATAAAAATATGTAGAACTCCAATTAACTTCTATTTTTCGCATGGAAACAAAAAGCGATCTGCACGGCTAACTCCCTCCGAGCCTTTTGGGATTTTTCCTCTAGTTTTTCGATTCGCCGCGGCCGCTGCTTGTTTCCCAACTAAACTCATGAAACATGCATGGAAATAATTATGAAATTGCTTCCTAACTTCGGCGAAGCAATTAACGATTACATTCACAACGGGAACGTAATTAAAATCGCCTTCTAGAGTTAAATTAAAGTCGGAGTTATGAATAGGCCGCTCTGATTATTCGAGGAATTTCGCTTAATTCGAAATTGAAAAGGGAGTTAAAGTACGCCTTAATCCGTACTTGCTAATTTGATTTACGGATCGTACGTGCCGAACGTCGATGCGCAAAGTTCAGGTGAATTTTATTATTAAATTTACAACATAACGTATCCACAAATCCAATGATTAATCCCACCTCAATGGATTAGCGCGATCCGAACAGTCTTCCGTTATCTTATTACTCTCAACTTATCGCCGAGGCGTATAAACAATGACTGTTATCGATTGGAATCATACAAGTTTTGTTACTAACCGTTCGCCGATATTATATAATACAATCGCCTTAATTACTTAAAAAAAATTAATTAACCTAATATCTAATTATTTATTTAATTAGTAACCTAATAATCGGATGACTCGTGGGAGCGTTCCCGAACGTGGAAAATCCGCGCTTTGATTCACATTCGTTTATAGAGGATTTTTAATTGTGGAAAACTAATTGAGCGCGGGTAATTGTCGTCGAGGTGAGTCACGGAAATAAATGTGTAATTGAATAAATTATTTATCTAAATACGGTGACAATGATGATATTGCCAGGGAGGTATTCGGCTCGATGTTCTAGTGTAACTTTGTAAATTTTAAATTTGCATAGTAATATCACAACTCAGCGGACATGAGATGAACTTAGGTATGACGTATTTGAGGCGAGATGTTTAAAATTCTAAAATACTGCCTTATTTTTAATATATCACGATATTATAATAAAAAAAAATTAGTGCAGTAATTACTGTGCTATTGAAATTAATTAAAAATTTTCTTCGGTGTATGAGATACACTCCCGTTCCTCGCTCATATTTCGTCAATCATTTCAGGTGTTATGCTGATAATTCCATTTTTCCATTAAATCACATTCGTGTTTTAATATACTTTCCATTTTGTTCTGTTAATGTTGTTTGTCGTAATTGATAATAATATAATTAATATTGTTATATCAATAACAATTAATATAAAAATATAATTCTGTTTGTAATTCCGAGCCATCTAGTCGTCCAAATTTTGTCCATAGTTCCAGTTTTTCATTTTCCATTCTTTTGTATTACAAATACAATTCCATAGATCGTTTTTTCTATTATGTGAGTTTTTCAAGTAGTTTTCTGGAAAGCTTAATGCATTTTATCAATCCCCAGAAATTCATGTAACCTCTGATCAAAAATTTGATACATGAATCTGTAATTTGGAACAAAATCAGAATTTTGTTCAAAAACCCTTCTCGAATATCCAATATGACTTTATGCATTATTAGAAAAATCTGTCATTACGTATTTTAGTTGCTTGTAGCAAAATTTACAAATTATTATCTGTGTTTAAACGAATTTTAGTACTTTTCCCAAAATTTAGATAAACTATTCAGAAAAATTAATGCAACTTACGTTAAAATGTTTGTCAGTAAACGAGCCCTAAAAATTTGTATTTTTGTGCATTTTCGGATTTGCGGGTTAATCTGGATTAACTTTACTTTTGTGAATCCTACTAATCCGATTTAAAATTCTTATAATCAACGTTCAAGTAAAATCCAGCTATTAATAATAATTATTCGGAGAAGGCGAACTTAATATTTTCGAATATCATCATTAGTTACAACAATTGTAACTTTCTCTATTTTTGTAATTTGTTTCTTAATGTAAGGCTACATTTAAAGCGATTTACACTACTGAATCGGTTAAAAAACTGCATTAACTTAATTTTTTGCACTCTCGGTTCTGGTTAAAGTTACTCTGGATTAACTACATTTTTCTGGAATCCACTAATCCGGTTTAACGTACTTATACCCGACGTTCAAGTAGAATCGAGATATTAATAATAATTATCCTGAGAAGACTAATTTAGTATTGTTGAATTGAATATTATGATTAATTACAATTTTTTTTTGGACTTTTTTCTAAATCTGTCGTTAATAGTTCGATTTACACTCTTGAAACGGTTAATTTGTATTTACTGCATTTTTTAAGCCACATTAAACGGGTTTAAATGTTTAATCGACGTTTAAGTACAAATCAGCCTTAAAAATCTGTATTACTATTTTCGTATTTTTTTTATTAAATTTAACTGAAATCCACTAATCCGGTTTAACGTTCCCGTAATCGACGTTCAAGTTTAATCGAGCTATTACTAAAAATTATCAACAGAAAACTAGTTTTGCAATTTTGAGTAGTATCATTAATTAAAACAAAGGTAACTTTTTCTAATTTTGTACTTTGTCCAGAAATTTAATACTAATATTTAATACTATTAGTATTTAATAATATTCTCGTTTTAAAATTCTCGTAATCAACGTTTAAATATAACCAAACCCCAAGAATTATGTATTTAGACAAGGCGAAATTCGTATCTTTTATATGATATCTAGAACTATAAGGAGCTTATTATAATTAATTATTGTATTATAATTTTTTTAACTATAATGAGGTTAATAAATTAACATCTTTTTTAAAGTTCTCATAATCTCGTTTTAAAATTCTCGTAATCGACGTTTAAATATAACCGAACCCCAAGAAGTATGTATTTAGACAAGGCGAAATTCGTATCTTTTATATATCTAGAACTATAAGGAGCTTACTATAATTGTTGTATAATAACTTTATTAAGTATAATGAAGTTAATGAATTAACTTATTTTTTTGAAGTCCTACTAACCTGGTTTAAAATTCATTTAATCGACGTTTAAATATAACCGAACCCCAAGAAATATGTTTTTTAGACAAGACGAAATTCGTGTTTTATATTATATCTAGAACTATAAGGAGCTCATTATAATTGTAGAATAATAACTTTATTAACTATAGGGAAGTTAATAAATTAACTTCTTTTTTGAAATCCTACTAATCTCGTTGTAAAATTCTCGTAATCGACGTTTAAATATAACCGAACCGCAAGAAGTATGTATTTAGACAAGGCGAAATTCGTATCTTTTATATATCTAGAACTATAAGGAGCTTACTATAATTGTTGTATAATAACTTTATTAAGTATAATGAAGTTAATGAATTAACTTATTTTTTTGAAGTCCTACTAACCTGGTTTAAAATTCATTTAATCGACGTTTAAATATAACCGAACCCCAAGAAATATGTTTTTTAGACAAGACGAAATTCGTGTTTTATATTATATCTAGAACTATAAGGAGCTCATTATAATTGTAGAATAATAACTTTATTAACTATAGGGAAGTTAATAAATTAACTTCTTTTTTGAAATCCTACTAATCTCGTTGTAAAATTCTCGTAATCGACGTTTAAATATAACCGAACCGCAAGAAGTATGTATTTAGGCAAGGCGAAATTCGTATCTTTTATATGATATCTAGAACTATAAGGAGCTTATTATAATTGTTGTATAATAACTTTATTAACTATAATTAAGTTAATAAATTAACTTATTTTTTGAAGTGCTACTAATCTAGTTTTAAAATTCTCGTAATCGACGTTTAAATATAACCGAACCCCAAGAATTATGTATTTAGACAGGGCGAAATTCGTATCATTTATATGATATCTAGAACTATAAGGAGCTTATTATAATTGTTGTATTATAATTTTTTTAACTATAATGAGGTTAATAAATTAACATCTTTTTTAAAGTCCTATTAATCTCGTTTTAAAATTCCCGTAATCGACGTTTAAATATAACCGAACCCCAAGAAATATGTATTTAGACAAGGCGAAATTCGTATCTTTTATATGATATCTAGAACTATAAGGAGCTTATTATAATTGTTGTATTATAATTTTTTTAACTATAATGAGGTTAATAAATTAACATCTTTTTTTTGGAGTCCGACTAATGTCGTTTTAAAATTCTCGGTTTAATATTCTCGTAGTCGCCGTTTAAATATAACCGAACCCCTCAAAAAAATGTATTTAGACCAGACGAAATTCGTATCTTTTATATAAAATCTAAAACTGTAAGAAGCTGATTATAATTGTATAATTGTAGTCTATAAATTCCGAATTACAAATAAGTCTCGTTTCAGTTCCTTGACTTACACGACCGATTAGATGTTAATCTGGTCCGACTAACCGAATCTTCCTGATCGTCGTTAGTAACTTTTACCCTAAATTTTAAACGGCGATCAGGAGGACTTGATCGCCGTTTATACTCCAAATCCCGAACCTGTGACCCAGAAAGCGACGTCCCAATTAAATCCGCGGAATCCGCGACAACCTTCCCAGATCCGACGATTTTCCTCGAATACCCGAAAACAATTTTTAGCGCGTTATCTAAACATAACGCTCGCGCGTACTAAGCGGAAAAACAGAACTGTGTCTCTCTCTCTCTCTCCCTCTCTCTATCTGCGAGCGTATTTAAGACGACGCTCTCGGGCGGTTTAGTTTCAGTACAGCCATCCAAGCCGATCGGCGAATATCGACCGATTAATCGGAGTTCGATCAAGTTTAAACCGGGTTCACCGTCGATTAAACCGAGGATAGTTTCGATTAAACCGGGTTCGCCGTCGAGTAAACCGGGTTCGCCGTCGATTAAACCGAGTTCACCGTCGATTAAACCGGATAATCCGTCGATTACACCGGGTTCGCCGTCGATTAAACCGGGTTCCAGTTCGGTTTTCGGGTCGTTTCCGGAAGATGTTCTCGTCGGATGAGAACCCGAAGACCCGCAAGAGGTTCCTGAGCGGTTCCGAGGATCTGATCGAGAGGGTGCCGCCCGAGGACGAGAAGTTGTTCGCGAACCTCCCCTGGCTCAATATCATGGTAGATATTGCCGTTACGGCCGCCGTCGCAGAGATGAAGGTACACGAAATGGGAAAATTTTGTGAAAATCCTCGGGAAAACTCCGAATTTTCATCTCGATCAACCTGTCGCGATTCGCTATTATGCATTCATATATGCAATTACGTGTAACCGGCGACGTTAATGGAGTTTCCACGTTTTAATTTTCCGTTTTTGTGTTTTTCAGTTCAAACGTATGCTCAACAAAGAACTGTCCCACTTCTCGGAGTCCAGCAAGTCCGGGAACCAAATTTCGGAGTACATCTGCTCCACTTTCCTCGGTGAGTATCTCATAAAATTTGTAAAATTATGTGAAGTTAGATATCAAAAATTCAACAAACCCAAAGTATCGAAGGTTCGTCAAATCCCAGAACAATGTCCAGAGAGATCATGGGATTCGTTATTCAAACACTGCGACGCTCGTAATTTTGTTTTTGCTTTAATCGACTTTGGTGTGCTATCTTAAAACACACAATATTTTTTAATTGACTTTACTTAAGTAAGCCGAAGGGTTTAATTTGGTGGAAGTCATTACAATTTTGTTAAATTTTAAAAATCTTGCTTTTGGAAAAATTTCAGTCTTGGTGTGTAATTTTGAAATTACTCCGAATATTCAATAATAGTACCTACTACGTACTCCGCATTTGGCGAAGGTACCGCGGAGTATTCGCCAAAAAGTAAAATCGTGTCTACGCATGCTCGCTTGTTACTCTTATAATTTATCTTATAATTAGTTATTATTAACTTATTAGACTTTACGAACATTTTAAGGTTGAATCATAGTAATCATCTAATCTAATCGGTGCAATTACAATACTTTCTATATTCCGGACTAAAATGACAGCTATTCTATCACTAAAATGGCCGAAAACAGTCTCGTTAATGAGGCTTATTAAAGCATTGTTTTTTGTAATTTTTTTTGTTGGGTTGGTAACAAGATATTCCCTAATGCTGTCTGATGTCTGTCAAAACAAAATTAAAAATAAATATGGCCGCCGCGTCGATGGGATTAAAGTCACTAGATATATAAAGTACCGCAAACTCCGCCATTTTTGGGCAAAAATTTGGCGCCAAATTTGAATTGCTAACAATACATAATGAAAACAATGCTTGCTTGTTTTAATTAACTGCCTTGCTATCTGCATTTCACTTATTAACGCATCATGTTAATACAGTTGTGCTTTTTTTAACAATACAGTACAAAATTGATTTTTATTTAACATTAGCAATTCAAATTTGGCGCCAAATTTTCGCCCAAAAATGGCGGAGTTTGCGGTACTTTATATATCTAGTGACTTTAGTTGGGATGTACGCAAGTGATGACTATAAGCTATTCGTTTCTATATTTTAAAAGGTGTATCATAAAATAGAAACATCACGGTGTAAGACCTTTATTTTTTTTACACCAGTTCACAAAGTTATTGTAAACTTTTTTATATGCGTCTCTAGACTTATCAGGTAGCAAATTCCTTACTGCATTTGAAGCCACTTCTTGAGATATGATTTCGATTTCATTTAAATCCATTAAATTAAATTTGAAAATGGTGTGAAAATTGACAGATGTCTAGGAAACAGCAGTAATACCAACTTAAATGTCACGATAAAAAAAATCCCCAGATAAGGAATTTTCAAATTATTTAAACATAAATAAAAATGAAATGGAAGCCGGAACATAGAAAATGTTGTAAGTACTAGTTGCAGGACATCTCAAGCCATTGTCCGTTCTAAAACTCATACTCGGGCTTGGAATATGACGCCTTCTGCAACTTGTACTTTAAACTACAATGTGTTTCAAAATGATTGTCATCTAGTTGGCGTTGGAATTTCTGTGCATGTAATTTTTGATGTGCCGCTCTCTATTGATCTGAACCCATCTAATTCTGACAAGTGACACTTCGAACATTTATTGTGAAACTGGCAATCAGTACTGCTGGTAATTAACGGCCCTTTTCAGGGCCAAAACAAATACTACAAATAGACAAATACTCAGAATTCGTTTTAAGAAGTTAAGAGAGGTTAAATAGGTTATTTTAAGGTTATGTATAGCTAGTAGAAACCCCTATTTTCGCAAGGCGTGTTTTGTTATTTTACATGGGTATTCGACAGCCGACTAGATAACAATCATTTTTTTGAAACACATTGTACTATTCTCTTATTATGTAGGACACCCTATATGAGAAAGTAAATAGACAGAGGTACCTATATTGACGTTTTAGAATTTGTTACATTTCTATGGTGACACGATACGTCATGGTAGTCATGCTATTCTATGGTCGTCGATAGATGGCGTTTTGTCTTGAGATTTTGAAATCTGAGGCGCGTTAGAAATGTCGAAGTTACTCAACTTCATATCGAGTTTGCGCAGAGGGTCCCGCAAGGCTGCGCAGTCGGGTGCGCGCTCCCCCCATATCCGTCCTCGTCTCGCTTAATTGACCCGATTATCGCTGTTCCAGATAAGCAGCAGGAGCTGGACATACCGACGCTGCGCACCGATGAGCCGCAGTCGGAGCTCGCGAGGGCGCAGCAGCAGCTGCAGCTGCAGCAGAACCAGCAGCAGCAGCAGCAGCAGCGGAAGGAGCGTTCGCGAGCGGCCGCCGCCCCGGGCGCCCACTCGACGATGTCGCAGATCTCCGGCCACAACCGACGCCCCCTCTGCCACACGAACTCGTTCACGGGCGAACGGCTGCCGGCGCACGGCGTCGAGACGCCGCACGAGGAGGAGCTCGGCCGTCGGCTCACAGTCATCGACCGCTGGGGCATCGACATATTCCGCATCGGCGAGCTGAGCAACGGCAGGCCGCTCACGTGCGTCGCCTACACGGTGTTCACGAGCCGCGACCTGCTCAAGTCGATGGGCATACCGCCGAAGACGTTCGTCACGTTCATGATGACGCTCGAGGACCACTACGTCAAGGACAACCCGTTCCACAATTCGCTGCACGCGGCCGACGTCACGCAGAGCACGCACGTGCTGCTCAACACGCCCGCGCTCGAGTCGGTGTTCACGCCGCTCGAGATCACGGCAGCGCTGTTCGCGGCGTGCGTGCACGACGTCGACCATCCGGGGCTCACGAACCAGTTCCTGATCAACTCGAGCTCGGAGCTCGCGCTCATGTACAACGACGAGAGCGTGCTCGAGAACCATCACCTAGCGGTCGCGTTCAAGCTGCTCTCGAACGAGGGCTGCGACATATTCTGCAACATGTCGAAGAAGCAGCGGCAGACGCTCAGGAAGATGGTCATCGATATGGTGCTCAGCACGGACATGTCGAAGCACATGAGCCTGCTCGCCGACCTCAAGACGATGGTCGAGACGAAGAAGGTCGCCGGCTCGGGCGTGCTGCTGCTCGACAACTACACCGATCGCATACAGGTAGGTGAAGCTGAGGTTCGTGACTGATGGCGTATCTCACACCTCGCCACCAAATTCGATATTTCTCGAAAACCTCTCGGGCTTGAACATGAAATATTTAAAAAAGACATATGTCTTTTTACAGACACAGGCATATCACAGGTTTGTTGTCTTCTGTATATATTTCTCACTCACTGGTATTCACGCTCAAATTCTTTGCAAAATATGTTAAATGCGAATTTCTTTCGATATGACCAAAATTGGATACCATTCAAAGATCACTGAGCACAGAACACCCGATATATAGAACGTACACTTGTCGTTTTTCATGGAACGTTAAGGTTTTTGTTCTGGCTACGAGACCGTTCAGGCGAACTTTTCGCCGGGGCGCGGAGCATGCGAACTGGGGCTCATATTTCATATTTATTCTAATGATACCTATTAGGCTCAGTGAGTGCATGATGAATCCTTGCCCCCTTGCGTTAACAACGTACATTTTAACATCTGTAGATTCCTTCTATTCCAAGTACCATCCGTCATGTCGGCCGTTTAGCCACTCCCAAAACTGCTCTCGGCGTGGCTGTCAACAGTTTTTCAAAATGGCGAAGTCGAGAAAACGTCTGTTTCTAATCGTTTTTTTTTTTAATATTTCTCGGTATTATTTTGACGCGAAGTTAACAGTTAAGCCTTAAACTGAGTAAGAACATACGAAAACATACTGAGAAATTCCTCTTCAAAAATGGGTAATTTCGGTGTTTTTTTTAATATTTCATTTTTTTTATCAAAAACTAGGCGTCTCCGCAGATAAACATTTTTTTTTCGGCACCTCTAAACGCCCTTCTTTCAATTGACATTTTTTATTTTTTAAAAACTCTGATTCAAAGAGGAAAAATTTTACGAAATTGTATTACAAATATTTTTAAAAAATGGCGGATGCGCTTTTTGAATTCATCTCACCACAAAATTCCAAATCTCTCGGAAACCTCTCATTTTATCGAATCGTAACAAGAGCGACTTTTTGTAGTAAAACAGTTGGGAAGTCATGTGGTGTCATTTAACGTTTCATTGTTACTAGAATTTTGAACTTATGACTTATAATTCTAAATTGCCAATGCAAAATGCCTTCTCTCGTTTTTCACAATCAAAAAAAGAATACTAGTAGGTACTTCTTTTCTCTGATATCTGAGTTTTTGTGTCTTGGTTACAGTCATGTTCTAAAATAAAAGGAAAATCGTAAAAAACACGAAGATTAATTTATAGTAGAACTAATAGTACAAAAAGACGTTCTGAGGTTAGTTGTTGAAAAGTAGTGAAATGATAATTTTCTTTGTTTTTCTCAATTTTGCCATCTCCAATCCATAGAAGTTTTATTATTTCTGATGCATTAGTATTAATTCAAATTATGAGCCTTATGAAGCGAACAAATTACACTAATTATTCCGTTTTAAGTCATCAAATTTCATTACAAGCTTATTTAAAAAAATGGCGAATGCGCTTATTGCATTACGCCTCCCAGAATTTCATATTTCTCGGAAATCTTTAATTTTATTAGCGACTTTTTCTAGTATAGTAGTCTGGAAGTTCTCTGGTTTTGTTGAGGACTCCATCGCATTTGCGGACCGAGACCAATTCTGAATTGCCAACGTATTGTCTCATGCAACGAACAAGAACACGTTTATATGCCTGATAGTTGAACAAAGTCTCATTAAGTTCGACAGAACTCTGTGAAAGTCGTGAACAAACATAGTTTTTCGAACCACAACTTTGGTGCCTCTCGAGTTCATGGAGAACAAGTTATACATCATATATCTTTCCTGGAACAAAAACGGTATCTGACCTCTTCTCTCTCTTAAAGGTCCTGGAGAACCTCGTCCACTGCGCCGACCTGAGCAACCCGACGAAGCCGCTGCCGCTGTACAGACGTTGGGTCGACCTGCTGATGGAGGAGTTCTTCCTGCAGGGCGACAAGGAGCGCGAGGCGAAGATGGACATCAGCCCGATGTGCGACAGGCACAGCGCTACCATCGAGAAGTCCCAGGTCGGCTTCATCGATTACATCGTCCATCCGCTGTGGGAGACGTGGGCCGATCTCGTCCATCCCGACGCCCAAGACATACTCGACACGCTCGAGGAGAACCGCGACTGGTAAGCGACACCTTCATACCTATCATACCTACATATCTTCCTGTGCCATACGTTATAGGCTTCTTCTGCCGTGTATTTGTAGTTGTCCTACTGTGCTTTATATCCCGCAGATACGAATCTCTTCCTCCCTCTAGCTTATACTTCTTCTTCTTACGTTAGGACTTGGTCCTGTGTTTTCCACAACGTTCCTTATCCTTGAGATGCTTATAAAGTCCAACTTTCATGCCAGCGTTTCGGTAGTCTTGCGTTGTCTTGTTAACATCTCTCCTCGCCAAAGGGCAGCGGGCTAGTACGCAGGTCAAACCGGCAGCGACACATGATCCTTGTGTTCGACTGATCCAGATTGGTCTTTTTGGATTCAGATTCTTCAGATTTGGTTTCAATGTTTTCGTTCTTTACAGGTATCAGAACGCGATACCACCGAGTCCGCCGCCCGAGGAGTGCTCGGACCCCCAACGCCCCGGCATCCGCTTCCAGGTGACGCTCGAGGAGGGGGAGGGCGAGTCCGAGACCGAGGCTCCGATGTGACGGAGGCTGGTGGGCCTCTGCAAGAAGCTGACCGAAAAGGTAACGTATCTAAATCGTCGAATAACAGTTCAATTGCTAAATCTCGATTGGATAACAATTCGATTGTTGTCGACTTGGAAATCAACAATAGTAGGTAATGGGGCACTTCAGACCAAACCAGTAACGGTTCGAAGGGGCTACTGGTGGGGGTGGTCTGAAGTGCCCCATTACCTACTAACAATCATCATGGAAATCATCTAATTGGTCGATTTCCGTTCGCAGGTGCAGCAATGGTGGCGCATTCGGCAGTAGACGCTGGCGTCGCTGCCTCCCGCAACTCTAGTGCATCTCATCCCACACACACCGCGCAGGCGCGGACCCCCCCCCCCCCCTTGTTATATTTGTTTTCAAAGAAATAATAATTAATAATAATGATTCGCTTGACTGAAATTCTTCTAGTGTTCCGGCCCCAAGGGGGCCGTCCCCCCCTCCCCCATCGCATGTAACGTGAAAGGAGAACGTCCCCCTCCCCCCTTCCCTGGAACGTACTAACACTTATGTAACTATGGACAAGACAGATGTATGTTTTTCGGGGACACGTCGTTCCGGATACGGTACATGCGCAGTGGCGTTCACGTTTCGACGATTCCACCAATCATATCCGAGCGCGCTACTGCGCATGAGCCGTCTCCGGTGTAAATCATTCTCGTAGCTCTTGCCTATGCGAAAACCTAAGTGTACCGACGCGTCAGGTTCTAGATAGAATTTTATTGTATACGATGTGTGTGAGTGTAGGTATGACTTGTAACTTATTTCCGTTAGGGATACTTTGTTTTTGTAATTTCCGGTTCTGACTAGTAAAGGAAAGACGATCTCTCTCTCTCTCTCTCTCTCTCTCTCAAAGACGCTTTCGTGTTCGTTTAGCCACCCTACAATTTCTGTAGGACAATCGATGATAATAAATAATGAAAAAAAATTACAAAAAAATCGTTTCAAACTCTCAGTCCGCGTCGCTTGAACCGACACGACAGACTCTTTACAGGAATCTTCTGATTCCGACGTTCGTAACAAGCAAGTAATCTATCTGACATATCAAAGAGTGTCGCGTTCAAGCGGCGCTCGAACTATTCAGCAAGCGCACCTAGCGGTCGATTAACTGTGGTAGTTGTTTTCGGTGTGCATGAGGTACGTACACTTAGCTTTTCAATTCAGGAAACCTCAAGAGACATCTCGGGCTACGTCGTCCCTTTCATTACGTATAATTTTAGTATGTTTGGCCTTTCCACGAGTACCCTTATGTCATGCCTTAAAATTAGACTCTTGTAACTGACAGAAGAAGGATTATTAAAATGAAAACTGTTAAAAAAAAATTAATAAAACATCTGTATATAAATTCATAATAAGTGTCAGTGTAATACTCAGTCCCTGTATGTATAGGTACTACGTGTCATGTCAGCTAATGTTACCAAAAATAAAGCTCTCTCTCCATTTTGAACGAAGTTGTTTTATTAACATTACAGGTCGAAGGTTCTGGTTCAGCAGGGATCCCACCAGGTGTAACGCAACAACGCGATAGTCGAATACGGGACGTTCCATTGGCTGGAACCAACGAGATCAATGGAATTCAGAACAAATGCTCCAAGAGTTGGGACCATATTGAATCATTAATACAATTATGGCGTCTTATAACGTCCAGGGCTTCTCCAAACCTATACCAATCAAAGCCTGAACTCATTACAGGTAGTTAAGATGGTTTTAAACTATTAAACTGACTCAAATACCAATAGATTCAGTTGCGTCATGTCTGAGTGTTCAATGTTTTCTCAAGACTCAAAATTAAACCATAAATGCGTTATTGAGGAGTTTAGGACCTTCGTGTGTTATTGAAAGAACAACTCATTTAATTTTGGCGTCTTGGAATGTGCATTGGTTCCTCAATACTTTAACACTCGAAGCATGAAGACGTTGCAAGGCATTTACCACCGTCTTGAATCATTATATTCATTGAAAGGCCAATTGACTCAAATGTGGCGTCTTAGGATGTACCTACAATGTTTACTTGGACCTTTGACAATTAAAGCAAGAATGTATTGCAAGGCATCTCTAATATTGACGTATAGGTGTTCATCGGGGTCAGATGGAGCCACGTACTATCAGACATGGAATTGGAGGTCCCTGGCGATCACTAGAAGCGGCTGACTAATAGGAAGACGCAAATTTGACACGTATTTTTAACTTATTTGACTGAATATCTCTCGAGTTTCTGCTTAATGGATCCTCAAGACTCTAACGATCAAACCACAATTACTTTATGAAGCAGTTTAGGACCTTCGTGAATCATTAAAACCTCAATCAGTCAATTATGGCGTCTTGAAATGTCCAATGTTTCCTAAATTTCTAACAATCAAAACAGGAAAGCATTAAAAGGTAATTACGAACCATTAATCTGACTCACAGACCAATTGGTTTATCAAATTGTTTAATATTCCTGAAATCTTTGAAGACCCAAGCACAAAAGCATTACAAGACTCTCGAATCAATACATTCACAGACCTAACTGAACCAATTAAGACCGACAGACCCGACGGAGCTCAATGGTGAAGTGCTGGACTGATGAAGACGAATGACCCAACGTAATGAGTGTTATTCTAATGGAACGCAGGGACCCCGAAGACCTAAAGGGAACAGCTAAACCAATGGACCCAAACATCACTAGAGGTGATAGAACAAAAATGCCTCAACAGGACCAATTGAAGCTAAAGAAATGATTGACTCGACAGAACCAGTTGGTGTTACTAACGACATAAGGGAATCAGCTGAACCAGTGGGTCCAACCATCAGTGGAGGTGATGGGACAAAATGCCTCAACAGGACCGATTGAACCGGAAAAAATGGGAAATCATGAACCAGTGGGTCCAACCATCAGTGGAGGTGATGGGACAAAATGCCTCAATAGGACCAATTGAAGCTAAAGAAATGATTGACTCAACAGAACCAGTTGGTGTTCCTAAACACCTAAAGGAATCAGCTAAACCATTGAACCCAACCATCACTAGAGGTGATAGAACAAAAATGCCTCAACAGGACCAATTGAACCTAAAGAAATGATTGACTCGACAGAACCAGATGGTGTTACTAACGACATAAGGGAATCAGCTGAACCAGTGGGTCCAACCATCACTAGAGGTGATAGAACGAAAATGCCTCAACAGGACCAATTGAAGCTAAAGAAATGATTGACTCGACAGAACCAGTTGGTGTTCCTAAACACCTAAAGGAATCAGCTAAACCATTAAACCCAACCATCACTAGAGGTGATAGAACAAAAATGCCTCAACAGGACCAATTGAAGCTAAAGAAATGATTTACTCGACAGAACCAGTTGGTGTTACTAACGACATAAGGGAATCAGCTGAACCAATGGATCCAACCATCAGTGGAGGTGATAGAACAAAATTCCTCAACAGGACCAATTGGAGCTAGAGAAATGATTGACTCGACAGAACCAGTTGGAGTTACTAACGACATAAAGGGAATCAGCTGAACCAGTGGATCCAACCATCAGTGGAGGTGATGGGACAAAATGCCTCAACAGGACTGATTGAACCGAAAAAAATGGGAAATCAGCTGAACCAGTGGATCCAACCATCAGTGGAGCTGATGGAACAAAATGCCTCAACAGGGCCAATTGAAACAAAAGAAATGATTGGCTCTACAGAACCAGTTGGTGTTCCTAAAGACCCAAAGGAATCAGCTAAACCAGTGGACCCAACCATTAATAGCGTTGATGGAACAAAATGCTCCATCAGGACCAAAAGAAATGATTGGCTCGCCAGAACCAGTTGGTCTTCCCAATGATTCGATGATATGGGAGTAGACGCATTGGAACTGATTGACCCAACCAACGGGACAAATTAAACCAGGACACAACTGAAGTGCTTGATTTATGGAAATGTTTGAAATTCAAACCAGTGGTCAACCGGAGTTGATGGAGTCAAAGCAATCAAACAGATCATGGATCTAATGGAATTTATGAACCTATGGGATTTGGGAATTCTGTTTTAAGCAAGTTTATTGCATATACTTAATCACAAGGTATTTATTACAACGTCGCAAATGCGGAATGTTGTGTTTTATGTGAGGTTGTATATCGCGAAGATTTCGTGGAATTTATACGACACACCACATTACTTCCATCAATAAATATTTGTTCTCGTTTTATTGCAAGAGAAACATTCTGTTAATCACGACGTGTACCTAATCTAGAATGTCTCGAAACGAGTATATCTATCTCAGATCCGACGTTAGAGATAACGGAAACGCTGGGCGCACAAGTGGAAATTCCTCGTCCGAGACTGGGTTAGAGTGCTAGAAACACATTGAATTCATTGCGATATTTTTATTCATAGGCCCGCCACAGTCGATCTGGCGGAATTGGCGGCCCGATAAACCCGTAGAACAAATGTTAATTTTCGCTTATCGATAAATTAACAACAAACAGTATTTATCTTGCATTCCTCGCTTATCTTTTAGTACCTTTTATCGTTTCGGGCCGCCTCATCAGTCTTATAAAGAAATCTGTGGCGTTGACCTATCGCGAAACGGCACCAAGGTGTGGGTGGAGTGCGAATCGAAGTTCAGGATGGAGGTAAGTCCGGATTACCGTCCGGGACCTGCAGGAATAATGTTCGATTTCCAGTTGAAGGCGTTGAACGTGAAGGACAGTTACCAGTTCACGAAGGGAACGTTCTACATCATGTCCGTGCTGATGTTCCTGCCGCACTACTTCCTGCTGACTTCCACCGATGTAAGTGCCACCTTTTCAAATTTTCGCTACACATTTCTTCCCACCACTAAACTTCGTCGAAGTGTTAAGGACAATGTCAGTATTTCCGTTAGGTTTCAAATCGGTGCTTGTACATTCAGATCAACTCCGAATCTTCATAAAATTTATGACTGTAAATATCAATCGGCGGGCAAATAAATCATAAGAATTTACAACTCGAATTAATAAGGATACATTTGATAAAAAAAATGCTATGTAATCAATTTCATTTAGTCACCTCACCCCACCTCACCATGTCATGTTTGGAGATCTAAATATCCAATTAAGAAGAGATTAAACGATTACCTGCTAAATTTCAATTTAATCTAGTTTAAATAATAAACACCCTTTTACTTCCAATGATAATATGGCGTTAATGACTTAACTTGGATTTACTAAAAATCGAAAAAGATTATTTAATACAATTTCAAATTCATTACAATGCTTAAGTCTTGTAAACTCAGATTTTCAGATCAACATGGAGGTACCTACTTTAAATGTAAAACAACATTTGTAACTCATTGAAATCGCACCTGTTAAAGTATTTGAGGACTCGAAACTCATGCTGATTTTACTCAAAAACATTTTGAGTATGATTAAAGTCCACGATTTCGCTTGGAGCTCATTGGTGCGGTTTTGGACTTTGTGCCCGTTGGACCAAGTGGGCTATCTTGATCATATTTAAGGTAACTGTGGACTTGGAGCTTAAAGGCTTGGAAGTCAAGACCAAAGTCCGAAAGTGTCATGGAATCATTTGGACCACATTTGATGTCCAAAGTAGTTTTACATATGAATTTTATTAGGGTTGTGTACTTAAGATGACTGTAGTAGGAGCTCAAGCTCGTTTGAACCAAAATGAATGTTCCTTCGGAATTTCAGCTAATTTGACCATATTGCAGGAAATTCATTCGAGTTACATGATTGAAGATGATTTAAACAAACGTTTGACCGATTTTTGTAGCAAATCTCACACCAATTTAGATCAATTTTGGAGATTGACCTCTTGGGATTTATACTTATGGTGGTTGAAGTAGGAGCTCAATGTTAAAAACTATACCTACAAATAAGACGCCGTTTTGGAATTTCAACTTATTATGCTTAGGAAGGTACATGTAATTTGGTGTTGCAAGAGTGTCATTCAAATTACATGATGACCTCCAAATCCAAATCGACATTTCAAACTCATTTGGAGTTCATTTGGACAACACTGACTTGGTATCATCGTTGGGCAAATTTCAATCCCCTTAAATTAATTTTGGAGACAAAGCTCATGTGGTGCAACCAAAATGAACGTTGTTTTGGACTTTCATCTCATTTGGGTTACATGTGTAGTGATATTGCAGGATATTCATTGAATTACATTTAAAGTGAGCACCTAAAGGTCGTTTGGACTTTTGTTATAATTTTGGAGCACATTTTGGTCCCTTTCGAATTAATTTTGGAGGTACATTTGGTATAGTGGACATATAAGGTGGTGTAGCAAGAGCATAAGCTCGTTTGTACCAAACTGAACGTTGTTTTGGACTTTCAGCTCATTTTGATTATATGAGAAGAGATTTTGCAAAAAATTCATGGGAATTGCATGTAAAATGTGCACCCAAAACTCATTTGGACAATAGTTTTCATTTTGGGAGATAAAGCTTATGTGGTGTACCTTTAGAATGATTGTAGCAAGAGCTCAAGCACTTTTGAACCTTGTTTTGGACTTTCATCTCATTTGGCTTACATGTGAAGTGATATTGCAGGAAATTCATTGAATTACATCTGAGGTGAGCACCTAAAGGTCGTTTGGAGCTCGTTTGGACTTTTGTTATAATTTTGGAGCACATTTTGGTCCCTTTCGAATTAACTTTGGAGGTACAATTGGTATAGTGGACATATAAGGTGGTGTAGCAAGAGCTTAAGCTCGTTTGTACCAAACTGAACGTTGTTTTGGACTTTCAGCTCATTTTGATTATATGAGAAGATTTTGCAAAAAATTCATGGGAATTGCATGTAAAATGTGCACCCAAAACTCATTTGGACAATAGTTTTCATTTTGGGAGATAAAGCTTATGTGGTGTACCTTTAGAATGATTGTAGCAAGAGCTCAAGCACTTTTGAACCTTGTTTTGGACTTTCATCTCATTTGGCTTACATGTGAAGTGATATTGCAGGAAATTCATTGAATTACATCTGAGGTGAGCACCTAAAGTTCGTTTGGAGCTCGTTTGGACTTTTGTTATAATTTTGGAGCACATTTTGGTCCCTTTCGAATTAATTTTGGAGGTACATTTGGTATAGTGGACATATAAGGTGGTGTAGCAAGAGCATAAGCTCGTTTGTACCAAACTGAACGTTGTTTTGGACTTTCAGCTCATTTTGATTATATGAGAAGAGATTTTGCAAAAAATTCATGGGAATTGCATGTAAAATGTGCACCCAAAACTCATTTGGACAATAGTTTTCATTTTGGGAGATAAAGCTTATGTGGTGTACCTTTAGAATGATTGTAGCAAGAGCTCAAGCACTTTTGAACCTTGTTTTGGACTTTCATCTCATTTGGCTTACATGTGAAGTGATATTGCAGGAAATTCATTGAATTACATCTGAGGTGAGCACCTAAAGGTCGTTTGGAGCTCGTTTCGACTTTTGTTATAATTTTGGAGCACATTTTGGTCCCTTTCGAATTAACTTTGGAGGTACAATTGGTATAGTGGACATATAAGGTGGTGTAGCAAGAGCTTAAGCTCGTTTGTACCAAACTGAACGTTGTTTTGGACTTTCAGCTCATTTTGATTATATGAGAAGATTTTGCAAAAAATTCATGGGAATTGCATGTAAAATGTGCACCCAAAACTCATTTGGACAATAGTTTTCATTTTGGAGCAAATTTCGATCATATTGGAATCAATTTTTGGGGATAAAGCTCACGTGGTCTATCTTTAGAATGATTGTAGCAAGAGCTCAAGTACTTTTGAACCTTGTTTTGGACTTTCATCTCATTTGGCTTACATGTGGAGTGATATTGCAGGAAATTCATTGAATTACACGTAAAGTGAGCACCCAAAATTCGTTTGGAGCTCGTTTGCACATTTGTTATAATTTTGGAGCACATTTTGGTCCCTTTCGAATTAATTTTGGAGGTACAGTTGATATGGTATACAAATAAGGTGGTTAAGCTTGGTTCAACGCAAATGAACGTCGTTTTGGACTTTCAGCTCCTTTTGGTTACATATGTGAAGTGATATTGCAGGAAATTCATTAGAAATACACTTAAACCACCTTTGGAGATCATTTGAACAGCATTTGATATATCTTTGGAGCTAGTTTCGATCCCAATTGAATTATATTTGGAAATAAACGACTTGGGATGTATATAGATGGTTCAAGTAGGAGCTCAAAGTTCAAAACTGAATTAGGCTCATTTTTTTTGGAGTTTCAACTTATTATTTTCATTCAAATTACATGTACTGTGCGTAATGATGAGCTCCAAATCCAATTCGCACACTTCATTCTTGTCTTGTTTATTGTATATACTTATAACACGCGTTTGGATATAGGATGACTCACAGCGTAACAGATTTCATGCTGACGGCAAGCTGAACATTTCACATCTCAGAATGTTTATTTGTCTCAAGCGCGCGTATAGAGGTTGTCATTTCGAAAAATCCAAAATCTTGGCCGTTCAAATTTCAAATTCCTCTTCAACGACGCCCTCCCCCCTTCTTTTCCAGTTCTGGATGTACAAGTTCAAGCCGCCGCGGCCGCGGCCGCCTCCCCCCTTCCCCCACGGCGACGACGACGACGTCTTGGGACGCGTCGCGACGTCGACCACCACGGAGTACCCGGAGAAGCCCGAGGATCGCAACAGGTACCAGTCGAACATAACGGCCGCCATATCGGCGAGCTACGCGATCACGACGACCGTCTCGCTCGTCGTGCTCATCCTCTTCAAGCACAGGCTCGCTCCGCCCCAGAAGAGGATCAAGGTGTCGCTCGTCTCGACGTTCGTGCTCTTCGCCATGTCCACGCTCTTCGTCATCATGACCAACAACAAAGACAGTAAGGGCGAACGTGTAATAGTAGGTACCCGAAATCCACTTCTAGTGATACTTACGGTATTACTACTGCAACACGCAAAATGCCACATAAGTAGATATCCTAGGAGAGTTCGGGCCCACATAACCTCACTTTTGCCGATGCGCGGGCCAAGGGGTCCCATGTAATACTACTACTAGTAAATGAGAGTAAACTACTACTACTACTACGAATACTACTAGCAAAAGTGAGGTTATGTGGGGCCGAATTCTGCAGGTCTACAATTTCACGCTCCTTGTACTGTGACGTCAGACTCAAGAGAAATGGATTTTGGGTATAATAGTTATAGTATTGTCGCCATTTCGTTTCACGCATTTCGCACTTTTATATATGTACAGACCGTTTCTGGAGAGTCGCAGTATGGTATAAACATAAGAGCGAAAGAAAGGCCATATATTTCTCGTTGGCTAAACAGAGAAAGAACTTTGGCGACGTTGCTGGCTCGCGTAACATCACACTCTACCGGATCATTAGCTGTATTGCCTCCGACGGGAATATTTGGAATGGGTTACGGACCGGCAACGTTGCAAAACTTCCTTCTCTGTCATACTAACGAACTACTATTAGTTTCTCTTTCGCTTTTGTTGATTTTGGACCCTGCGTTTCAACATCTCCCGTGGTACATTTCAACGGCTTTTCTTTCAAGACTTTCTTTTTATTTCCAGGACAGGACCTGTCCTTCTTCGGTATACTCCTGCTGGCCACTATGATGAACTGTGAGTATTTAAATTCCGTATCGAGAGGTATTGAATACTTATCGTGCCGATGCACTTTTGATAACTCACAAGATGTGATTTGATAAGGTTTGTTTTTTAAAAAATGTGTTATCGCTTTTCCTGTCGATGGAATATCGATGGGCTGTGTGCAAAAATATGTAAATTTGGCTTATTGAATGGCGACTAGGGCCTTGATTACATCCTGGCAACAAATGAAGTGACATGAATAGGGAAGGAATCTCCAAGTGTATCAGTCCTTTACTTAACAAGTTCAATAATGATACTATTGTAACGCGAAATGTAAACAGCAGAGCGAAATGTGTTTACTCCTGTCGGACCTCGGCGGCTTTCCTGAAGGGAACGCGGCTACGCTTATTAAGCGCAGCGGCGAGCATTAAAAACCGTGCCGAGCGTTCCCGATTATTTAAGGAAAAGTGATTTATGACCTTCTGGACATTTTCTACGTAAACAATAATTTGAGAAAGGAATGACCTGGAATTATCGAGCAAATACTAGTAAATTCGGGAATACATTATGGTGGGCTATAAAAGTGAACGCTGCGGACGAAGGAGATTATTATTAGACGTGAAGCCGCGAGAGTAAATAGTAATCAAGCGAAATAGCGAAAGCGAGAGCGTTTAAATAAATTAATAATTAAGAGTGAGATAAATTAATTAGTAGGAGATAGTTAAGTGTGTTTGATAAATTAATTAGTTTAATAATAGTGTATATAAATTAAGTAGTGTCTAGGTACAATTAGTATTAGTGTAAATAAATTAGAAAATAAGCGTTACACTATTATGTAATGTGGAGAATGTTTAACAGTTGTTTTGAAACTCGAATTTTGGGTGATTTTTGAGGAAAATCGCAAGGCGTTAATCTCCCTTTTTATGGAGTAAATAAATGAACTTTGGAACTTCATGATGAAACTCTCAGGTTGGCCCAGGGGGACGCTTTCAAGGTATATCCCCAAATTTCAGTTCGCTAATTTTGATAGCGTCTGAATTGTCCCGATTTTTGAAAAAAAAAAGGAAAATCAAAATGGCAGACAAAAAAAACTCAAAATTTTTTCTATCTATGTATAACATATATCTACCTTAATTGAAATAAGAAATGAGAACATTTTAATGAAACTTATCTAAGTAACTTGTAAATAATACTGCACCTACTGTTGTTCCATATCTTGCTGTACCAACATTTCTATCATAGGACATATTTAAATGCAATTCTGTATTCCACGTGTTTGATTACCATATCTTATGTAACACGTTCTATCGTTCCTCATTTTCTATCTATATTTAACATATTTCTCTCTCTTTTCTGTTGGAAAAAATTCCATGATTGTAATATAGAATCCATGATTTCCAGAGACAAAATCAATTCTATGATATTCAAGATTTCCATGATTGGCAGACACCCTGAAACCCCAATAAAAAATTTACTTACAATTTCTGAAAAGTGGTGAAGTCTCCTTTCATCCCCTTTGACCACAAGTACATTTTCCTTCAGTGAGCGCGGCGGTAACGATAGTCAGCCTCTACGAGTTGGTGACGAGATTCCCCATAAGTTACTACACGGCCATATCCTCCGGCGAGACGCTCTGCGGGGTGATATCCGCCCTGGTACAGATCGTGATAATCAGCCTCGGGGTGAACAGCCTCGTCTCGGGCGCCATCTTCTACGGCCTCGGCTCCATGCTGCTCCTCGCCACCATCGCCGTCTACTGGGTGATCGAGAAGAACTCCAAGTACTTCATATACAGGTAATCCGAAAGAGAGCGAGTCTTAGTAAATCATAGTAAAATCTGGATTCTCGTTTTGCCGCAGGGTGGGCCAGAACGAGGCCTCGCCCAACGAGGAGACGGCCCGCAGGCTGTGGCCGAGCAAGGAGACGATCAAGAAGATCCTCAGGAAGTTCAAGTGGATCTACGCGACGTTCGTGATAGCCTACGGGACCTCCGCGATCATGTGCCCGGGATTCGTCGCGCTCATCACCTCCAGGAATGATCGCACACCGTCGAACGGGCCGTGGGAACGTAAGTGCGAATCTAAAGGGAAAGGGTACTTTCCCAACCTTGAAATTGGTGAAGCTCCTTTGTCCCTATGGAATATTAAAACGAACTTAGGGTGCCACTTCTGGAGCGATCACGATAACGTTTGGCATTGTTAGTAGATTGCGCCATCTTGGCATAAACCCTTTGATTATTGGAAGCATAGCTTTATGGTGTGTAGGTATAGCAAAATGGTGTGTAAATATGTGCTTATAATATTCCCCAGGGGGGCTGGAGGGGTAGCTGGTATAGGGCTCGCTTCACCGGGTACATCTCGCCTCAAAAAAGGGCAGCAGGCGGGCACGAAAGCAGATGGACAGCGTCACAGGATCCTGACTGATGCAAGCCCCCGTATTTATTTAGATCACTAATGTTCGTTGTCTGACGTGTGCTGCTTGGTGTAAATACACGTTCCCTACGGAAATATCCCTTTTCACGATTTCTCTTATCGCAGAGGTGTTCTTCGTGCCGGTCATCACGTTCCTGGGTCGGCAGGTCCTCAGTTTCGCGGGAAGGGAGGCGGCGAAGGTCGTGAAAATCGTAAGCGGTCGCACACTGTAAGGTCTCGATTTTGGGGTAGGTAATATATCTTGTGCGTTTCCAGCCGAAGAACTGGACTTACATAATGGCGGCCGCGGTGCTCAGGATAGGTTTCGTGCCGCTGCTGCTGTTCTGCAACGCCCAACCGAGGGACCATCTGCCGGTGGTGTTCGGAGATGACGCTTACATCATCATCATCTTCATATTCGGTTTCACCGAGGGGCTCTTGGTCAACCTGAGTTTCCTTGCGATTCCCACGTAAGAAATTTGTTTATTTACGATGCAACTAGGTACGCTTATCCTCCGATTTACACAGCACTTGTTTCTTTTATGTGGTTTATAAGATAACATTTCAAAAAATTTCTATTCCTTTCCATATACGCCCATTCAAAGATTTGATGACATTTTAGATTTTTATTCCTTTGGTAACACTCACTGATTCCCGGTGTTGTAAGATATATATATATATAGGTACATTTAGGGAAATCCCCGTAATATGTACATATGTATTTCACAACGGTACAGCTATCTAGTCCATGCAAGTACACAGTGCAGAAACATTTTAAATCGCCAGTTATAACAAACATTTAAAACGAAACAAATCAGGTACCTCATCTCAGAAGACCTGATATTTCAAAAAAAGTTGGAGTTTCTGCAGAATTTGTGAAAAACTGTTACCGACAAAATAAAGTTAGTGGAGTTTAAAAAGTAATTTCTACAGTTTTAAAACGAACTTTGGTTCAACATGGCAAACATTTTTAGAATACATAAAACTGTCTGTTATAACTTAAAAAGCTCTTAAATAAGTTCTAGCACAATTGAAGAAGGTGCTAAGGTTCTTATGGTAATATAGCAGAAATTTATAACACTAAAAGTTTGTGCAACTCTCTTAAGAACAATATGTCGTGATGTTATTAGGATATCTTTAAAAGAGTTGCAATTATCTTTTAAAATATGTAAAACTGACTGTTATAACTTGAAAGGCGTTTAAAGAAGTTCTGAAACAATTAAAGAAGTTGCGGAGTTCCTTATGGCAATATTGATGACACTTCACAAGTTTGTGCAGCTGTCTTAAGAACAATGTGGTGTGATATCACTACGATATGTTAAAAGAAGTTGCAATTATCTTTTGAAATATGTAAAACTGACTGTTATAACTTGAAACGCTTTTAAATAAGTTCTGACACAATTAAATAAGTTGCGGAGTTCCTTATGGCAATATTGATGACACTTCACAAGTTTGTGCAACTGTCTTAAGAACAATGTGATGTGATATCACTACGATATGTTAAAAGAAGTTGCAATTATCTTTTGAAATATGTAAAACTGACTGTTATAACTTGAAACGCTTATAAATAAGTTCTGACACAATTAAATAAGTTGCGGAGTTCCTTATGGCAATATTGATGACACTTCACAAGTTTGTGCAACTGTCTTAAATAAGAACAATGTGATGTGATATCACTACGATATGTTAAAAGAAGTTGCAATTATCTTTTGAAATATGTAAAACTGACTGTTATAACTTGAAACGCGTTTAAAGAAGTTCTGAAACAATTAAAGAAGTTGTGGAGTTCCTTATGGCAATATTGATGACACTTCACAAGTTTGTGCAGCTGTCTTAAGAACAATGTGGTGTGATATCACTACGATATGTTAAAAGAAGTTGCAATTATCTTTTGAAATATGTAAAACCGACTGTTATAACTTGAAACGCTTATAAATAAGTTCTGACACAATTAAATAAGTTGCGGAGTTCCTTATGGCAATATTGATGACACTTCACAAGTTTGTGCAACTGTCTTAAATAAGAACAATGTGATGTGATATCACTACGATATGTTAAAAGAAGTTGCAATTATCTTTTGAAATATGTAAAACCGACTGTTATAACTTGAAACGCTTTTAAATAAGTTCTGACACAATTAAATAAGTTGCGGAGTTCCTTATGGCAATATTGATGACACTTCACAAGTTTGTGCAACTGTCTTAAATAAGAACAATGTGATGTGATATCACTACGATATGTTAAAAGAAGTTGCAATTACCTTTTGAAATATGTAAAACTGACTGTTATAACTTGAAACGCTTTTAAATAAGTTCTGGCACAATTGAAGAAGTTGTGGTTTCCTATGACAATATTGATGACACTTCACAAATTTGTGCAACTGTCTTAAGAGCAATGTGGCGTGATATCACTACGATATTTTTAAAGAAGTTGCAATTCTCTTTTGAAATATGTAAAGCTGACTGTTATAACTTGAAAGCTTTTAAATAAGTTCATAAGTTCTGACACAATTAAAGAAGTTGCGGAGTTTCTTATAGCAACATTGCTGAGACTTCACAAGTTTATGCAACTGTCTTAAGAACAATGTAGCGTGATATCATTACGATAATTTCAAAGGAGTTGCAATTATCTTCTGGAATATGTAAAACTGAATTATAAGGTCTAAAATTATTCTAAAATCTTCAAAGAAAATTTCTAGCATTTTCCGATTTCTTAACATGTTTCAGGGTTGCAAACGACGACGAAGTGGAACTCGCCGTCGTCCTGATCCCACTCCTGGAGTTCCTGACGGTCAGCATATTCGGAAGCCTCGGCTTCATCTTCATCAGCGTGATTTAGCCGATCCGAACGCTGCGTCCCCTGTAAATACTTTGTACATATCTCGTTATTTATATCGAACGACTACATATTGGAATTATAAGCTCGAATATCGAGGGTTCGTTTCAATCCAACACGACTCTTGTAAAATATCATTTATTACAAATTAAATACATTTTCTTCGTTTACAATAATTCAACTTGTTACAAATTAACGGCGGAAACGAATTAAAGCATAGGTTTTTAATTCGATTCACGAATTGTACGGGGGAGGGTTATAGAAAAAACAAAAGATAAAAAGAAAAACAAACAAAAAAACTGACTAACATAGCAATATCTTTGGCATCTTTCATAAGAAAAAGAAACTGGCTTCACATTTGTATTATTACTATTATTAACATTATTATTATTATCATTTAGAACTTCCTACAAAGTTACTCAATAAAATGGTACTTTACACCGGTTTGTACTGTTCGAGAGTATACAAAACAAATATGGTAAATACAGCGAAATCAAATCGAACACACGCGCTCCATCGATCCGATCCTAATGTTTTTGGTTTTACAATCAGACTTAACGATTTACAGACTACTCAATCCCGTTATATTGTAATCGGAGGCTTAAATCCGGGCATTAAAACGCACATACGTCTCACCCAATTGAAACTCCATCTCCGTTTCAATTGATAACAATTGAACTTAAGAACCTCTCGACCGGTAACTAGGGCGTTTTAATCCAATCTAAGCCTCTATGTACTCTCTCTCTCTCTCACTCTCACTTATAAACGAAAAAATTATATGTATATTGCACCTAAAAGAGCAGGAAGACGCTGTTTTGTAAATATTTCTTTGGCAACGTTAACTTGTCAGTCTGCGGGGGGTAGGAAAAAATTCTTTGTCGCGATTCTGGGCTGCACGGAACTTATCTTTTAACGCTTAAAAATTAAGGTGTTCTTACATATGAGATCAGACCCTAATAATGGACGAGGGCGTCCACATATCACTCCCGGGACGCTAATCCATAAAGTATTTCATTTTTGGGAGGGGAAATATGTACATACTATTTCGTATCCAAAAATAAATATCCACACTTCGATCGTCTAGAGGTTGACGTGTCATTAGGCTCGTTATGTTTCTTGAGCGGTTAGCAATTTTTCCAAAGCTTCATTCCCATGCATTACGAGTTTTGACATTTCGTCTATAAAGTAATTAGGGGCAATGCCTCTTGCGAGAAAACGTTAATTGAACTTAATTGATGAAGCCTCTGAATTATACAACAATTATGCATCGTTTGTGACCTTTGGCATTTTCTGTGTCGGTTTAGTCGAGGGAAGTTTAAACGAGCTTAGGTTATAATGATAATATTTAATTTCAGTAATAAGCGATATTAGAATGGATGGTAACCTATGGTAATTACACTAGTTTCTTCTTATGAGAATTAAGATGGGGAATATTTTCAAGCAGCTGGTAATCTACGTAAACAAAATTTCTTAACTATCAGCTGTGTAAAACAGTAAACATTGAGGTAGGTATGTGGTTTTCTTGTATATATAAGAATACATGATACCTTACGGAGGAAGGAGGAAAAACCTGATTTATTACGGACTGTAATTCAAATTTGGTGTCACCTGCCAAATTGTGACATTGACAATTTGTAAACCAATCACAAGCGACTACCACACAACTTCTGATTGGTTCACAAATTGTCATTGTGATACATTCTCACAGGTGACACTATGTTTGAATTACACTGAACCGTTACCAACGATTATAGACTAAACCAGGATTGCTGACTTACTGACACCAAATGAAGGACAATCAGTTTCAAATTGAGGAAAATACTAAGAAAACTGGGTGATAAATAGAAAACACCAAAACAAGATAAAGGCAACGGAAATGAGAGTTTTGGCTAAGAAGCTGCAGATTAACCAGACCAGACAAAAACCGTAGCGAAGAATGGGGCTCGAAAAAGACGTTCTAGAATATACAGAGGATTAATGTGGTACGGTCATGTTAAAGGAGCAAAGAGGAAAGCTAAAATTACTGACTGGAGCCCCAGTGGAAGATGAAAAAGAGGCAAGCCACGAAGATCATGGATAGCGCAATGGAGAGGCGAGGCAAGACTGGCAAGACCGAGAAGAACGGAGGCAAAACTTGGGAGGAGGGAGGCAGCGACAGCTATAGACACACTTTGTGTTCTTATTATTCTCGTTGCCGGCATCGGATCAACGTTTAACTCGACTCACCTCGACTAAACCTTCCCTTCCCTTCACCTACGACGTTAACCGACACACCTTACCGAGTACCATCGCACTCACCAGAACACAGGCACGCACACATCGTAATCACAAGTAACGACGCGCCGAGGAGCTCAGCCGCCGACACGTCTTCAATCGCTCAAGGAATTATTATAGTGTATCGTCGAGTTGTGCCTCGTCTTCCTGCTGCCCTCCTCCTCGGTCATCGCGGGGTTGATCGACTGCGACAGGGCCGTCGTCTTCTGGAAATCTATCGTGGCGTAGCCCTTGGGACCCTCCTCGGTAGGCGCCGCGGCCGCCGGGAGGACTCCTCCCCCGCCTCCGAGCCTCTCCGAAGGGTCCAGGTCCAGCTCGGCGTAGTTCACCTCGTGGACCGTCACGTAGTCGTTGTCTGCGTACGGCGCTAAGGTCGTCGGCGTCGGTGGCACGCTGTGAAGATGATCGGAGGTGAATAGAGAGGAAAGGGAGTTTTATGAAGTAATTTTAAGTATAGCTTAAGTATCATTTGCTAAATATTTTCCTGAAATCCCCAATAAATTCGCTAAAAATAGATATCCCCCTCTAAACAGGAATATTACTTTGCCACCACATTTAAGAAATAATCACACTATATTTCTACACCCTGCACACATTATGAAGGTATTCATGATAATATGCAACCTAAAAATAAAAATGGTACAAAACAGATTATTGAAATTTATTGACAAATATGCTATACTAAAGTCTTGCTATACAGCAACCTGGATGAAAGTAAGGCAACTATCGCTGTATTCATTGATCTCTCTAAAGCTTTTGATACAGTTGACCACTCAATACTGTTAAGCAAGTTGGAACTGATTGGAATTAGAGGAACAGCTCCGACTTTAATTGAAAATTACTATGTAAAAAATAGAATCCAGAGAGTAAAAGCTAATGGAACTTGCAGTGATAATGTGGTACTAAATTGTGGTGTCCCACAAGGTACAGTCCTTGGACCTCTATTTTTCATCATATACATGTCATGTTGCCCGGAAAGACAACTCAAGATGCCCAAAACACATACTCCATTGGAGAACAAGACCTCATATGCGCAGCGTTAGGAGACCACCAAGACGATGGCAACACATCAGAGAGATAGCAGGAAAGAGATGACACCATTTGGCGTAAGGTAGAGAACGACGGAAGAGAAAAGGGAACACCTATGCCCAGCAGTGGGCTGACAAAAGTTGCTGAAGAGAAGAGAGGAGAGTATACTGGAATTTTACGTATATGTACCATTAGCTTCATATATTTCTTTAACTGACCAACAGGTGTGAGGATGGCGTGATACGCCGAAACCGGTTAACTCTCTAACACGATATAAACTTGGGGAGGTTAATAAAGAAACGCTTACGTCATCACGATGTGGGGATCGTTATGCCGCAAGCTCTCCAGATCCCTACTGTCGATGTTGGCGTAGCAGTGCCTCTCCTCGACGCACTCGAAGTTCACCGGCGCTTCCTCCTTGACCACCTGGCTCGTCTCGACGTTCATATACACGTGACCGACATCCATTGTCGCGTCCGGCACGGTAAGATTAACGTACGGCGGCGGCAACGCGGACCCGTTCTCGACGACGACGCTCGCGTTCGTGTACGTCGGCTCTGCGGTCACGAGGCTGCCGCGTTTGTTATTATTGTGTTCGGCGCAGACGCCGCCGTTGTCCGTCGTCGTCGTCGGAGGCGGCGACGTCGCCGTCGGGCTCAACGGACTGTTGCTGCTGACCGAGCCCGGCCGGCTGACCGAGTTGTGAGGCCGGGCGACGGGCGCGACCGGATTCAGGTAGCCCTCCGTCGTCGTCTGGAAGGCGACGTTCGGCCTGCGCGCGATGACCTGCGGCTCGTTCGGATTCGCGTCGCCGTCGACGCCGGCGACGTTGCCCGTGATCCGCTGGTGGACGATGTTGAACAGCTGCTCCGCCTTCCTGCACTGGAAGGCGTAGATGCCCTGGCCGGTCGGACAGCGCCTGCCGCACTCGAAGCTGAACACCTCCGTGTCAAAACCGTACTTGCGCAGCGAGCGCAACGGCCACTTCGTCGGCGTCTTCCTGCGTTGGTAAAACACGAGCTCCGTCTCGGTCACCTGGAGCTTGCCGGGGCTGATTGGACGCAGCTGGTCGTTCACGTTCGTCACCTGGAAGATGTTCGGGTGCCTGTCGTTTATGTCCGCTTTGCTGTTCACGCAACCCATCTCGCTCTGCTACCTGCAAACAGGACACAATATACTCTTATCCCCATAGCTAGGAGTAAGTGGTTTCAATTGATAAAGATTATTACAATTGGATAAGAAAAGGTGACTCATTCACAATTGAAGTGCCTATATATATTGAAGTGCCATATAGTACATGGTCAGAGAGCTGAAACTGGTGGATTAAAGTGGTGGATCTAGAGTAGATACCCAACTTGCTCGAGTTGAGTTCAGTTAGGATTGAACTAACCAAAGTCTATCAACAGAGCACACAACTTCGAACTCAGCCAAAATTATTACAATTACCTACTCTGGATATTAGTACCCCAAACGTGTGAAGTGGGGTACGATTTGGAAAGCATACCCCTCCCAAGTACCAACCCTTATTCGTATCCTTCGGAGCAAACATAGCACAACAGACAAACCTTCCCCTGGAAGGGCAAGGAGGAGCCCAATTCTCCACATGTAAATAAACCTATTGCACAGCAATCTACAGATAAAGGCTCTGGCGTTGTGTGGCCATCAAAACACAAACAGAGTAATTCCTCACCGACTGTATGACTCATCCGCGGGTCCCCCTCATAGCACTGAAGCCCGGCAGCGTTCGTTACCCGTTCAGCGCGATCATCTTGGCGTCGGATCGTTTTTAAACTTAGTTAGTTAAAATGAAAACAAATTGAAAAATCTTCGGACAATTTAGTTCGACAGTGCACGCGCGTGCGCCCCACGACCGTCCCTCACCCTCTACGTGCGTCACGGGAGAAGCAAGGGATTTAACGTTTTGTGGTTGGACGAAACACAAAATCCCTCGTATGTAGAGTTGCATAACTATCACTACAACTTCGACAAGCTGTAACGTTTACATGGCAGCTTATAACGTAGTAAATGGCATAGAAATTGTATTATCCCACCATCCTCAAATATTACCACAACTTCTTTTATTCCAAAACAGATCGTCTCTTCACACACGCTGGTTGTCATTGGGTGCCGACGGCCGACGTTTCGCCCGCCAGGTGGCGCGCGGCGCGCTCGAGTGACGAAAAAATGGCGAATGCGGCGATAACAATTTTCCATGCAAAGTAATTGTTTATTTCCAGGATTACATGATACATGATAATTATATCGCGATTACCACGTAAACTGTGCGGCTCAGAGCGGCGCCCTACCCCTGTAAGATGCGCGTGCCATGTGAATTGCTAATAAACCCGGCGTTGTTAGTTTTGTTTACATTAGTGTCTCCGGAAAATGCGGAAAACTCCAAGCAGGCCAAGTCCGCGGAAAAACCCACCCCGAAGACAATCTTGGACGAGCCGAGCTGCGGCGAAGTGAAAGCGATATGCGACCAGTCGAGCGGGAACGACGATTTATTGATACTAGAGTGTTTACTCTCGACTAGTCCAGAACGTCTCGAAAACCTACCATCTTCGTGCCAGACCACCATTTGGACCCACGTCCGCCACATTTTGGAAGACGACAACGTCAAGGCCTTGCTGCGTCCGATCTGCGCCAAGGAACTCGATTCCATCTCGTGCCCGCCGTCATCCGGCTCGTACCTCAGATGCCTGCTCAGCAACATCCGCGACGTCCAAGACGAGATGTGCTACCATAGGCTGCTGAGGCTCGAGGGCGTCGCGTTCAGTGACCACGAGGTGATCGCGTCGTTCCTCGATCAGTGCTCGGACGACGTCGAGAGTCACAAGTGCGGCAGGTTCGACGCTACGAACTTCTCGCAGCAGAAGACCGTCGCGTGCCTCCAGGACAACATACTGACCGTCCGGGACGGCTGCAAGAAGGAGGTGTTTCGATTGTCCGAGATACAAGCGAACAGCATCAAGCTCGACTCACTGCTGTACAGGGATTGCAACAACGATTACTCCAGGTGAGGTACAGTCGCAGATGTAATGGTACAAGAAGTACGGAAACGCATTGCTGCGTCTACCAAAGTTATAGTTTGTTGTTAAGACACCGTAATTTCGATTACCATCACTACCAATGATAACAACATCAATAATTTTCTGTATAGATATTGCCCCAACATGGCCCCCGGCAGCGGCCGAGTGATCTCCTGCCTGATGATGAACTTCCACACCGACCCACACCGCATCGACCCGAAATGCCGTCAGCACCTGATGCGTAGACAGAAGCTCATCGCTCAAGATTACCGCGTCAGCAAGGGCCTCATCAGGGCCTGCAAGGAGGACATCAGGAGGGCCCACTGCAAGAAGCAGGCCTCCTCCGAGGACAAGACGGTGCGACTGGCCCAGATCCTGCTCTGCCTGGAGAACAGCCACAAGAACGGCACCAGGCTGGAGGACGAGTGCGAGAAGGAGATCTTCGATCACAGGAGGATGCTGCTCGAGGACTACCGGCTGTCGCCGGAGCTGGTCAGCGGTTGTAAGGACGAGACGTCCAAGTATTGCCAGATGTACGAGTATGGCGGCAAGATCATACATTGTCTGATGAAGCTGGCGAAGGAGGATCGGCTCTCGCCGGTCTGCGTGAGAGCGGTAAGCGCCCAGGGGAGCATTCCCATGTGTACCGATTGAATACAGTAGGGAATTTATATTGTTATACTTCAGATCTCCTTACTTGCATAACTTCCTTAAAAATTAATAAAATTGGATGCAGTTTGCAGTGAACTATTTAGGATTTATCACAGAATGTCGGATCACGTTGTTTTGATTTGAAAAACACTATTTTATAACATCTGTTCATCCCCAAATTGGTGGACATAAAACATTTATTTAACAGCAGCCTAATGCTTCCCAAAGTACACTTCGTCTTAGTGTGAACATTTTAAGAACTTTGCTAAATACTGTTTTACTTAGAAATGTTTCAGATTTTGCACTTAGACATGTTCTTTAATTTTGAAAAGTAACATTTCGAAGTTTTTATAGACACATAGGCAATTCGATAACATATATAGGGTGTTTTTTTTTTAAATTTCACCTCATAGTTGGCTGTGGATAGCTGTTTGTGAATGCACCTTACTCGAATAACAAATTTCAACATTGAAGTAGGTTGACATAACCTCAGTTTTTTATCAGTTACTAGTGTCTTGAAAAAGACAGCTTAGCTCTATTAATTAGACGTTAGATGAGTGAGACTGAAGAATATAAAAATCTAAATGCGACAACCTCTGTGAAAACAAACTTGACAATTTTTAACTCTCCCAAAGAACAATAGTCTTCGAAGTGCTTGGAAGGTGTATTCACAAACAACTATCCACAGCCTACTATGAGGTGACAGTTAAAAAAAACACTCGATACAAATTAAGGGGGGAAATGGCAGTTTACCTTTAAAAATTCATAGGACGATGTTATTACTCTAAAACTAATTATTGCCACTTATTGCTTTTGTTACATAAAAGGTAAAATGGAACTGTTTGAGCAGTTTTCTTATAAACCTTCAATAACGCTGTGATAAATTGTATTCCATACTTTATGCACGCACTGTAAATAATTTATAGATAAAGATATTTAGATAGTAACAACAGTTAGTATATCCGACGGAAATGTTTGGAACTGTTCTGACGTATGGGTGCCACTGAATCGCAGTGACGTACGTTCCTCAAATCGCGTGTAGTAAAAGGGGGGCTAAATGTAGAGATATAAGACCTGAACGTCTTGTAAAAACATAGTACGCCGTATTTCATTTGCATTGCTATACCCCCTCTTACGCCCATGGCTGTGTTATTTCTGTCTACATTTTCACTTTGATTTGCTCGAGAGTCCATTGGGCAAATCAACTTTATGAGTAAACCTGAGATCGTTGGTATCCATTACAACACGACCTCACTAAATATTCTATATTTTACGAAAACATCAGAAATTACAATTACAAACCTCTCTAATCATTCCACCCTCCCCCCCAAATTGACAGTTGGAAGACCTGGTGAAAGAGACGGACGCCGGCGAGAACTGGGAAGTCGATCCGGTGCTCCACGAGGCCTGCAGCGCCGTCGTGAAGGTCGCCTGCAGGGACCTGCCGGCCGGGAACGCCAAGATAATGTCATGCCTGATGGACAACCTCCGTTCCGACACGATGACCGAGGATTGCGAGAACGCGTTGCTCGAGATCCAGTACTTCGTCGCGAGGGACTTCGACCTCGACCCGCAGCTCTATGACGCGTGCAAACAGGACGCCGCGGAGCTCTGCCATCACGTCGACGTGGCGGAGGGGCCGAAGTACGGCGCAGAGGTGTTGCCGTGTTTGTACAGGTGAGCGAGTTTCTGCAAAAGTTATTTATCGTTAGCGTGTAGACTTTATTACTTATTGATTTATCCTATGGCTACACATGGCTTATAGGTCAACATAAGACAGTTCATAGATGAAAATCCACCTGTTTGCCCCAGCGAAAAACTATTTTGCGATAAATGATAGATAATAATGTGTAATTTAACTGTGCGGTAGTGTGACTTAAGTCTTAAGTCAGATTATCCCCTTGTTCTCGCTAAGGGGTGGAGCAATAAGATCGTGGTTACAGTAATAAATTAGCAATAAAATATGAGCCTAGTAAATGCTGACTTATGAAGTTGATGACCTGGCTCAATAGACATTTGTAAAAGACGAATAAGCAGGAAAGAGCTCTCATTATTACACATCATTAGAACCTTCACAGGATTAGGCTTTGTGGAATTGATCAGAACAGCGGAAGACAGTGACGGAGTTTGCCAATGTAATCTCTAAGCTCCACTGATGCAGACTGCACCAAAAGAAAGAAGACTAGCTGAGTTACGCTCTATTAAGTAACTTGGAGAGGTAGACTCCCGGAAACTTGGAGGAAGGAAATGGAGAAAGACATGTCAGGAAGGAGACTGGGATGACTGAATACTGCGAGATACGGTCTGAGCTGCAGCAACATGAAATATGCTAGAATGTCACTTCGACACAATCTGTATTCTGGAATATCCATGAGAGTAGGTACAAGATATTATTGACCTACTTTAAGATATTTTAAGGTTAAACTCGGTATTCCATTATATCCTAGCAGAAACTAGATACTTATTTCTGGTTAGAATGTGTTACAATTTGGAAGTCATATGTGCCTGGTACGTTCTAGGTAAGGCTTACAAAGGAAATTAGATACGACCACATTTCGAAATTTAATGGTATATAGAAACTAGAAGTCTCAGTATTCTATTATATCCTAGCAGAAACTAGATACTTATTTCTGGTTAGAATGTGCTACAATTTGGAAGTCATATGTGCCTGGTACGCTCTAGGTAAGGCTCACAAAGGATCTTAGGTACAACCACATTTCGAAATTTTGCGACCTGGACTGTCCAGTATCTTACAGCAAAAGTGGAAAGGATATGAGCTCACTTCTACTTTGTCGACTTCTACATCCATCGGGAAAAATGTCATTGGACAGATGCCTTGTGCGTATGAAAAATTGTGGTATTTGTGGTATTGACATCTTTTGAAAACATACGTGAAAAACTTATCTTACCTTTACCAACATTATTCAGGAATGTTAAACTTTCTCTTTGGAAACACAACTCATTAAATCAGTAGGTGCTAGTGCATGTTTTAGTATACGCTTTGTATTTACGTTCAAAGTTTACCGTTCCACAAAATTTAATAATAACTACTACCAGAGGATATATGTTAAAAAATCGTTACGCATGGTGGAGTATAATATGATCTGATATTTATGTCTTTTTTTCAAAAGATTATTATGTGGCTAGTATGACTTTGATACTGAAATTTAGCGTTAATTATCGTCTATGAAAGAAATGAAATCAACTCAACATTGGCAAGTATACATTTTAATACTATGAGCAATATTAGCCCGGTCCGTCGGTTTTAAATTATTAAGCGCAAAAATTAAATAATAGCTTTAATTAGCTAATTTTAAATGTTTCCAATTAATGCCAAGTAAATTAATGGTTCATCATATTTTTAATTTAAGTAGATCACTGTATAGCTCGGTGAGACTTTAACGGTGCGAAAAATTATTTATTTTATTTTGGGCCCTATAATGGCATCTATACGCCCTCAAATAGGGGCATAAATTGGCCTTTATGGTACGGAACTGTCAAAAAAATTGTCATATTCCTTCATATAGAAGGAATATGATAAGTCCCTTGACTTATCTGGGATCAATTTTCCTTGCGCAGCTCAAATTCTTGTTTCATTTCCGGAAAACTGAATAAACGTTTTCGACTTCTTCAATATCCATTTTGTCGTCTTTTTATCAATGTCATTTTGATGAACAATTATCAACACAGTAGTAACCCTAGCAACAGCAAAATAGCGGACTAGGACAAAATACTGAAATTCGTATCACACATCGCGAAGGGATAACCTCCAGGAAATTTCCAATATTTATTTGATTTTTATGAAGCAAATTAAAATAAAACGTTGCATGTAATTGCAATGTCGAGAAATTAAAAGCCCTCCGCAAGCGTCGGATTTTAAACATTCTCTCGTGCCACAAGCTTCTGATTATGCCCTTAATACACAAATAACAATTCTATGCATAAATCTGTCGATCGATAGACTATTATTAAATGTTTGCTCAGTTAATAAAGTTTAAGGAACTCAAGAAAGTATGTCTTCTATAGACGCATGAGAGACAGCAGATACGTCACTCTGGCGATAATAGAGATGAGCTTATGATTCAGAAGCATGAGCTAAATCTTATGCTCTTTGGGACTAGTTATGCTATTCATTTCCATCTATATGTGATAGACGGAGTATGACACTCGACTTACTTTAAACCTGTAGTACTATAACTGTGCAGTCTACTTCAGAAATTTATAATAATGGTACAGTATACATTGAAAACATTGTTTGATCATATGATCAAAGAAAAAAGAGCAATAACTGAGACAGTCTATGGTAATTCACAGTCCCTAGTAAAATTTTAAAGCACCGCTTAAAAATTTAAAACCGACGGACCGGGCTAGTATTGCTCATAGTATTAAAATGTATACTTGCCAATGTTGAGTTGATTTCATTTCTTTCATAGACGATAATTAACGCTAAATTTCAGTATCAAAGTCATACTAGCCACATAATAATCTTTTGAAAAAAAGACACATAAATATCAGATTTCATTTCCATCATAGAAATATTTTTTTATACTTGGCTATGACCGCATTGGTGCCTACAAACGACAGGAAGGGGCCGTAAATTAACCTTAAATTAATTTGTGACACAAATTCACAGAATAAGAAGTTCGGACGGAACTTTACAGCGTTCCTTTATTAAGCTACTGTGAGATATAAGTAGATATCCTAAGCGGGTTCCGCCAGACAATGCTGTACATAACCTCACTTTTGCCGACGCGCTCGGCTACGGGAACCATGCCGGGGCAGAACTCCTCCCCAAGGGCCCCCATTTAGTGCTCCTCCCCGGGACCTCTGGATGCTATTCTAGGATCGTTCGCACCAGAAGTTGACAGCAGTTTGCGCCAATGACAGCTTCGCAAAAAAAAGCACGAAACACTCCTTGATGCAAGGAATGCGTCGTGAAAATCAGAGTCGTGAGGTGGGGTAACAGATAAACAGTGAAATGTACTTTTAACAATTGAGTTTGGGTTACAATAAACGCCGTCGATATTCGTTAATTTGCGTAAATAGGTTATACTTGATTGATTGTAATGTTATTTACATTATTTTCAATAATCGGAAAACGAGTCGACGTGTTCTTCTCTAACATAACAACTAAATGTTTCCTCATTCTGTTATTTTGATCGTCATAACGTATTTTTACTGGATCGTCATAAAAAAAAAAATAGAAGTTGCGAATGCTATAGCAAATATTGCGCAATCAATCATATTAGGTTGCTGTTGCACTTTGGGAAAAACAAGAGGAAGCTCTCGAAAATAAGGAAATAATTTCTTTTATCTTTCTCTTATCATTAATTCTTCTTCTCTATTTAAATTATTACCGTGTATCGAGTTATAAACAAAAATATGCTTAGTATCAAAATAAATACATGTCCAATGAGCAGTAGAGTGAATTACTTGCAAATGATGTTCATCAAAAGGAACTAGAGTAACGCGAGTTCGCGGTTGTCGATTTTGAAGGAGATTTAACACCGACAATATCTCTGGGTTTAAAATTTGAAAATTTCGATAGTGTTTCGTGAAAATATCTTACAGTCTCATCAGACAGCCACTCGTTATTAAGTATTTTAAATCTATCAAGATTCCATAAATAAGATCTACTTGTAATAGAGCCCGGTAACGTTTTGTGTGTTAAGACGGTTCCTAAAAGCAAATCACGTTTTTCATTCCCAGCATACACTGTATGATTGTAGGAATCTGTCAATTCTTCTGTACTAACTTTTTCCATAATAATGTGGTCTTCAATGTCGACCGAAGGTCCTTCTTTGACCTTCCGGAATGCCAGTACCTCATCAATGCTTGTAAACTTCTTAGGGTGATCTGGAAAATCCGAACAGCCTGGTAGAACGTGGCGTTCAAAACCAACTCCTGACACTGTAGCACGGTTGGTATCAGATTCTTCCTCTTTTAAATTCTCTTCTTTAGCCAAAGGGTGATATTCGATAGCGATCGATGGTTTTTCTTTGACATTCCTGCCAGATTGTACCCAGTCTATTACGGACGCGTGGATCTTACACCTTTCGATGCATATCGAGAAGTCCTCGCCACACGACTTACATCTCTAGCACATGTTCCTGTGAGACGCCATAATCGGAACCTGAAAGATGAGACGTCGATAACATTTTATGGGCAAGCGAAATGGTGAAGACAGATCGCTCTGAATAACATTCCAACAACAAAACGGTGCCGTGGACGATGTATACTCATTTCAGCGCTTCCATTTTTTTCCAAATGTCCCATAGCTCCTATACGATCGTTTGTACTAGTCCTTCTAGACATTCGGTTATATTAGATCTCTTGATTACATCGGTTCTAGTTTTTCTGTTAGCGTCTCTTTCTACTGTCAGGGCTATTTTGACCGGGCCACAGATCACCCTAGGTTAGTTCTTCTTCTTCTTCCTTTCGATTTAATCGACCGCCTAAGGTCGGCCGATCATTTGGGCTCGGATACTAGTCCATTCACCCAGTTTCGATGACATGTCATGACCCTAGGTTAGGTTATGATCAACGATTATAGACTACCAGGATTGCTCAGTTCGCCGAATCTGCCTGGCAAAAACTCTGTGACGTCATCACCGGTGCTGGACAGAAGATAGAGATTTATTCATTTTACTGTAGTAAACAGTAAGATTTATCACTGTAAACTTTACGGTTTACGTACGTACTCTACGTAATCCATATTTACGTATGATATCCACATCACATCATCCAGAAATCAACACGTAAATGCACTTCAGCACCGGTGGTGACGTCACAAAACTGTCCAACATTGGTCAAATGTAAGTGAGCAAACCTGGTTAGTCTATAATCGTTGGGTTATGATGCCGGTTATGACCATAGACATAATACCTATAGACTACGGATCGCGATAAAGCGCGATGTGCCCGGTGGGAGCGAGAGGCAAATAAATAAGGCGACTTGTTTCTCACTCTAAATTGACGGAGCTAAAAATTTCGTAACCATGACGCTCTAACCTCTAGCCTTGTCAGTTACGTCACGTCCTTTTATTTTGGAGGTCGCGGGTTCTAAACTCCAAGAAAACGAATTTTTCTGCTTAATTCCACTTTTCCCCCGTTATATTTACAGTTTTATTTCATTTCTTAAATTTCTCCGATAGTTTTCGAAGATAAGTGATAAGAAATTTTTGATTCTATTGACAGATGATTGACATGAGGCTGTAGAGGTTAGGACCTGACACATAGGTTATATGGCACGGAACGTCGATTTAGGGAACAATATTAGTCACAGGAATCGATATACCTCCATACCTCCTGGTCCTTCTGCTATCCTGGTACCCGAAATCCGATTTTCAGAAAAGAAACATCAGTAAACGGCACTAGAACGGCGTCTTAATAACCAGAATACTGAAAATATCGACGCGAAATCAGATGACGAAAAGTTTATGACACAAAAAAATAATAAAAAATAAATCCTTTTGCGGAGTATAAAGATTCAACGTGAAGCTTATCACATAAGCTTTCTAAATATGCCACATTTCTTTGAAAACAAAGTGTAATAATGGTAAAATCGCGAAATGAAAAAAATCACCAACACCCAAAACACGATTTCAAAGTATAAGTATAGTAGCGGCGGTGTGACGTCATACTAGCCACGACCACGCTACCGCGTGGCCTGATAGAGTGAGTTGTGTTTCCCGAACGGCGAAAGTGGCGAGACTACTTACGGAAAGGGGGGCGGATGTATCGTCGAGGCGAGGCGAGATCTAAGAGTAGTAGTTGATGTTGGCCTTCTTCTTGGCCTGCACCTCGACGACCGCCTCGACGTAGTCCTCGTGCATGATGATCGTCGCCGCCCTCCTGAGCGCTATCATGCCCGCCTCGACGCAGACCGCCTTGCATTGAGCGCCGTTGAAGTCGTGCGTCGACCTCGCGAGCTCGTCGTAATCGACGTCCGGATGGACGGTCATGTTCCTCGAGTGCAGCATCATGATCTTCGCCCTCGCCTCCTCGTTCGGATAGGGTAGCTCGATCTTCCTGTCGAGGCGGCCGGAGCGGAGGAGCGCCGGGTCGAGGATGTCGATGCGGTTCGTCGCCGCTATCACCTTGATATGAAGAAGAAGGGATATTTAGAGAAACTCTGGACAACACAACAGATGGGGTAATTGTTAATGGTGAAATCCTAGATAATCTAAGTTACGTAGATGATATGGTGATGTTGAGCCAGAGCGAAGAAAGTCTGCAGAGGCTTATGAATCAATGGGAACGCATTGGAAAGAGTTCATAAATAACTTATCTGGATTGCACCCTCGATGATGCTGGGATCACTCTATCGAAGTAAAATCCCGAGTTGACAAAGCAAGAACAAGTTTTAATAAAATGCGCAAATATATTATGCAATCTAAAGACTAGAGTCGTGCTTTGAGATGCTGTTTTCTCCACATTACTTTATGGTGTGGAAACCTGGACTCTTACAGGGACAACACAGAGGAGAGTCGAGGCCTTTGAAATGTGGTGCTACCGCAGGATGTTGAGTACCTAAAATGTACCTAATTCGAATCCCCGATTACTCCCATGACCAATCAAAAATCCTTTGCTCTCTCTCTCTCTGCTCAACAATCTCCCTTCTTGCGAAAACATCTAGCACGACGTACTTTTGAATTTTATCGTTCCCTTCTAGCAACTGTAAACATGATTATGCCAAAAGATCAATTATCTTTTCACCAAACTGAGCATCAACCTACTTAAACTACAATTACAGACAAACCGTATAACGGAACTCTTTCAAATCTTTACCAGCAATAGCTAATACATTGAGCCCCATTCTGACAAAATTCCAACATTCTATGTCAACAATGCTCGCTGCAATCCGCGGCCAGACATAGCGACGCCGTTTTAACAAACGAGCAAACGAGAGAGAAGAAGCTCACCTTGATGTCCGAGTCGGGGCTGAAGCCGTCGAGGTGGTTGAGGAGGGCGAGCATCGTGCGCTGAACCTCGCGATCGCCCGCCTTGTCCGAGTTGAAGCGACGCGTGCCGATCGCGTCGATCTCGTCGATGAAGATGATCGTCGGCGCCTTCTGCTTGGCGAGCGCGAACGCGTCCTTGATCATCTTCGCGCCGTCGCCGATGAACATCTGGACGAGCTGCGGGGCGGCGAGCTTCAGGAAGGTCGACTTCGTCTGGGCGGCGCAGGCCCTCGCCATCATCGTCTTGCCTACAGGGAAAGCGGATCGGTTCGTATAGTGCGTAGTTTCGAAGTGTGGCCGGGAGGTCTTGGATAGGTCTACTGATCTGATAGTTGTTATGACAGACTCATAATAAGGGCGATGCTACTAGTCTTGTATGTAAAAACTACCGAGGTATTGCTCTTACAACTCGCGCGTATAAAATCTTCTCCAACATTCTCGTCTTTGCTACCAATGCGACTTTCGAAGCGGAAGATCTACAACTGATCAGCTGTTTACTAGCCATCAGATTCGCATGACAGTGTTATTAAGATAAGGTTGTGGGAAGCTATGGAAGAATTTGGGATCCCACACAAGCTGATTTGACTGTATAGTATAGAGCGTGTCTAAAGATGGCGTGTCTGCGTCAAAATTGAAGGAGATTACACGAGTACAGATGATATAAGGACTATAGCAGGTGTAAATTGGTACCAGAAAGCTCAGGACAGAGATCAGTGGAAGGAGCTAGGAAAGGCCTATGTTCAGGAGTGGACGAGTAATGGTTGAAGAAGAAGAAGCAGAGACACGAGTACTAAACTCGTGGTGGCTCTAAACAGGTGGCTCTAAACTTATTCTGGGATGATATAGGCGCAATATGGAAAATAATTGGGTTGTAATGCTACTGAGTAGTAGTTGCAGTACGAGTCTCGCATCAACAAAAAATCAAGGAGCCAATGGAATGGTGGGAGTAAAATAAGCTGGCTTGTATTATGGAAAAGACGGTACAGATGGTGAATGTATTAGAGATCAACAAAACAGATTAGCGAGACCTTCACTACGCTTACTTGCCACAATAGTCCAGTAAATGAAAGCCGATAAACTCCCAAACCTGGGATAATTTCTGCAAAATAATGAAACTGGGGGCAATTGTAGGTCTCAACAGGGTCTTTCGAAGTATGGAAAGTTGTAGATTCTCCGGGTCCCGGAACACGATAAAAAATGGTCCTCAAGTTCCTAAAATCCGTTTTCAGCCAATATCTCCGAGAATATGGCATTTAGAGAATATTTGTTTAGATACAAAAGGAAGATTAGTTCATTAGCTACAAAAATGGTCCTTATGACTTTTTCATATGACAAAGATGAACTCAGATGAAAATCTGAGTAATCTGAATAAGAGTCATCGCCTTGATCTCAAGGAGGGTATAGCCCCTCTACTTTGAATAGTAGCGCATCCTTGGAGGAAAACTCATACCAACGTCGAGACGAAAAAAGTCCCTACCTTTATAAGGGAAATTTAAAAACCACAGAAATGGTACAGAAGAGAAATGATTCGCAAACTCGCAAATTACTGCTGTCGGTCAGATTCACTAAATGCTCGCAACCAGTTCGTTGAATGCACTTTAACCAAAGTTATCGCATCTTTGAACACTTCGGTATCCTAAAAACAGCTGGAACCCTTTTGCCCCACTGTTCTTACGTTTACGTGCACAACAACCGGGCATTTTGCAGATAATTATCTACTTAAATGCAAAAACCAATCTGCCAGTACTATCAATGTCAACTGTTCTGCTGAAATCCTAGTGACTTTCAGTGCAACCAACGTGATTTTGCTCCAGCGGCAACATCAAAGGAAGGCGCTACTATTCAAAGTAGAGGGGCTATAAAGGAAGGCTGCGCCCCCTTGCGACGAGCGCTACCAATCAAATTTCCCACGTCACCTGTGCCCGGCGGTCCGTACAGGAGCACCCCCTTCGACGGCTGGATCCCGAGGCTCGCGAACTTCTCCTTCTCGATGACGGGCAGCACGACGGCCTCGACGAGCTCCTGGATCTGCCTCTCGAGGCCGCCGATGTCGCAGTAGCGCTCCGTCGGCCTCTCGACGACCTCCATCGTCTTGAGCCTCGGGTCGTACTCGACGGGCAGCTTGTCGAGGATCAGGTACGAGTCCTTGTTGACGGAGACCGGATCGCCGGGTTTCAGCTTCTCCTCGTCGATCAGGCCGATCATCGGCAGGAAGATCGTCTGGCGCGTCGACGTCTTGACGATGGCCGCCCTGCGGCCCCCCGAGGCGCCGAGCTCCGTGACGGTGTCCTCGTCCTCGTCAGGTTGCGGCTTCTGGAATCACAGCCGAATGAGATATTTTGATGTACGATGTACTTTTGTTCGGTGAAGTGTTTGGATCGTTAACCTAGATGCACTACCACTAGAAGAACAGAATGGCTTTTATAAGATCCTGCAACGACAGTATCACCATAGTACAACAATTAATATAGAAATGGAGGGAATATTACCTAGAAACCCATACAGCCCTTACTGACTATGGAAAAGCCTTCGATCGGGTAAATAGGGTCACTTACGGATAGACGAGGTTAATCCAGACACCTATTAGAAGTGATAAGCTGTTTATGTTATAATACAGAAATAATAATAAACACTGGAAAAGACAACAGAGCTAATATCAACCAACGGAGGCATTAGACCAGGCTGCAGTCTGTCACCAACCCTGTTTAACGTACATTACGACAATGTAAACAAGAAACTAACCCTGGAATAAGGTTAACGCCTACTAATAGTTTTATAAACACAATACTGTTTGCAGATGACCAAATACTTTCACAAAAAGCAAAAGATGACCTACAAAAGGCTGTTTACCGCTCAAATCAAATATGTAAGAACTCTAATCCAAAAATTTTGTAGGATATGACATAAACTACTAATATGATAAATATGTAACAAGCAAACTACATGAATACCAAATGATGTGTGGAACCAAACAAAGAACACTGCAAAACAAGACAAGTAAAGAAACAAAAATGAAGTTCTATAAAGTGATGGCAGCACCGGTATTGCCATACGGAATTGAAACTTAGGCATTATGGCAACAAGACAGACAACACACACTGAAATTAAATTTTTAAGAAAGACAAAAGGTTGCACAATAACAGACCGAATAACAAATGAAATAAGGGCCGAATTGAACACATTCTTAGTGAATGACGGAATACTAACAGAACTCACTAAAATGGAGACAACAAATTGAAACAGTGAACGATGATAGGTTAGTTACACAAGTACTACACTACAGGCCAAGAAGGAGATGTGGGTAAACATGGGCAAACATGAAGACGGAACAGGCTAGAAGTATAATATCCTTGAAGTACAGAAGAATAAGGAAAAGACTGATGACTAAGTTAGACAAACTCTCATACCAGCTAGTCGATATGTGAAAATCGTTCGACAAATGATCAGGCTATGATCATATTAACCATGCCTCTCGATCAGTTACACCCATTAACAAGAGTGATACTACAACGGATGGTTACGGTCTTGGTTCCCAGCCACAACGTTCCAATAGAAATTATCGAATCAGAATTGACGAAAGAATATTTGTACCATATTCCTACCACACGGTGGTGTTCTGTGATTCAGTTTTGTGCACATTCCGCCACTTATCAAACGTTTGGTTAGTTATTTGGAAGAAAATAAATATTTCTTTCCTGATGAATTAATTAGTATAGATGATCTACATGTAAAGACACTTTATTTAGATGACGCATCTAGTGAAAACATTGTTAAACTTTAAGTCAGCAAAGAAATGTATGAAAGCTTTTTTAACATCTTTGAAAATATAGTGTGCACAACAAGTTGTTAAGGTACATCTGTCTGATATTTCTCTGAATGTTTCAGTGTTCACTAAATATCACACTATTAAAAGAACTGCTTTTTCTGCAGAAACTTTTAGCTAGACCCCTTTGTTAGCTTCTCTCCTTTCTTCATGTCCTTATAACAGAGTTAATGTTTCAATTGTGCTGTTTCATACAAAAATGTGAAAAATCCATCGCTGTAGTTGTTCACAGTTATCTCAACATAATGCTAGATTTTCGTTGTGTGGTCTGGTTCATTTCATCTCCAGACGAGCTAGATTCGCTTGTTGAAAGCATTACAGACTATTGTATCAGTTATTCCTAAAAGTTAAAGCGAATGCAGTTAGAAATATGTTAGTTTTTAAAAATAGTCACTACTTATTATAAGTAAATTTCTTACGGTGATCATTTTCTGTAAAGATTAACACAATACCTGACAAACACAACTAACACTAGCTACAATGTTTGATTAATCCATCTCTGTAGTTTTTTAGTTATCTCAACATTATTCTGGATTTTCGTTGTATGGACCGTTCCATTTCATCGTTAGAAGAGTTAGATTCGCTTGTTGAAAGCATTACAGATTATTTTATAAGTTCTTTCTAAAAGTTAAAGCGCAAGGCAGTTAGAAATATGTTAGTTTTTAAAACTAGTACCTACTAACTATAGTAAATTTCTTCCAAATGGGGTTAATTTTGGTGTATTTTCTATGTAGATTAACGCAATACCTAGCAAACGTGACTAACAGTAGTGAAAATCGCGCGGGAATTTGTGGTATTTTCCATGATCGGATGATTCATGGAAAATTGCATGATTCAGCCGGAAAAGGGGATTACGGATCATGATCCATTTTGATCATGGCGGTGGGGACAGATCGCTGCGCAAAAGGAGGCGCACAAAGCAATCACGTTCAAAATCATAGGATAATTCGTCTCCGTCTCCGGGATCCCCGCTCACCTGGTCCATGACTTCGATGACGTTGGCGACGAGGTGCGGCAGGTTCTTGCTCATCTTGATCTTGTCCTCGTTCTCGGCGATCTTCTCCTTCTTGAGCTTCATCTCGTGGCGCAGGATCCTGCTCTCGCTGCGCATGATGTTGATCTCGTTCTGGAGCAGCCTCGTCCTGTTGAGTATCTCCTGGGTGCTCATCGCGGCGAGTTCCCTATCGACGTCGTCCGTAACGTCCATTTTCGAGAGGTTCGGCGGCGAAGCTTCCGGGTGTCGGGCACGGAACGAGACGTCGCGAGAAATCGCCTGGAGAGATGGCGATCTGGGTTGCTCGAGCGGTGTTTAGGTTACTCACGGGTTGTGGTCGAGGTTGGAGCGTTTTGGGGACGGTTGACGACGTGCTCTTCGTTGTTTAAATAGTTGAAGGTTGAAGTCTCGTTGATTGGTCGCGTTCTGTGGTCGTTTCAAATGACAACCGTCTGATTCGTCAACAGTGGCGCGAGAAATCGCCCGGATACGTACTAATTTAGGTTATTCGTGGAGTGTTTGGGTTACGTACGGGTTGGAGGGTTTTCGGTTCGTCTTGATGCAGTTGACGACGTGATTTTCGTTGTCGAAATAGTTGAAGTCTCGTTGATTGGGCGAATTCTGAGTTTCGCGTTTTGTGATCTCCTCCGTCTGATTCGTCGAGAAATCTCGTTGACTGGGCGGGTTGTTAATTTCGCGTTTTGTGATAATTTCAAATGACAACCGTGTGATTCGTCAACAGTGGTCGCGATTATCGCGTCAATTAGAAGGTTTTCGAATCATCTAGCGACCTAAGAAGTGGAGGATTAAATTCTAACTGGAAATTTCCTTCGTTTTTCCATATTTTCGCGCGCACCCACAACTGTTTCCTTCGAGCGGTAGGATCGTCACCCCTGGGGCAGGCAACCGACAATACAAACAATTGTAACACGAATTGCCACCAAACAGCTAGCGCGGCACGATGATTGGCCGTCCGGATCGTTCGTTTTTTCGATGTTAATACCTCTCGCCGATCCAGCGCTTCTAGCGAAGCCCGCGATAAGAGACCTATATGCTTCCAGTAACTAAATTGGTTTGGGATATATTCGAGTACTAATGATAAGTTGCACGTTCCAGGTACGCGTACGTCTCGAGCAAGGACCTGAAGCTGCAGAAGCCGTGCCTGCAGCAGGTGCTGCGCGTGATGCGCCAGCGCGCCCTCAACGTCGACCTGCACCCCGAGATCGAGGGGGCGTGCCTCCGCGACCTCGCCGACCTCTGCAACGACAAGGTACGCCGCGGCGAGGAGATGCAGTGCCTGCAGGACAACCTCGACGAGCTGGACGACGAGTGCCACAAGGCCGTCGAGTCGTTCACGGAGCTCGAGGCGAAGCACATCGAGCTCAACCCGTTCGTGTCGAAGAACTGCGCGAAGGTGATCGCCGCGCTCTGCGACGGCACGGCCGCCTCGGGCGAGGGTAGCGTCATGGACTGCCTCGTCGAGAACAAGAACGGGCAGCTCGTGAGGGCGAGCCCGGCGTGCAGGGCGAGCATCGAGCACTTCCAGCTGATATCGCTCAAGGATATCCGGTTCACGTACAAGTTCAAGATGGCGTGCAAGGCGCACGTGATGCGGTTGTGCAAGAACAGGGCGGGCTCGAAGGCCGAGGTGATAGCGTGCCTCAGCGAGCACATCCTCAACGCGACCGTCGAGGGCCTCAAGAGCAACATACCGAAGGACTGCAGGCAGGCGCTCAAGGCGCAGATCTTCCAGCAGAGGGAGAAGATCGACTTCGATCCGAACCTCAAGAAGGCCTGTCTGCAGGACGTCAAGAAGTTCTGCGCGAACGTGCAGCCAGAGAACTCGCAAGTAAGCGGACCCTTTCCGTCGTGAATTTCGACCGCTTCCTTCTTCTTCAGTTGCTCTATCCATCATGGCTATAGGAAGTTTACTTACAGCGCTTCGAAACAGTTGAACCATAGTAACCATTTCCGCAGCAGGTTTACCAGCCAAGAAACTCTTCTTCTTCCTGGTCCTCTCTTTGCGTCGACCTTCCCATGAATAATATATTGTGATGGACGATTGTTTCGACCACTACAGAATTCAGTTTCTTTTAATAATGCCATCGTAATCAAATTCATCGCAGTTCGTCACATTAACAATCAAATTTTCTTCTTCTTGTATTGCAGAGCCATGCCTTGTTCTTCTTCGCACCTCAAACTCCTGTCAAGTTCTCTTCCGAAGATGACCCAATGTTACGTTACTGTTGGAAGGACTGTATGGCAACTGGTTTGATGTCAACAATTTGTTGAAAAAGTTTAGTTTGATACCGGATGGATTTGTTCCAGAATAGTTTCTTAATGTTTGTAACGAGTGCTAGAAAACGCTGAAAATACTTAAATTAAGGAATAGTGATGGCATTCTATGTTTCATGTATGTTTATTATAGCAGGCCGTTTGTGTTCTTTTAGCTTAGTTTGAGGGATAAATAAGCGTGACTAAAGTTGCCATACTAACTCTGTCATAGCTAATTGTTTTATCTATCTTTTGATACAAGAATAAAAGTGCAGAAAGTTATACTTCCGGAGTTACAGCGTATTATGTTACTCCACGTGATGATTCGAAAATCTCAAAATAGCTCAGTTATTAACATTTTTTGAAAATTCCCGCTACAGTGGTTGTATAGCTATTGTTTTGTCTATCTTTTGATACAAGAACAAAAGTGCAGAATGTTATACTTCCGGAGTTACATAACTCTGTTCCATTTTCAGGTCCTGGAGTGCCTACAGATGGTCCCGAACAACAACCTGTCCCAGAAGTGCGGCAAGGAGATCTTCAAGATCCAAAAGATGGAGGCTTACGACAACAGCGTCGACTACGCTCTTCAGATAACGTGCGCCGATGCCATCGACCAGTTCTGCAGCCACAACGACAAGGAGACCGTGTTCAACTGTCTGAAGGTGAGTGAACGCGAAACGCTCAATCCGTCCCCTACTGAACAGTTCGTTCCGTAGCTGAACAAGGACGAGAAGGGCTTCAGCAAGAAGTGCCGCCTGATCGTGATGCACCGCCTGATCGAGCAGAACACCAACAACCTGCTCAGCCCGTCGCTGCAGCAGAACTGCCAGATGGACATCAGGAAGTTCTGCAAGAAGGAGGTGATGGCGAGCGACGAGAAGCAGGTCGGCGACTCGGTGATGGGCTGCCTCAAGGCGCAGTTCAAGGTGTCGAGGCTGACGAACACGTGCGAGCGGGAGATCGCCGAGATCCTGAGGGAGAGGGCGCTCGACGTCAACCTCAACGTCAACGTGCTGGCGGCTTGCAAGACGGAGCTCGAGACGATGTGCAAGTTCCCGGGCGACGAGAGCGGCAAGGTCGAGGAGTGCCTGAAGGTGTCGTACGTCAACAGGAACATAGCGACGCCGAAGTGTAAGCAGGAGGTCGCCAACATGATAGTGGAGAATCAGGCGGACATCCATACGGATCCGATGCTGCAGAACGCGTGCGCGTGGGACCTGCGGACGTACTGTTCGCACGTCGAGCAAGGGGACGGCAGACGTGAGTACGAGCCTGATTATGGGTGTTCAATGGAAGTTAGGGGTTCTGGAAGAACACTGAGTCTTGGTTATTAGTAACCGGATTCTCGGTAAATTCAAATCGTATCCCAGAAACATAGAATACTTGTGTTCTCTAGCTGATAACTCTTTACCTCATGAAAGCGGCCTTCTTTTCAAAATACTCATTACTGCCTAATCCTAAACTTTTATACCAGTTCAATTCTAGAGGATCATTTTTCATAATGTTCCTAATTTAAATATATATACAGACCGTTTCTACAGAGTCGCAGTATGGTATAAACATAAAAGCGAAAGAAAGGCCATATATGTCTCGTTGGCTAAACAGAGAAAGAACTTTTGCGACGTTGCTAGCTCGCGAAACGTCACAGTCATCGCCACACTCTACCGGATCATTCGCTGTATAGCCTCCGACGGGAATATTTGGAATGGGTTACGGACCGGCAACGTTGCAAAACTTTCTTCTCTGTCATACTAACGAACTACTGTTAGTTTCTCTTTCGCTCTTGTTGATTTCGGACCCTGCATTTCAATAGAATAGGTCCGTATATACTACTCCAACTGTTCTGTTATTTCCTGATTCACTACATCATCCAGCTATTGTTATTATATTGAATTCCTATTCTTATATAGCAGTCATTTAAAGGGGAAGAGTTTTTTTACGATTTTCGTCATGCCAATTACAAAGCTCTGAACCATTACTCTGGATAAGTTAATTGGTCCAATTGCTTGAACAATCCTGATGAGTGATTTTACCTTATTCGCATGTTTGGAGACTTGATTTAACTTTGTTGAGGATGTTCAAGTAGAATATGTAATTAAAAACTGAGCTTTCGTTTTTCTTATACATAGTACTTGTAAAATTGTTGTCATCTACTAACACATACTATTATTGTATTGGAGTATCCCATCTATAGTCATATAAAAAAATTAATACTCAGATTTGCAGACTCAGTTTCTTTCGGATGTAAGAATCTTGTTTTGTAGTCGGCTGTAATTGTATCATTCTGTATATCCTGTTTATTTCCAGATATTAAATGCCTTAAGAAAATCATGGATAGCGCAACCCAAACGTTATCAGCGAGCTGTATATCAAAACTGAAAGAGCGGGTGGACATGTTTAAGATCGCCGGTCCGGTAAGACACAGATATACTTCAATGACAATATTAACTTGACTCCATTTAACCTTAAAACACATCAGAATGTTTTCTAATTAAATCAAATTTACCTCATCATTAACCTCAGGGTTAATTAACAATTTCGTTTGGTACAGCCGGCCGCCCCAGAGAACCTCCAGCAGCTCTACAGTCAGGTGTCGGTGTCGCCAGCCAAAAATTTCTTTGTGATAGTCCTGCTGATGATGGTCGGCGTGACCTTCTTCGTCGGAGTGTTCTGCGGTCGATTTAGCAGAAAGAAGTACAGCCTATTGAAGAATAAGTGAGAGGGAGAGAAAGATAGAGAGAGAGGTAGGTTATGCGGATTTTGTAATATAATTTTAAAAGTCGAGATATTTTTATTAAAGGTTTAATTAAAACTGCCTTGGCTTTGAAAAAGTAAATAATCCCTTTAATTCTTCAAGTACGTACAACGGAATACAAATATATTTAAATAAAACACAGTGGTTGCTATTGTAGCATGTGGTCTGCCTATTCGGTTCGTTCTTGGTGTTTTACCCAATTCGTTAGGCTATGTTAGGAAGAAGTCTTCTTCCTAACTTGAGAGGCGCAAATAGTCGTTAATTTCGTTAATGTTAAATATCACTTATTTTAACAAATCCCACTATTGCCACCTATATCGACAAAGTTCTGGGTTTGTTTCTTTCGTCTAACTTGGGTCAAAATTATATTTTTAAGGATTTGTTTTGAATAAAACATACAACCCTAAAAAAGACGTTACGATACTAATTCTTACAACAAATTGGAATTAGTAACCAGTTCGACGTTTGAAATGATATGCTCCATCCGATACAAAATTAATCATAAAACATAAATAAATGAACCTTAAGTATCAAATATAGACAGGTTGTGTTATTTGAACCCACGAAAAACATAGCAATATTGACACATCTAGCAAGTTTACATTGAAACTGTAAGGATTTTTATGGAATAAAACATCCAATTACATGGCCGACAAATGAGACTAAGGTGCTAAGGAAAGGGGAATGTTGCCAACTCTGTCGCTTTAGGAAGAGAGACTTTTTGAACCTGTCTTGTAACAAAATTGCTTATCGAACAGCCTCAAATCGAAAGTTCTAGTACCATCTCAAGTTAATCATGGTACTCGACAGTTCGACAAGCGAATATAAATAAATGGACATTAAGTGTTGAATACCGACAGTTAGTATTATTGAAACCCATGGAACCCCAAACGATATCGACACACTCAGCAATTTCACATTCAAACATTAGGAACTTGAATTGAACATAAAGCTAGTCGAGGCCGACCGCACGCTACAATACCACCAAACAGCGTATTAGTACCGACGAAAGAGAATCACGAGTCTCGAGTTACGTCACGTCAGTGAACTCCGTGACGAACATCGGCTCGCACTCACCCTCGACGGGCCGATCGCACTCGTCGAGCACCGAACGGTACTTATCGAGCGGCACCTCGACGAACGACTTGCTCGCCTCGTGCGGCTCGACGAGCTCCGCCCCGACGCCCGGCTCGCGGACGCCGACCCGCCTCGAGTGGATCTCGTTCGAGATCTGCTCGAGCCGCTTGAGCGTCTCAGCGTACGAGCTCTTCGCGCGCACTATCTCCGACCTGAGCGACTCGATGCGTCGCTTCTGAGCGCTGAGCTGCTCGTCGCAGAGACGCTTCTCGTCGAAGTAGGGCCGCGACTTCGCTATCGACCGTGGGTGCTGGTCCTCGAGCTGCTTCAGCCTCTCCTCGAGGTCGCGGGAGGCGCTCGCCCTGCGCTGGTGCTCGCGGCCGCGCTCCGTCTTCTCGTGCTCGGCCTCCATCACCTACGCATACAACGAGTATGGTATGAGGTACAGAAATATAGTAAACCCTAGAACAACAACAGGTACCTCCGAGATTCACATAGTGAACAAACATTTACATCTACTACTTGTACATCCGCAGAATGTCTTCTCTTCACACACCATCGCAAGTTTGTGTTTTTCTAGTGTTCGCATTTTTCAAATGAAGTTCTGAATGTGCGACTAGGGTAGGTAACTGGAGAAAATCCGGTAGACTCGGCAACACCGCCTCACAAGTGAAGTATTCGGACGTCTTGACTCAAAGATTATAGACTACCAGGATTGCTCAGTTCGCCGAATCTGCCTGGCAAAAACTCTGTGACGTCACCAATGGTGGACAGAACATAGAGCTTTATTCATTTTACTGTAGTCAACAGTAAGATTTATCATTGAAAAACGGTACGGTTTACATACATACTCTACGTAATCCATATTTACATACGATATCCACATCACGTTATCGACAGATCAACACGTAAACGCACTTCAGTACCGGTGGTGACGTCACAAAACTGTCCAACATTGGTCGAATGTAAGTGAGCAATCCTGGTTAGTCTATAATCGTTGGTCTTGACTGTCGCTAGAACCTAACCTAACCTCTACACGTTGGGTAACTTTACCCACCGTCATTAAACGCTTTCCCAAGAATGTAAACCAATACAACGAGATTAACAATGCAGTCATGTACCTTCATCGTGGCGTGGTTCAGCATCTCCTGCCAGGCGTTATCGAACTGCCACTGGTGTTGGTTAGTCAGGAACCGTTGTTCGGCCAATGCAACAGTCTCCTTAGCTGCCAGGTGAACCCCTGGGGAAAATATACATAAGTGGTAAGTGCGTATCTATTCAAACTTTAATCAAAGGATAAAAACTGGGGTTCATTACAATATCATTAATTTTAAAAACGTATACTATTTAATGCACAGACGATTAATATAACTAGACTCGGCGTTATCATAAGAAAGTATTATTTGTTTACATGCCAACGTAGGTGATGAGGCGAGCAAATATGGCCGCCGTCGACCAATTGCGAAAGGCAACAAAACAGTTGTCCATTAGGCGTGTCACTAATAACAGTCAAAAAGAAGCAAAAGTAAGAAACTAAAAAAAATTTATAGCTTCTATTCACTGTGCAACAAAATTAATTTTATCTAAATGCATCTTATCCCATTTTGTTGCGACATGTTTAACTAATTTGTCGCTTTGTGGTACATTTGAATCGCGAAATACTACTATTTTAAAACAGAAGTATGGCCGTCAACAGATGTATCATCCAGAAAATGTTCAAAATAGTTGAATATATCAGAAGTGAAAATACTCAAACTTAAAACATCGAAGTACATATTGTTAAGTAAGTAAGTTATTGTTTTTAAGAAACTTAAATCAAAATATTCCTTCATGAGTGATTTATTACAACATATTGTAAGTTTATGAAATCATACGGTACAAGTAAATTATTTACTGAATTTTAACAATGTCTTGTCTTTGTACCTTGTACTAGGAATACATTTACGGTATTATTTCTAATATTTGGCTGCACCTACTTACACTCAAAATCACTATCTTTAAAATGTAGAGAACAGATGTAGCCTAATTTTGTTAGTTTATTAGTCTCATTAAGTCCCAAACCGAAAATCTAAATATTTATTTTAACTTGACCTACTGGAAACCTAAAATAAGAAAACTGACTATGAAGATAGGTAACACCTATAAATTTCCTTATGAATTTGTCATATTTAGTCATGAAAGAATAATCCAAAGGCCTTTTCTTTGTTGCTATACAGTTTGCACACCTATTAACAATTGTCTTTATTGAATTTTACCTAAAACACTTCAAGTGCAATGTAAACAGACAAATGTCACGTTGAAAGCATACAAATTGCCGTTGCCACTCCTATTGAAAGTCAATATTATATCAGATTTACTTATAATGAAAGCACCAAATGCAATTTACACGCAATTCGTCAACTAAATTCACGTAGCAAAGTAAAAGAAAAACGCTTAGAATATGCTATTATCTTCGCAATATATTGCTTTATAATAAATGTGATTTAATGTAATTTAACATATGTAATTAATAAATTGGTGACAGAAATTTACAAGAATCCTGTCATAGAACACAACTTAGCTTTGGATTGTTAGTAATCTGTGGCAGCGTTCCATGAAGGTATTTTTATCCTGTGAATTTCTGTCATTAATTAGTTGGATTGAAGTTCATTGTTTTATCTTAATAACCAAAAAACTGAGCTAAATTTCACAACAAAAGCTTCGAGATGCAAAACTTGGCACTCGAAGGGACCTCTATTCAAAACTTCATAACTTAGGACATCTTCATTATCACCTACATCGACTGACATACATAGATACACCTTTCTTTCTCATTTTCGATATCTAGTATTAAACGTGTATCCGTTTACCGTGAGCCTTCTTGTACAAAGCGGCCGCCTCCTTGCACTCCTCCTGCGCCCTCTTCGCCTTCTCCAGCAGCTCGTAGTACGGCCGAGACCTGTCGATGCAGCCACCCAGTTTCCTCGACAGCGCCATGAGCCTCCTCGTCGCCTCGTTCAGCAGCACCGGGAACGTCGCCTTCGCCTCCTACGACAATCGATCTTGAGTACACCCCGTTCGCATTAACGTAACCGACTCACATCGTACTCGATCTCCAGCTTGTTGATCTCGTCCGTCGTGTTGTTGAGCCTCTCGAGCTCGACCTGGATCCTCGGGTCCAGGTCGTCCGTCTCGTCGCTCATCCTGCGGGATAAGGTTTTCGCGTACGTCAACTGACCATGCGTTCCATTTTCCTGTGGGTGCGAACGTAAACAAACGTTAATTTGAAAGGTAAATTGGATTACGTTAGGACGATAGTGACGCGGTCGATAATTGACGGGGTAAACGCGGGCCGGTTAGTCCGGTCGACGCAATTGAAATGTGTAAATGACCATAATTGATAATTGCGTACCTAATTAGTTGAATTGAGAGGAATATTAATCACTGCGAGCTGCCATTGTTGAAGGGAGCACGGGACGCGAAGTTATCACAACAATCACGGGACGTGGTAATATGTTAGGTTAGGGTTGCACAGAAAGGTAAAACATTTAGATGTTCTGTGTATTGCATTAATTTTGTGCATGTTTTATGTTAATATTAAAAGTGTAAGGTTGTAATACAGTAATTTCCAAAAATTGTTCCGCAGTTTCTTATGGGTTCACTCCAGAAAATGGAAGCTAGATTGCTGGTTTGTTTTACTCGGACTGGTACTGGAATTCTTCTTAAACAAAGATGGGTTGCATAACGACGTTAACGAACATGGCAGATTGCGTAGGGAACTTTTGCCGCCAAATTCGAAGTTAACAATTATTGAGAGAGCTTCTGTTAATTAGTACGTCTTTATTTAATCCTCTTCAAATGTTTGAGACAGACGTGTCATCGCACCGTTTAATAATAACGAAAAAAAGGTTATTACGTACGATTTCTGTTACGTATCGAAACGTTTTAACGCCTCTCCTCGTTTCCGCCGTTAAGGCGCTTTTATTGGAAACGCTCAATTGAAGATTCCATTAAACAAACGATCCGAAGTAGTCGCTTCGTACCGTATTTCTTTGCCTCGTATCTAATGGCGTGTAAAAGTACAATGCATATTATTTAGCAATGCCGGTCGGACTTTTTCCTCCCGTTCCGTTTTTACACACCGCTGCCGACGCATAGAAAGCGTATTATCCAATGACGGGGGCAAAAAGGTGCGAGAGAGAGAGAGAGAGAGAGAGAGGTTGCCGAGCTCGAGGGGGAATTCCAGGATTCCAGATGTTCATCCTGGAATCGTCCTGGATTATCCCGAAAAATTGAGTGTGTTTCCTTCACCTCAATCGCTCTCCTTCTTCTTAGTAGCTTTACCACCCTTCGTGGGTTTTAGCTGCAAAGACCACCTTGCCTCTATCCATCATGGTTTTCCTCCAGTTGTCTATTCTCATAGTTTTCATGTTCTTGACTATGTTGTCTCTCCAGCTGAACCTCGGTCTTCTTCCTACGAGACCATTGGGTCTTGTGTTCTCACACTGTCTTAAAAAGCCTGTCATTGGGAGCTCTCTGGATGTGTCCAGCTCATCGTAGTCGTTGGGCCTTTGTATACTTCGTTATGTTTGGGCTAAATGGTATAGTTATTCTATCTCCCCGTAAGATGACTCTAATGATATATGATGATGTAATGTAGTGTCACTTACCTACTACCTACTCTCTTCGACCTATTTGGTAAAGATGGTAAATATGTTCTTGTGCGATCTGTTAGGTCGTTTGATACCGCTTAATGTTAGTTGATTTATTAATTATGTACATTAATATTAGTTATTAATTTCTCTTTAAGTTTCAAGTTCAGTAAGAGCAGCAATTAGTCTAGATCTTGAACAAGAATAAAGTTTAAAGAAATGCGTTATAAAAAGTACACGTGACTTATCCACTTACTACAACCAAGTTTCTTTTATTAGTACGTATTGATTATGAACAATTCGAGGATAAGTGGTTTTGCAAATTCCCTACAATTGCGTGTGCACCCTTCACTCTTATTTTAATATAATTTTATATATAAAATAATAACTTTTTTTATGAATATATATGCGCGCGCTACCTGGTCTACATTCCGATTCGTCTAATGGAAGTTATGAAATTGCTCTGAATTCAGGAAACGTTATTTTAATTAATTTTTTCGTGCGACACCTGAGGTTAGATCGCAGGTGAGGTTTTCAGAAGAAAAGTCGATTCCGTGTGGCGTAACGCCTCTTGACAATTTCAATACGCATCGTTGGAATACGTTAATTATTTTTTATAAATTTGTGATCTCTCCCATACGATTGCGATTAAAGGTGTCGGGCTAATTCCTGTCGCGCTCAAGGTCCCACACATCGAAACGATCACTATGATATGTTAATGAGGATATAACACAAAGTGTTAATTAATACCGCGATTGGTCATTCCCTCGCCGGAAGTGTGAACGTCTGGTAGGAAATTTTAATTGAAAGGTGGCTAATCGAAGTTTAAACGTAGGAAATCCCATGAATATCCCCAGGAATTTTGTTTATTGTAACTAAACAAGTATCTTGTTATTGCACTGGTTCCACTTCGTTAATAAATAAGTGAGGAAATGTGTTGGAGACGTGAGTTTACAGATGGAGCCTGGGGGCTCCCAGGTTAGGTTAGGTGCGTTTGACAGATGAATGACGCGCCACCTCGCGGCGAGAACACAACGTAACAAGTTAAGCTATTTGACAGAGCACACGTGGTCCATCATGAGTCCAAATATAACAAAAATTGCGTTTGGTCAATATTATAATATTTCACAGTTGTTGAATAACTTGAAGGAATCTCCCTTGCTTGCGACGTTAACAGAAATTCATGTGGAATTTATTGCTCCCTGCGCAGGCGTATTACACAATGATTAATTTTTTGTTGTAAACCAGTTAATAAACGGAATTAAACGACAGGGCACATCAATTAATATTATTCATACAAATTCGCATCTTTCGCTTGCAGTCTTGCCAAATTTCCTCATAAGGAAAAAGTCATACGTACTTAATTATTGTGGTTTGATCAAAACCTCCTTTGTAGCCTCAGTATATTGTCACGCTTGGCGTCGGAAATGTAGCCACACCGTTTAATTCGTCGTTTCTCATAAAATATCTTTTTTACTATATTTTTACCCTGACCATCATTGCGTCCCTATTCTCCTAATATCCTCTCTTCTTAGTTCTTATACATCATCCACACAAATTCTGTGATTTATTAATAATCCTGTTAAATAACTGCGACCTTGTTCTGGAAGTGTGTAACGAGCACGATTTCGTAAAAATCGCCAATGTAATTGTTAAGAAAGATATAAAAATAATCTATCTGATAGATACGATGTAATTACACCAGACGTCGATTTACACGCTAGATCGACCGTTCAGTAGGTGTATAACAACGGGTATGTGGTAATACCTCACGTCGGTTACTCAAAGCAACGTGAACGTTTATCACAAGTGTTATTGCATTTTGATGAAAACCGAAACGTCCTGGACACATCAATTTCCATTTGTTATGCGTCTATTTCGTTCGGTGCCACTTTTGGAACGGACTCTCTTGGCTAATATTTAATTTTCCACACTTTCTTATGATAATTGACTCATTGTCCGACGGTAAAAAAATTGCTTACTTCGCTTATTATTTATGTATCGCCTCTTGTTTATGTAACCGCCGAAACTTCGGATTCATTGTTGTATTGCGCGACAGTTTTGCAACGGAGATTTTTGAATTAATTTAATTGAAGTAACTTCGAAAATCGTAATTTGTAATCGCCAGGGTACGCGAACAAAGTGTATTTCAAAATGACAGTTAAGTAGGTATTTAGTAACTATAAAACAATCACGTTATTACACTCCTTTCAAAACAAATCTCGATGCACGTCAGAATACTTCCAATATTACCAACTTAATATAGTCCCAGCACGGCGCAATTTATGTGTTCCGTGTCTATTTTAGGTTGGCAATATACATAACCTAAAATATACACGGAACACATAAATTGCGATGTGCTGGGACTATATTAAGTTGGTAGTATTGGATGATTCTGACGTCATCAAAATGACGTGCATCGGGATTTGTTTCGAAAAGAGTGTATATGAGTATTAGTTATTGAACAAAGATTTTTCAACGGTGCAATAATTTGATTCAACATTACTTTTGATATGGCTTAATCCCATGGAGCTCTCGAAGTTACGTTTGATATGATTATAGTTTGTTTGATGTAATAAGAATGGGAAGTTGTCATGAAATCGGAAAATGACTATAATGGCGATTTCAATGCCAAACTTAGTAATAGCCAAAATGAAGTAACAACAGCAATATGGTGTCATAGAATTTTTAAATCTTCACCATCACAGTTTTAGTTAGAATATGGTGATATAGAATCCAAAGGAATTCACCATTAGAGCAAGCTTGGTAATGGCCAAAATGAAGTAGAAACAGCAATAATGGTGTCATAGAATTTGTAGATCTTCACCATGACACTTGTGGTTGGAATATGGTGATATATAATCCAAAGGAATTCACCATTAGAGTTGAAGACTCCAACGCCAAGCTTGGTAATAGCCAAAATGAAATAGAAACAGCAATACGGTGTCATAGAATTTATAAATCTTCACCATGACAGTTACAGTTGGAATATGGTGATATAGTATAAAAAGTAATTCACCATTACACTTGGAGACTCCAACGCCAAACTTGGTAATGGCCAAAATGAAGTAGGAACAGCAATACAGTGTCATAGAATTGGTAAATCATCACCATGACAATTGTAGTTAGAATATGGTGACATAAGATCCAAAGGACATCACCATTACACTTGGAGACTCCAACGCCAAAAACTTGGTAATGACCAAAATGAAGTAGAAACAGCAATATGGGTCATAGAATTGGTAAATCTTCACCATGACAGTTGTAGTTGGAATATGGTGACATAGGATCCAAAACAATTCACCAGTAGAGTTGGAGACTCCAACGCCAAGCTTGGTAATGGCCAAAATGAAGTAGAAAAAGCAATACAGTGTCATAGAATTGGTAAATCATCACCATGACAATTGTAGTTAGAATATCGTGACATAATAAGTTCCAAAGGACATCGCCATTACACTTGAAGACTCCAACGCCAAGCTTGGTAATGGCCAAAACGAAATAGGAACAGCAATATGGTGTCATAAAATTTGTAAATCTTCACCATGACAGTTGTAGTTGGAACATGTTGACATAGGAGTTTAAGCAATTCACCATTAAAGTTGGAGACTCCAACGCCAAGGTTGATAATGGCCAAAACGAAATAGAAACAGCAATATGGTGTCACAGAATTGGTAAATCTCCACCATGACAATTGTAGTTAGAATATGGTGACATAAGATCCAAAGGACATTGCTATTACACTTGGAGACTCCAACGCCAAGCTTGGTAATGGACAAAACGAAATAGAAACAGTAATATGGTGTCATAGAATTTGTAGATCTTCACCATGACAAATGTAGTTGGAATATGTTTTCATAGGAGCTAAAGCAATTCACCATTACACTTGGTGACTCCAACGCCAAGTTTGGTAATGGCCAAAGTGAAGTAGAAACAGCAATATAGTGTCATAGAATGGGTAAATCTTCACCATGACAATTGTAGTTAGAATATGGTGACATAAGATCCAAAGGACATCACCATTACACTTGGTGACTCCAACGCCAAGTTTGGTAATGGCCAAAGTGAAGTAGAAACAGCAATACAGTGTCATAGAATGGGTAAATCTTCACCATGACAATTGTAGTTAGAATATGGTGACATAAGATCCAAAGGACATCGCCATTACACTTGGAGGCTCCAACGCCAAGCTTGGTAATGGCCAAAACGAAATAGGAACAGCAATATGGTGTCATAGAATTTGTAAATCTTCACATTCACAGTTTTAGTTGGAATAAGGTGATATAGAATCCAAGGGAATTCACCATTAGAGTTGAAGACTCCAACGCCAAGCTTGATAATGGCTAAAACGAAATAGAAACAGCAATATGGTGTCATAAAATTTGTAAATCTTCACCATGACAGTTGTAGTTAGAATATGGTGACATAAGATCCAAAGGACATCACCATTACACTTGGAGACTCCAACGCCAAAAACTTGGTAATGACCAAAATGAAGTAGAAACAGCAATATGGGTCATAGAATTGGTAAATCTTCACCATGACAGTTGTAGTTGGAATATGGTGACATAGGATCCAAAACAATTCACCAGTAGAGTTGGAGACTCCAACGCCAAGCTTGGTAATGGCCAAAATGAAGTAGAAAAAGCAATACAGTGTCATAGAATTGGTAAATCATCACCATGACAATTGTAGTTGGAATATGGTGACATAGGATCCAAAACAATTCACCAGTAGAGTTGGAGACTCCAACGCCAAGCTTGGTAATGGCCAAAATGAAGTAGAAAAAGCAATACAGTGTCATAGAATTGGTAAATCGTCACCATGACAATTGTAGTTAGAATATGGTGACATAAAATCCAAAGGACATTGCCATTACACTTGGAGACTCCAACGCCAAGCTTGGTAATGGCCAAAACGAAATAGGAACAGCAATATGGTGTCATAAAATTTGTAAATCTTCACCATGACAGTTGTAGTTGGAACATGTTGACATAGGAGTTTAAGCAATTCACCATTAAAGTTGGAGACTCCAACGCCAAGGTTGATAATGGCCAAAACGAAATAGAAACAGCAATATGGTGTCACAGAATTGGTAAATCTCCACCATGACAATTGTAGTTAGAATATGGTGACATAAGATCCAAAGGACATTGCTATTACACTTGGAGACTCCAACGCCAAGCTTGGTAATGGACAAAACGAAATAGAAACAGTAATATGGTGTCATAGAATTTGTAGATCTTCACCATGACAAATGTAGTTGGAATATGTTTTCATAGGAGCTAAAGCAATTCACCATTACACTTGGTGACTCCAACGCCAAGTTTGGTAATGGCCAAAGTGAAGTAGAAACAGCAATACAGTGTCATAGAATGGGTAAATCTTCACCATGACAATTGTAGTTAGAATATGGTGACATAAGATCCAAAGGACATCACCATTACACTTGGTGACTCCAACGCCAAGTTTGGTAATGGCCAAAGTAAAGTAGAAACAGCAATACAGTGTCATAGAATGGGTAAATCTTCACCATGACAATTGTAGTTAGAATATGGTGACATAAGATCCAAAGGACATCGCCATTACACTTGGAGGCTCCAACGCCAAGCTTGGTAATGGCCAAAACGAAATAGGAACAGCAATATGGTGTCATAGAATTTGTAAATCTTCACATTCACAGTTTTAGTTGGAATATGGTGATATAGAATCCAAGGGAATTCACCATTAGAGTTGAAGACTCCAACGCCAAGCTTGATAATGGCTAAAACGAAATAGAAACAGCAATATGGTGTCATAAAATTTGTAAATCTTCACCATGACAGTTGTAGTTAGAATATGGTGACATAAGATCCAAAGGACATCACCATTACACTTGGAGACTCCAACGCTAAAAACTTGGTAATGACCAAAATGAAGTAGAAACAGCAATATGGGTCATAGAATTGGTAAATCTTCACCATGACAGTTGTAGTTGGAATATGGTGACATAGGATCCAAAACAATTCACCAGTAGAGTTGGAGACTCCAACGCCAAGCTTGGTAATGGCCAAAATGAAGTAGAAAAAGCAATACAGTGTCATAGAATTGGTAAATCGTCACCATGACAATTGTAGTTAGAATATGGTGACATAAAATCCAAAGGACATTGCCATTACACTTGGAGACTCCAACGCCAAGCTTGGTAATGGCCAAAACGAAATAGAAACAGTAATATGGTGTCATAGAATTTGTAGATCTTCACCATGACAAATGTAGTTGGAATATGTTGACATAGGAGCTAAAGCAATTCACCATTACACTTGGTGACTCCAACGCCAAGCTTGGTAATGGCCAAAATGAAGTAGAAAAAGCAATACAGTGTCATAGAATTTGTAAACCTTCACCATGACAATTGTAGTTACAAAAAAAATATTTTAAAAGCATAATAATTCTTATTACATATTAAATTATTATAATAATAGCATTAATTAATTCTATTTATCACTATAATTAATTTAATTTAGTACGTAGGTACCATGCCCCTTTAAAGTTTTTTTTAAACGCTGCGTCTACATACTACAGTTCATTCAAACTATAAAATAATCACAAAGAAGTGGAATTTGTTGGTAAAGCTTACTTGAAAGGGACAATAATTGAATTTAATTGAACACTACTTTTATTCGAGCTATAAAACAATAAGATATTGTAAATTAAAAAATTATTTGAGTTAGCTGTGGATTGGTATGCCAAATTGAGTCTTTTGAGACTCAAATTGCCTCTTGAGTCATAACGAATTGAATAACAATACTTCTGCCTTTGTTATTAGCGGCACGCCCTACCTATAGTCCGTTCGGACTTTAAACGTAGATATGTTAGACAGGTATGGTATGTTCCGGGCGATCCGACTCTCGCGTTGTGATTTCGCTATCCTATCGTCCCACTACGGTCCCTCCTTCTATTAAAAAAAAAAACAAGAGTCTGAGAGGAGAGAAAAGTGTATAAAAGCCGACGTCCGATCGAGAGCGATAGCGCACTCAGTTCCGTACACGGTTTAACCTTATCGAAACGTCGCATTGTAGTGTTCTTCGCTTGCTTCACGTCGTCACGTACAGGGTGTTCACGAGAGAAATGGCGGCGATCTTATCGACGGTAAGTTGAAGAAGATCGAGAATCAGATTTTGAAAGTATGTAATTTCATGTAAATCCAATATTTTCTGAATTATTTATAATGGTAATAATAATAATAATAATAACAGCAATTTTAATAATGTATGCAATTTTTGCAACGGTCATTATTCACATTAGTACTTTCACTTCCATTTCATACTTAATTCATACTTTTTTTTTGCGTAAAGCAAAGTTGGAATCATTTAATTATTAGAAACGTCATAAATTACATTAATTAATTAAATTAAAGAAAATCTCGCTAAAACAATATTTCTTTACGCTCCTATCAAAAGGTCGACATTAATACGCGGGTAACACTTTGTTAATTAACCTCAGCTAATTAATTGGCGGTAATTACGTTCTGAAGAGTAATCAGCGAGATCAGCGCTCGACTCGCCTGATCAAAATGCAAACGACGCACGTCTCATTGTTGTTATTATTCTTTATTGGCGGTTAACGTCCAGAATGGATGAATTTATTGTTAATCTCGGACGGAGCCTTTTGTTTAAATAACGAGATGATTTGCAATTGTAATGGGGCGACCTTGACGTTCTTCATAGGAAAATTTGCGCGTAGTAAAACGGACACTAATAGCTTGTTTGAAAACAAGTACAAAAACAATGAATTTACAATTATTACAAAGTTAACTAATTGTGTTATTTAATCAATTCACAAAAATAGGTTAACGAACGAGCTCACATAACTAGGAATTCTTTAATTGCTAATTGTTGTTAAAACTAAATTTCAGCCACATCACTTCCACCCCTAAATGTAACAGTCACAAAGAAATATAGTTGGAAAAATTCTTAATAATAATACGAACTTTAAGAACAATGTAATGAACTGCAATTGACAAAATAAGTGAAGTTTGGACGGTAACTCATCAAACTTCAAAAGGAGTTTCTTCCTGAGTTCCCAACAAAATTACCACATTTGTAATCGACTGAATTTTAAATGAATTACAATAGTTTCTTTACAATGTAAAACTTACGACAATTTATTATAAAGAATAAAATAAACGTTTGAAATAAGGAATTTTGACATAGAAAAAAAATTGGGCAATGTCTGTAAATCCACTTGTTACAATTGTAATGATTCTAGAGAATTTTTAAAGAACTTGCAAGTGTCTTAAAGAAAATGTGACATTGGAAACGTAACTCATAACGTTTTTAAAGAAATTTTGGTAATTTCAAAGAGGTAAATAAGATTCTAAGGATCTTATAACGATTGCAAAGAATCCATCACAATTTTAAAGAATTTGAGTTACTTTATTGGAATCGTAACTCATAACGTTTTTAAAGTTTTAGTAATTTCAAAGAGGTAAATGAGATTCTAAGGATCTTATAACGATTGCAAAGAATCCATCACAATTTTAAAGAATTTGAGTTAAGTATTACTTTATTGGAAACGTAACTCATAACGTTTTTAAATGTTTCAGTAATTTCAAAGAGGTAAATGAGATTCTAAGGATCTTATAACGATTGCAAAGAATCCATCACAATTTTAAAGAATTTGAGTTAAGTATTACTTTATTGGAAACGTAACTCATAACGTTTTTAAATGTTTCAGTAATTTCAAAGAGGTAAATGAGATTCTAAGGATCTTATAACGATTGCAAAGAATCCATCACAATTTTAAAGAATTTGAGTTACTTTATTGGAATCGTAACTCATAACGTTTTTAAAGTTTTAGTAATTTCAAAGAGGTAAATGAGATTCTAAGGATCTTATAACGATTGCAAAGAATCCATCACAATTTTAAAGAATTTGAGTTAAGTATTACTTTATTGGAAACGTAACTCATAACGTTTTTAAAGTTTTAGTAATTTCAAAGAGGTAAATGAGATTCTAAGGATCTTATAACGATTGCAAAGAATCGACGACAATTTTTAAGAACTTGAGTTATTTTGAACAAGATTTTATGTTTCACCGAAAGTCGAGGAGTTTCTAAAGAATTTATAAAGATTGTAATATAACGTAATTGATTAAAAATAGCGTAAAGTTACAAAGAACTCGTGAAGTTTCAAAAGGAGTTCTTATGCTGAGCATAGAAAAAGAAGTTTCTAATAGTATTATTATAATAGTCTCTTAAAAGTGTAACTTGAGATGTTTTTAAATAACTTGCTTAATTTAAGAAAGAAACTTATGTCAAGCAGGCAATTATAAAGAATTGACGATTTAAAAACATTTCTACTTGTCTTAAGAAAACATGACTTTATGTAAAGGGAAATTGGGAGAGAAACTGGTGACGTTTAATTGTAAAGAACGTACATCTTTAAAGCAATTGTAATAGTTTATTTTTTAATAGGGGATTTCGCCACAGAAACAAATTGGGGAACGCCCCCTTTAAATCTACTTGTTACAATTGTAACCATTACGACACTTTTAAAGAACTTGCAAGTGTTTTAAAGAATATGTGACACTGGAAACATAGCTCAACGTTTGTAAAGACATTTTAAAACTTTCAAAGAAGTAAATGAGATTGTATTGAACCTAACACGATTGTAAAGAACCAATGACAATTTTAAAGAAGTTGTAGTTATCTTAAAGCAGATCTGATATTTGTTTCAACGGCAGTTTTCGCACTAAATACAGAAAAAGAAGGTTCTAATGTTATTATAAGATTTCAAATAATTAAATTTGCCTCTTAAAAAAATATAATTTTGGATAATTTTAAACAACTTGCTCAACGCCTGTCGAGTAGGTAATTGTAAAGAACTGATGTCATTTCAAAAACAATTCAAATATTTTCAAGAAAACATCACTCTTGAAATCAAGGGAAATTGGAAAATATGTATAAAGCACCAATTGCCAAGAAGCTTGTAACTTGTGTTCGACTTAAAGAAGCTTCATTTAATTTTAAAGAATTGACTTTTAGAAGCAAATGTCTTAGGAAATTCGAACATTTTAAATAAGGAATTTCGACACAGAAACAAATTGGGGAAAGGCTGTAAATCCACTTGTTGCAATTGTAACGATCACACGACATTTTTAAAGAACTTGCAAGCAGCTTAAAGGAAATGTAACATTAGAATGAACGAAAATGACATTTTTAAAAGAGTTATGAAACTGTTTTTAGAATCAAGAGAGATCCTAAGGAATTTATGACGATCATAATGAACGGATGACAATTTTAAAGAATTTGAGTTATGGCAGATTTGATGTTTCAACGATGGTTGAAGAGTCTCTAAGATTATAATGAACTGCAATTAACTTCATTAAGTAACTCATGAAGTTTCAAATGGGATTTTCGCGCTGTAAGTCAAGGGGTTCCTAAGAAAAATACATTTTAAAACAATTGTGTGTTTTCTAAGAAACTTATGACGATTGTAAAGAACTGTAACATGACGTTTCAATGTTTCCAGTTATTGTGACAACTGTCAGTTGGCTGGAACGCATTTTACCATTGCGCATGCCCCAAGCTTTTCCAACACTCTAACCTATAACAATTTTGGTTACCAACATAATCAGCGACAAACATCGACACTTTTCTTTATTGGAGCCAAAAAATAATAATAGTTACCAATTTGCGAGTAAATCGTTCTTTACGCGTTTCGAGGTTATGTACTTTCGACAATCTCTTCGCTCGTTTAAATATGTTTGAATGAGCCGCTACGTAAACCACTTTTGAATTTTTTCCCATTTCGCGCTCGACCAACCAGAGCAAATATACAAACCATAATTACTATTCAAAATTCCGGAAGTAACGTAGGAAAGTAAAGAAAGAGCTGGTTCCGATATCCGGCGAACAATAAAAACCGAAAGTACTGATGTAACGAGCGTGATTAGCGCTCTTAAACTGGACAGGTAAAAAGGAAATTTCCCGAAAAAAAGTTACCGACACCGGAAATCTTATCCAAGGACTTTCCGCTGCAATGAATCCGTTCCCGAAGGCGGTAAATTAGTTAAGCTAAGTACACTTTTACTTATTAACGACTGTTAAGTGCAGGTAAACAGTGAAAGGAGTAATGAAAACGAAAGTGTCAAGTGTGTGGTAAAGTTATGCAAAGTAAATAAACGTTACTAATAAAAACAAACATTGTTAATAACGTAACGGAACAAGTTTAGAAATTCATTGAAATTAAAGTGTTCTCGTAGTTACCAAAACATTACCTCAATTAGATACCTACTTATCGATAAATAAACATCATTAACGACCACTTCGTCAGCATTTGCTGTCTTGAAATTTAATTACAATTCTGCCAATAACGCACTGCCTAAACCCAATCAATATCTTTTTCCTCAACATAACTTTCGTTAAACTTCTTTATATAGTTAGCAACTATAACAACTCAATTGTTATAGTTCATCAATTTCCTGTTACTTAGGATGAGGCAGATAAATAAACAACGTTAACGACCAGTTCATAAGCCTTTGCTGTCTTACAATTTAATTACAACTCCAACTGCCAATAACGCACTACCTAAACCCAATCAATATCTTTTTTCTTCAACACAACTTTCATTCAACTTCTTTATAGAGTTAGCAACTATAACAACTCAATTGTTATAGTTCATCAATTTCCTGTTACTTAGGATGAGGCAGATAAATAAACAACGTTAACGACCAGTTCATAAGCCTTTGCTGCCTTACAATTTAATTACAACTCCAACTGCCAATAACGCACTACCTAAACCCAATCAATATCTTTCCCCAACACAATTTTCATTAAACTTCTTTATAGAGTTAGCAACTATAACAACTCAATTGTTACAGTCGATCAATTTCCAGTTACTTTAGGATGAGGCAGATAAATAAACATCCTTAATGACTAGTTCATCAGCCTTTGCTGTCTTGAAATTTAATTACAATTCTGCCAATAACGCACTACCTAAACCCAATCAATATCTTTCCCCAACACAACTTTCATTAAACTTCTTTATAGAGTTAGCAACTATAACAACTCAATTGTTATAGTTCATCAATTTCCGGTTACTTAGGATGAGGCAGATAAATAAGCAACGTTAACGACCAGTTCATTAGCCTTTGCTGCCTTACAATTTAATTACAACTCCAACTGCCAATAACGCACTACCTAAACCCAATCAATATCTTTCCCCAACACAATTTTCATTAAACTTCTTTATAGAGTTAGCAACTATAACAACTCAATTGTTACAGTCGATCAATTTCCAGTTACTTTAGGATGAGGCAGATAAATAAACATCCTTAATGACTAGTTCATCAGCCTTTGCTGTCTTGAAATTTAATTACAATTCTGCCAATAACGCACTACCTAAACCCAATCAATATCTTTTTTCTTCAACACAACTTTCATTAAACTTCTTTGTAGAGTTAGCAACTATAACAACTCAATTGTTATAGTTCATCAATTTCCAGTTACTTAGGATGAGGCAGATAAATAAGCAACGTTAACGACCAGTTCATAAGCCTTTGCTGCCTTACAATTTAATTACAACTCCAACTGCCAATAACGCACTACCTAAACCCAATCAATATCTTTCCCTAACACAATTTTCATTAAACTTCTTTATAGAGTTAGCAACTATAACAACTCAATTGTTACAGTCGATCAATTTCCAGTTACTTTAGGATGAGGCAGATAAATAAACATCCTTAATGACTAGTTCATCAGCCTTTGCTGTCTTGAAATTTAATTACAATTCTGCCAATAACGCACTACCTAAACCCAATCAATATCTTTTTTCTTCAACACAACTTTCATTAAACTTCTTTATAGAGTTAGCAACTATAACAACTCAATTGTTATAGTTGATCAATTTCCGGTTACTTAGGATGAGGCAGATAAATAAACAACGTTAACGACCAGTTCATAAGCCTTTGCTGCTTTAAAATTTAATTACAATTCCAACTGCCAATAACGCACTACCTAAACCCAATCAATATCTTTCCCCAACACAACTTTCATTAAACTTCTTTATAGAGTTAGCAACTATAACAACTCAATTGTTATAGTTCATCAATTTCCGGTTACTTAGGATGAGGCAGATAAATAAGCAACGTTAACGACCAGTTCATTAGCCTTTGCTGCCTTACAATTTAATTACAACTCCAACTGCCAATAACGCACTACCTAAACCCAATCAATATCTTTCCCCAACACAATTTTCATTAAACTTCTTTATAGAGTTAGCAACTATAACAACTCAATTGTTACAGTCGATCAATTTCCAGTTACTTTAGGATGAGGCAGATAAATAAACATCCTTAATGACTAGTTCATCAGCCTTTGCTGTCTTGAAATTTAATTACAATTCTGCCAATAACGCACTACCTAAACCCAATCAATATCTTTTTTCTTCAACACAACTTTCATTAAACTTCTTTGTAGAGTTAGCAACTATAACAACTCAATTGTTATAGTTCATCAATTTCCAGTTACTTAGGATGAGGCAGATAAATAAGCAACGTTAACGACCAGTTCATAAGCCTTTGCTGCCTTACAATTTAATTACAACTCCAACTGCCAATAACGCACTACCTAAACCCAATCAATATCTTTCCCTAACACAATTTTCATTAAACTTCTTTATAGAGTTAGCAACTATAACAACTCAATTGTTACAGTCGATCAATTTCCAGTTACTTTAGGATGAGGCAGATAAATAAACATCCTTAATGACTAGTTCATCAGCCTTTGCTGTCTTGAAATTTAATTACAATTCTGCCAATAACGCACTACCTAAACCCAATCAATATCTTTCCCCAACACAATTTTCATTAAACTTCTTTATAGAGTTAGCAACTATAACAACTCAATTGTTACAGTCGATCAATTTCCAGTTACTTTAGGATGAGGCAGATAAATAAACATCCTTAATGACTAGTTCATCAGCCTTTGCTGTCTTGAAATTTAATTACAATTCTGCCAATAACGCACTACCTAAACCCAATCAATATCTTTTTTCTTCAACACAACTTTCATTAAACTTCTTTGTAGAGTTAGCAACTATAACAACTCAATTGTTATAGTTCATCAATTTCCAGTTACTTAGGATGAGGCAGATAAATAAGCAACGTTAACGACCAGTTCATAAGCCTTTGCTGCCTTACAATTTAATTACAACTCCAACTGCCAATAACGCACTACCTAAACCCAATCAATATCTTTCCCTAACACAATTTTCATTAAACTTCTTTATAGAGTTAGCAACTATAACAACTCAATTGTTACAGTCGATCAATTTCCAGTTACTTTAGGATGAGGCAGATAAATAAACATCCTTAATGACTAGTTCATCAGCCTTTGCTGTCTTGAAATTTAATTACAATTCTGCCAATAACGCACTACCTAAACCCAATCAATATCTTTTTTCTTCAACACAACTTTCATTAAACTTCTTTATAGAGTTAGCAACTATAACAACTCAATTGTTATAGTTGATCAATTTCCGGTTACTTAGGATGAGGCAGATAAATAAACAACGTTAACGACCAGTTCATAAGCCTTTGCTGCCTTACAATTTAATTACAATTCCAACTGCCAATAACGCACTACCTAAACCCAATCAATATCTTTCCCCAACACAACTTTCATTAAACTTCTTTATAGAGTTAGCAACTATAACAACTCAATTGTTATAGTTCATCAATTTCCGGTTACTTAGGATGAGGCAGATAAATAAGCAACGTTAACGACCAGTTCATTAGCCTTTGCTGCCTTACAATTTAATTACAACTCCAACTGCCAATAACGCACTACCTAAACCCAATCAATATCTTTTTTCTTCAACACAACTTTCATTAAACTTCTTTATAGAGTTAGCAACTATAACAACTCAATTGTTATAGTTCATCAATTTCCGGTTACTTAGGATGAGGCAGATAAATAAGCAACGTTAACGACCAGTTCATTAGCCTTTGCTGCCTTACAATTTAATTACAACTCCAACTGCCAATAACGCACTACCTAAACCCAATCAATATCTTTCCCCAACACAATTTTCATTAAACTTCTTTATAGAGTTAGCAACTATAACAACTCAATTGTTACAGTCGATCAATTTCCAGTTACTTTAGGATGAGGCAGATAAATAAACATCCTTAATGACTAGTTCATCAGCCTTTGCTGTCTTGAAATTTAATTACAATTCTGCCAATAACGCACTACCTAAACCCAATCAATATCTTTCCCCAACACAACTTTCGTTAAACTTCTTTGTAGAGTTAGCAACTATAACAACTCAATTGTTATAGTTGATCAATTTCCGGGTACTTAGGATGAGGCAGATAAATAAACAACGTTAACGACCAGTTCATAAGCCTTTGCTGCTTTAAAATTTAATTACAATTCCAACTGCCAATAACGCACTACCTAAACCCAATCAATATCTTTCCCCAACACAACTTTCATTAAACTTCTTTATAGAGTTAGCAACTATAACAACTCAATTGTTATAGTTCATCAATTTCCGGTTACTTAGGATGAGGCAGATAAATAAGCAACGTTAACGACCAGTTCATTAGCCTTTGCTGCCTTACAATTTAATTACAACTCCAACTGCCAATAACGCACTACCTAAACCCAATCAATATCTTTCCCCAACACAATTTTCATTAAACTTCTTTATAGAGTTAGCAACTATAACAACTCAATTGTTACAGTCGATCAATTTCCAGTTACTTTAGGATGAGGCAGATAAATAAACATCCTTAATGACTAGTTCATCAGCCTTTGCTGTCTTGAAATTTAATTACAATTCTGCCAATAACGCACTACCTAAACCCAATCAATATCTTTTTTCTTCAACACAACTTTCATTAAACTTCTTTGTAGAGTTAGCAACTATAACAACTCAATTGTTATAGTTCATCAATTTCCAGTTACTTAGGATGAGGCAGATAAATAAGCAACGTTAACGACCAGTTCATAAGCCTTTGCTGCCTTACAATTTAATTACAACTCCAACTGCCAATAACGCACTACCTAAACCCAATCAATATCTTTCCCTAACACAATTTTCATTAAACTTCTTTATAGAGTTAGCAACTATAACAACTCAATTGTTACAGTCGATCAATTTCCAGTTACTTTAGGATGAGGCAGATAAATAAACATCCTTAATGACTAGTTCATCAGCCTTTGCTGTCTTGAAATTTAATTACAATTCTGCCAATAACGCACTACCTAAACCCAATCAATATCTTTTTTCTTCAACACAACTTTCATTAAACTTCTTTATAGAGTTAGCAACTATAACAACTCAATTGTTATAGTTGATCAATTTCCGGTTACTTAGGATGAGGCAGATAAATAAACAACGTTAACGACCAGTTCATAAGCCTTTGCTGCTTTAAAATTTAATTACAATTCCAACTGCCAATAACGCACTACCTAAACCCAATCAATATCTTTCCCCAACACAACTTTCATTAAACTTCTTTATAGAGTTAGCAACTATAACAACTCAATTGTTATAGTTCATCAATTTCCGGTTACTTAGGATGAGGCAGATAAATAAGCAACGTTAACGACCAGTTCATTAGCCTTTGCTGCCTTACAATTTAATTACAACTCCAACTGCCAATAACGCACTACCTAAACCCAATCAATATCTTTCCCCAACACAATTTTCATTAAACTTCTTTATAGAGTTAGCAACTATAACAACTCAATTGTTACAGTCGATCAATTTCCAGTTACTTTAGGATGAGGCAGATAAATAAACATCCTTAATGACTAGTTCATCAGCCTTTGCTGTCTTGAAATTTAATTACAATTCTGCCAATAACGCACTACCTAAACCCAATCAATATCTTTTTTCTTCAACACAACTTTCATTAAACTTCTTTGTAGAGTTAGCAACTATAACAACTCAATTGTTATAGTTCATCAATTTCCAGTTACTTAGGATGAGGCAGATAAATAAGCAACGTTAACGACCAGTTCATAAGCCTTTGCTGCCTTACAATTTAATTACAACTCCAACTGCCAATAACGCACTACCTAAACCCAATCAATATCTTTCCCTAACACAATTTTCATTAAACTTCTTTATAGAGTTAGCAACTATAACAACTCAATTGTTACAGTCGATCAATTTCCAGTTACTTTAGGATGAGGCAGATAAATAAACATCCTTAATGACTAGTTCATCAGCCTTTGCTGTCTTGAAATTTAATTACAATTCTGCCAATAACGCACTACCTAAACCCAATCAATATCTTTTTTCTTCAACACAACTTTCATTAAACTTCTTTATAGAGTTAGCAACTATAACAACTCAATTGTTATAGTTGATCAATTTCCGGTTACTTAGGATGAGGCAGATAAATAAACAACGTTAACGACCAGTTCATAAGCCTTTGCTGCCTTACAATTTAATTACAATTCCAACTGCCAATAACGCACTACCTAAACCCAATCAATATCTTTCCCCAACACAACTTTCATTAAACTTCTTTATAGAGTTAGCAACTATAACAACTCAATTGTTATAGTTCATCAATTTCCGGTTACTTAGGATGAGGCAGATAAATAAGCAACGTTAACGACCAGTTCATTAGCCTTTGCTGCCTTACAATTTAATTACAACTCCAACTGCCAATAACGCACTACCTAAACCCAATCAATATCTTTTTTCTTCAACACAACTTTCATTAAACTTCTTTATAGAGTTAGCAACTATAACAACTCAATTGTTATAGTTCATCAATTTCCGGTTACTTAGGATGAGGCAGATAAATAAGCAACGTTAACGACCAGTTCATTAGCCTTTGCTGCCTTACAATTTAATTACAACTCCAACTGCCAATAACGCACTACCTAAACCCAATCAATATCTTTCCCCAACACAATTTTCATTAAACTTCTTTATAGAGTTAGCAACTATAACAACTCAATTGTTACAGTCGATCAATTTCCAGTTACTTTAGGATGAGGCAGATAAATAAACATCCTTAATGACTAGTTCATCAGCCTTTGCTGTCTTGAAATTTAATTACAATTCTGCCAATAACGCACTACCTAAACCCAATCAATATCTTTTTTCTTCAACACAACTTTCATTAAACTTCTTTATAGAGTTAGCAACTATAACAACTCAATTGTTATAGTTGATCAATTTCCGGTTACTTAGGATGAGGCAGATAAATAAACAACGTTAACGACCAGTTCATAAGCCTTTGCTGCCTTACAATTTAATTACAATTCCAACTGCCAATAACGCACTACCTAAACCCAATCAATATCTTTCCCCAACACAACTTTCATTAAACTTCTTTATAGAGTTAGCAACTATAACAACTCAATTGTTATAGTTCATCAATTTCCGGTTACTTAGGATGAGGCAGATAAATAAGCAACGTTAACGACCAGTTCATTAGCCTTTGCTGCCTTACAATTTAATTACAACTCCAACTGCCAATAACGCACTACCTAAACCCAATCAATATCTTTTTTCTTCAACACAACTTTCATTAAACTTCTTTATAGAGTTAGCAACTATAACAACTCAATTGTTATAGTTGATCAATTTCCGGTTACTTAGGATGAGGCAGATAAATAAACAACGTTAACGACCAGTTCATAAGCCTTTGCTGCCTTACAATTTAATTACAATTCCAACTGCCAATAACGCACTACCTAAACCCAATCAATATCTTTCCCCAACACAACTTTCATTAAACTTCTTTATAGAGTTAGCAACTATAACAACTCAATTGTTATAGTTCATCAATTTCCGGTTACTTAGGATGAGGCAGATAAATAAGCAACGTTAACGACCAGTTCATTAGCCTTTGCTGCCTTACAATTTAATTACAACTCCAACTGCCAATAACGCACTACCTAAACCCAATCAATATCTTTCCCCAACACAATTTTCATTAAACTTCTTTATAGAGTTAGCAACTATAACAACTCAATTGTTACAGTCGATCAATTTCCAGTTACTTTAGGATGAGGCAGATAAATAAACATCCTTAATGACTAGTTCATCAGCCTTTGCTGTCTTGAAATTTAATTACAATTCTGCCAATAACGCACTACCTAAACCCAATCAATATCTTTTTTCTTCAACACAACTTTCATTAAACTTCTTTATAGAGTTAGCAACTATAACAACTCAATTGTTATAGTTGATCAATTTCCGGTTACTTAGGATGAGGCAGATAAATAAACAACGTTAACGACCAGTTCATAAGCCTTTGCTGCCTTACAATTTAATTACAATTCCAACTGCCAATAACGCACTACCTAAACCCAATCAATATCTTTCCCCAACACAACTTTCATTAAACTTCTTTATAGAGTTAGCAACTATAACAACTCAATTGTTATAGTTCATCAATTTCCGGTTACTTAGGATGAGGCAGATAAATAAGCAACGTTAACGACCAGTTCATTAGCCTTTGCTGCCTTACAATTTAATTACAACTCCAACTGCCAATAACGCACTACCTAAACCCAATCAATATCTTTTTTCTTCAACACAACTTTCATTAAACTTCTTTATAGAGTTAGCAACTATAACAACTCAATTGTTATAGTTCATCAATTTCCGGTTACTTAGGATGAGGCAGATAAATAAGCAACGTTAACGACCAGTTCATTAGCCTTTGCTGCCTTACAATTTAATTACAACTCCAACTGCCAATAACGCACTACCTAAACCCAATCAATATCTTTCCCCAACACAATTTTCATTAAACTTCTTTATAGAGTTAGCAACTATAACAACTCAATTGTTACAGTCGATCAATTTCCAGTTACTTTAGGATGAGGCAGATAAATAAACATCCTTAATGACTAGTTCATCAGCCTTTGCTGTCTTGAAATTTAATTACAATTCTGCCAATAACGCACTACCTAAACCCAATCAATATCTTTCCCCAACACAACTTTCGTTAAACTTCTTTGTAGAGTTAGCAACTATAACAACTCAATTGTTATAGTTGATCAATTTCCGGGTACTTAGGATGAGGCAGATAAATAAACAACGTTAACGACCAGTTCATAAGCCTTTGCTGCCTTAAAATTTAATTACAACTCCAACTGCCAATAACGCACTACCTAAACCCAATCAATATCTTTCCCCAACACAACTTTCATTAAACTTCTTTGTAATATTAGCAACTATAACAACTCAATTGTTATAGTTGATCAATTTCCGGTTACTCAGGATGAGGCAGATAAATAAGCAACGTTAACGACCAGTTCATAAGCCTTTGCTGCCTTACAATTTAATTACAACTCCAACTGCCAATAACGCACTACCTAAACCCAATCAATATCTTTTTTCTTCAACACAACTTTTGTTAAATTTTATAGAGTTAGCAACTATAACAACTCAATTGTTATAGTTCATCAATTTCCGGTTACTTAGGATGAGGCGGTTCGACGTTGTATAATGTGTTAACCGTTGCTTTCCTTTTTATTCGAACTGAAGGAGAGAAAGCTGGGAAGTTGTTAAATGTTAATAATTGCGGCATTAGCAGAAGAGAGCGAGCAAGTTCAAAGCTTTTACGTAACGGAAACTCGGTGTCATCGGGTCAGGGACAGCTAGGGAACGCCTTGAGACTTGCTCTTTAAAAAACGAGGGAAGGGAAATAATAACTGATTTTTAGTGTATTTAATATACTGTAGTTGTGTTAGATATATAGGGAAATTTCCCTATTTTAGGGAAATAATAACTGATTTTTAGTGTATTAACATATTGTAGTTCTGTTAGATATACGGAAATTTCCCTATTTTAGGGAAATTTTTAGAAAGCGACAACTATATTTGTCAGTTAGACTCAGTTATTACTTAACGCGGAATAAAATACTAATACCACTTTCTATAATAACTCGAACAATTACAACAAACAACTTTAGGAATAGAAACGATCGTTTGAAAAAGTCCTAATTGTTATTGCATAATAGAAAAAGTCTTATTATTTAATGCAAAATAAGGAACTTATTTAGAAACTAATATTCACCATATACGAATTTAATTTACAAATACGATATAGGTGTGTAAACAATTGATATCTCGTATGGCAGAGATATTATTAATTAATTACTTTTATCGATAACATGACACAGTTGTAGGAGAAATAACTTAAATGTATTAAAAAAAATTATATTAATAAAGAACGGTGGTAATTAAAACCAATTATAGTCTAACCGAAGATATTCTATATAACTATATAATAGTAACCCAGATACTAGGTAAAAAAGGCATTTTGGTATCTTTCCCATATATGGGGGTTTTACTGAAGATTTAAAAAATATAGTTAATTTCGCTTTCCTGGAGTTATAAACAATGTTTATAAGTGGAAAATTCAGGTTTTTGTTTGTAAAATTTTTCCGCTTTCATCCCAGGTGGAAAAGTTAAATGAGGAAGTTGTAACCGTTGAAAGTATCTTTATTTTGAGTTGCCATTTTTCAAAATTAGTTAATCATCTACTGAGATACTTGCAAAAAACTCCTTATATTAAGATGATAAAATTTAAACTATATGATACATCGCTCTGAAATTGGTATGGCTTATTAAGTACCAATACTCAGCTTTTCACGCAATAACCATAAAAATAGTTAATTTTTAAATAAATATCGTTAAATCAGTTTTTTGCCTTATTCTGCTAGTTTCTCAGCAACAAATAAATGAATAAACATATTGAAAACCGCCATTTGATAGACTTTTACAGATTATTTTAAACGATAACCAAGAAAAGTTAGTGATTGATGAACCTGGCTTCACAAAGGCAAACAGCTCTACTTTGCCTGGAGTAGATTTGATGATGCTGGGCACATTTATTGCGTCAAAGACTTTTGTTCAGCAGAATTTAGAAATATTGCACTTTACAAGTTGAGATCAATGCTGTGGTCGATGTATTTACATAGCCGTGACGTCACAAGCGACGCCATGACACGTGTTTTGGCACGAAATTTAAAAGTATTCATAAAAGTCTCATTTTAGTCAACGATTTTAGCTACTAAACATTTGTTTTATGCAGAGATTAGTATTTCTTTTGGGAACAGTAGGTACCTACATACTAAAGAACACAACATGGTAGTTTTTCAAAATTAGTCGGCATGCCTATTATAAAATTCCATGATTGAAATATAGGATCCATATATTTTCCATGATTTCCAGAGACAAAATCAATTCCTTGAAAATTCCATAATTTCCATGATTGGTAGACACCCTGATACCATCTACGCTTTAAAAGACCGTTTGGTACACCCTCATCAGTAATATCGAATTTCGCAGGTGACCGTCCTGGCGCTGCTATCGGCCACAGCCTCCTCGGCGCCGCCCCCCACGTCCCCCCCGACGACGACGCCGCCGCCCGAAGAAGACACTTACCTCTTCGTCCCGCGGCAGATCCAGCTCGCGGCGTTCCCCCGACCATCTGCCGCCTTCGTCCCGTCGGAGCCGCTCTCCGTCCTGACGCCGCCGCTGGAGGAGTCGCCGGCGGCCGACTTCTACGGCGTCCCGGTGCCCGCCCAGGAGCTCCTCGCGCCTACGGAGACGGGCTGGAACCCGCAGGACGACCCGCGGATGTACTACGAGGTCGTCGAGACGCCGACGAGGGCGTTCCCCAAGAAATACCTCGCGGAGACGCACTCGAAGGGCAAGCCGTACTCGTCGAGGCCGAAGCAGGAGGTCGTCCTCGTCGAGGTGGAGGAGGAGGTACCGCGCAAGGCGCTCGAGAAGAAGTACCTCGACGAGGCGAAGAGGAGGAACCGCGCGGAGCTCGAGCAGGTAGCTAAGAGGCGCAGGGAGGAACCGGTCGCGGCCGGTTCCGGATACGAGGAGGGCCTCGGCGAGGACGTCACCGCCTCCCTCGGGATACCGCGCTCGCAGGCGGGCGGGGAGAGGCTCGTCTTTCACGTGGTCGGGCACGACGGGCCCAAGTCTTATAAGTGGGGCTATGACACTGGCAAAGGGTAACTAACTAACCGAGCTCTGCGGGACGGGTCTCCGCCGAACTTTCGTTTCCAACATTTCTCGAAAATGTGTCAAATAATGACTGCAATCTTGAAATCATGGTTTAGGACACCTCTACGGTCATTCGAGCCAAGGAAATTTTCCACCTCCTTTCAACAATTCAAACAATATAGTAACCAAACTTAGTAGGTACTGTTTAACAGAGCTATTCCTACTTACAAAGTTAGGGAAATCTGGAAAAAAGTTTAAAATTTGGAAAATCGACATATTTCCAATGACTGCAATTTTGAAATTCCAGTTTGGATCTATTAAAAACACCTGTACTTAGTTATTTCACTGAACTGTATTTCCTGGAACCATTTAGGTTAGAAAAATAGGGGAAAGAGGATTTTTCCGCCTCCTCTCAAAGATTCAAACAATATAACCAAATTCAATACTGTTTAGCTGAGCCACTTCTAGTTACCAGGTTAGGAAAATCTGGAAAGCAATTTAAAATTTGGAAAATTCGGAAAACCGACATATTTCCACTGACTGCCCTTTTGAAATTAAGAAAATCTGGAAAACAGTTTAAATTTTGGGAAATTCGGAAAACCGACATATTTCCATTGACTGCAATTTTGAAATTCCAGTTTGGTTCTATTAAGAACACCTCTACTCAGTTATTTGACTTAACTATAGTTCGTCAAACCATTCAGGTTAGAAAAATAAGAGAAATAGAAATTTTCCACCTCCTTTCAACAACTCAAACAATATACCCAAACTCAATACAGTTTAGCTGAGCCATTTCTAGTTACTAGGTTAGGAAAATCTGGAAAACAATTTAAAATTTGGAAAATTCGGAAAACCGACATATTTCCATTGACTGCCATTCTTAAATTCCAGTTTGGTTCTATTAAACAGACACTTAGTTATTTTACTTAACTATATTTCCTCGAACCACTTAATTAGGTTAGAAAAATAGAAAAAACAGACATTTACCGCCTTATTTCAACAATTAAAACAATATAATCAAACTGAATACTGTTTAGGTATGGCATTTCTAGTTACTAGGTTAGGAAAACCTGAAAAACAGTTTAATATTTGGAAAATTCGGAAGACCGACATATTTCCAATAACCACAAGTCTAATTTGGTTCTATTAAGAACACTTCTACTTAGCTATTTGACTTAACTATATTTCGTCAATCCATTCAGGTTAGAAAAATAAGAGAAATAGAAATTTTCCACCTCCTTTCAACAACTCAAACAATATACCCAAACTCAATACTGTTTAGCTGAGCCATTTCTAGTTACCAGGCTAGGAAAATCTGGAAAAAGTTTAAAATTTGGAAAATTCGGAAAATCGACATATTTCCAATGACAGCAATTTTAAAAGTCTAGTTTGGTTCTATTAAGAAGACTTCTACTTAGTTATTTGACTTAACTATATTTTCTCTGACCATTCAGTTTAGAAAAATAGGGGAAATAGAAATTTTCCACCTACTTCCAACAGTTCAAACAATATAACAAAACTCATTAGGTTTATATAAACTATTACCACGTACCGGTTTAGGAAAACCGAAAAACAGTTTAATATTTGGAAAATTCGGAAGACCGACATATTTCCAATGACCACAAGTCTAATTTGGTTCTATTAAGAACACTTCTACTTAGCTATTTGACTTAACTATATTTCGTCAAACCATTCAGGTTAGAAAAATAGGGGAAATAGAAATTTTCCACCTCCTTTCAACAACTCAAACAATATACCCAAACTCAATACTGTTTAGCTGAGCCATTTCTAGTTACTAGGCTATGAAAATTTGGAAAACAGTTTAAAATTTGAAAAATTCCATTTCCAATGACAGCAATTTTGAAATTGTAGTTTGGTTCTATTAAGGGCATTTCTACTTAGTTATTTGACCTAACTATATTTCCTCGAATCATTCAAGTTAGAAAAATAGAGGAAACAGAAATTTTCCACCTCCTTTTAACAGTTCAAACGTATAACCAAACTTAATACTGTTTAGCTGAGCTATTTCCACTTACTTAGGTTAGAAAAATCTGGAAAACAGTTTAAACTAACGAATAAATCACTCATTGATAGTCGTATTCTTGAGTAGGAAAATCTGGAAAACCGACACATTTACATTTTCTTAACAAATTAAACAATCTAACCAAACTCATTACGTATTGATTCAGGGCATTCCTACTTGTCAGGAGAGGAAAATATGGAAAGCAGAGTATGAAAAACACTCAGTTTAGCCTAACTCATTGCTATGCTTAACCATCTATTTTTCACTTGCTAGAGTAGGAAAATCCGGAAAATTTCCAATTTTCTTAACGAAAACATCAATTTAACCATCTAATTACTGATTCTCCAAGTCAATTCTATCTACACTCCTCGTTAGGAAAATGTAGGAAACTAACTTTAACGAAGAAATCCACAAGGCAAGTGAATTTTGAATTTGGTTCCAAACTTCATGTACTACTACTCTATGTAGGATATATAAAAAATATACATACAACTATAACACAGTTAATCAATTTCAATATGAAACTGTTCTTAAATTGAGTTTGAATCGACTTGATTTTGAACTTTTAATTTAGTTCTGTTAATCTCAAATCGGAAAATCTGAAAAACCGACACATCTCTATTTTCTTAATAAATTAAACAATCTAACCAAACTCATTATATATTGATTCAAGCCATTCCTACTCGTCAGGTGAGGAAAATATGGAAAACAGAGTTTGAAGGACACTCAGTTTAAACGAAATCATTACTAGGGTTGAACAGTCATTCTTCAACTGCTAGGGGCGGAAAATCGAGAAAATTTCCTACTGTCTACAGTTCTCTTTAAACTCTGTTAAGAAAATCTGAAAAACGAAGTTTATCAAAGAAATTCACAAGGCAATTATGAATTTTGTTCCAAACTCTATCCAGGATATACAAAAAATATACACAACTATAACACAGTTCATCAATTACGGTAAGAAATAATTTGTTCTTAAATTGAGTTTGAATTGACTCGATGTGAAAAATGTCTTTAGGAGGTGTCCGCATTTTCTTTTTAACCGTTTATTTAAGATTAACGATGTTTAATCAAAAACAATGATTGCAAACGCGCCTCATAACAAAATGTTTGGTGGAAATCCGTCCTATCTTCTCTGCTTCATTTTCCATTACTTCCATTTCCATACTTCTTTCAATTAACAATGGTTGTCACTAAGTTTCCTGTTAAACAATAACAGCGCTAATTTCACCAACGAAACACGTGGTATTTAACGAATCTAATTACATTAATTAACCATCTCAGCTCATCAGCTTTAAACGTATAAGTACTCAATTAACGCGCTTTACGTAACCAAAGGTATTTCCCCGAATAACGCGAAACTTGCATAACGAGGATAACAAAAATGGAATCGTTATGCTTGAGACGAAATCGACGAACAAAAAAAAATTGGAATTAATCGTCGATAAAATTGGTACGAGTTACATAAGCGCGAGTCGATCTAAAAGTTACTACATTATTTATGGGATTGCCTTGAATTATTTTTCCCCGAGAGATGCACACGTAAAACCCGTCAAAATTATTAATAACAAACTGTTAGTCGAACAGTTTTTTTGCCTTTCGAGTCTGCAATGATTAATTGATTAATTAGTCGATCTAACCGGTTTCGACGTAATTCTTCTACGTTGTAAAGATTCGATTTGCATAATAGTTTTGTTTACAAACAAACCGAGCGCGAAATACGTGAACCACGTGGTCGATTACTATAATGGAGATTAAATGGAGGTTTACTGTGAGAAAATAGTTAGGATGCGAGGATAGGTTAGGACACGTTAGGCGCAGGGAATTTCCAATGTCAGACAACTAAGTACGCAGTACCTACTTCACCTGATGTCATTCCAAAATCTTCATCACAACCATCTTGTTTCCTGGATTAGGTGTAATATCATCTGTTCCGCTCTCTACTTTTCCGAAGTCTTCCTATACTTCTGCCTCTTGATTTGTAGTTCGGTATTCATTTTTCCACTCTTCCAATTTCTGTCTGTATTCTGTCATTGAGAGAGGATATGTTTAAATCAGTTCTAAACCTGTTAATTCTTGTGCATCCTTTGTATCTTGCATTACACTCATTGTATCTGTCTTTATAAGACTTCATTTTTGTTTCTTTTCTTGCTTGTTTTCCAAGAGTTTTGTAATAGTTCCTCATACTGATCGAAATTTACTTATTTTTCTTTCCACATACTCGTCAAAATGGTATATGATGTTACATGCTACCATGCTAGGTATTGGAGCATTTTCAAATTACCTTCTGTTTCTCTATTATAATTCTATACTCTGCACACAGTAAGGTATTCAAAGCCAAGCCTGGGTTCAATTCAATTCCCCAGTTGTATTCAGTTTCATTTCCCTTTTGCAGTAATTTCCATTTCTGAATGTCGATTCCGATATTGAACTATTCCTAAATAAATTATAAAATTCCTTTCCAGGCACGACAGGATGTTTAGGTTCGAGGAGCGCGACAAGACGGGCCTCGTGAAGGGACACTACGGTTTCTACGACAAGAGCGGCAAACTGCAGGTCGTCCACTACGACGCCCATCCCCACACTGGCTTCCACAGCGACGCAGATGGCAGCACTATCTAACTAACCAACTAACCGTTTCAGTTAAAATTTAACACTAACTAAGGTCCGGCTCGAGCACAACGATTTAACTAACGTTGAGTCGGGACGGACCGACTGATTCTGTGATACGATGTGGGGGGAAGTGGAAATTCTATAGGTTAAGTCGCCATATACGTAGTTTCGTGGCTTGTAAAACGTTTGGATCGGTGATACCAAAAACTGCTCAAGAGCGTTCGAATTAGGTATTCTTAGGTAGGTTCGATGTCATACATCGATCAATTTTTAGGTTAGGTATTGTTTATCACTACTGACATTATTTCGACTGTCGCCTCTGTAAGCCTATGTGAGGAAATAAAAATGTTCGATAAGCTGAGGTTCCGTTATTCAAACCACAAATTCCGCACGTTATGTACATGGCGTAACTTCGGCCACCCACTCCACCATTTTGAGCCAACCTCACTTTCTTCATACAGCTAGCAGACAAGTTTTATACAGTAAAGCTGTTGAGAGAGTGGGCGGAGCTTAAAAAAGTGGAAGGGGGTGGCCCAAGCGTCGCCACACCCACTTACGTTTATATGGATCAAAATAAATAATAACATACTTAAATCGTCTCCATATTATCATCATTCACACAGCTAACGGTTAAATCGTCGTAGCTCCACTTCGGAAATATCCGTTTGTACAAGTTCAAGAGGACGGTATCCTGCGATTTTAGCTGTCCGTCGAACACACACTTCATGTGACCATGCGTACCTAAAAAAGAAGAAAAAAATTATAATACAACTTAGAAATAAGATATTGGGAAATGGAAGCAATATACATATCAGTTAATATTGGATGACCAAGAACTATAGAGGACACTAAGGGATTAAATAAGCTGGGCCCAAACAAATTAACAAAACAAAAATGAGCTCCTGAAACTCATCAGATCTGGATCTTCTTCTTCTTCTTAGGGTACCAACTCCATTCAATGAAGATCGGCAACAATTTTGGCAAATGCTTCTCTATCTTGTGCACTCCTGAGTAGAGTATGAGAATCCAGTCCCGTCCAGTCTCTGACGTTCTTCAGCCATGAGTTTTGTCTGCGCCCCGGCCCTCTCTTGCCTTCTATTATTATATTAATTTCATGAGGGCATATTTAGTATTCCTCATGATATGTCCAAGATAGGCGGTTTTTCTCTTTTTCAGGATGGCTAAGAGCTCACGTTCTTTACTCATCCGCCGCAAGACTTCGATATTTGTAACGCAGTCTGTCCAAGGTATTCTTAACAGTCGGCGGCACACCCACATCTCGAAAGCCTCCAGTCTATTCATTGTAGTGATCTTCAGCGTCCACGCTTCGACACCATACAGGAACACCGGGAAAACATAACATTTGACGAAACTATATCGTAATTGGGCATTCAGACTTTTGTCGCTCAGCAAACTACGCATTTTCAAGAATGTTGTTCTGGCCTTGTTCATGTCTTGTTCATTTTCTTATTTCGAGGTCTGGATTCAAGTCCTCTGTAATCCAGCTACCCAAATATTTAAATTTCCGAACCCTTGATATAGACGTCCCTTGAACTTTTATATCTACCAGCTGATTTGAGTTTCTACTTATCACCATCGTTTTTGTCTTTTGTTTATTTATTTGTAGTCCCATCTGACCACCCACTGAAACTATTCTATCGATTAATCTTTGAAGACCCTCAGAACTATCCGCAAGTATCACTGTGTCATCGGCATATCTTAAGTTATTTATCAGTCTGCCATTGACTTTTATGCTGTCTCCGGATCCATCAAGTGCTTCCTCGAATATGACCTCAGAATACATATTGAAGAGCATGGAGCTGAGCACACACCCCTGTCTGACTCCGCGCTTTATAGGTACAGCTCTTGTCTCGGTACTTTCTAGTCTTATTGAAGCTACTTGGTGTTCGTATAAATGCTGTATGATCTTCAAATCCTGCGAGTCAATACCTTTTTTATAGTTATAGAGCTATAAAACACAAGTATACATCCTTTTGTTGGTCTTTGCATTTTTGTAGCATGGTCGACAGTGCAAACAACCTCTCCCTTGTGCCCGTCCCTCTCGGAAACCCATTTGTTCTTCGCTTACATCTTGGATCAGATCTGGATAAACGATCCAAATGAAATTGAGAAAAGACCAGGTTAGGCTATGAGCACTTCTAGACATGTTCTATGGTTTCACTATATGAACAAGTTTTTAAGGTGAATCTAATTCGAACGACCAAAATCCTCCAACACCTCACAAACAATCCTGCGACCTTACCCAATGGTTCCTTGATATGTCCCGTCCGACCCATTTTAGTCCTCAACTTGCACGGCTTAAAATAAATGATGTCCTCTCGGTTGAAGAACATGAATCTTATGACCGCGGACCTCTTGTGGATTTTCAGCGGATGTCCTGGAAAACGAGTAACGTACTTACACTGTACATCAATTTACACTGTGATGTAAAGTTACCTGACAGGACGAGTCGTTTAATAACCATCCTATCCGGATTGACGGACAGGAGACTACCTGTCGCTACGAGGACGAGCCCGTTGTCGGTCTCCTTGTAGCACAACACCGACGTGGGAGGGAACTGTATGGGCGCGTAGAACGTCGCTACGACCGTCGAATCCGGTTGGAAGAACCTCTCGAACTGAAAATCAACGACATTAATAACTGGAAGTGCAAAGCAATCATAAAGTTGTAAGTGTAAAGATAGTTCGACAAGAAGAAAAACTAACTTTATGTTTCTGCCCGTTGGTGTGACTGCTGAAAATCGGGTTGACGGTGAACCGCCGGTACCCGCACTGGAATATCAACCGTTCCTTCGATTTGATCGGCAAGTCGAAGGTCTGCGTCCTCTTGAGCACCGTGTTCAGGACGGACATCTTGTGCTCGTGCGCGTGGAGGCCGAACAGCACGGTCGGTGAACCGGCCTTCTCGAAGCTAGACCACAGCAACCCGGAGACATTCGACACGTGGACAGTTATGTACCATCCTGGCTGAAAGAGCAATGATATAGTTTCATAGCGATAAAGGAACGGCGATGGCTTACCAGGGCACCGTCTCGGTCTTCTTGTGCTTTGATGATTTTCTTTTTGGTTCTATCGAAGTTCTCGAATTGGAAAATTCTAGCGTAGTCGCTGGGTAAGTTCTCTTTCGGATCCCACGGCGAAGTTCTACAAATAAAGCTTTTGAACCAGAGCGGAACTCTACTGTTAAATAAATCAATGGAATTACCCTTAGACAAATAACTAAATCTGGAAAAAACCATTCACAAATATTTGCATGCCACATTATAAGATCAGAACGCGCTAGATGGCGACAGTATCTTCACAGGGTTGTCATATTAGATTCAAAGTCTGCATGTGTACATGAGGTAGCCAAGTTACCTGAAACTCTCCAATCCCCGATACTTCTGGAACCTGACCCTGGCGGGTTGGTCGATGGGAGTATCGACCTCGTCCGGGAACTGCAGGTCGCTCCTGGCGGCCTTCAGCTTCTCCAGCGCCATCTTCTCCGCCTCGACGTCCATCTCCTGATCGTACTTCTCGTCGTTGGGCGCGACCTCGGACTCCGTCACTGTCTCGTACTCGTCAGCGTCCTCGAACGCCTCGGACTCCTCCTCGGAGACGGCGTCCATGTAATCTCCGTCCGCTTCCTCTCCCTCTTCAGAATCGGAGGAATCGGCTTGGAATTCGGCGTCGTCGTCGGGGATCCAGGCCGCCTGATAGTCCGACCAGCCCTTCGGGACCCTCTTCACCTTCTTCACCTGGGAAAAGGGATAATAATTGGATGATTACGAACTGTAGAGGTATTGGCAATGAACTTATAATCTATTTAAAGTCGATTAGTGCTTTAGGTTCCAAATGATTTTAAATCAAGCGCACCTTCTGCTCGGCTTCAGCCATTTCAATCTCCTCGCTCGTAGGCCACGTCTGCTCAGCATCCATCGGATCTGGTATATTCTCAGAGTCTAAAGACTCCTGTTTGGCAGGATCATATTTCTCTAGAATTTTGATAAGGTCTTGCTCCTCCATTGCAACACCATCTTTGTTTCTGGAAATAATCATGAAAAGGCAATTTTCAATATCGTAATAACCTCATTCTGTTTTAAAACTCACTTCCTGTCAATTTTGTTGGGATCCGGAGGAGCGTCGATCTGAGACATCTGGAAATCCCCCAATCCGGGAATATGGACGAGCTGGTTCACAGAGAGAGTGGCACCTCTAAGGTAACCAGTTATTTTAAGAGTACCTAAACTACCTTAAAAATATTAACTATTCAAATAAATGACACAACAGTAACTGAGTACTAAATTACCCTCGTTATCTGGGACATATTCGACAACTTCACCAAGCAAGTGCGGCCTAGTGTCTCGGTACCGTACAGACTTAATCTTCTGACTCCCTATGCGCCTCAGGAGATTTACCGCGTCAGCATTCTTGTCCAGAGCTAATATTTTCTCCTCTGGCAACCATTTGTTAACCAACTTTTGGATATACGTTTTATGCTCATGACGTTTCTTTGGAGTGATGCTTTCCAAGTCGGTCACAGCGACTACTGGTGTAGGAAGACCCTTTAAAATAATGAAAAGGCATGAGTATTTCGCCGAGTTTCCACTTATCCCCTTTACCTGTGCGAAGGAAGTAGTCAATATGGTCCTGCCCCATTTGTCAACGAGGGCATCGTTACCTCCTGCAGCTGATATAAGAAACAGCACCGTATCTGAGACTTTAAGGGCGTCTAAAACTGCGAAATCGTGGTCTGTGTTAGGGACGATGAACTCGAACCTTTGTTTAAACCTTGGTGAACTAAAATTGAAATGTAAACATATGATTGATAACCATAAATCCCTTGCCAGAGTAAGCCAATACTACAGTCCCTCTTTCGCTTACTTAATGTGTGTGATCCCGGTGGGTGTCTTGCTCACAACAGCGTCTTCATCGCATTGACATAGCAGCGTCATCGCCGACTCGGGATCTATGTCCCGACTCAATGGAACGACGCATATTAGGAAAGGTGTGTATTCCAGGCCGCCTAAGGACCTCTTCTTCGCCAGGACCTCGTCCCGTTTCTTCTGCCTGATCTGGAGCGCCTGGTGACGTCTCTGCTCTCTGTTCAAGTCGCGTTTCGCTTTCTTCGAGATGGTCTTGACCGAGACTTTACCTGCTCGAGAGAGAGATAATACAGTAGTGTTGATTTATTTGAAAATGTGATGAGGTAACCTCACTTTACCTTTGGATTGAACGCTGATGGAGCCTTTGGAGCGGTGTCTGCCGTGCTTGTGCTCCTTGTTGGTTTGCTTGAAGACGCCGGGTCGATGGGCAATCGGTTTATCTATTGCCATGTTCGAACGCTGTTTAAAATAACAATAATATAATATAAAATATAAATCACCACTACATGCAGCACATGGTTCCGGTTGATTCTTCTGTCAAAAGAGTATGGAATGTGTGGAACATGAAGTTGGCAACCTCAAAACTTCCTTCAGTTATTGTTTTGTGATTACGTTTTGTCTTTTTTGCTGTCCTGTGTCCATATTAGTGATGCCGGTGTAAGCTTTTTTCCAACCTGTTTCAACAAGTCAGGCGACAATTAACAATTACTAATTAATCCCACAAGATGAGCTCGGTCTCCGACGACATGCTGTTCCGGAAACTGAAGCAATTCAGCGAGATCAATCAAAAATTCCGCCGAGCCTTCGAAGTAAGCGTGTCCCCTGGCCTAACCTCACTTTCTCTAACGTGCTCGCTTTTCCAGTTCGTATCTGAAGAGAAATCGACCATCGAATGGAGGAAATGCGAGTACCTCCTCCAGTACGTCGCACGCGAGATCCTGACCGTGCCGCAGTACTTCGAGGTGACGTTGGAGCGTTTCCCAGAGGAGTTTCCGAAGCTGTTGCACATGGCTACAACGGACAAGGATTGCGGGAGCAACGAGGGCCGGCACGTTTCCGTTTGTATCTTGTTGGCTAAGGTGCTGAGGGCCAGGGGAGATTTGCAAATGTAAGTCGTACAGTATGAGTGAGGTTCGTTCCTAATCGTAGTGTCTTTAGTCTTGCGTTCTCGTTGGTATCTCATTTCAAGCTTAATCTTCGTTGCCATTTTGTTAAGCATTCTTACTGATCCTGTACCATCATTCTGGGTCTTTTTCTTCTACCGTCATCCTACTCTTAACCCTATATTTGTATCAAAAATGGGTATTTTAAGGTGTTTATAAATTTTAATAGAAAAACTCTTTTTGTTAATAAATACTGTTACATATAGATAATGTTAGCTGTTGAATGGTTAAGGCACATCCTAACAATTTTATGTGTTGTCCATTATAATTTCCTTGGTGACATCCTTGTGTATTTCTTTAATTTAATTATTATGTTTAATATATGATTAGTGGTTTTACTCTATTTCTATTTTCTAGGTATGCATTGAAATACTTCAACAAACATCCCTCCATATTTGGATTTGACCAGGGGGATGTAGTTAAAAAACGCAAAAGCGACGACGCGAATTACTCCGAGTTGGATATCGTCGAAGCGACCTATTTCATCCTGAAGAGCAATCCAGATTTTTACAGGAACAAATGGAAATGGTCAGTGTTCATCAAAAAGTATTTCTCACACGACGACTCAAGGATAAGATGGTAAGATCCTTACGTCATCGGAGTTACACTTTCACCTTCGCCCACACCGTTTACAGGCTATCCTGCCACATTCTAGCGATACTATTCGGCTTCTACGAGCACCAACTCGACCGTTTGATACACAAAACCGTCCGACCGGACGAGGCCAACAAGTTCCTGTGCATCTTCGACAAGTTTTCTACTCTGACCGACCCACGTGCGGTTCCTACGCCCGACGTCCATCCTTCGTCCCTTACGGTACGGCGTACGGCTTCCGACGATGAAGTCGTCTGCGTTTCCGGGCTTTATCTCGCGGTACTACCGGGCGCTCCGGGCTACCAGTTACCGCTGGTCGAAGTGCCATCTACTTACAATAACTTACGGAAGATAGCGTTAGGTCTCACGGCGAACCGTGCGATTTGCTTACGAGGTCCCGTCGGTTCCGGTAAGACGAGCTTAGTGGAGTACTTAGCTGGTAAGACGGGGAGGAGGTTAGGTGAGAGTTTCGTTAAGGTGCAACTCGGCGATCAGACGGATAGTAAGATGTTGCTGGGGACTTATCGGTGTACAGATGTGCCTGGGGAGTTCGTGTGGCAAGCTGGAGTTTTAACGCAGGTAGGGAGAGGATATTGATTGAGTCAATATTTCAAGTGATCTGTTTAGGGTAATATACATACTTATAATGTGTACAATCCGACACCCACGGTAATTAATAGAATTGCGACATCCTCTTTTAGACTGTCTATGTTATACCGTATTTCATATGTATCTCAAGAATTATATTAGAATTGTAATTTATATAGAATCAATAATCTATCATCATGGTATTAGGTTTAGTTGAACAGATTTGCTTTTCTCCGTGTATTAGGCAGTCCTTGAAGGCAGTTGGCTGCTTCTGGAAGACATCGATTCGGCCAGCATGGACATAGCATCAGTCCTCAGCAGCTTATTGGAAAATAAAACCTTAACGGTACCAGGTTACCGCGATGCCATACCCGTCGCTCCTAGTTTCCAACTATTCGTAACGCAAAGGTTAGAACTTCTATTCTTAAGTTATGGATTATACAGATTCCCCATCTTTCAGACTGGTAACTACAATCTCCGGTCACCATAAAAGACATTCCAACGCCATGAGCCTCCTGGAGAAATACCTACTGCACATCAATATCGATCCGTTATCCCCGGAGGAGTTGAAGATAATATTGAACACTTTGTACGAGAAGTTCCGTACGGTGTCCGATAGGATGATCGACGTATTCCTCCTTTTCAATTCGTACGAGACGAAAACGTCCGGCAGGCTGATTTCTACGCGAGACTTCTTCAAGTGGTGCTCGAGGGCTATCGTGGACTTCAACGTCTCCAGCCAGGAGAGCGCCTTGAAGGTCCTACAGGACGCCATCGACGTGTTCTGCTGTTCATACTCCAACGCTGAGGAAGCTTTGGATCTGGCTAAAAAGATCAGCACTCACCTCGGGATCATAAACCAGAAAGCCGAGTACTTTTTCAAGAATTACAAACCGACCATGCGACTGACTCCCGAGGAATTAATAGCGGGTCGTATCAGCCTGACCAGAACCAACAAGACCCTGACGGGACACACGAAATATTCGTTCACCAGACCGTCCTCCGTCCTGATAGAACGTATCATGTGCTGCGTGAGACTCAAGGAGCCCGTCCTGTTGGTCGGCGAGACCGGTACCGGCAAGACCTCGTGCGTGCAGTACCTCGCGAACGTCCTCGGTCAGAAATTGATCGTGATCAACATGAACCAGCAGTCGGACTCGGCCGACCTGCTCGGCGGGTTCAAGCCGGTCGACCTGAGGTACGTCATCGGTCCGATCCGTCGTGAGTTCGAGTCGGTGTTCTGCGATTACTTCCAGGTGGAGCCGAACAGGAAGTACCTCGGTAATGTCGCGTTGTGCTTCAATAAGGAGCGTTGGTCGGATCTCGTGAAGCTCATGAGCAAGAGCTGCCGGGCCGCCCTGGACCGACTGAGTCGTTCTGATCGTAGAGCGAAGGACGAGGAGTTCCTTAGTCGTTGGAGGACGGTCTCGGAGAAACTACACAAGCTCGATTTGCAGCTCAAGCACAAATCCGCCTTGGCGTTCGCCTTCATCGAGGGTAGCCTAGTCAAGGCTGTGGAGAACGGCCATTGGGTTCTGTTGGACGAGATCAATCTAGCCAACGCTGAGACTTTGGAGTGTCTGTCGGGACTACTCGAAGGCACCCGCGGTTCCATATGTTTACTGGAGAGGGGCGATAAGAGACCGGTGGAGAGGCACCCGGACTTCACTCTGTTCGCCTGCATGAACCCGTCGACCGACGTCGGTAAGAAGGACCTCCCGGCCGGACTCAGGAACAGGTTCACGGAGTTCTTCGTCGACGAGCTGAACGAGAGGGCGGACCTGCTGCTCCTCGTCAATAACTACCTGGAGGCGATGTCGTTGAAGCAGAAGGACCTGGAGAGCATCGTCGATTTCTATTTGAGGGTCAGGAGGGAGACGGTGGACAGCCTCAGCGACGGTTCCGGGCACAGGCCTCACTTCTCATTGAGGTCGTTGTGCAGGGCTCTGGTCGTCGCCTCGAAGAATCAGTGCGGGACGTTCAGGAGGGGCCTCTACGAGGCGTTCTGCCTCAGCTTTCTCACTCAGCTGGACAGCAGGTCGTACCGGATCGTGGAGGGTTTGATAGCAAGGTGAGATTGGTTAAGAGAAAATGTTTGTAAAGGGATGTATCACAGTATTTACGTGTCGCCATGTTCCTCATAAGCGTTTCTAGGTTCTGGTCCTAAGAAACCAAAGGTACTTTTTTGGTGTAACTTTTTTTTAACTAAATTTGATTAGATGATATAATTTTCGTTTTCCAGGCATATGATCGGCGATCAAAAATCGGTCAAGGCGGTCCTGAAGCAGCCCATACCGAAACCTTCCGCTCACGAGGGAGAGTTTCTGCAGTTCGAAGGTTATTGGGTGAAAATGGGAGGATTGGAACCCCAGGTGCCTGAGGAATATGTTCTTACGGAATCGGTTAGGAAGAATCTTAAAGATCTCACCAGAGTGGTGTCCATCGGGAGGTTACCAGTTTTACTGCAGGTTGGTAAAATTTGAGATTTTTGTAATCTGATGATTGGCATAAATGTAGGTTTAGAAGTTGACTTCCAATCGTCAACTTCTTATGTATGTTAAAAGCACTTTGATAAAAGTAGCTTATTTACACCTAGCTAAGGCTTTTGATATTGTAGATCACAAGATACTTCTAGATAAACTCATGCATATGGAATTAGAGGCAATGCCTATAAACTAAATGAAAGCTACATAAATAATAGGAAACAGGAAGTAAGATTGGGTGAAAAAGAAAGTGAATATAGTACAATTAACAAAGGGGTTCCGCAAGGAACAATATTAGGTCCACTACTTCTTATACTATACTTGCTTGATTATTAGGTTTTAGTTTTTAGTAAGCCGGACATGCCAACAGGAAACCATACATATTCCCCTCTGCAAGGTTGCAAATGTAAATGGGGAACCCATGTAACTTTTGTAATGTTTTTACTATGTTGGTCAATAAATAAATAAATAGTGTTGGCAACCTTGTCTTACGCCTTGGTTTATGGTAATGTTTCCTGTAGTGTTCCCTTCCATTTATCGACTTCCCAAACGTTTCCAGGGCGACACCTCCGTGGGCAAGACCAGCCTGATAACGTACCTGGCGAGGTCGAGCGGCAACCGTTGCGTCCGCATCAACAACCACGAGCACACCGACCTCCAGGAGTACATCGGCTCGTACGCGGCCGGCCTCGACGGCGGCCTCGTGTTCCGCGAGGGCCTGCTCGTCGAGGCGATGCGCCAGGGCCACTGGATCATCCTCGACGAGCTGAACCTCGCGCCGAGCGACGTCCTCGAGGCGCTCAACCGGGTGCTCGACGATAACCGCGAGCTGTTCATACCGGAGACGCAGCAGACGGTGAGGGCGAGCGAGAACTTCATGCTGTTCGCGACTCAGAACCCGCCCGGCGCGTACGGCGGCAGGAAGATGCTGTCGAGGGCGTTCAGGAATCGGTTCGTCGAGTTGCACTTCAACGAGATCCCGCCCGACGAGCTGGAGTTCATTCTGCATCGGAGGTGCAAGATGGCGCCGAGTTACGCGAAGAAGATGGTCGCCGTCATGACCGAGTTGCAGGTGAGACGGCGCGGAGGGAGACGGCCTCCTCGATGAATGAAATTTTGGTAAATGTCTACTTAGACCGCACTTGGTTTATCCTTGCCCTCTTGCGTTTACAGCGCCTTTTCGAGTTACTGCACTATCCCCTTGGTGCCTTGGTTATTTCTTGGGGAAATATCTATATCGTTACATATTACTACCTTCGGAGAAAAGTTGCAATATATTGGTGAAATGGCTTAAGTGAACATTTACCGAAATTTTGATCCGGGTATTCTTGATGACTACTCGAAGAGGACGAAGTAGTCATCGAAGCTATCAAACTAGGGGGCGATAAGTTACTACAAGATATTATTTAACGAATGTCTTACATAGGGTAAAATACCACAACAATGGAACAATGCATCCATCATTCTGATGCCCAAAAAATATGCCATATGTTTATTCTCAGACTAATTGGCACTTTTAAAGGCAGCTTCCCAGCAGACTCGCTAATCCTGATATTCACCATATCTACAGCTGTCGGTAGAATAAGATTTGCGATGGTATAAAGCTTTTTACATTTCGCGATTCTGTAAGCTCACTTGTAAGATACTAGCAAAATGTTGTTTGTCATTAATACTGTTTTAAAAAACGTATTTTTTGTCATTCCACTTATTTAAACTTCCTGACAAAAAAATCATAAAGTTTGCCAACCATGCTGTGGTGATTAGTTTCTAAATAGCGCTTCAATTTGCTTAGAAGCATACACACTGTCGCCAAAACGTTCATATACAATACACAGTGTGGTGATCCCCCTTCTTCATTAACTCCTGTTGACATAAACCCAAACTCAAAATTAATATCATCATATTTATTACGATATTATGTGGCTTTTACAATATTTCACAGTTCAGCAATCACTGATCTATGCAAACCACAATTTCAGCTTTCTCCGTTACATTTCGTTTCTTCCAGGTGAGGAGGAGGGGTTCGGCCGCCTTCGCCGGCAAGCACGGTTTCATGACGCTGCGCGACCTGTTCCGTTGGGGCGAGCGGTACAGGCTCGCCGACGACAACGGCAAGCTGTACGATTGGGATCAGCATCTGGCCGACGAGGGTTATCTGGTGTTGGCCGGAAGGGTGAGGAAGGGCGAGGAGAGGAAGGAGATCGTCGAAGTGCTCCAGAAGCACTTGAAGAGGAAAGTCGAGCCGGAGAATTTGTTCACTCGTAAGATTTTACAGTTCATTTATGGTAGTGTAAGTACTTACTGAAGTACTCCATTGTGTACAATCCAAAGTGTGTCTTCACGATAGGCCTCAATTGCTGCCTATCTGTCATGGCTTCTAACTGGTTTTCTATACCCATCACTGTTATGTCTTTGGCTCTATTGTCTTTTCATCGGAAGCATGAGTGGCTTGATGTTCTGTTACCAATCAGTGTTTCTTCCCAATCAGTGCTTCTTCCCATGCAAGTTTGACTGTGCGACTATCTGGTAGTCTCCTTACATGTGCCGCCCACTGCAGTCATTTAGATCTTTGAGTTAGTTTGACTAATTTTTTTGGGTGCCCAACCGACCTATCCTATAACCACACTGATAGTCTCCTATAATTTCCTCTGCATAGGGTTTAAGTCTCTCTAAAGGTACATTTGCTAGTGTCGTATAGGCCGTATTAAGGAGAATAATGCCCTGATAGCTCATTTCATCTTATCACCTTTTTTCCATCCGTTTGGCATTACTTCTGTACTCCATATAACTTCTATTACATGATCGATAGTTTAATAATATTAGAAGTATAGTATGATGATGTTTTGAAAGTACTATCGATTTTTCTTCCAGTATCTCCATCGACCTCAGTCGTGACGAGACACATCTTGGAAAAGATCGAGGCGAACAAGCACAAGAACAGAAACATCGTCTGGACGTATACGATGCGGCAACTGGCCGTCTTGGTATCGAAAGCCGTGGAATTCAATGAACCGATTTTGTTGGTGGGCGAAACTGGAGGTGGTAAGACGACCGTTTGTAAACTAATCGCCGAATTCAATGACCAGCGGCTGGTCAGCGTGAATTGCCACATGCATACGGAGAGCGGGGATTTCATCGGCGGGTTGAGACCGGTCAGGGATCATTCCGTAAGGAGCCTCATTTTGGCGTTCTTCTTGTTCTGATTATTTTGTTTTTGTTTCGTAGAGTGAAGGGTCTGCGAATAAGTTGTTCGAATGGGTGAACGGACCTCTTATTGATGCGATGGTGGAAGGGCAAGTGTTCCTGGCTGATGAAATATCTTTAGCGGACGATAGTGTGTTAGAAAGACTCAATTCGCTACTGGGTAAGTGTGAAATTTGATGATTCAAAAACGAATCTGGTTAAATGGAACCCAACGTACCCATGACATTAATGGAAGTATCATGCAGCTTTCAATTAAACAATAACATGATACTAATTAGTAATATAGAGCTATTAGAGAGGTTTTTCAAGATATCTACTTGAAGAGTCTTGCAACTGTGGCTCTCAAGCTAAGTTGGTAGTAAATTCTGTAGGGACACATAAAATCTGTTAGTGATTTAAAAATGACATTGAAGATGGATAGCCTCTTATTAACAATCAGAATAATTAACAGATTTTGAAATGTTTTCAAGATGCTATAAAAGTCCTTAATATGCTGACATTTTCCTTAAGCAGTACTGGAACATGCAAAATTGCTTTAGGACCTTCTGAAATCACAGATTGAATATATTATGCCCTTTTATAGATATATTTTTAAAAATTCGGCACCGCCTCGAAAAGCTTCTAGAATATATGTAGATGCTTGGACTCATGAAAATCCAAAACCACTCATATCCGATATTCTCAAATTTCAAAATTTTGAAAAGAGATGGACAAGGGTCTTTTGAACTCTATCGGTTAGAGTTCAAAAGAGAGTTTAGAAACTTATTATACTTAAAGAAACTTGAATAGAACAGTTATAGAATAGAACCAAAAGAACAAAATGCTAGTAATATGAGAATATCATAAGACAATGGAGATACTGGGAACAACCTAACCTCGCTATAACTAACAGTACAACCGTTTCAGAGCCCGAGAGGACCCTCCTCCTCGCCGAGAAGGGCATCGACCTCGACAACAAGGATAACTCGGAGACGATCGTGGCCCATCCGGGCTTCGTCTTCATCGGCACGATGAATCCCGGCGGAGATTTCGGGAAGAAGGAGCTGTCGCCGGCGCTCCGGAACAGGTTCACGGAGATCTGGTGCGAGTCGTGTACGGACCGCTCCGATCTGGTGGACATCGTGGAGAGAAACTTGAAGGAGGGTATCGGACTGGGCGAAGGCGTCGGGACGTGCATAATGGATTTCGTGGAGTGGTTCGGGAGGGATGAGATCGGGAAAAGGTGAAGGTCGTGTTATGAGTTGTACGAAGGGATTGAATTCCCATTGTAGAGAAAGTTGTAGTTCAGTTGAATGCAAATCATTCAGTTGAACTTAAAAATAATTTTATTGTCTTTCAACCTCTTTGTATTCTAATTCTCTTGAATATGTGTATTATATTTTTAGGATAACAGTCAGTATCAGAGATATTCTAACGTGGACGAACTTCATTAATGCTTGTGCTGATTCGGTTGGTGTGGCCGAGGCCTACGTTTACGGAGCAGATTTGACGTTCTTGGATAGCTTGGGCTCTGGCGTTACATCCACAGAAAAGTAAGTACTGATCGAAAATACAGTGAAATCTCATTCGAGTATCCGATTTTTTGAGCAGATGATGGTATTATGGTTTCTACCTTAAGTACCTCTTAAGTACCTTGGTCTACCTACCAAAAGGAAAATTAGTAAAAACTGTAATAAATTATAGTAACACTATAGCCATGTTTATCTTATCTTAAGAAATTTTTCTTTTTGTATAAGTACTATGATGATTTCTATTGGAAGTAGTTATGCACTTCTGTTCTTGATAGTAGCCTAAAAGTCTGTTGACATATTTTTCCAGGCCTCTACAACACATAACCTCTTAATGATGTAATATTTATAAACACTTCTAAAAATTGGGGAAAATTTCAATCGAACTGAAACCCACACATGAGTAACGCTAGAATAACTGTTTACCAAGTTGTAATTGCCAGTTATTTTAAATGTCATTAGTGATGGAGATCTCACCGCAACATCTCAAAAGTAATTCTTGCTCGTAGCCCAAGATCCTTGAACGAGTTCAAAGAGAAGTGCCGAGCGTTCCTCAGTAGACAGGCGTCGATTTCTTCCACTGCATTGACATCGGACCTGAGGGTACAAACGACCGGCGATATGTTCGGCATCCACCCCTTCTATATTAAAATGGAGAAAGGAGGCGACGTGGCGGACTTTTCGTTTAACGCTCCAACCACCCTCAGGAACACGGCCATCGTGTTAAGGGCGATGCAGCTGAACAAGGCTATCCTGTTGGAGGGTAGTCCGGGGGTGGGTAAGACCGGTCTCGTTACGGCCCTCGCGAGAGTCACCGGCCACAAGTTGTACAGAGTGAACCTGTCAGATCAGACGGTAAGTTATGAAAGACTTGCAATTGTCCAAGCTTCCCCAAGACCTACTGAATCCAATGAAGTCATCCAATTCTCATCCAATCCAATGATTCGTAATCAGGCTAATAAAGACTGTTATTAAAACCGCATCCTGTCTCTATTTTCACGTTATTTTTCAGGACATATCTGATTTATTCGGTGCCGATCTTCCCGTCGAGGGCGGCAGAGGGGGACAGTTCTCCTGGAGGGACGGCCCGCTGCTCCAGGCCCTCAAAGACGGCGACTGGATCCTACTGGACGAACTGAACCTCGCCTCGCAGTCGGTACTGGAAGGTTTGAACGCTTGCCTCGATCACCGCGGTGAGATCTTCGTGCCGGAGCTCGGGAAGACATTCCACGTCAAACCTGGTAAATGTTTAGGTTTAAGCACAACCTAAGGATTATGCAGTAGTGGTTTTTTAGTGGTATTTTGTGGTAGAATGTTACGTCTTGGTCGGCCTGTTTCATCTGTCTCCAACCATTTGTCGATTCATCCATAGTTCAGGAATTATTTTATGAAATTGCATTGTATGTGTATCCACAATTGCCGTCGAATTTACAACTTACTGAAATATTCTGTAGAACATAACCTCAAAATTCCTATGATGCGTTACTGATTATAGGCATGTATAGATCTAGCCATCTAAACAGGTCACATTTATTGCTTTGATGCCTTTGGCGGGAGTGCTACAGCTTCTTGTTCCTCATTGTTGCCATAACTTCATTTAACCATGTTGTAACCAAAAGCTCTGTGTTCCTCCATAAGCTTCTTATGTTCATACCAAATCAGCTCTTTTGTTTCTATTCTCTCAGTTCTGTATATTCTATTTGTATGTCGTCTAATATCAATATTTAGTATGTGTTCAAGTCTGGATATTCGGCATGAGGTTCTGAGGCGTCTGAGGGAATTCATTTATATGGCGTCCTCCATTTTAATACCTGTTGATTCCGTCAACTGCCAACGTTCTGATCCGTATGTTAATATTGGTTCTGCGATTGTTCTGTGGATTGTTAGTTTTGTGTCTAAGGAGATTCAATTGGACCAAAGTTAGGGATTTAAAACTCGTACGCTCCTTTGACCTTGTTGTACTCTGTGTCGTATTTCTTGTACAGATGAGTCTTTGTTAGATATGTATTCTTCCCATTTTGTTGTCTGTCTTAGTTCCAGATCTGGATCTTTGTGTCCTTCGTCTAGTCTTGAGTATTCTGTTTTGGCTATGGTTGTTTTCCTTCCCTCCAGATCATATTCATCTTTAAGTTCTCTTAACATTATAGTCTATATCTTGCAACAAAGTATCAGAAACAAAATGTCTTAGCCACGTGTGAAGGTTTATATTAAACCATTCGATAAAACTGTGACCATGTAATGCCACTTTAATGACATGGATATATGCATTATTACATTAACGTTCCGTACACCGTTTTTCAGGTACGAAGTTCTTCGCGTGTCAGAACCCGCTGAAGCAGGGCGGCGCGCGTCGCGGGCTCCCACGTTCCTTCCTGAACAGGTTCACGCAGGTCTACGTTCAACCGTTGACCGATTCCGACATGTCGTACATCCTCTCTGGCAGGTTCGAACTTATCCCGCCCGAGACGATACGGAAGATGGTCGAGTTCAACTCGAGGATCGCCTCGGGGCTGGACGGTCACGAGTTCGGGCACAAGGGGGCGCCGTGGGAGTGCAACTTGAGGGACTTGACGAGGTAATTGGATTCCGGCAGTCGGAGTTCTTATTAAGTTAATTACGGACTTTGTGCTGAGTTAGGGTGGTTTCTCCTTTGTAAGAGCGTTCGGTTGAGACGGTTGGCCTACTTTATTTATACTGTAGTATACTATATGCCATAACCACACTCTTACCATTTTTCCCGTAGGTGGTGCGAGTCGACGGTCCGCGCCGGTCGTCCCGAGGCGACCGTCGGTCTGATCTACGCGGATCGCATGAGGACGCCTCGCGACAAGGAGATCGTGCTCGGGTCGTTCGCCGAGGCGTTCGGAGGCGAGGCGCTCGGCCTCGAGCCTCTCGTGTACGTGTCGCGCGACGAGGTGTACGTAGGCGACGCGAAGATCGTGCGCACGCGCTGCGGCGTCAACGAGGCCGCGCTCAGGTCGGACAAGCCGTGCCTCGTGCTGAGGTCGCAGGCGGGGGCGCTGAGGAGCCTCGCGTGGTGCGTCAATATGAGGTGGATGGCGATATTGGTGAGTTGGGGGGAGTTGTGATGTTTTCCTCGTTCGCTCTATTGCTAAGTGTTTGAATTTCGTCGTGAAACTGGCAGGGGACGTCAGGGAGATGGTTGTGAGGTAGTGGGATGAGTTTTAGGTCGCTAGCTTCAATACTTTTCCATTTATCGCCATTTTACGAATTTTGAAAACCCATCCACCTTGTGGCAGGAAACATTTTTCCATAATTCTTCAAGCTTCGACTCTACGGAGGACATTTTATTTTCTGATCACAGTGTTTTGTCCAACAAATCTCATTACGGTGAATGTGCCCTTCAAGTTAAGCAAAGATTGTATTCAGATGGTAATCACTAATCACAAAGTTAGTCTGATGGTATGGTTTCTTTTGGAACGAAGAAATTGATGACAAATCTCAAGGTTGATTCCATTCTTAAAAATGGTATCAGATCAGGTAGTACAGGTGTAAATAATGGTTTAAATAAGGTTTTATTGATTGGAAAATGTATTTTCTGAAGCAACTGAATATTATCATATATACCGTAACAGTAAAGCGGTGGTTTCAACCAATATCGCATAACACCGTCCAAGTTCGTTAATACTTACCTCGTTTGAAAAGTGACAAATTACAAGTACAACTCATTACGACAGTAAAATATGCAACACCAAACATTAAGTACCTTACATTGTCTAAATTATCCCAGTATGCATCGTGCATATTTATGCAACAACAATGCACAGTGTACCATAGTGATTTAATTGTCGCGATCTCATTCGCAGGTCGGTAGCTCCGGCACCGGGAAGAGCAGCGTAGTGAAGACTTTGGCGAACCTGTCCGGCAAGACGTTGAAGACGCTGCCGGTGACTTCTGCGATGGACACCAGCGACCTCCTCGGCGGATTTGAACAGGTCAGTGAAAATGTTGAAATTCGTAGTGTTATGAATATAGATGATAACATATAGAAATATGTATGTTATGAAGAAATTTTGATATTCGGGCTCTAGTGAATATGAATGTTATGTTATGTAAGAACATAACGTTCATATAGGTCGTATTCTTTGTGAATAAAACGAAGGCGTCATTGTGATATTTTTATTAATCTGAAACTAGTTCTTCTCTAAACATGTACACTTAATGTCAGCTTAAACACCTTATAAGTGTATGTGTGAGTGTGTGTATTGAAACATTGCGGTGTGATATTTTGATTGAGTGAGTTGCTCTTTAATCTTGTTCGTTTATTACGTTTCCGTTTCGAGTTTATTTACATATAATTACTCATTTGTTAAGTATATACAGGTAATCCTTTTTAATGGCGGACATACATTTAGGCACGATCTCTTAGGTAATTTATTTCTGCTGGTGCGTTTAATTCCTAAAGTACAAATTGGGAAAAATAACAATTTACCAATTCCAATAGTTGTCATTCGACTATAATGCTAACTATGTGATATTTTCGGTTTAAGAACAATTTGAACACCATTCCAAATCGCGATTAACGCTATGAGAAATCTACGTAAAGGATAGAGTAGTGAGTAGGATATCTTGATCGGTTCCAGAGTTGAGATTAAATCTATAGTAATCAGTTCCTTCGTATTTAATATCCTTATTAATAGATTTTGACAGTGTTTTGATTCCATTTTGAAGTTAATTCAAGGAAAAAGATCAATTCCTATACTAGGCGCGCTTTGTATTGCATTTCGATGAATCATGAGTTCAGTAGTAGGATACGTTTATTCGGAGGCGATCCGCTAAGTGATATATGATTTTAAATATGTGTAATAAACGTATCCTGCGTACTTTTCCTATTTACATACAATAAACTTGTAAAAGTTCTAATAACTTTCGAACGAGAAACCTCCGACGATAGTGGTTTTATATATATCGAGCTCGAGATGAAAACGACGCCCTCCGCCACTTAATTAATAAAGGGGCGATAAGATGATGGCAATTCCCCCTCGTAAATCTCTTAATTTATCTTATCTCTTGTCATGTTTCATGGCGAAAGTTCGGGAACCGCCATCGTCGGTATGGTTCCGTTCAGTTTTTGAGAATTGACGCGTTCTTCTGGAGATGGGAAGGGGTCGTCTCACATTCGCAGCGAATTCTACGTTTCCGTCAAAAATTGTTTTCACCATATTTACGCGAGTTTTGATTTAATGTAGAAATAGGAAAATTGCTCTTCAGTTCCGAGTTACCCAAAAATTTCATTGAACTAGTATATTGTAAGTATCGATGGTACAAATTTATTCTACTAATGTAGATATACGAAGGTTGCAAAAAATGTTGAGGCGGATTTCGAGAAAATTAGGAAAAATTTTTGTAGCGAAATTCGAGGAAATTTCGAAAAACGATAAGAGTGAAGAAGTGCCCTTCATACACGATTTACGCCAAATTGTTATTAAGCTGTGTTATACATATTCAAAAATATAACGGTTAACTGTGTATTTAAAGTTTAAGGGAAATTCTTGAGGCGGATTTGCAGAAAGTTTCGAAAAAACCGAAATACGACTAGTATAAAGTGTCAGAAAATATTTTCTGGAAAATGTTATTAAACTTTGTTATAGATATTCCACAGTAAGGTGAATATAGGAAGTTTCGAAAAAATCTTGAACAAGCGAAAAACAACAAGAGTAAATAGAGTAGAATAAATATATAAAGTTTACAAAAAAAATTGAGAAAATTTCGAAAAATCGAAAACGACTAAAATACAGTGTCAGTCGGAGACGATTTACTCAAAATATGTATTAAACCTTCTTAAACATATTTCATAGTAGTATAAATGTGTAGTTTTGAAAAACTTTTGGAGCGAATTTCGAGAAAACTTCAAAAAACCTAAAAATTGTACAGTGTGTTTCAGTGACGATTTATTCAAAAATCTTCTTAAACTTCATTATACAAATTTGACAGTAGAATAAATATATAGTTTACAAAAACAATTTTGGAACAAATCTTGAGAAAATTTCGAAAAATCGAACACGACTAAAATAAAGTGTCCCTCGGAGACGATTTAGCCAAAAGTTATATTAAATTTTCTTAAATATATTCCATAGTAGTATAAATGTGTAATTTTGAAAAACTTTTGTAGCGAATTTTGGGAAAATTTCAAAAAACCTAAGAACGCCAACTGTAAACTGTCTGTCAGTGATGCTTTATTTAAATATCTTATTAAACTTTGTTGTACGTACATATACCATAGTAGAAGAGACATACGTGGTTTTAAAAAAATTCTCAGCGTATTTGGAGCAAAATTCAAAAAAACCGAAAAGCGCCAAACATAAATTGTCCTTTAGAGATTTATCAAAAAATGTTATTAAACTTTATTTTTTTTCAAATTTCAAAAATCAATTTTGCGTAGACCTTAAGACATCTACGTCTGTCTCAAATTTGAAAAATCCACGAAATATCTGTCGGACGAAGACTTAAAAGTTTCACTTCGATAGTAGTGACAATCTAGTGATGATTCTCAACTAGTCTTACTACAACGTACAACCCTTTTGTGTTTAGTGTTATTAGAAATTTTTTAGTTTCTTTTTGGAAAATGTAAGCACAACGGTTTGTTCAGGATGTGAGATTGGCAGTGTTGCCACATAGGTAAAGATATGAACGTGCACAATTGCACGTGTTTCGTTTTTATTTATTCCACTTTTGTGGCTTTTCGTATTCTTTGGAAAATTATGAATCTGTTTATATGGAAATGTATAATTTTTTTTTAAAAAGTATGCCTATTGCAACTTTCGTCTTGTTGCGCATTAGGCAAATTACCGCAATTCGAATATATCTGGTGAGTGTGTAGTATTTTGTGGAATATAGTGGAAAAAGGCAAAATATTCCTTTTTTGAAATTGTTATTGCTCTTTTTCCATGTAATATCTAATTCCATATGTAATATTCCATAGTAATATCCAGAATGAAATTTTCTGTATTTCAACTAAACTTTCTACACCGTACAACCCTTTCGTGTTCAGTTCTATTACAAAAAGGTATTAGAAATGTTTTATTTTCTTTTTTGGCAAACGTAAAGACCGATTTGCCCAAAAAGCGACACTGACAGTGTTGCCACGTAGGTATACTCTATTCAAAACAAATCCCGATGCACGTCGTTTTGATGACGTCACCAAGCATCCAATACTACCAACTTAATATAGTCACAGGACATCGCGCAATTTATGTGATCCGTGTATATTTTAGGTTGAGGACGTCATCAAAATGATGTGCGTCGGGATTTGTTTTGAATAGAGTATAACGATATGAAAGTGCATAATTCTACGTTTCTCGATTTTTATTTTCTCCCGTTCTGTTGCTCTCCGCTTTTTGTGGACAATTATGGAACTAGTCATGTGGGATTAATTATTTTTTGAAAATATTCCTATTGCTGTGCATCAGGCATATTGAGCGCACAATGCACAGCATATGCGTTTTATATCTCCTTCACTGAGCGATATCGTGAACCGCGCATGGCTGTGAGACGACCCTCCCTCATTCTCCCACGATTCCTCCCGTAGGTCAGCTTTTTGGTCCCGTCTCGTGGCGCTCCTCGGGATCCCGACTCAGGCTCCGCAGATATACCTACTTGACGATCAGCGATCGGGCTCCCTCAGATCCTGGTCGATCTGTCCCAATCGTTCCCCTGATGCTAGTCGTCGCACGCGTCGAGGTCCGGCGGCACCGGGTCCGGCCCGTACGACGGCGGCAGAAGCTGCGGACTGCGCAGCTCTTGCGGACTGCGCGGCTCGTGCGCGGGTCGCAGGTGGGGCAGCTGCGCGGACACGAACCGCTTGAGGTCGCCGTTGTTGATGATGAGGGGGGCGGGATCGGCGGGGGGTGTCCACGGGCTCATATCGGGGTCTCCCTGGAACAGGGAAACGTTCTGGTGTTCAACGCGGCCATCTAGTACTCCGGTTATCAACGGGAAAATACAGGATTACTGTGGAATTTTGGGAAACGAGGTCGATTTCTTTGAAGATTGGGATTTTGGTAGTATTTGTAACGTTCTTCAAAGTTGAGCTTGTGCCGAAGTGTGCTTTAGGGGTGGAAACCACCCCGTCTAAGGGGTAAGAAATTTTTTAATCAAAATAAACCTGGAAATCGATAGATTGACCAATTCTGAGTAATTTTTGTTCTATAGAGTTTTTTTGGAAAGTTGATATTTTTCGAGCTATTCACGATCGAATCTACACATTTTTCATTGAAAAAACGAATGTTTTTTAACCGTTTTTCACCAATACCTTGAAAATCTCTCATTTTATCGAAAAAAACAATCAATACAAAAATGTAGCTAATAGAAAAACAAAGAGACATGTTTTTGAATGATCTCTATAAACCTAATAAGGGTTGAGTTATTGCTCGTACTCCATTCATCAATGGTAAAATACCGTATTATTGTGTGGAATTTTGGGAAACAACGTCGATTTTCAGGTACCAAATTATATCAGTTATTGAATGAACGACTCATATTCACATTCAAATGAATGCTCAGCTTGACACAAACAGCACTGCTGAAAAGGTAGCGATTGCGCGAGAGGCACGTTTCTTCGGATCGATGGTTTTGGTATATTATACACAGATAGAGGCGAAACACAAACTAATCGGACGTCCGCCACTGCTATTAAGTCAGCCTTGGTATTTACAATTCCTGACTTTAACAATTCCGAACAGTTCACTCCATCTATTCGTGAATTCGAGTACCTGTGGCCGGCGTCGATTTGTGCTGGGCAGTGTCATGCCATTACTTGCCGGATTATCGGATTACAACAAAATTTGTTAAAATTCGGGAAACTTCGCTACTGATGAATTACATTACTGTTCAATATGTCCATTAGTCCAATCAGACGATTTGCATCACTTTCCGAATGTCGGTCCTACAATAGACCCTTCTAAAATTGTTAGGAAACGAAGTGATTACCGTAAAATACGCAATTATATCGATAAGAGCTATAAATTTCCCCATTTACCGTCCTTACTGCTTTGTCGAGTAACCTTCCCATCGCTTTTATTATCCTTTTATCCGCACTTCCGTCATTCGCGAGATTCGAGACGAGACCGAGACAAGTCTCGATGTATGTTCGTTCTGTTGTTTTTAAGTAAAATCTAATTCGGCTAACTCCAATTGACCCCAATTAATCCGAGAGTCAGGGAGCGACTCCCCCTGCCTCACTCACCTCCCTCGGAATTAAATGGATAAAATTCCGTCCTGGGGAGGAGGGACCCTTCTCCCCCCCTCTCTCTTCCCGTCTCCATCGACTTTCGAATTAACGAAACTCAATTCCTGCAAATCCTTTTGATTTATTTCCGCTCGCCTCGCGTCCCACGGACGAATTCGAATCTACCTCGAGGAATAAGTTTTCTTCCCTCCTTAGCATAATACGTTACGGGGACGCAGACGTCCCGGAAAAATTCGTCGCGGAGAGGAAGTGGGAATAAAAGCGGCTCGTCGTCTTTATACATATGAATGGGATGAAGGGGGGGAGGGCCTTATCGAGGAACGCTCGCAGTGCTATCGATTTCGGGAAAAATAATGAAAATTTGCGGGATGAGTCGTCGGCGGGGGTCGAGGAAGGGCGGTGCGTAAGTGTCGCCGTCTGGTGGAGCTAATCGCGTAAACAGTTCAGTAGTTATTTACAAACTATAACTTGAAGCGTTGATCAGATTGTATGTCCTTTATTCACTTGATCTGGTGACGAATGGAAAAATGGCGATGTGTAACATCGTAAGGCTCTCCTATGGCCGGACCAATAATTCAGGGCAACATTATTCAAGTGCCTTTTAGGGAGGTTTTAGAGAAAAATGTTTCAAGTGAAAGTTGTAGCCTTTAGTTAGGTCAGTTCAAATATAAAATTTGGTAAGAATCGGTAGAGAAAAATCACAAGAGTAAAGGGCCCTTCGCAGATCAGTCGATATCATCAATAAGAATTGAATAGTAAAATTGTAAAACGCTGGACCAATTTTTGAGATAATCCAAAAAAAACCTAAAACTGACGAGTAAAGTGCCCTTTGCCCTTAGCTGATTCAGATGAAATTTATGTGTACGCGAATTTTCAGGGGACCCAGGCTAAATACAACGTTTCAACTTTCCACTATAGTTTCTTAAAAAAAGCGTTGACCACATACATACATTATTTTCGTATTATACATTAATACACATTAATTACGAACAGGTAACAGTGTAAAAGAGACGTGAAATAAATTGCAAATCCGCAATTCCAAAGGTGAATCTTCTATTATATTTAGTGCTGAAAAATGTAGAAGGCAGTATTAAAACCAAATTGTACTGTAAATGTCAGGTTTGTCGCAGTAGAAGTTTCTGATAAAATTATTTTCATCTTTTATCACAATTTCTAGTAAGCTTTAACTCGCTATTAGTCCAAAGTGTTTAGGTTATGTTAGTTCCAATTGATCAGAACGACAAACACGTTATTAAAAAGCACACTTGATACTTTCTTGTTTTGTGAACTTATTGAGGTTATTTATATAATTTTTGGAATGGTAGATTCCGAGATACAGTGCCGAAAGAATATTGCAACTTTCGAATTTATCTCGCCAAACTTTCAAAATGGAGAATTTTGTTTTTCCACCTTTGGTCGATGGGAGATGGTTTCCCATAAGTTTTGGCTCGACTGAGTAGTATCACAAACGCGGTGCTGGGACATTAGTTCTCGTTCGTGCCACCGTGCGTCGGTGGTGGCGCTGAATGTGGAATGTAGTGTCCCAGGACCGCAATAGTTGTACTACTCCGCGGTTTTCGAAGTAAGCTTTGGGAATTTTCAGAGGTATATGTATTTTGAGTTTGAAATGAGACGAATCTATAACAGTGTGATGTGAATCAAAATTGTTTTCATCTTTGAAAAAAACATACCTACTTGGTATCTTCTTGTTTTATAACTTACTAAAATTATTTTTTTTACTTTTGAGACGGTAGATTCTGAGATTCTATGCCGCGAGGCTATTGTAACTTTCGAATTTTACGCAGCACAACTTTCAAAATGAGAAAGTTTGTTTTTTTCCACCAAAGATCGATAGGTGTTTCCCCATGAGTTTGGGTTCGACGAAGTAGTATAACTAACGTGGTGCTGGAACATTAGTTCTCGTTGCTGCCACCGTGCGTCGGTGGTGGCGCTGAATGTGGAATGTAGTGTCCCAGGACCGCAATAGTTGTACTACTCCGCGGTTTTCGAAGTAAGCTTTGGGAATTTTCAGAGGTATATGTATTTTGAGTTTGAAATGAGACGAATCTATAACAGTGTGATGTGAATCAAAATTGTTTTCATCTTTTAAAAAAGCATACCTACTTGGTATCTTCTTGTTTTATGAACTTACTGAAATTATTTTTTTTACTTTTGAGACGGTAGATTCTGAGATTCTATGCCGCGAGGCTATTGTAACTTTCTAATTTTACGCAGCACAACTTTCAAAATGAGAAAGTTTGTTTTTTTCCACCAAAGATCGATAGGTGTTTTCCCCATACGTTTGGGTTGGACGAAGTAGTATAACTAACGTGGTGCTGGGACATTAGTTCTCGTTGCTGCCACCGTGCGTCGGTGGTGGCGCTGAATGTGGAATGTAGTGTCCCAGGACCGCAATAGTTGTACTACTCCGCGGTTTTCGAAGTAAGCTTTGGGAATTTTCAGAGGTATATGTATTTTGAGTTTGAAATGAGACGAATCTATAACAGTGTGATGTGAATCAAAATTGTTTTCATCTTTTAAAAAAGCATACCTACTTGGTATCTTCTTGTTTTATGAACTTACTGAAATTATTTTTTTTACTTTTGAGACGGTAGATTCTGAGATTCTATGCCGCGAGGCTATCGTAATTTTCGAATTTTACGCAGCACAATTTTAAAAATGAGAAAGTTTGTTTTTTTCCACCAAAGATCGATAGGTGTTTTCCCCATGAGTTTGGGTTCGACTAAGTAGTATAACTAACGTGGTGCTGGAACATTAGTTCTCGTTGCTGCCACCGTGCGTCGGTGGCGGCGCTGAATGTGGAATGTAGTGTCCCAGGACCGCATTAGTTGCACTACTCAGTGGTATTCGAAGTAAGCTTTGGGAATTTTCAGAGGTATATGTATTTTGAGTTTGAAATGAGACGAATCTATAACAGTGTGATGTGAATCTTTCATCTTTTATCACAATGTGTTAAGCGTCAACTAGTTACTACTCCAAAGCGTTTAGGTTGGGTTAGTGTCAATTAATCACAACGTCTAACACGTTATTAAAAAGCATACGTGATATTTTCTTGTTTTGTAAACTTACTGAAATTATTTTTTACTTTTGAAACGGTAGATTATGAGATTCAGTGCCGTGAGGCTATTGTGACTTTCGAATTGAACGCAGCACAATTTTCAAAATGAGAAAGTTTCTTTTTCTTCCATCAACGGTCGATGTGTTTTCCCCATACGTTCGGGTTGGACGGATAGTATAGCTAACGCGGTGCTGGGACATTAGTTCTGATTCCTGCCACCGTGCGTGAGTGGTGGCGCTGTATGTTGGATGTAGTGTCCCAGGACCGCAATAGTTGTACTACTCCGCAGTTTTGGAGATAAGCGTTTGGAATGTTTACGGGTATATGTATTTTGATTGAGCGCTGCACTCGTCACCTCTGAACGTATGATTCACCTTCGGAATTGCGTTTCTCCCCCCCTCCCTTCCCGGGCCCCCTCGCCGCATGGGATTATCGTTTTATGAGTCCGTCGTCATACGGCCACTTACATATAATATTTAATTACCATAGAGCTATCGGGATGGGCGGGCGCGGGCAGGACGATCGGCGGCGGCGTCTTGAGCATCGCGATCTCGGCCGCCCTGGGCGGCTCCGGCGGGGGCGGCACCTGCGGCGCCGCCATCAGCCAGACGGGCAGCCAGCCGCAGCACAGGTCGAGGGCGGCCCTGCGTAGCCCTCGGTGCAGGACGAGGAAGAGGGTCGGGTTCACTATCGCGTGCACGTATGATATGTGAAGGGTTATCTGGAAGGGAGAGACGTGTAATAGAACGTAAATTAGAACAGAGATGTCGCTGCTCGGGTGCCGACATCTCGTCAAATAACGGACGTTTTAAGTTGTGAACGTTGAGGTGAAATGGGGCGTATATATGACCCTAATTTTGGGAAAACTTTCTTTTAGGAAAATTACATTTCCGTGACTTTTTCACCATTTTTACATACTTTTTTTACAATAAAAACCAAAACACGAAAGAGGACAAAAAATTGCAAAATGGTGTGAAAGGGTACATTTGCGTACACTAGTTCCCAGGGGGCGTAGAGGGGTAGCTGGTACGAGTTTCTCCTCACGGCGGACATTTCTCACAAAAGGGCAGCAGGCGGGCACGTAGGATAACGGGCAGCGACACAGGATTCTTAACGGTACTTTACTGCCTCCTACCCGGTTCCGATCCCCGTATTTATACATCGATTAATGTTTATCATTTCATGTGCGCTGTGTTTTAATATACGTGCCTCGTCGGGAGGTTCTTCTGTGATTTAGTTATTTGCTTATTTAGCTTGGCCTGGTCCCATTCCGCGAGACGTCCTTTCGCCTACTCGACGTTAGATCGCCCCCGTCTTCCCGTGACGATCCCGTAAATCCCCTAAAAGTGATTGCTCGCGTTTGCGGGGAACGTGAGAAATGTCCGCGTGTGCGCGTCCGACGGCGGGAAGAGAAAACGGGACCGGTTACTTTTTGCGCTATTAATCCCGTGGGAACGTCAAGGATATGGAAATGCTCGAAGTGCGACGGGGGCATCATCGTACATAATAATAAATCTCTTCGAGATGGGACGTCGTGGAGAAAAAATATCAGCTCGACGTGTAGGCTACGAATTTGGGGTCGGTTTTAATGGCTGTGCCATGACACAATCCGAGGGGTAGTGTTCCATCCTTGCTTTCCCACCGTTCGTTGCTTAGGTCGGAATCTGATGGTAGTAGAACTTGTTAGACGTGTTTTGTCAGTCTGACAAAGTAGGTACCTTACGTTACTCTAGCTGTCCAAGATGGCGGCACCAGTTTCGTCTTTACCGCTCTATGATCTTACCATACCAAACTGCAGAAGGATCTGTTTGGTTATATGTAGCTATCAGTTACCAATTTCATTCTAATTTCTCATACTATATGGGTCTGTATATAATATCCCAGCGAGGCAAGTATGTTTAGTTAAACCGAGCAGCAATACGCGATACAAACATTTCACCCAACAAATACCTAGGTAATCAAACGATCGAGATCAATTGAACCGTTGTGCTGCCAGTAAACCTACGTGCCCGCTGCCCATTTTGCTTAGACAAAGATGTCCTTCTAGATTCCGAGATTCCTGCACCAGCTGCACCTCCAGACCCCCTGGGGACTCATGTACGCCTTTCTCACATTAACTCAATCTTCGTTATTTAACCATTGTCCATCTTTAGGACCGTGTCAATATTTTAGGTTCTAACTCTATATATTTTCGATGTTGTTACGTACCTCGTGTCCCAACGGAGTGCCCACCACCGGATGATTGACTAATGTGACGAAGAATAGCGGTCCCCAGAACAACACGTACGCCGCCGTTATCACTAGGAACATTTTCACGCGTTGCACGCCATCCCTTTCCATCTTGTGGAGGTACTCCCCCATCTTCCTGTGCTCCTCTAGGGCGCTCGTCGCCTGAAACGGGAGAGTATCAAAAAAGCTCGTGAATTGACCCAATTAACTAACAAGAGACTTTGAGTACTTCTGCTGCAGCGTACGGTGCAATTACATTAATGACGACTCTGTTTATGGTCCTTCGAGCCGGCAACAACCGCGAAAACAGTCATATAAATTGTGAGTTTTAACATTACTTACGGAAACTTTAAGTATTCTAGTTAGTTAGAGACAAACTTTGTTAAAGGGGTTTATTTTGGAAACTTTAGTTAGGGGAGCTCTTAACTAACCCCTTCAGTCTTTCAATGAGTGCACTATTGCTTTACTACCTTGAACGAACGTGAGAGGTAGTAATACTTGGTTTGGTTATAACTAGATTGCAATAATAACACGCGACTTTTAACGTGAGACATGACCGTGCGGGCGAGGTCAGTAATGATATACAGTTAAGACATATTAAGAAAGTAGAGAACGTTGTTAAGTAATGGAAACTGCAAATCTGATGTAAAAATTGACTCAACTCAAGATTGGAGACCTTGCGTACTTTCTACTGCAATATACTACCAAGCTACGGTCCAAGTACATTAACCGCGACTTCGTGTATGGTCCTTCGAGCCGGAAACAACCGCGAAAATAGTCAGAAACATTGTTGAATTTTAACATTACTGAAGGGAATTTTAGAATCTTTGTTAGATAACTTGTTTAGGAATCTTGATTCAATTGGGGAAGCGTGTCATTAACTCATTCAATCTCAGTTATGACTGCATCATGTAGCAAAAGTGACATGCGATTTGTAAGAATAACAATAGTAAGAAATTAGAGGACGTTATTATATAACTACAACGGCAAAATTAAAATAAAAAGACTGATATGTCAGATGCCCTCGTATTTACTCAACAAATTAGTATGTGTACTATTCATACCAGTTAGAGTACTTTACTGTAAGGTACGATCCAGTTACGTTAACAGCTACTTCGTTTATGGTCCTTCGAGCCGGATCAGTGTACACTACAAGACCAACTTCGTTCAATGAGGGTTAAGATTAGAAATGTGTAGATAAGAAGTAGAAATGAGTGCTGGTGTTATAAGTAATTGTAGATAAATTAAGAAACGTGTGTAAATATATTTCTGGATAACTCCCGCTTCTTGTTGGCGTATATTTATGGTCCTTCTAGCCGGATCAGTGTACACTACAAGAGCAACTTCGTTCAGTGAGGATTAAGATTAGGAATGTGTAGATAAGAAGTAGAAATGAGTGCTGGTGTTAAAAGGAATTGTAGTTAAATTAAGAAACGTCTGTAAATATGTTTCTGGATAACTTGTTGGCATATTCTTATGGTCCTTCGAGCCGGATCAGTGTACACTACAAGAGCAACTTCGTTCAATGAGAGTTAAGATTATGAATGTGTAGATAAGAAGTAGAAAAGAGTTCTGGTGTTAAAAGAAATTGTAGTTAAATTAAGAAACGTCTGTAAATATATTTCTGGATAACTCGCGCTTCTTGTTGACGTATATTTATGGTACTTCTAGTAGATAAATTAAGAAACGTCTGTAAATATATTTCTGGATAACTCCCGTTTCTTGTTGGCATATTCTTATGGTCCTTCGAGCCGGATCAGTTTACACTACAAGAGCAACTTCGTTCAATGAGGGTTAAGATTGGAAATGTGTAGATAAGAAGTAGAAATGAGTGCTGGTGTTAAAAGGAATTGTAGATAAATTAAGAAACGTCTGTAAATATATTTCTGGATAACTCCCGTTTCTTGTTGGCGTATATTTATGGTCCTTCTAGCCGGATCAGTGTACACTACAAGAGCAACTTCGTTCAGTGAGGATTAAGATTAGGAATGTGTAGATAAGAAGTAGAAATGAGTGCTGGTGTTAAAAGGAATTGTAGTTAAATTAAGAAACGTCTGTAAATATGTTCCTGGATAACTTGTTGGCATATTCTTATGGTCCTTCGAGCCGGATCAGTGTACACAACAAGAGCAACTTCGTTCAATGAGAGTTAAGATTATGAATGTGTAGATAAGAAGTAGAAAAGAGTGCTGGTGTTAAAAGAAATTGTAGTTAAATTAAGAAACGTCTGTAAATATATTTCTGGATAACTCGCGCTTCTTGTTGGCGTATATTTATGGTACTTCTAGTAGATAAGTTAAGAAACGTCTTTAAATATATTTCTGGATAACTTCCGTTTCTTGTTAGCATATTCTTATGGTCCTTTGAGCCGGATCAGTGTACACTACAAGACCAACTTCGTTCAATGAGGGTTAAGATTATAAATGTGTAGATAGGAAGTAGAAATGAGTGCTGGTGTTAAAAGGAATTGTAGATAAATTAAGAAACGTCTGTAAATATATTTCTTGATAACTCCTGTTTCTTGTTGGCGTATGTTTATGGTCCTTCTAGCCGGATCAGTGTACACTACAAGAGCAACTTCGTTCAGTGAGGATTAAGATTAGGAATGTGTAGATAAGAAGTAGAAATGAGTGCTGGTGTTAAAAGGAATTGTAGTTAAATTAAGAAACGTCTGTAAATATGTTTCTGGATAACTTGTTGGCATATTCTTATGGTCCTTCGAGCCGGATCAGTGTACACTACAAGAGCAACTTCGTTCAATGAGAGTTAAGATTATGAATGTGTAGATAAGAAGTAGAAAAGAGTGCTGGTGTTAAAAGAAATTGTAGTTAAATTAAGAAACGTCTGTAAATATATTTCTGGATAACTCGCGCTTCTTGTTGACGTATATTTATGGTACTTCTAGTAGATAATTTAAGAAACGTCTTTAAATATATTTCTGGATAACTTCCGTTTCTTGTTAGCATATTCTTATGGTCCTTCGAGCCGGATCAGTGTACACTACAAGACCAACTTCGTTCAATGAGGGTTAAGATTAGGAATGTGTAGATAAGAAGTAGAAATGAGTGCTGGTGTTATAAGTAATTGTAGATAAATTAAGAAACGTGTGTAAATATATTTCTGGATAACTCTCGCTTCTTGTTGGCGTATATTTATGGTCCTTCTAGCCGGATCAGTGTACACTACAAGAGCAACTTCGTTCAGTGAGGATTAAGATTAGGAATATGTAGATAAGAAGTAGGAATGAGTGCTGGTGTTAAAAGGAATTGTAGTTAAATTAAGAAACGTCTGTAAATATGTTTCTGGATAACTTGTTAGCATATTCTTATGGTCCTTCGAGCCGGATCAGTTTACACTACAAGAGCAACTTCGTTCAATGAGGGTTAAGATTGGAAATGTGTAGATAAGAAGTAGAAATGAGTGCTGGTGTTAAAAGGAATTGTAGATAAATTAAGAAACGTCTGTAAATATATTTCTGGATAACTCCCGTTTCTTGTTGGCATATTGTTATGGTCCTTCGAGCCGGATCAGTGTACACTACAAGAGCAACTTCGTTCAGTGAGGATTAAGATTAGGAATATGTAGATAAGAAGTAGGAATGAGTGCTGGTGTTAAAAGGAATTGTAGTTAAATTAAGAAACGTCTGTAAATATGTTTCTGGATAACTTGTTAGCATATTCTTATGGTCCTTCGAGCCGGATCAGTTTACACTACAAGAGCAACTTCGTTCAATGAGGGTTAAGATTGGAAATGTGTAGATAAGAAGTAGAAATGAGTGCTGGTGTTAAAAGGAATTGTAGATAAATTAAGAAACGTCTGTAAATATATTTCTGGATAACTCCCGTTTCTTGTTGGCATATTGTTATGGTCCTTCGAGCCGGATCAGTGTACACTACAAGAGCAACTTCGTTCAATGAGAGTTAAGATTATGAATGTGTAGATAAGAAGTAGAAAAGAGTGCTGGTGTTAAAAGAAATTGTAGTTAAATTAAGAAACGTCTGTAAATATATTTCTGGATAACTCCCGCTTCTTGTTGGCGTATATTTATGGTCCTTCTAGCCGGATTAGTATCCACTACAAGAGCAACTTCGTTCAGTGAGGCTTAAGTTTAGAAATGTGTAGATAAGAAGTAAAATGAGTGCTGATGTTAAAAGGAATTGCAAATTCCCGTTTCGTGTTGGCGTATGTTTATGGTCCTTCTAGCCGGATTAGTGTACACTACAAGAGCAACTTCGTTCAATAAGAGTTAGGGTTAGAAATGTGTAGATAAAAAGTAGAAATGAGTGTTGGTGTTAACAGTAATTGTAGATAAATTAAGAAACGTCGGTAAATATATTTCTGGATAATTCTTGTTTCTTGTTGGTTACCTGTCTTCTAGACACTTTCATTGGACACTTCTAAAATGTATTTTGTTAGTTCCTGGATTATTTTGTAAGTATCTCGACTCTCTCGTTTAACCTGTAAATCAATACTTCTCAAAAGATTCTTTTGGGCAGACCGAAAGTATATCTGTTTACGCTCCGAAGTTTTACTCTTATTTTACGGTTATCCGTGCCATTGACAACTCAGGTCGAGAGTTAAGAATGGGTGGGGGCGTCGATATCTCCCGAAACTTGCCGGCGAACGCCGATTTGTCAAACATCGCCCGAAATATATATACCGAAACAAACTTTTCGCCTCGCGCGAAAAGAGAGACGATACATCATCCTGGGGGGGGGGGGGGCGATCTCTCGGACGGCTCGAGGGTGTACTTAATGCCCTGCATAAATCCTCGAGAGGGGCGCGTGCGCGCCTCCAACGGGACCGGAATTATTATAACGGAAAATGAGGGATATCCTTTCCGCCTCTCGCGCCCGGAGAAAAATCGCCATAATTTATACGGGCGTCCCGAGGATTCATTCATGGCGATCCCGTTCATTTGTAACTTCTCCCTGTGACTCTCGAACGTTCGACGAAAATATACAACAAGAATCGTTCGTTATGCGTATCAAGTGACCTGTCCCACTTCTGGTGTCCTCGCTGGATCACCTTGATAACTGACCTTGCCCGCGCGTTCGTGTATAACGTTTCAAGTCATCAGAAAAGAATTTAAATGATATCATATACAAGCAGTTCGACGTCGATTCGAGGTGCGCTGTTAGTACAGTTGCTGCATGTAAAATTATTATGTTACGTAATAAACACCGATAAACCATTCCCTAGCTGGATGGTTAATTAAACATTAAACTCTCCTGATTAAAACTTGTGTTACGTTGACTTAACGGAATCTAGAACCGACATACGTTCTCGGATCTGTATTTTCTCCATAAATGTCATGACTAACTCGACGATACTCTATTGAACACCCCTTAGTTATACTTGTATTTCAATGGCGGTTTATAAGAAACGACGTACGTTCCTCTTCTTATCAAACCTCACAACCAATTTAATTGATCACCCTAATCTAATTGTAAAGTAAATGAACTTAATAATTAACTGTTGATACCCTTTGAGAAATAATAATAATCGACGTACGTCGTGGTTTTTGTATTTCTTCCACATCAACTCGATAATTTTTTGATTAACGTCACCTTATGCGTACACGTATCTTTCGGTCAAGTCGTCTTAATGAAATCTAAGCAACGACATACGTATCTTGTCTACTAAATTGCACAAATTCGATATTTTATTGAACACCCTCTATATCACTTATTGGATTGCTTTGCCCATTAAAACATTCCCAATTTCGAAATTCGTTTTTGAGTCGCGAAATCATCCAAGATTAGAATACTACTCTGTACTCATCTTCTTAAAGGAATTTAACTATTTTAAAAAATATTCTAGATCAAAATATTAGTCAATTCTGACGTCCTGGATTACCTAGCACAAGAACATTGTTCACCAATTTAGAGCGAGTCAGCTATTAAAATCAACCTGAATCATCTACAATTGGAATGTTGTTCAGAATCTTCTTATAGTTCATGAACCATTCAGGATACAAATATTGGTCAGTTCAGTCATATATTTCACCAGTTTTAGAGAATAGATGCTCATAGATCACCATGAACAGTAACAAAATATTGGTCAGTTTAAGCATGTTTAAAGCACAAAAGTGCTTTTACGTCAAGTGGTGCCTCCACCATATGTCACACACAGAGTGTGTGAAGTATCCCATAAGGGATAACTCATGTGTTAAAGGTCCAAAAAATGACACTTGACACAAAAGACAGTTAGAGGAAGATAATTGGTAAGAGGTCAAATTTTGAATTAACTAATGAAATAAGACGAAGGATCTTGGAAGCTAAGCTGGAGAGTGACTAAGTTGACCAAGCCTCGATTGAACTAACTACACTGTTACATAACTAACGTGACCCGGATTAGGGTAATATTTTAAAACTAAATTAACCAAATGAGCAAATCCCAACGTGTAATTGGTCGTGTGACCGATTTCCGTTAAATCCCGTCGAGTCCCTGTCTCCTACGTCCCTGTCCGTAAAACGATCCCTACACACGGTCACACACACGTACACTTCAGATAAAAATAAAAGGGGATGCGATCCGAAAGCTAAACCGTCGTCTCCATGATGGGCTTTGTCTCGTTTAATCTGCAGAGACAATCGGACAAATTCCGAACGGCGGGGACCGGGAGAGACCGGGATAAAGAGGGACTTTTGTGTAAATTTTTTAAAAAGCGTTCCGCCCGTCGGGATTGCGGAGAGAAAATAATATTTTCGGGAGGTAATGAAGGTCGGCGAGGCGTTTTTGTGGCGAGTCACTTTTAGTTTTTTAATATGGAGTTTCGGATCGAGTTTAATTCGAGAGGGGGGAGGGGGGGTGGGGGTGTTTACGCTGGGGTTGCATATTTTACGTGGCGTGAGTCTGTGGAATTATACGGGAGGTTAAGGGGACGAGTGTTGATTAAAGTTATAAAAGGAGTTGACAGAAGTGACGTATGGCGTAGCTCGTTACCAAGAAATATCTGGTTTTTATGTTAATTACGTTTCATGAATTTCTAAAATAATTACTTATTAGGTGGGAAATTGATAAAGATGCATACTTTTGATTCTGATTATATATTTTGTAAGTAAGACATTGTTATTTTGCTATCACTAAATTGCACTCTATCGACTGGACTATAACTATATTTCGGTAATAAGATGTGACTTACGTTTCACGTCAAAATAGATTTTGTAGTCTGTTACGTAGTTCAAAAGATTTTTTCTGTTTTGCCTTATTTTCCTTTTTGAAAGAAATTTGGTTGTCTGTAAAGTCGATTTACTTACACTAATTTTACGTCATAACGTCATAAGAAACATTGATGAAAAAATTGCATACGTTTATGAATTATCATTTATACGATCATTTATATCATTCATCATAATTCCTTACTCGAAATCGTAACATAACGTATTATTACTGCACTCGTTGACCGATGCTACTTTGTTTTAATGATCCAAGAACAAATATATGAGATTATATAGCCGATCAAACTCTTAGAATGCGAGAATTGAATACCTTATTGCCGCAATTGTTATTCTAATAGTAATAAGCAATGGTATGCGCAGTAAATATTCCGCTAACTTTATAAATAATAGTCGCCGCCGACGGAGTGGAAGGGAGATATATGCGTCATCTCACCCCCGCACGGCTCACATTGGTTGTGTGGTGCCGGTCTCTCTTTCACTCTGACGCTGTAGTGGAAGAGAGATAGATGCTTCGCAAGGTAAACCCTGAGGTCGATCTGTGTCTATTGTTCTCGCTCTCGCTCGCACGCATGGGTCTATAAGACTATAACTCGTATATCACGTCAAAAATATTTTGAAAATTTTTACAAGGGAAAAGCTTGCAGTCACATAATAAGGAATGCATAAAATTGTTAAATTTGTCAATAATGGCAGTTTTTTGATTGTATATACAATTAGAAATTGGAAGGAAATAGCTGAAAAAATGAATTTTGAAAAAAGTTATACCGAGGACAACAAAAAACCTACAACCCTAAAACCCCAATTTTTTTTGAGACCTAAATGGACGTATTTCTCACTTTTTTGTAATGGAACGCCACCAGTCAATTCCCCCAGATGTCCTCCCCTAACAAAAATCTCGTTTTTCAAAATATCGAATTTGTAACTATAAAAAATGAATTTCGAGAAAAGTTATACCGAGGACAACAAAACACCTACAACCCTAAAACCCCAGATTTTTTTTGAGACCTAAATGGACGTATTTCTCATCTTTTCTGTAATGGAACGCCACCAGTCAGTTCCCCCAAATGTCCTCCCCAAAAAAAATCTCATTTTTTCAAAATATCGAATTTGAAACTATAAAAAATGAATTTCGAAAAAAGTTATACCGAGGACAACAAAACACCTACAACCCTAAAACCCCAGATTTTTTTTTGAGACCTAAATGGACGTATTTCTCATCTTTTCTGTAATGGAACGCCACCAGTCAGTTCCCCCAAATGTCCACCCCAAAAAAAATCTCATTTTTTCAAAATATCGAATTTGAAACTATAAAAAATGAATTTCGAAAAAAGTTATACCGAGGACAACAAAACACCTACAACCCTAAAACCCCAGATTTTTTTTTGAGACCTAAATGGACGTATTTCTCATCTTTTCTGTAATGGAACGCCACCAGTCAGTTCCCCCAAATGTCCTCCCCAAAAAAAATCTCATTTTTTCAAAATATCGAATTTGAAACTATAAAAAATGAATTTCGAAAAAAGTTATACCGAGGACAACAAAACACCTACAACCCTAAAACCCCAGATTTTTTTTTGAGACCTAAATGGACGTATTTCTCATCTTTTCTGTAATGGAACGCCACCAGTCAGTTCCCCCAAATGTCCACCCCAAAAAAAATCTCATTTTTTCAAAATATCGAATTTGAAACTATAAAAAATGAATTTCGAAAAAAGTTATACCGAGGACAACAAAACACCTACAACCCTAAAACCCCAGATTTTTTTTTGAGACCTAAATGGACGTATTTCTCATCTTTTCTGTAATGGAACGCCACCAGTCAGTTCCCCCAAATGTCCACCCCAAAAAAAATCTCATTTTTTCAAAATATCGAATTTGAAACTAGTATAAAAAATGAATTTCGAAAAAAGTTATACCGAGGACAACAAAACACCTACAACCCTAAAACCCCAGATTTTTTTTGAGACCTAAATGGACGTATTTCTCATCTTTTCTGTAATGGAACGCCACCAGTCAGTTCCCCCAAATGTCCTCCCCAAAAAAAATCTCATTTTTTCAAAATATCGAATTTGAAACTATAAAAAATGAATTTCGAAAAAAGTTATACCGAGGACAACAAAACACCTACAACCCTAAAACCCCAGATTTTTTTTGAGACCTAAATGGACGTATTTCCAATCTTTTCTGTAATGGAACGCCACCAGTCAGTTCCCCCAAATGTCCTCCCCAAAAAAAATCTCATTTTTTCAAAATATCGCATTTGAAACTATAAAAAATGAATTTCGAAAAAAGTTATACCGAGGACAACAAAACACCTACAACCCTAAAACCCCAGATTTTTTTTGAGACCTAAATGGACGTATTTCTCATCTTTTCTGTAATGGAACGCCACCAGTCAGTTCCCCCAAATGTCCTCCCCAAAAAAAATCTCATTTTTTCAAAATATCGAATTTGAAACTATAAAAAATGAATTTCGAAAAAAGTTATACCGAGGACAACAAAACACCTACAACCCTAAAACCCCAGATTTTTTTTGAGACCTAAATGGACGTATTTCTCATCTTTTCTGTAATGGAACGCCACCAGTCAGTTCCCCCAAATGTCCTCCCCAAAAAAAATCTCATTTTTTCAAAATATCGAATTTGAAACTATAAAAAATGAATTTCGAAAAAAGTTATACCGAGGACAACAAAACACCTACAACCCTAAAACCCCAGATTTTTTTTGAGACCTAAATGGACGTATTTCTCATCTTTTCTGTAATGGAACGCCACCAGTCAGTTCCCCCAAATGTCCTCCCCAAAAAAAATCTCATTTTTTCAAAATATCGAATTTGAAACTATAAAAAATGAATTTCGAAAAAAGTTATACCGAGGACAACAAAACACCTACAACCCTAAAACCCCAGATTTTTTTTTGAGACCTAAATGGACGTATTTCTCATCTTTTCTGTAATGGAACGCCACCAGTCAGTTCCCCCAAATGTCCACCCCAAAAAAAATCTCATTTTTTCAAAATATCGAATTTGAAACTATAAAAAATGAATTTCGAAAAAAGTTATACCGAGGACAACAAAACACCTACAACCCTAAAACCCCAGATTTTTTTTGAGACCTAAATGGACGTATTTCTCATCTTTTCTGTAATGGAACGCCACCAGTCAGTTCCCCCAAATGTCCTCCCCAAAAAAAATCTCATTTTTTCAAAATATCGAATTTGAAACTATAAAAAATGAATTTCGAAAAAAGTTATACCGAGGACAACAAAACACCTACAACCCTAAAACCCCAGATTTTTTTTGAGACCTAAATGGACGTATTTCTCATCTTTTCTGTAATGGAACGCCACCAGTCAGTTCCCCCAAATGTCCTCCCCAAAAAAAATCTCATTTTTTCAAAATATCGAATTTGAAACTATAAAAAATGAATTTCGAAAAAAGTTATACCGAGGACAACAAAACACCTACAACCCTAAAACCCCAGATTTTTTTTGAGACCTAAATGGACGTATTTCTCATCTTTTCTGTAATGGAACGCCACCAGTCAGTTCCCCCAAATGTCCTCCCCAAAAAAAATCTCATTTTTTCAAAATATCGAATTTGAAACTATAAAAAATGAATTTCGAAAAAAGTTATACCGAGGACAACAAAACACCTACAACCCTAAAACCCCAGATTTTTTTTTGAGACCTAAATGGACGTATTTCTCATCTTTTCTGTAATGGAACGCCACCAGTCAGTTCCCCCAAATGTCCACCCCAAAAAAAATCTCATTTTTTCAAAATATCGAATTTGAAACTATAAAAAATGAATTTCGAAAAAAGTTATACCGAGGACAACAAAACACCTACAACCCTAAAACCCCAGATTTTTTTTGAGACCTAAATGGACGTATTTCTCATCTTTTCTGTAATGGAACGCCACCAGTCAGTTCCCCCAAATGTCCTCCCCAAAAAAAATCTCATTTTTTCAAAATATCGAATTTGAAACTATAAAAAATGAATTTCGAAAAAAGTTATACCGAGGACAACAAAACACCTACAACCCTAAAACCCCAGATTTTTTTTGAGACCTAAATGGACGTATTTCTCATCTTTTCTGTAATGGAACGCCACCAGTCAGTTCCCCCAAATGTCCTCCCCAAAAAAAATCTCATTTTTTCAAAATATCGAATTTGAAACTATAAAAAATGAATTTCGAAAAAAGTTATACCGAGGACAACAAAACACCTACAACCCTAAAACCCCAGATTTTTTTTTGAGACCTAAATGGACGTATTTCTCATCTTTTCTGTAATGGAACGCCACCAGTCAGTTCCCCCAAATGTCCACCCCAAAAAAAATCTCATTTTTTCAAAATATCGAATTTGAAACTAGTATAAAAAATGAATTTCGAAAAAAGTTATACCGAGGACAACAAAACACCTACAACCCTAAAACCCCAGATTTTTTTTGAGACCTAAATGGACGTATTTCTCATCTTTTCTGTAATGGAACGCCACCAGTCAGTTCCCCCAAATGTCCTCCCCAAAAAAAATCTCATTTTTTCAAAATATCGAATTTGAAACTATAAAAAATGAATTTCGAAAAAAGTTATACCGAGGACAACAAAACACCTACAACCCTAAAACCCCAGATTTTTTTTGAGACCTAAATGGACGTATTTCTCATCTTTTCTGTAATGGAACGCCACCAGTCAGTTCCCCCAAATGTCCTCCCCAAAAAAAATCTCATTTTTTCAAAATATCGAATTTGAAACTATAAAAAATGAATTTCGAAAAAAGTTATACCGAGGACAACAAAACACCTACAACCCTAAAACCCCAGATTTTTTTTGAGACCTAAATGGACGTATTTCTCATCTTTTCTGTAATGGAACGCCACCAGTCAGTTCCCCCAAATGTCCTCCCCAAAAAAAATCTCATTTTTTCAAAATATCGAATTTGAAACTATAAAAAATGAATTTCGAAAAAAGTTATACCGAGGACAACAAAACACCTACAACCCTAAAACCCCAGATTTTTTTTGAGACCTAAATGGACGTATTTCTCATCTTTTCTGTAATGGAACGCCACCAGTCAGTTCCCCCAAATGTCCTCCCCAAAAAAAATCTCATTTTTTCAAAATATCGAATTTGAAACTATAAAAAATGAATTTCGAAAAAAGTTATACCGAGGACAACAAAACACCTACAACCCTAAAACCCCAGATTTTTTTTGAGACCTAAATGGACGTATTTCCAATCTTTTCTGTAATGGAACGCCACCAGTCAGTTCCCCCAAATGTCCTCCCCAAAAAAAATCTCATTTTTTCAAAATATCGAATTTGAAACTATAAAAAATGAATTTCGAAAAAAGTTATACCGAGGACAACAAAACACCTACAACCCTAAAACCCCAGATTTTTTTTGAGACCTAAATGGACGTATTTCTCATCTTTTCTGTAATGGAACGCCACCAGTCAGTTCCCCCAAATGTCCTCCCCAAAAAAAATCTCATTTTTTCAAAATATCGAATTTGAAACTATAAAAAATGAATTTCGAAAAAAGTTATACCGAGGACAACAAAACACCTACAACCCTAAAACCCCAGATTTTTTTTGAGACCTAAATGGACGTATTTCTCATCTTTTCTGTAATGGAACGCCACCAGTCA